>CM019718.1:11139441-12339441 GCA_009760885.1 Achatina immaculata
TCAAAAGTTATAAGCACAAAAACCAAGTTAAGATTATTCAATTCAAATGTAATGTCCACCCTCATTTATGCATGTGAAAGCTGGAAAACAACTAAAGAAATAGACAAGAAATTAGACTCTTTTGAAAACAAATGCCTAAGTAAAATACTCGGCATCAAGTGGAACGAATTCAAGAACAATGCAGAGATAAGACAGATGACTGAACAACAACCAGTCTCATGGGTGATCAGGAAAAGGAGATGGACATATGTTGATCACTTGACGAGAAGAAACGATCAGAGAATCCCCAAACAAGCTATCAAATGGAACACAACAGGCCAAAGAAAAAGAGGCAGACAGTGTAAAACTCTGAAAAGGACATTGGTAAGAGAGGCCAAATTAACAGACATAAAATCCCTTAATGAGGTTGAAAGACTCGCGGAAGACAGGAAAAACTGGTGAACTACTTTGCGAGCCCTATGTGACGTTTAACAGCACGGGAAGGATATAAGATATATGAAGATATCTCTGTTATTAATCTTATATTGAATATATGACCTCTTGATCCTCTTCCTTGCCTGAAACCAGCTTGGACCATATTGACTTCTTCTATTTTCTTGCAAAGTCTACCCATTATAATTTTTACCAGAATTTTACTGGTATAACTAATCAGGGCAACAGTTCTGTAGTTTGTTCATAATTTCAGGTTACCCTTTTTTAGCAGTGGTATGAATACAGTTCTGTTCCATTCTTTTGGCCAAATACCTGAATGCCATATCTTTTTACATAGTGCATGATAGATTGTTACACATTCCTTTCCTACTGTTTTAATAAGTTCAGCTGTTATCTCATCAGATCCTGGTGATGTACTAATTTTCAGATTCTTTATTGCCCATAAAACTTTTTCTATTGTCGCCTTGGGTTCTTTCTCCTCCAATAATAATTAACACTGTTGATTTCTGCTTTCACAGTCGGTTGTTTCATACATTCCTCTGTAATATTACTTCCTTTTTTTTAATAGAATTTCCTCTGTTTCTGTCAAGGTATTCCCCATCTCATCACAAATTACATTTAGCTTAGGTGTGACATTTCTCGTCAATGTCTTCATTTCTTTAAACATTTCACTATCTCTTCCACACTTCTGGTGTCTTTCTATTCTTTAACAACAATCTTGTATGTATTGTTTTCTGTCTTTTCTTATGTTTCTTCGTACATATACTAAAATGTGCAATATATAAAATATATAGAAAATACTAACAGTAATTTCAATCTGGAAATTACCAATCTTTTCGCAACACTCAGTGAGGGGATAGATATAGATGAATTGTGGAATTCCTGGAGCACAGCCATAATCACAGCAGCTAAAGCAAGTGCTGGTTAGCAAAAAAAAAAACCAAAAAACAAATAGAAAAGCATGGATATCAGAAAACACATGGAAATACGAGCAGCCGAATTAGCCATGTTGAATGTGAAGACAGATTTTAGAAAAGTTTTGGCAAAAGCAACATACAAAGAACTAGACAATAAAGTAAAAATTTCAACTAAACGGGATAAAAGAGAATATATAGACAATATGGCGAAAGAAGCAGAGAAAGCAGCAAAAACAGGAGACAGAAAAACTATACAGCATAAAAAAGAGGCTAACTGGTACTATTACATCCAAAGAAAGACCAATCTTTAGCAAAACTGGCATCCTATTAACATCAAGTAAAGACCAAAAGATGGGCCGAACACTTCCAAGAAATACTTAATCGACCACACCGAAAAGAAAAACGAAATGTCAACCTAGATGAAAAAATTACATTTGATGAAATTGAAACAGCACTGAATCTAATTGCTAACAACAAAGTTGCAGGTGAAGATGAAATAACAGCTGAAATGTTAAAAGTTATTAACAGTGACAACATGAGACAACTACAGAGAATATTTACTACAATTCGGAAGGAAGAAAAGGTCCCCTTCTAAATGGAAAAAAGGAATCATTGTTAAAATACCAAAAACAAAAAGGCAACCTTTGTGGCTGCAATAACTGGAGAGGAGTAACCTTGTTATCAACTGTGTCAAAATAATTTTGTAAAATCATTCTGAATAGACTTAAAGATATAGTGGATACTGCAAATGAGAGAAGAACAAGCAGGATTTCGAAAAGGGAGAAGCTGTCTCGACTGGATCTTTACTCTAAGAATAATACTTGAAGAACATACTGAAAAGCGAAAACCATTCATCTTGAACTTCATAGACTTTATAAAAAAGGCATTTTGATAGCATACACAGAGATCATTGTGGATAATTTAAATACCATGTAGAATACTATCTAAAATTGTCAACATCATTAAGGATCTATACCACGGACATGTTGTGCAGTCAACACAGAAGAAGGAATACGTGAATGGTTCCAGATTGAAACAGGCGTGAAACAAGGATGTATGTATATCTATTATCTCGCTTGCTTTTTGGAATTTCCATAGACTTCATAATGAAAAAAATGTTACACAGGTAAAAAGGGCATTGATTGGGTACATGGGACCCAAATAGAAGATGTTGACTTTGCCGATGACACAACTCTTATCAGTGATAATGTGAAATCGATTCAAGAAAAAACAGATTCCCTGTCTTCAATGGCTAGTAAAATAGGACTTGAAATTAACAAAGAAAAAACAAAAAATAATGAACCTTCCCATTAATCAAGAAGGAAAAATATACGTAGAAGGAACGGTTGTTGCATTATCTTGGCAGCTACATAGACCAGGATGGTAACACCAGAAAGGAAGTTAGAATTAGAATTGCAAAAGCAGCATTGACATTTAAAAATCTAGAGAAAATATAACACTCAAAAGTTATAAGCACAAAACCCAAGTTAACATTATTCAATTCAAAAACCTACCTTTATTTATGCATGCGAAAGCTGGAAAACAACTAAAGAAATAGACAGCAAATTAGACTCTTTTGAAAAAAAATGCCCCAGGAAAATACTCGGTATAAAGTGGAACGAATTCAAGAATAGCGAAGAGATAAGTCAAACGAGAGAACCTCAACCAGTCTCATGGGGGATCAGAAAAAAAGGAGATGGGCATATGTCAGTCATGTGATGAGAAGAAACAATCAGAGAATCCCCAAACAAGCTTATCAAGTGGAACACAACAAGCCGAAGAAAAAGAGGTCGACCACGCGAAACTCTAAATAGGACATTGTTAGGAGAGGCCAAACTACCAGGTTAGTAGATATTGATGAGCTCGCCTATAACAGGAAAACTTGGCAAACTACCATGCGAGCCTCAATGTGACATTTAGCGTCACGGGAACGATGTGAGATTTGAATACAATTCAAATTCGTAAGGCAAGGTGAGGCAAGCTAGAATACATTGTGACAACGGGAAAGATAGAAGGCAAAAGAGATCGAGGTAGACAGAGAGAAAAAAATGCTGGATGGGCTAACTAAATGACACAGAACACCAGTATAACTTATGATCAACACTTGGAGCAGGGGACTGTGGAAGAGCACGATAGCCAACAACAACCGATAGGGCAACATATAGATGGATTTGTATACAGTGAAATATCAATACTCATTTATTCGCTCGGGACAATGGGATGCAAAGAACACTTTGTTAGGCAGCTTGAATGAAGAGGCTCACATTTAAAAAATTCTTTTGCTCCAAAACGGCATTGACTGGGTTGGTAGATCTTGCAAACCTATTAGAATCAATGCTAAAAGACGTATTTAAACAGTCTAAATAAAACGAAAAAAAGAACGTTTCTAACCTAACCCAATTTTAAAAAAATTAAATTCTTCTAGTATCTTTGTACTAAAATACTTCTCATCAAAAATTATTCTGGCAGAGCATGGAGACTGATTTAGCGGATGAAAGAGTTAATACGGCGCAAACAAAGAGTAGTAGATAAATGATGAGGCGCATTTGGAGGCGGCAGTATTCATAAACGAAATCTGTGTATCCAGACTTAAATTGCCAAAAGTTATCATCATCATCATCATCATCATCATCATCATCATCACCATCATCATCATCTAGACATGATAGAATAATCATATGTATCGTTACCAGAAGATATCTAATATGTATATCAGAATGTATCTTATACATACGAATATATTAGAAGGTATCTTACACGTATAAAAAGGCATCTTGTACGTACATCAGAAGGTATCTTATACTTATATCAAAAGGTATCTTATACCGTATATAAGAAGGCATCTTGTACGTATATCAGAAGGTATCTTATACTTATATCAAAAGGTATCTTATACCGTATATCAGAAGGTATCTTATACTTATATCAGAAGGTATCTTATACTTATATCAGAAGGTATCTTATACTTATATCAGAAGGTATGTTATATTTATATCAGAAGGTATCTTATACTTATATCAGAAGGTATCTTATACTTATATCAGAAGGTATCTTATACTTATATCAGAAGGTATCTTACACGTATGTCAGAAGATGTCTTATACCGTATATCAGAAATTATCATGTGCGTATATCAGAAGATATCTTATAAGTACATCAGAAGGTAAATTTAAGACCGGAGATAAATACAGTTTTGCCTGAAAATAAATGTCAACAAACGAAACGTGGAACAATTAATAGGTCCCCTAATCTCCTCACTAATACGTTCTATGATGATACCAGTTCTATGTTTATTTACACTTGTTCTTGTACCTTTATCATGACATTCTCGCCCAGTATTTCCACATTTTACACTCCTAGCTTTTTCTTCTCTAACAGGGGCGTCGTGTTACCGCGTGCCCGCAGAAATCGTTTCTTCTACCAGCCTCCGTTAGAATTTTAACCATGTCTACCCGGTCTAATATTTGTCTGGTTGCTGCTGTACATGTGGTTAGTCTGACCTGTCTGCTTTAGTTATGTTCAGGAACACATACCCCGAGACAAAGATGACGTATTTTTCAAGTTAACATTATCGGTCTCGACATGAGCTGTTTAAGTGGTCAGTCAACCAAACACAGAAAATTACGTTAGAAAAAGCCAATTACTTCGTAGATTGTACCCAACAACACTGACATTACATTGTATCAATAGTTGTAACAGTATAAAATTTATGGGGTTATTTCCTGTATTTCGGCTGAGCTGATCTCCACTGACTGGAGAAGTTTCGAGTTATCACAGCTTGCACGGGCGTCAGTAGGAAACCCAGGGGCATTAGAATTATCAAGGGAAAGGATGAGTATTTTTTAGCTTGTGAGATAGACTTGGGTCCAAGCTTTCGGACCCAGTGGTTGTGTGTAGCACATGACTGAACTTATTAACTCAATAGACTTTTGTCTTCTTGTGGTTGAACTACAGGCTTATGTTTTCTGCTGCTGGTGTATTCGTATTCGTGTCTGTTCTACCAGTAATTTGAGCTATTTGATGTTCTGATCATCTGCATGTTTATATGTGTTTGTTCCACCAGTAGTTTGAGCTATTTGATGTTATGACCATCTGTATGTTTATATGTGTCTGTCCGACTAGTAATTTGAGCTATTTGATGTTATGACCATCTGTATGTTTATATGTGTCTGTCCGACTAGTAATTTGAGCTATTTGATGTTATGACCATCTGTATGTTTATATGTGTCTGTCCGACTAGTAATTTGAGCTATTTGATGTTATGACCATCTGTATGTTTATATGTGTCTGTCCGACTAGTAATTTGAGCTATTTGATGTTATGACCATCTGTATGTTTATATGTGTCTGTTCCACCAGTAATATTTTTCTATGTTGTTATCTGCTGTGGAAATCCATGTTGTGTGTTTATATGTTATTCTGTGTAAACGTCTTTGGAGTGCTGATGTTGTGATTAAACCAACCCTTTATTTTGCCTTGATCAATTGGTGCCTTTGGAGAAGTTATTTGTTGCTGGTGGAGTTTGGGAATGAATTAGATGATAGCCTATTTTCCAGCCAAAAAAGTCATTTAGGGAAGCTTATACAGACACCAACTGAGAGGGCAAGAGCCCGGGGTTATGGATCGTCTGGAGAAGTGCAGTAATTGAGAGTTCCAGGCGCAGCTGTACTTCACCGGGCACTAAACTCAGTTTTAAAAGGCCAGCGATTTAAGTCATGAGCGTCAGAGAAATCTCCATTACGATGATAAAAGAAGAGCAAAGAAGAAGGATAAAGAATAATAAAATAGAGTAAAATAAGCACCAAGGTATAAGTAAATCTTCTTCTTCTCCTTCGTTAAATTCTACCACCAAGACCGCCCTGTGATACTACTGAATTTACCCCTGTGGTCCTTGTTAAGTCCCGTGGCCCCCCGCGTGGTCCCCGAAAGGACCACACGAGATCCCCGAGAAGACCACAGGAGGTTCAGAGTATCTCAGGGCTTGAGCCTGAAATTCTTGGTGGGTCTCAGACGCGGGATTGCGTGACACCGTAGTTTTCGTTGCACCAGTTTAGTCTAGAGTTGTACTTTCTCACCGGAAGACCTCGACGTGTTTAGAATATCAGCATATCCCCGCTGGGTGAGAGGTGGTAGCCCACCCAGGCCAGAGTTGGACTTTCTCACCGGAAAACCTCGACGTGTTTTGAGATACCCATGTATCGCCGCCGGGTGAGAGGTGGTTGCCCATCCAGTCCAGTGTTGGACTTTCTCACCAGAAAACCTCAGCGTGATTAGGATATGCATACATCCCCGCCGGGTAAGAAGTGGTTGCCTATCTAGACTGCCCTGGTCCAGTGTCTCCGACTTCAGCATTTTGTGGTCATGGCCGCTACTTTTCCTAGTTGTGGCCAGGATGGAGCTTTTGTCAGGGGGACGAATACGCGCCACTAGTGACTTCCACCCCTGGGTTGAGCCGGTTTAGGCATATTATCCCAGTATGGGCGTGTTTGGGACGTGACCTACTTCTAGAGCAGAGGTACCGCGACATGTGTAGCCTTCAAGTTTCACCCCTGGTATGAGCCGGTTTAGGCATATTTCACCAGTATGGGTGTATATCGGGCGTGACCAACCTCTAGAGCGGAGGAGGTGTGACATGCCTGGCCATCAAGTTTCACCTCTGGTGTGATATTTCACCAGTGCAGGTGTATTTCGGACGTGGCAGGCCTCTAGAGCAGAGGCGCCGTGGTATGTGTAGCTTTTGCAGTGATACTACTGGACATAGCGATTAAATTTCACTTTATCTTTTCCTTCACTTTTCCACGTCGGCGCCACACAGCAACCCTTATTTCTTTTCCACATTTTCTTCCTTGATTGGGGAGGAGCTTCACTCCACGCGCGGCATTCGAAGAGTCTCGCCAGCAGTGTCTTAACCTCTGGGTTAAGCCGGTTCATGCATTTCACCCGATATGACTGCACTCAGGACGTGGCAGACCTCCAGACCAGAGGTGCCGTGATTTGACTGTTTGCTTCGCCTTATCCCTTCTACCACTTTTTCCGCAGTGGTGCCGTGCGGCAACCCCTTTTGCACCTTTCTTCATTGGCCAGGAGGAGCACCGTTCCACGCACGGCAGCTGAAGAATCTCGCCAGCAGCGTCCCCCGGAACCCAAAAACTTTGGTTTCCCGGAAGCTGCCCGCAGAGTCATCGAAGCAACTCCTGCGGATCGCTAGTCGGCATCATTTATGGTCAGAACTACGACGGTATCTGATCGTCTTCACGCCTTTGACTTTCGTTCTTGATTAATGAAACCATTCTTGACAAATGCTTTCGCAATAGCTCGTCTTGCGACGATCCAAGAATTTCACCTCTAACGCCGCAATACGAATGCCCCCGTTTGTCCCTGTTAATCATTACCTCCAGTTCCAAAAACCAACAAAATAGAACCGAGGTCCTATTCCATTATTCCATGCACCATTATTCAAGCAGCTGGGGCCTGCTTGAAACACACATTTTTTCAAAGTAAACGTGCCGGCCACCCGGGACGCTCAGGAAGAGCACCCGCGGGAGAGAGCCGGCAGACGGTAGGGCAGGAGACAACGGGCAGTGAACCGGCGCGAGCCGGACCGCCCGCCTGCGCCTGAGATCCAACTATGAGCGTTTTAACTGCAACAACTTCAATATACGCTATTGGAGCTGGAATTACCGCGGCTGCTGGCACCAGACTTGCCCTCCAATAGATCCTCGTTAAAGGGTTTAAAGTGTACTCATTCCAATTATGGGGCCTCGAAAGAGTCTCGTATTGTTATTTTTCGTCACTACCTCCCCGTGCCGGGAGTGGGTAAATTGCGCGCCTGCTACCTTCCTTGGATGCGGTAGCCGTTTCTCATGCTCCCTCTCTGGAATCGAACCCTGATTCCCCGTTACCAGTTACAAACATGGTAGGCATGTCACGTACCATCGACATTTGATAGGGCAGACACTTGAAAGATGCATCGCCGGCACAGAAGGCCATGCGATCAGCACAAAGTTATCCAGAGTCTTCGCGGCTCTGCGCGGCCGACGTATATTTTATAAAGGACAGCCAAGAAAACAAACGAAGAGCTTTTTAGTGAGGCTAGGCAAAAGAGAGAAATTATGTCAAATTCAGAACACAGCAATCCAGATATGTAGAACATGTTTTGATAAGAGGCAAACTGGTACACCTAGTGACAACAGGAAAACTGAAGGGACAAATGGACAGGAAGACAACGAAACAAGATACATTACAGACTAAAAGAGTTCCATGAAGAACGGTCCAACACACAGTTTACAGAAAGATCAAAGGATAATGCTTGTGGAAATCACTGACCACCACGGCCTGGCTGGAATGGACCAGAGAGAGAGAGATAGAGAGGGGGGAGAGAGAGGGAGAGAGGACAGAGAGAGAAGGGAGAGAGAGCATAATCTTAACAGCTGAAATGTCGCTGGGACTGTTGTAATCTACCACTACAAAATACATCTTCTTATATCTTAGCACAATTCATGGACATAAATCGTTCATATCTATATATTAAGTATCTAGGCATTGTGGTCAGTTTCATCAGGATACATACATAAAATAATTTAAACAAAAGATACACGAAAAAAAAAACCAGACAACAATCTAAAATCTCAAGAACTATCAATGTCTTCTAGCTGAATGTATCAACGGGCCTCGTACCTTAGATGCATTCATTCATTTGCATGTCCTTTGCGGAAATTTTCCTCCTGTAGGCCTCTCGGTTGTGAGCAAGATGGCCTGCTGCTGATGCATCCATTTGCACATCATCATTAATGTCTTGCAGCCATCTTCGCCTTGGTCTTTCTTTCTTTCTTTTTCCCATTATGTACCATTCCAAGACGGTCTTCTGTAGATTATCATGACGTTTAATGTGTTCAAAATATTTACGTTTTCTCTGTTTAATCCTCTTTACTAGCCAGCCTTCTTCAATATTAAGTTCTTGTAGTATGGATATATTTGTTCTTTTTTGTGTCCATGATATTTGAAGAACTCTTCTGTAGCATTTACATTCAAAGGCATTTATGTGTTTCTCAGCTGTTTTGTTAAGTGTCCAGGTTTCACAGCCATATGTTGCGATGGGAAAGTCGCATGCCCTTACAAATATTATTTTTGTAGTTCTGCCTGTTCTTCTCTGCTGCTCATCTTTGGAATACCCTCCCATCCTGTATAAAAAAATATAAATTATACTCCTTCCTACAACTAAAAACTTTCCCAATATCTATTTGATGTCGACTACATGCCTCTATGAATTATAAAACTTAAAAGTTATTTTAGACTGCTCTTACAGACACTGAATACAGTTAATTGTTTATTTTGAATAGTCCCTAAATTTTTGTTTGGTAGATAGTCAACAAAGTCCCTAAACACGACATCCTAATTGCTATGGGGGACTTCAACGCTAAGGTAGGGAAGATAATACCGACGTTGAAAAAGTGATGGGGAAAAAAGGAATTGATATGGTTAATCAGAACAGAGAAAGATTAATTGAAATATGTCTAACAGAGGGCATGGTCATTGGAAGCACAATATTCCCACACAAAGAGATACACAAAACAACGTGGATATCTCCAGATGATAGAACTAGAAACCAGATAGATCATTTTTGTATTAGAAAGCAATACAGAACATTTCTTATAGATATAAGGGCTTATAGGGGTGCAGATGTTAACAGTGATCACAACCTGTGTATAGGGAAAATAAAACTAAAATTGAAAAGCCAACACGAGAAATCAGTACACAGAAAGATAAACAGCCACAGCCTACAAGAAGAAAATAATAACATTAATTTCAATCACGAACTTGACAATCATTCCAAAACACCCAATGAAGTTGAGGAGATAGATATAGATGAATTATGGAATTCTTACAGCACAGCCATAATCACAGCAGCAAAAGCAAGCGCTGGACTGAAAAAACCAAATAGAAAAGCATGGATATCAGATAAAACATGGAAGTATATACATGAAAGACGAGCAGTCAAATTAGACACGTTGAATACACAAATAGATCTTGGAAAAGATCTGGCGAAAGCAACATACAAAGAAATAGACAAGAAAGTAAAAAGTTCAGATAGAAGGGATAAAAGAGAATACATAGACAATATGGCGAAAGGGGCAGAATAAGCAGCAGAAGTAGGAGACAGCAAAACGTAATATAACATACACAAGAGGCTAACAGGTACTATTACATCTAAAGAAAGACCAATCTTAGCAAAACTGGAACCCTATTAACATCAAATAAAGACCAAAAGCAAAGATGGGCTGAACACTTCCAAGAAATACTTAATCTACCACACCCAAAAGAATTGTTAAACCTTGAAACTGACTTACCAGCCCCACAACTAAATGTCAATCTAGATGAAATTAAATTGCATGAAATTGAAACAGCAGTGAATTTAATGGCTAACAACAAAGCTGCAGGTGAAGATGAAATAACAACCGAAATGCTAAAAGCTATAAATAGTGACAACATGAAACAACTACAGAGAATGTTTAACAAGATTTGGAAAGAAGAGAAGGTCCCTTCTAATTGGAAAAAAAGGAATCATTGTTAAAATTTTAAAAAAGCCAACCTTAGTGACTGTAACAATTGGAGAGGAGTAACCTTAATATCAGTTGTGTCAAAAGTATTTTGCAAGGTCATTTTGAATAGACTTAAAGATATAGTGGATACTGCAATAAGAAAAGAACAAGCAGGATTTCAAAAAGGGAGAAGCTGTCTCGACCAGATCTTTACTCTCAGAATAATACTTGAAGAACATACTGAGAAGCAGAAACCATTAATACTGAACTTCATAGATTTTAAAAAGGCATTTGATAGCATACAAAGAGATTCATTATGGAGAATTTTAAGTCTATATGGAATACCATCTAAAATTGTCAACATTATTAAGGACTTATACAATGGATACGTTTGTGCAGTCAAGACAGAAGAAGGGATGAGTGAATGGTTCCAGATTGAAACAGGTGTGAAACAAGGATGTATACTGGCTTCTTTACTTTTTTGGATTACAATAGACTTCATAATAAAAAAATGCAACACAGCTAACACAGGTATTGACTGGGTACATGGGACTCAAATAGAAGATCTTGATTTTTGCTGATGACATAACTCTTATCAGTAATAATGTGAATTCCATGCAAGAAAAAACAGATAGCCTGTCTTCAATGGCTAGCAAAATAGGACTTGAAATTAACAAGGAGAAAACAAAAAAAAATAAAATTCCCATTAATCAAAATGGAAAAATACACATAGAAGGGATAGATATTGAAGAATTCAATCAATTTCATACATTGGCAGCTACATAGACCAGGATGGTGACACTAAAAAGGAAGTTAGGATCAGAATTGCAAAAGCAGCATCAATCTTCAAGAATCTTGAGAACATATGGAATTCAAAAGTTATAAGCACAAAAACCAAGTTAAGACTATTCAATTCAAATGTAATATCCACCCTCATTTATGCACGTGAAAGCTGGAAAACAACTAAAGAAATAGACAAGAAATTAGACTCTTTTGAAAACAAATGCCTAAGGAAAATACTCGGCATCAAGTGGAATGAATTCAAGAACAATGCAGAGATAAGACAGATGACTGAACAACAACCAGTCTCATGGGTGATCAGGAAAAGGAGATGGACATATGTTGGTCACTTGATGAGAAGAAATGATCAGAGAATCCCAAAACAAGCTATCAAGTGGAACACAAGAGGCCTAAAAAAAAGAAGCACACCGCGTGAAACTCTGAAGAGGACATTGTTAAGAGAGGCCAAATTAGCAGGCATAAAATCCTTTGATGAGGTTGAAAGACTCGCGGAAGACAGGAAAAATTGGCGAACTACTTTGCGAGCCCTATGTGACGTTTAGCAGCACGGGAAGGATATAAGATAAGATATAAGATAAGATAGTCATTTGTATATGCATGTAATTACTTCTGTACTGAGTGAATTGATAAGAGCGAAACGTAAATGTTATATTTTATTTTATGTCTCTCAGCTTCAATGTTAATTATGTTTGTTACATTAACAGCATATTTGTAGAATGAATGGAATAGAGTGAAAGATGTATGAAAAAGGGCAGAATGTCAGACCGGCATGCGTGCCCAATTCTTAACCCTTTGGAAATAAAGATCAATCAGTCTCCAAAGATTCTTTAGTTGTCTTACTTTCTGAAGAGCGATAGATGTCCTCCGTTTAACTTCCTCATTGTATCTCCATTATTAGTTAGTAGTGATCCAAGATATTCAAAACTCTCCACTTCTTACAATTTGTCCTCATTGATACATATTTCAGTTGCCTTATTTGTTTTGTCAGTAGTCATCAATTTAGTTTTCTTCGCATTAAGATAGAGGTTTTGCTCTTCGCTGTTCTTACAGACTGACATAATTAGTTTTTCTATTCCTTTTTGTGTTGTGGACAGTAATACTGTATCATCAGCATATATAATCTCTGGTATTTCATAGTTGTTATGGCATCGTAATATTCTTTGTCTACATGTTCTCTAACATTCCTAATTATATTTTATATTTACCTCAGATGCATGTTTCAGATGGGTGGAGCTCTGTGATCTTGACAACAATGTGAATAAATAAATCATTTACACATAGTTTTCCATGAAATCCAAAATAACATATACCCACACAATTGTAGCTAAATTTATATGCATCGTTTTCGGATGTGTAACGTACACTCGATGACCTTGAACAATGAGCGAAACCTCTCCATGAGTGAATCGAATATGGTGAGATATTAGTTCTCTGTTGATTAACCCCAGTTTCTTCTATATTAACTTTCCCCACCTGAGTGTATGTAGTAAGAATTCCAATCTTGAACAACAATCACGAATATTGTCAAAATGTAAAAAAAAAAAAATAGGAAAAAAAGTAGGAACAGTTTTATTACTTAACGAGTACACAGTTGTTAAGTTTCGGCGTGAGCCCTAATCTATCAAAAACATACAGGACGAAGAAATAAAGCTCTCTCTCTCTCTCTCTCTCTCTCTCTCTCTCTCTCTATTAATGGTTAAAAGATTAAAGATTAAGGAAGGTTCAGAATGAACAGAGGTCACTGAAAGGACATGACTGCTAGCTTACGATGCATGGACAAGGCCGATAGAGAAGAAGCAGAAAAAATGAACCCATAATCGCCCGGGGTGAGAAAGAACAAAAGCAGCGAATAGAGTGTTGCGAGGACAAGAAAGTGTGCATCAATAGCAGAAACAGAAAGAGGTAGAAAACAGGTTAACCTATATTAGGCTCTCTGTACCTCCAGTAACAGGCTTTAGGCTGGTTAACGGGACAGTGATCACGACAATTCTCAATAATGGTGGAGATAACTAAGGAAATACTGCACCACCACCCCACCCCCTCCCACTTACCCCACCCCCGGCTGCTTTTTTAGCTCCACGCAGAGACTGAAAAAATAGTCGCCGCGATCCGGTGTCAGTCAGATAAGACGCAGTGCCACAACATCTTCACAGCATCTTCACAACATCTTCACAACATCTTCACAACATCTTTACAGCATCGGCTGCAAAGAACATCAAGCTCACACTTCCTGGGAGATAGAAGAAGAAGATTTTTTTTATTATGATATTTTGATATTGGATATTTCTTTGTACTGATATTCAATATTTTTATTTTATTTTATTTTCGTTCGTGAGACATAAGAACTACTACACTGAAAGTTCCCTTTATGTTTTTAGACATTAAAAAAATAAATCTGACACAAAATCTTATCGTTCTTGAAATGAAAACTTTCTTGATTATCTAAAATTACATTCTGATGAAAAACAAAATGTTAAAAAAAATTGATTAGAACGAGATCCATTTATTATAGTAATTAAAAAAAAAAAACCCTGCGAAAAGTTAAAATTGTGTGTTTCGTTTAATTTCCATGTAAAGATTTTTGTGTTGGTGTTTTCAGTAAAACAGGAAGTTGGGTATTGTTTGTCGGGAAGAATTAAGGGTTTGCAGGGGAGTTAACTCAGTACGAACCGCCATGTTGGCTCTGTGCGGGCCCACTAAAAAGAAAAGGTGGGGGGGGGGGAGGAGGGGGAAGCCGGTGCATCTTTGCCCCGAGAGCTTAATTTTGGGGGCCACCGCGGTGAATGAGAACAGAACAGCTGACCACTGTGGCAGTGTTTCCCGGCATGTGGCGTATGGGGGTGGGGGAGGGTGGTAGTTTTAATATTTTCAGGAACAATCCGGTCCAGGAAACGAACCACAGGTAAATATAAAAACGTCGCTGACCCTCATTTTCTAGCATTCTTCTTCTTCTGCTTCTTCTTCTTCTTCTTCTTCTTCTTCTTCTGCTTCTTCTTCTTCTGCGTAAAACATGAAAATGGCAGTGCCATAGATTTAAGTTTCCGAGTCACTGTGCGGTGTGGGAGTTCGGGTGGTGTAAGGTTTGGGTGGTGTAAGGTTTGGGTGGTGTAAGGTTTGGGTGGTGTAAGGTTTGGGTGGTGTAAGGTTTGGGTGGTGTAAGGTTTGGGTGGTGTAAGGTTTGGGTGGTGTAAGGTTTGGGTGGTGTAAGGTTTGGGTGGTGTAAGGTTTGGGTGGTGTGGGAGTTCGGGTGGTGTAAGGTTTGGGTGGTGTAAGGTTTGGGTGGTGTAAGGTTTGGGCGGTGTAAGGTTTGGGCGGTCTAAGGGTCAAATAACTTTTGCGAATTACGGCACACATGTAGGGAAAAAAATAGGACTGGGAATGGTGTGAAAAAAAATGGTTTTAAAATCTAGGGCTAAAGATGATGTAAAAAGAGAAAAAAAGACACGACTACAGAAATAGTGAACAAAAAAAGAAATAATAAGAATGTAAGAATTAGTAAAGGAAAAAAAATGAAAAAGAATAAATACAGTATAAAACTAGTGAAAAAGTGTAGAAATTAAGATGATGTAAGGATGAGTTTTTTAAAATATTACAGATAAAAGCGGTGTAAAAAATAATAAAATAACAGGAATTAATGTAAGAAATGGGAAAAAAATATACAAATTAAAATGCCTTCAGAAATAGTTTTAATATAATAAAAATGAAGTAAGACATGATTTTTAAAAGTAGAAACAAATAGGAATAAAGATGGTTTTATCAATTAGTAAAAAAAAAAAATGAAGATGATGTGAGAAACAGTGAAAACAAAAGTAAAAAGAAATCCAAGTGTATAGTGTAAGGCGGCGAAGACGCTGTTCAATTAGGCAGTCAGTGACCCACAGGGGATATGCTAGCGTCAATGTTAACGAACCACAGCTGACCAAGACCCTGTCCCACCGCTCCGTTGGTACCTCCCAGTAATAGGATTAGTGTGAAGATTTTTGTTTCGTTGTTGTGTGCGCAAACACGAAACGAAACGAGCATGTTCCGAGAGAAGTTTTTGAGTTGTTAGTTTTCCAGAGAGATTCATTTCTAGAGATGGCCAGGTGTCTCTAGGGAGATCTCTTTGTGTCGACACGGACGTGGTGAAGTTTTCTGTTCAGTAATTCAGTATATTGTGGTAAGAAGTATTGTTATGTAAAGACCTGTCACATGAGTATATATGTAAATTTCGTATATTTGTTAAGTTTTGTTATAAGTTGTTTTATATATATATAAATGAACATGTGTATGCGTGTGTTAGAGCATCACACAGGAACGCCTGGAGAAATTTAAACCAAACATGGCACACATATGACTTATAATTTGGACAGTGCCCCTTGGGGTTAGATCACCCCTAGGATACCCCAATGACCCCAAGGGGTCGGGGTGACATGTGCAAATAAAAGAAAACGACCTATATTAGTGTCGAATCAATAGTTTTAAGGGTCGCTGAGATGAATAGTGACACTCCCGATACCGTTTAAGTCCAAGGTAAGCCTCCAACGGCATGGGGGCCCTAGGAGTGAGATGGGATGAGGTGACATAAAAATGAATGTGTGTGTGTGTATGTTAGAGAATCACGCTGGAACACCGGGAGCAATTTCAACCAAACTTGGCATACATATGACTTACAATCTGGACAGTGCAACTTGGGGGTTAGATCATCCCTAGGATACTTCTATTACCCCTAGGGGTCAGGATGAAACGTAAAAATAATCGAAAATGAACGATATTAATCTCGAATCCATAGTTTTCGGGGCAGATGAGATGAAAAGTGACATTCCCGATACCGTTTAAGTCCAAGTTCACCTCCCAACGGCATGGGGGGGGGGGGGCGGGGGGGGGTTCCTAGGGTGGGAGTGGGATAGGGTGACATGTAAAAATAATCGAAAACGACCAATATTTTGTGGAATGCATAGTTTTTTTGGTCGCTGAGATAAACAGTGACACTCTCGATGCCATTTAAGTCAAAGCTCAGCCCTCATCGGCATGGGGGCGGGAGGGGGGATGGTGGGGGGCTAGAGGTGAGGATGGGATGAGCGTGACGTGTAAAAATCATCGAAAACGATCGATATTAGTGTCGAATCCATAGTTTTCGGTGTTGCTGAGATGAATAGTGATATCTCGATGCCGTTTAAGTCCACTGTCAGCCCCCATCGGCATGGGGTCCTAGTGTTGGGGTGGAATATAGTGACATGTACAAATAATCGAAAAACGACCGATATTAGTGTCGATTCCATAGTTTTCGTGGTCGGTGAGATGAACAGTGGTACTCGCAAGTTCAGCCCCCATCGGCATGGGGGGAGGTTTTTTTTGGGGGGGGGGGGAGAAGTGGTGCAAAACAAAATGTCCAAATTGACCGAGATTAGTGTCGAATCCATATTATTAGGGGTCGCTAAGCTGATTGGTGACAGTTCTGATGACAATTAAGCCTTGGTTTAGTCGAATAGAAGGAATAGAACTCTGTAGAACCGTCTAGACTATGTAGAACCTTCTAGAAGGTTGTGGAAATGAATAGAACATTGTACAACCATCTAGAAGATTGTGGAACTGAGCAGACCTCTGTAGACCATTCTAGAATGCTGTGGAAATGAATAAAACGTTGTAGAACCGTCTAGAAGGTTCTGGAAATGAATAGAACTTTGTTGATTGGGATAAATAAATACCCAGGCAACGCCGGGTAATCAGCTAGTAAGCTCCTGTGTACTTGTTAAGCCTTGAGTAAGAAGTTACGTGAAGTCTTGTAACTCTTGGTCAACCAGTCTTATTTTGATGTATATTGTCGCATATTCTTGCTCTTGTTCTTCTTGTTCTTTTTCTTCTACAGCTTTCATCGTTGCAGATAAAGTTCGTCTCCATTCCTAATCTTCTCTCTCCAATTCATGACACCAATTTCCTTTATATCCTCTTCTATATTGTCTTTCTTTCTCTGTCTTGGTCTACCCCTTGGTCTTGTTTCCGTCATCTCTTGTACACAGATCATTTTCTTTTGTCTTGTCTCTTCCACTCTTTCTACATGTCCGAACCAGCGTAGTCTGCTCAGTTTTAAGACATTTATAATTCGTTGTTATTTAAATAAACTGCTAAGTTCAGTGTTCTGTCTAGCTATCCATTCTCCACTCTTGGTATCCTTTGTGGGCCCAAGGATTCTTCTCAGGATCTTGTTCTCAAGGACCTACAATTGTTGTTCATCGTTGTTGTATTCCGCGTTTCTGATCCATACATGACGGCTGATCATATTATAGTTTCGTATATTTGTTATTTTGGTGTTCTGAGACAGGATTTTGGATTTTAACAGGTTTGCAAGGCGAAGTATATATTATTTCCTACTTGTATTCTGCTTTTAACTCTTTCCGTGCCGTAAAAAAAAACGCGGACGTTCCGTTTGTGCCAGATTAAAAGCGCGGGTCTTGATCTGCATAGTGTGTACAGTTGTAAAAGTGAATGTAATGAAGTATTTCCACCATTTCCAAGTTATAAGTATACGTATTATGGATCAAAATGGCTGTAAAAGTAATAATGAAGAATATTTTTTGGGGAAAAAAAAGAAGTAATGTGATGATTTTAGCTGATAATTACGTCATACTTACCATCAGGTATGCCTAGATATGCAATATTTACCATCGGCGATTTCTAGATCAAGAGGAAGACCAAGAGAAACGATATGACAGTCTGACGGGATGGTGTGAGAGGAGATCACCAACTGAACTGACGGCCTGCATGAAGCATAATAGCCAATGCCAGTCGGCACGGCACATCATGATGATGATGATGATGATGATTTCTAGATCTACCTGTAGCTTCATCCGATCTCGTCGTGTCATAATATGTGGCATACTCAGTAAAATATGAAATAATCTTCTAACTACTTTTCAGTCCGTTTTATAGGTCAAAATCTACTTGGGGCACATTGAAGAGCAGTGGCGTGGTCGTAGGGCATGTCCGTATGCCTCAGAAATCACACAAAATATTGAAATTTCTTCATCAAAACACCCATTTTCACTCGGCACGCTTCAGACGGAACTATGATAGGTCATAAATCTGACATGCGCAGTTGATGTGCGAACTAAAAGGTGGATTGGATTTATACTGAGAATTAAAAGTGATCAAATTTTTTACGCCTGGCACCACTTGAGAAACCGAAAGCGTCAGAAGTCTGACCACCGGCACGGGAAGAGTTTCCTCGCTTAGTATGTTGCTTCTGTTGAAGGTTGTTCCTAGATATTTGTATGTTTCAGATTTCCTAATGATCACATCTCCAACATTTATATAATCTGGATCATTCTGCCTCTGGTCTCTTGATATCTTCATATATTCTGTCTTATCTTGGTTAATGATCAAGCTCACTTTTAGTGCCACATCTCTTAGGTGTATGCAGGTATTGATGACTTCTCGCATAGTTTCTCTCACTAGGTCGATGTTATCAGCGTATCCTAGTATTTTAGCTTGTTCTTCTGTACTGCTTTCTTCTTTCACTTTTCTGACTGCCTTTTCTAGTACTAGGTTGAATAGTAATGGAGATAATGTATCACCTTGTTTTAAAACCAGTTCTTATACAGAAGGGTTTTGACTTTCTTCTTTGTACATTACTACATTTTGTGCATCCTCCATGCATATTCTGGTCAAATTGATTAATTTATTAGGTATCTCAAATTCTTTCATAATTTTCCATAAGCTGCTCCTATCTATGCTGTCATAACATTTTTTGAAGTCAGTGAAGATATTGTGTACTTCTTTTCCATATTCCCAGTATTTTTCTGCTCTTTGATGTAGATAAAATATTTGGTCTAAGGTTGATCTATTCTTCATAAAACTTGCTTGATAGTCTCCTAGTATGTTCTCGCTGTATGGTTTTAATCTATTTAAAAGTATATTTTGTAGCTTGTTTGTAGTAATTATATTCCTCTGTAGTTTTCACATTTGCTCTTATCATTTTTTTAACTCCTGCGATCAGTAATGGAACACTCCACTCACTAGGGAGTTTTTCTTCTCTCCATATTTGTTGTATTAGTGCAAATATCTGTTCATATAGATCTCCTTCCTTAATCAGTTCTGCAGCAATTTCATCTGAACCCGTTGCTTTGTTGTTTCGTAGGAGCATGATACTGTAGATGACTTCTCCAATGTCTGGTTCCTATATTTCAAATCTCATATTTTTGACGTTCCAAGGTCGTAATCGAATTTTAGATATGAAAGCTCGAAATATTGTCTTATATTGAAGATATTAATTAATGCCATAATATTTAACAATTTTTTCTGCACATTTGTTAAACAGTGGCTGCCTAAATGTTTCCATTAATCTCCTTGCACGTTATTGTAAGGCAAGTAAGTTGTTATCAAGTCCGTGCCGAGTGTTCTGTACGAAGGTATGATTTAAGTTCGTAACTTTAAGATCTGTAAGGAAGATTGCAATGATCTGTTTGAGGTACAGAGATTGAAGTTAAATTGAAAATATTTATGTATGACATGAAGAAGGTGTTTTTCTTTTTTTTTTTTTTGCCATCATCATCATGTGCCGTGCCGACTGGCGTTGGCTATTATGCTTCTCCAGGGTACCCGATCCTTCATGCAGGCCATCAGTTCAGTTGGTGATCTCCTCTCACACCATCCCGTCAGACTGTCCAGTATCATTTCTCTTGGTCTTCCTCTTGATCTTCTTCCTTCTATTTTTCCTGTTGTTATAATATTTTCAATGCCCCCCTCTTCTCATTGCATGTCCTGTGAAAGTACATTGTCTCTCTCTTATCTTTTTGACAAGGTTTTTTTGTCTCTCCAGCTCTTCTCATACATTCTTCATTAGTTATTTTTGCTGTCCAGGGGATTCACAACATTCATCTAATAAACCACATTTCTGTTGCTTCCAATGATTTTTGTGCAGACTTGCCTATTGTCCATGATTCACTTCCATATAACAAGATAGGTTCAATATAGCATTTTAGGACTCGTTTTCTAACATTCATTGATAAAGATGTGTTAGCTAATATGTTTCTCATTCTCTGAAATGCAGTCTTTGCTTGGCCTATTCTGTTCCTAATTTCTGTTCTGCATTTCCCATCTGAAGTTATTACTGCTCCAAGGTATTTGAATTTCTGCACCTGCTTTAGAATATTTCCGTTTAATTTAATACTGCATGCTGGTGGATTCTGTTTCTTAGATATAACCATAGTCTCTGTCTTTTTGATGTTCAAAGTAAGGCCTTTCTGTTCACTTTCTTTGGTGACTTTATCCAAGAGATTTTGCAGGTCTTGTTTGTTCTCAGCTATTAGTACTGTGTCGTCAGCATACCGAAGGTTGTTAATATTGTATCCTCCAATTTTTATGCCTGGTTCTGTGATGATTGTTCTTAGAATATTCTCGCTATACAGAGAAAAAAGGTCTGGAGATAGTACACATCCTTGTCGCACCCCTTGTTTTATAGGTTGATATTTTCCAATCCTATTTTCAACTCGAACTGCTGCTTCTTGTTGCCAGTATAGATGTTTTACAATCCTCAAGTCTTTGCCGTCTATATTGATGTCTTCAAGCATTTTAATAATTTCATTAGGTTTCACCTTGTCAAGTGCCTTGGTGTAATCAATGAAGCATAAGTAGAGATCTTTCTGTACTTCTAAAGCTCTTTCTGTTAGTGTTCGTAAAGCATAAATGGCATTGTGTGTTCCCTTTAACAAATCCAAACTGTTCATCTGCTATTTCCATTTTTATCTTTTCCCTTGTTCTTCTCATAATTATTCTCAGAAGTAGCTTCGTTATGTGACATGAGAGGCTGATAGTCCGGTGGTCGTCACATTCCTTTGCACCTGGTTTCTTTGGTAGTGCTATAAACGTGGATTTAATCAGGTCACTGGGAATATAACCACTGTTGTAAATGTCATTCAGTAACTTGGTTATTATTTTTATTCCTGTCTCCTCTAATGCCTCTATTTCTTCTATTGTTATATTATCAGGCCCAGTCGCTTTTCCTTTCTTCATGTGTTTGATGGCATCTATGATTTCATCTTCAAGTATTGGTGGTCCCTCACAGTTTTCAGTATTTGGTGTTAATTCTGGTCTTTCTCCTCCATATAGCTCACCGATATACTCTGTCCACCTGTCCACAATGTCTTCTTTTCCCATTAACATTTTACCTTCTTTCGATTTCAGGCATCCTGTGGTATATTTTGTTTTCCTGCCTGCGAGTTCATTAATTCGTTTGTGCATGTTTTGGCTGTCTTTAATACGAGAGTCCTCTATCTATCTGCACTGTTCATTTAACCACACTTCTTTTGCTTCTCTGCATTTGCGTCTTATTTCTTAATTTATCTTGCTATATTTTTCCTCATTATTTTTACTCCTCCTCCTCTTGTCCATCAGTCCTAAGATGTTGTCTGTCATCCATTTATTTTTAGAGGCTTCTTTTTTTGGTGGTATTATCTCCTTAACAGTTTGGTGGATAGAATCTCTTAACATTTCCCATTGTTCATCTATACTATTTATCTTTGCTATTGCATTGTATCTATTTGTTATAATAACTTTGTATTGTTCTCGCAGTTCTTGGTCATTTTTAAGAAGTTCTGTATTCAGTTTGATGTTTCTCACTTTTCTGCCTGCTTTCTTTAGTTTTATTCTAACTTTTCCGCAGAGTGGATCATGGTCACTATTGCAGTCAGCTCCTGGCATGGTTTTTGTTGTCAGTAATGCATTGCGGAATCGTTTGTTGATTAATATGTAGTCTATCTGGTTAAAAGTCTTTTTGTCTGGGCTGCACCACGTTGCCAGTCTTCGAGGATGTTGTTTAAACCAGGTGTTTCCTACAACCATGCTGTGTATTCTTGCCCATTCAATTAATTTATAACCTCTGTCATTCCTCTCCCCCAGTCCATAGTCACCAACGATGTCTGAAGTTCTTCCTTTACCAACTTTGGCATTAAAATCTCCCATGACTATGGTAACTTCATGTGACTTTGTGTGTTTTAGTGCTGTCTCTATGTCATTATAAAATATCTGTACATCTTCTTCAGAACTTTCAGATGTTGGAGCGTACACTTGTATAATATTTATGTTTATTGGTTGTCCTTTCAGTTGGGCTAGCAGGACTCGGTCCGAGATGTTCAAATATCCTACAATTGTCCTTGCCGTTTGTTCATCAAATATTATTCCTACTCCTCGTTTATGTTTCTCACTTCCTGAATATATTATTGTATATTTATCTGAGTTTATCTTCCCTGCACCTGTCCATCTAACTTCACTCATTCCTAATATGTTGATTTTCATCCTTTCCATCTCCATCTTTACATTTTCTAATTTTCCAGCCTGGAATAAAGTTCTAACATTCCATGTTGCTATTTTGAACTTGTTAGTTTTGCTTTTTGGCCACATCAAGAATATGATGCGTCTACAGTATTTATTCATAAGCGTTGTTAGCCAAATCTATGCTTTATGTGTGTAGTCCAGGAACACTGGGACACTTGACATAAGTGTTGTTAGCCAGTTATGTGTCATATGTGTGTAGTCCAGGAACACTGGGGCACTTGACATAAGCGTTGTTAGCCAAATCTATGCCTTATGTGTGTAGTCCAGGAACACTGAGACACATGACATAATGTTGTTAGTTAGTTCTGTGTTGTAGGTGTGTAGTCCTGGAGCACTGGGACACTTGACATAAGTGTTGCTAGCCAGTTCTGTGTCGTATATGTGTAGTTCTGGAACACTGGGACACTTGACATAAGTGTTGCTAGCCAGTTCTGTGTCGTATATGTGTAGTTCTGGAACACTGGGACACTTGACATAAGTGTTGCTAGCCAGTTCTGTGTCGTATATGTGTAGTTCTGGAACACTGGGACACTTGACACATCGGTGATCATTAACGTTTGTTTAATCACAGGAAGAAATGATGCATTAGAAATTTGTAATTTTCTCTCTCCTTCAACAGCAACAATTCACATATGATTCATACCACTCATTACTCATGTGATTCATGACTGATGCAGTTTGTATGTTTATGCTTTATGATAATCTTTATGCTTCATTATTATCATGTGCCTTCATAATAACTGATATCCCTGATTTGTTGTCTGTTTGTTATTGTTGTTGTTGGCTAGTGTAATTAAATTAGGTATAATATTTAAATTGGATCTTGCATTATGAATTTATTTCTTGTGTTGACTTTGTGTCTATGAGGTTTTATAAGGATGTTGTTTAGTAATCAAGAATACTTTAATCAATAATTGATTATTGGACCAGGAAAGTTTTCCGGAAGGCAAGATTGGGAGTAATTTATAAGCAAGGAATTCTTGAGTTGTGATGATTAACATAAATGATAACTGAGACATGATTCTCGCTAGTACGGCGGTACATAGCTCAGAGACTCCCTTAGCCTTCCCACTGGTACAGGCTGTACATTTTAGTGTGAAGAAGATGAAATGAGTTCCTACCATGACTAATAGGTCTCTCGAAGGAGACGAAACTAACGAATCATCATCATCATCATCATCACCATCATCATCATCGCCTTTCACTCCTTTGAGAGCATAGGCCACGGATAACGGCTCTCCAGTCATCCCTGCTCTTGGAATTATTCTCTGCTTCCTTCCATGTGTATCCCTCGTCTCTGAGCACTGTCATAATTTCTCTTCTCCAAGTAAGTCTAGGTCTTCCTCGTTTTCTATTTCCTTGATGATTCCATGTCATGACCTGTCTTGCTATGCAGGTGTCGGGTTTCCTCAGAGTGTGGCCAATCCACCTCCACTTCCTAGACACACTATATCATACCCAAACAATAATAATAATTTTTTTTAACAGTAGCCTAGCTAACGGGGATAGCCATAGCCCCATGGTGGTGGAGTCTGCTAAAGAAGTATTACACACCCCCTGGTTTTTAGCTGTGCTCCCAAGCCGATACCATGCCATGCCTCAACACCATCACAGCATCGACTGCATACAACAACAGCTCTCAGTTAGAGTGAGGGAGATAAAAGACCACACACACTCTCTCTCTCTCTCTCACGCACACTCATACACACACATATTGCAACCACGCTGTAATATACTCGTGCTTGTGCGAACGGAGAAAGAATGGAAGAATTCATAAGCATAAAATAATAACAGAAAAAAAAGACGCTACCAGATATTATAAATGCTTCTCTAAATTTGATTCTTGATGAACAATAAAACTTCTGCCTGTTTCCCCACTGTACCAGTTGTTATGTGTTGTTCCCTTTAACTCATCTGTGATATGTTCAATTTAAAAACTGTTTCATTCTCTACAAGTCTCAGTAGTTATATTTAGCGCTGCATTTCCCAGTTTTTCTTGATCTCACTGAAAAGACTGTGCTGATGCTGAAATATCCCGCGTTCTCCAGATATTTGCTTTGTTTTTAGCTGTTTTTTTTTTCTCCCTCGATCTCGTTTGTTCTTTTTTTGAGGAAAATGCTACCTACAATTTATTATCATTTGGCCTTCAGGATACATCATCCCTCTCTCTCTCTCTCTCATCTGTACTCCATGTCTTTAATGTTCAGTTTTGCAGAGACCATCTGTCTCCATTCTTCTCTGTTCATGCCTTTCTCTCTCCTTCGACCTGGTTTCAGGGCCTTTGTTAGTCAAAACGTTGTCGTTGTAAGCCTAATTGTTCTTCTCTATATTGAAAACTTAGTCCCTGATATAAAACAGTAAACAGAACAATCAACGACAAGCTAATGATATAACAACAAATGAAACACGCTAAGGAATAAATTCTCCTTTTCGATGTTGGAAATAACATTTTAAAAAAACAAAATTACTGGGGGGGGAAAAAACCACGAAAAAACCTACAATAATCAGTGACATTTAAAAAGTCGACTTTATTCGCATTGCCAAATATGAAAGCCATAACAAAGCATATGATAGTATACAAGCTCTTCCGATTAACATTGACCTCCAAATGGCAGTGTGTAGAGTGTATCAAGTGCCTTGCACCCCCATATATTAATATGTACAGTGTATGAAAAACCCTTAATCCTATATATTAATATGTACAGTGTATGAAGTACCCTTAATCCCATATATTAATATGCAGAGTATCTAAGATATTACTAGTGTGTTTTTATGCAGAAGGTCAATAGTAAAGCTCTCCCCCACAAACATCCACATACACAGACTTCAGGTGTGCTGTACTTCGTGTAGAAAGTGAGTAACATCGATTGTTTTTTTTTAACACAACACACCTTTTTTTTTTTTTGGTGATGTGAAGTTGTAATAATCCCTTGTCTTTGGATAGGGCGGATGACGTATTTTGCCACTGAATACTTTTTTCTGTGAAATATCATTCTTTTAGACAAATTTGCCACTCTGAATTCTTCAGTAATTCTTTAAATTTTTATTAAAAGGCGCCCAAAGTTTGTGCCTTTTCTTTCTTCTTCTTTTTTTTAAAAAATTTAAAATTTACAATAATGAAACAAAATGTTTAAATTATTCAACAGTTTCATCTCCTTTAATGCAACAAGGTGCTCTGTTTACAGGTGTATTTTTAAAAGTCTTTGTGTCTTAATTTTGTGCAGGAAATAACGTTAGCTTCACTTCTATAGCAATATGAATTTTTGTTCATCACTCTCTTCAGTTCCCCCCTCCCCCCATATAAAATTTAAAGATATCTGAGGTCAACAGATAATAATCATAATAATAATAATATATTATGGAAGATAAGCAGCAAATAACAAAGATATTAAGTACTTAACAGCACGGAGAAGAAGAAGAAGAAGAATTTGTAAGGAGAAGCTAGACGAAGAAATAAGTTCCGCGAAACATGCAATGTTTCCAAGAACGATAATTTATCACGTAACTCTTGACAGCATGTGGCACCTTCATCTCATCCTTCGGAAGGTGGTTCTGCTGCGATAGGTTAAAAAATCTATTCTAGGACGATGACGTCAGGTGACCCTACTCTAGGTCAAGGAACTTTGTCTGCTGTCCTGTGTACTGTGGCTGGAAGCCTTTGTTATTGGCCTAAGGGAGATAAAACCAAAAAAATTTTGATATATAGAAACTGGCGATTCAAGTCAAGGGACATAATCACTCTCAAGCGCGAGTCAAAATATATCAGATAATGAGGGGAAGTGACCACTTAAAAATAGACGGAAAGGGCTTGTGGCTCGTCTTCGGAGCTTTTCATTTTTCATTACAATACAAGCCCTCTGGTTCATTTTCTTTACAACTGAAAACTAAAGTAGCCCTTTAATATCAGTAGAGAACAGTTTGTTTTTTTTAAGTAAACATTTGTTCTTTAAAACTGTACTATCCATGATGTGCTGTGATGTCTCAACTGATCCGAAGTGCAAGAAGTGAAAAGAATTAAAATCATAACCTTGAGGAGAATGAGAACCAGGCCTGGGTTATCATGATGGGGATTAAGTATTTCTAGAGAACTCCAGCCAAGAAGAAGGAGGAAGAGGAGAAGATGGAGGAGGAGAAGATGGAGGAGGAGAAGAAGAAGAAGAAGGAGGAGGAGGAGGACAAGAAGAAGAAGAAGAAGAAGGAGGAGGAGGAGAAGAAGAAGAAGAAGAAGAAGGAGGAGAAGAAAAAGAAGAAGAAGAAGATGATGATGAAGAAGAAGAAGAAGGAGGAGGAGGAGAAGAAGAAGAAGATGAAGAAGAAGGAGGAGGAGAAGAAGAAGAAGAAGATGAAGAAGAAGAAGAAGGAGGAGGAGGAGAAGAAGAAGAAGAAGGAGGAGGAGGAGGAGAAGAAGAAGAAGAATAAGAAGAAGAAGAAGAAGATGAAGAAGAAGAAGAAGAAGAAGAAGAAGCAATGAGAAAAGAGTATGACTGTGACACGCAGTTAAAAAGCCCATTCATCTGTTTCGTCATTTAAGAAATCATATTCTTCAGCTATAATTTACCATAATGGAAAGTTAGCAAGTTTAATTTAAACTGGATCAAGAGAAGAAAAAAAGGTTTCTAGTGTGGTCTGCTAAATATTTTGGACACATTAAACGTCATGATAATCTAGAGAGGACCGTCTTGGAAAGGTACATAATGGGAAAAAGAAAGAGAGGAAGACCAAGGCGAAGATGGCTGCAAAACATCGTTGATGATCTGCAAATGGATACATCAGCAGCAGGCCATCTTGCTTACATCCGAGAGGCCTACAGGAGAGCTGTTTGGGAGGCAAAGTTCTGCAAGGGACATGCAAATGAATGACTGAATGAATGAGTGTGGTCTGCTATACTGCTATGTTACCAAAACGTGTGAGAAATATCTCTATGAAGGTTCTCAGACCAAAGTTCGGCATCAGATTTTGATGTGGATTTTGTGAGAAAACATGGTTTTAAAAAAAATTAGACTCTCTCACACACACACAAACATCGTTTATGAATAAATCCACACACACAGACACACACGTACATCGTTTATAAATAAACCCACCACATACAGACATACATACATAAATTAATCCACACACACAGACACACACATACATCGTTTATAAATAAATCCACAAGAATAAATATCATTTTCTATTGATTTGAAGCTTGACAAGTTATTACTGGATATTTATTATACGAGTGCCTAGAACATTCTCATCACACCAAACTAAAATATAGAAATTTAGTTTCCTGAGAACCGCAACATAATTTCAAGGGTTAGTCTTTAAGAGAAAAGAAAAAAAAAGGTGATGATTTTGGTTTTACATAAAATTTGGTTTTACTCTGCTGTGCTCCATATTTGGCCATTCTGTAAAATCCACCAAAATTTGTAAATACGTAATACCGTAAGTGCAAGGCTCCGACAAAAGCACGTACTTACCAAAAATCCTAAACTGTGAATGCAGTTGATAACGTTCAGGAAGGGTCCTTTGCGACCTTCCCACAAGTCACCACTCTACAAACAAATGGAAGAAGAGTGTTATGTCAGCTTTGCTACATTCATTGACAGCGAAAAATATTACGTCTGTGAATATCACGTTAATAAATACTGTTAATTCAACATTTAATTCATATTATTTTAATTTTTCAAAAAAATTGTGGAATGTTTTTCGTCATATAAATTCAAATATTTATTGGTGTAATTTCTAAGTGACATAAATTCATTTCTCCAAATCTCGGTTATCATTTAGTCTAATTTTTTTCATATCATCATCAGGTGCCACGCTGGTATGCGTTGGCGGACATGATTCTCCACAGTACTCGTTTCTTGATGTTTCCATTAGTTCAGTTGATGTTTGTGTTTGCGTGTTTGTGTTTGTGTGCTATCGCATTAGACTGTCCATGCTTTTTTTCCCTCTTGGTCTTCCTCTGCATCTTTTATCTTTCCTATTGTTATGATGTTTCCATGCCTTCCTCTTCTCATATGTTCAGTGAATGATGATTGTCGTTTTCTCATGGATTTAACTGGGTACCTTTGTACATCTGCTTGTGTTAGACATTCCTTGTTTGTTATCTTAGTTGTCCACGGTATTCTTAGGATTTTTCTATTCAATCACATCTTTGTTGCCTCTAGTGATCTTCCAATCGATCTGTTGACTGTACCCGTCTCACTTTCATAGAGTAGGAAGTTTTATATATATAAATCCATAAATTTTACACACACACATACATACACACACACACACACACACACACACACACATAAAATTATACACAGGCACACACACACGAAGGTCATACCGAAAATCGTGAGCAGAGTGTTTTTTTTTTAATCAGAATTTATAGATAGAGAAAATATAAATGTAACACCTTAAACTGCATCCTTTTCTTCACTTTTCAACATGATCTCAATTTCTCTGTACACATTTTCCCCATTGCTCTGCAAGTTTGAAAATACCCTCCCGGTAGATAGATAGATAGATAGATAGATAGATAGATAGATAGATAGATAGATAGATAGATAGATAGATAGATAGATAGATAGATAGATAGATAGATAGATAGATAGATAACACCGCCTGCAACATTTGTGCATTTGTATATTTTGTAAAGGGTTACCATAAATGCACTTCACATATATTATGTATGCATGGTGCACGTGTTCCGTAGCACCGACTAAAACCTGATGAACTGGAGGTGACAGTTGGATTCGATTCCACATCAGGACTCGTATGGACCTCGTGCATATCGATTCAGCCAATCCTAATCTTTTTTTCAAACAATAAAAATAAAAGCGATAACATCACTACACACAACGATCTCTCTCTCTCTCTCTCTCTCTCTCTCTCTCTCTCTCTCTCTCACACACACACACACACACCCACACACATAACCCACTTGGAAGAGAAACTCCTTGTTGAGACCGTACTCAGTGCAGCCTTTGTTGAAGGATTCGATATTGCCCATAGCAACAAACGGGGAGGCAACTTTCTTCTGGTAACTAACTTTGCCCTTTCCTTCGGTGGCCAGGAGCTTGTTGATCAATCTGTGTAAATGATATCCCACAGGCGTTTTCAAATTACTACCAGCACACAGTATTACTCACAACATTTCAACAGTTTATAAAGCAGAAAATACACTGGCGTAAGAAATCATACCATTCGTTACGTGGAACCATAAAACAGATCGATATAAAGATAAACCGCTATCGGAAACTTTTGTTCTAGTTTCTCATATCTATACAGAGACTACAATAATTGGGGTACTATCGATGAATGTCTAAAAAAATGGCAATAATAATAATCATAAAAAAATTGAAACTGAGTAAAGTTAAAAAACTTAACAAAATATATGAAAAATAAATCAGAAAAGAAGTTGAGCAATGTTAAACAGTTTGGCTTGTTCCTTTTAAGAAAAAAAAAATTTGCATGCCCTATAATTTATGTAATCCGAAAAAAATGTATGAGCAGAAAGTTTCAGTACGAATATGAATAACATAAAAAATCGGCGTGTTTCCTGAGAGATATGACAAGTTTATAAGCGATGGCAAATGTGAAGGTTTCCTTACACTCTCAGCTTAGTGGGAACATTATGTGGCACTGATATAACAGAGTTCACCGAACAGATCGACAGAATAAATGGTTGAGATTTTGGGGAAATTTTAAATATTTGCGAAAGTCGATTGTTCAAATCTGGCCGTCAACCCAGGCTGCAGAGATGGATACCTGGTTCCACCTGGAGTCGGGAAATGACAGACAGTCTTGATACTGAAGACATCGCCATCTAGAATACTAAAGACACGGTCCTTAAGTGCATCAACAGTATACGGCCAATTTTATCCCTTTTAAAATCCTCCAACAGCCTAGTTTATTGCAGGGGTTTAACAATTCACTAAAATGCAAATTCATAACATAATCTCTGTGAATAGGCATGCGGAACAGCAAGTCTATCTAGTGTATCTGTCAAGCTCCCATGAAACAGCGTATGTACTCACACTGCGTTCACAATTCAGAGAAAGCATTAGCGAGTGATTATGTTTAGTTATTCCATCAAGACAATGCAGACATTAAGAAGCAGCTCTGAAAAAATAATAATAATAATAGTAACAATAATAAAAGGATTTGCATGAGCGCTGAAACATTGAAGCATGTATGAGAAACAGATAACAAACATCAAGCAGAGTAAGAAGAGAGATTAAAATCATGTCAGCTTTTACAAACGTTTCACTTTGAAACAGTGACATTTAATCCTCTGTAAGTTTTTTAAACCAAAGATTTCTTAGTCCAATCCAAGTTTTACGTTTTTTTTTCCTTACTGCAAGTCGTTTTATCAGATTTCTTAGTCCAATCCAAATTTGAGCAATTTTTTTAAACCAAAGATTTCTTAGTCCAGTCCAAATTTGAGCAATTTTTTTTTAAACCAAAGATTTCTTAGTCCAGTCCAAATTTGAGCAATTTTTTTTAAACCAAAGATTTCTTAGTCCAATCCTAATTTGATCAATTTTTTTTTAAACGGAAAAGAAACCAGTTAGTTATTTGTTAATTTTTTATGTTAATATTTCCAGAGATTTGTACATCGCTTTATCAATAAAAACAAGGCAAAACAACGAGTAATGTAAATAAAACAATCAATAAAGTTGGATTTTAAACCATATCTTAATTTTTAAACAAAACTGGTAAAAAATTAATAATATCACACTTAATGAGTATTAAGATCGGCTTTTCTCCGCTAATCACATTAATGTGTAATTTAGAAACACAAGACTGCTGTTTAATTAACATATAAAGATCTGTTCGCTACATCTATATAGCTGAGTGGGAATTATACAGCTAGAGTGGGAAATTACAACTTTCCTTATCGTTTGCAGCAAAATATGTTCACCCAACACAAGTGCTATCCATATAACTGTTAAAATATGCTTTAGAGATCTTGTACAGGCTAACGGGGTCAGCAAAGCAGGCCTGTCAAGCCAAGATCATGCCCTGCGGTCTAACTGCCCGACGACTTTGGGATCTAGAAGTCCGGTATGTTTGCTCTTTTAGCAATGATTCATGATAAAAACTGACTGTAGAACATTCCCAGTAAATCTTGTTATCTACTGATCCTGGCATTATTTGCCGAGAACACTAATTTTGAATTACAAGAAGAAATCAAAACAGTCGGCCTATTTGATGCCAAAAGTTACTCACAGACTGAAAGCAGAAGCAGCAAAAAATTTAAATTAGCAAACACTGGTGGACAAAATGGCAAAAAGGCACAAAGTTTAAAGGTTATAGGAACGACTAATACCCGAAACAAGCAGAAATGAGCGATCAAGAGGATGCTATCCGATCACGCAACAGCCACAGAAGAAAACTGTTAGGTTTTGCAAACATTTGTATTCAGGTATTTCAAATTTGTTTTTACAATAGTGATCAATTCTCAGAGTGAGAAGTATCACATGCAACCATTCAGAGCAGATTACACAAAATACCACTGTCACAATAGATAGTCATGTGACAACTTTTACAAGATACGTTAAAATATGAATCAAATTTGCATAACGAAACAAAATGCTTGTCTCTCTTGAATAAAGATTTTTTTTTATACTTCAAAATTTCACTACAAAAATATAGGTTTATAACACTTACAGTAAGACTATAACCACTTTAGAAGCTCTAATTCACCTACAGAAGAACAGTCAGATCATGCCGAATGGTTAGAAAGTTATGAAGCAGACATAAAAGCTTACATGCACAGCAAGACACCATCTCTCAGTGATCTGTGCAGTTCCTTGTGTGATGCGTTGGCCTGAAAATAAAATGATGAGGAAATCTAGGTCAAAAATTGAAAGTAAAATGGGAAGTTCACCAGTGGCTACTGGGATATTGTAAACACACCCGCACACACATGCATACACACACCCGCACACACATGCACTAGCCACAGCGAGATGGGGGTCCAGATGGTACACTTGTCCGGAACACGGAGAACTTCCTTTGTTTTAAGAGAGGGTCCATGCGACTTAAAGGGGGCCCAAGGTGAAAAAAAAGAATGCAAAAATCACTAGATTAGGAAGGAGGGGGGTGAAGGCAGGCCGAGGGAGGGTACGGGAGGGATGTAGTTTTGATTCGCCTTACAAAATTACTCTGGGAGGCCCTGATGCACTCCCTCCTCTCTCTCTCTCTCTCTCTCTCTCTATCTCTCTCTCTCTCTCTCCTTCTCACACACAACATGCAAAAGCATCTTAACTCTCGTTGGCACTTGCTCACTTCTTGTATCATCCGTTCATGACTTCAAGTCAGCCATAAGGAACAGATAAAATCCCCTTTTCCGTGGCGTTAAGGCATATTGGTGTTAGAGCCGTATTTCCACGATCTTCGGCACACGAAACTCATGATGTGGTTAGTATCACATCTGGCAACATTTACAATCCTAGATTTCTCTGGTACACATTTTTAGATGCCGGATGAATCCCTGGGCCTTTTTTTTTTTTTTAAAGTGTATCAGAAAAATAAGAAAACCCACTGCGGTGACCTTAGCCAGGGGACATAACTAAAATTATCATAATGCACTAAATGAAACTTTGATTAGTGCCCCTCTTTACTTTTCCTTTCACTCATCTTACATTCGTATATATGAGGCTCAAACATACGGAAATCTCCCATTCTTCATACAAGACTCAAGCTCAGAATCTATAAATCCAATGTTCACTCCATTTTATTATATGCAGCCAAAACATGGAGAACCAATCAGAGAACTGAAAGTAGACTGAGAGGATTTGAAGGAAGATGCCTCATAAAAATTTTAAGAATACACAGGGAAGGACACGTGACAAGTGAGGAAATAACCAAACCAACAAGCATTGAGAACATTACTAAAGAGCCCAAAAGACGAAGATGGAAATGGCTAGCCACATACTACGAATGGAAAGAACAAGATAGCCATATACTGTCCTGACTCGGACACCTCAAGGGAAAAGAAAGAGGGGCAGGACATTGGGGACATGGAGACACACAGTACAGGAAGAACAAAAGAAAGCAGGGAAGACATAGTCTGAGGTATCCCGACTTTCTCAGGACAAGACTATCTGGAGAACCTTTGTTGATGGCTTATGCTTCACTGGGAGTACAGAGGACTGATGATGATATATGAGGCCAGCCAACAAAATCAAAATTATTTACAGTTAAAGAAAAAAAAAGTTAGCCTGGAAGCTGATGTCATGCACCAGTTCCTGCTGTGGTATCTAAAAGTTTGTAAAAATATAATTAACAGCATATTTACGTTGACAATTATTTCTATAACTCGCTACGTTCTGAAACCAAATATGTGAAATGACATTTCTCTACATAATGTATTTCATAAGTATTTATTTTCAGCCATGGAAACACATAAATAAGTCTTATAATGTAAAAAAAAAAAAGAACTTACAATAGGTTCATGATCGCCTTGTGTGACTGCGTTCACCCACGCCACAACAGCGTTCATAGTACCGCGGCCTCTTCCTGGTCATATCTCTGTGAACATTACAGATCTCGATACAGAGAGTGAAATAACCTCATATATTCAGATCAGTAGTAATTGTTCTTACCGTGTTTGAAGACGCGTACGTAGAACGGCTGCCTGTCTCCTGTATAGCACAGGGAAATATAACTAAGCTGTTCCTGCCAATATTTGTTTGTCGGTGTTGAATGCTGCTGTTGTATATTGCGTTGCCCAGTTCTTTTGATTTATTTATCGGTTATTGAACTAGGTCAGCAGATGTATCAAAAACATATTAGACCACTCAAATCTGGATCAGTTTAGAATGTGATATATATATATATATATGTTGGTCACTTGATGAGAAGAAATGATCAGAGAATCCCAAAACAAGCTATCAAGTGGAACACAACAGGCCGAAGAAAAAGAGGCAGACCGCGTGAAACTCTGAAGAGGACATTATTAAGAGAGGCCAAGTTAACAGGCATAAAATCCTTTGATGAGGTTGAAAGACTCGCCGAAGACAAGAAAAATTGGCAAACTACTTTGCGAGCCCTATGTGACGTTTAACGGCATAGGAAGGATATAAGATATAAGATATAAAAAGATGGGTTTTATATATTTATAAAGGTCCCTGGCGACAGGCGTAGGATATCATGTTCTTCCACAACCCTCGATCCCTTGTGCATTCTGAACAGGCTTGTCAGGAGCATTTCCATTGAATAAACAATATTGCAAGTCAAGCACTGACGTGGCATCCTCAAGGAAATAGAAAACGAGGAAGACCTAGACTTACCTGGAGAAGAGAAATTATGACAGTGCTCAGAGACAAGGGACACACATGGAAGGAAGCAGAGAATACTTCCAAGAACAGGGATGACTGGATAGCCTTTATCCGTGGCCTGTGCTCTCAAGCGAGTGAAAGGCGATGATGATGATGATGATAAATAATATGGAATATATATATATATATATATATATCTTATCTTATATCTTATATCCTTCCCGTGCCGTTAGACGTCACATAGGGCTCGCAAAGTAGTTCGCCAATTTTTCCCGTCTTCGGCGAGTCTTTCAACCTCAACAAAGGATTTTATGCCTGTTAACTTGGCCTCTCTTAATAATGTCCTCTTCAGAGTTTCACGCGGTCTGCCTCTTTTTCTTCGGCCTGTTGTGTTCCACTTGATAGCTTGTTTTGGGATTCTCTGATCATTTCTTCTCATCAAGTGACCAACATATGTCCATCTCCTTTTCCTGATCACCCGTGAGACTGGTTGTTGTTCAGTCATCTGTCTTATCTCTGCATTGTTCTTGAATTCATTCCACTTGATGCCGAGTATTTTCCTTAGGCATTTGTTTTCAAAAGAGTCTAATTTCTTTTCTATTTCTTTAGTTGTTTTCCAGCTTTCGCATGCATAAATGAGGGTGGATATTACATTTGAATTGAATAGTCTTAACTTGGTTTTTGTGCTTATAACTTTTGAATTCCATATGTTCTCAAGATTCTTGAAGATTGATGCTGCTTTTGCAATTCTGATCCTAACTTCCTTTCTAGTGTCACCATCCTGGTCTATGTAGCTGCCAAGGTATGCAAATTGATTGACTTCTTCAATATCTGTCCCTTCTATGTGTATTTTTCCATTTTGATTGATGGGAATTTTCATTATTTTTGTTTTGTCCTTGTTAATTTCAAGTCATATTTTGCTAGCCAGTGAAGACAGGCTATCTGTTTTTTCTTGCATGGAATTCACATTATTACTGATAAGAGTTATGTCATCAGCAAAATCAAGATCTTCTAGTTGGGTCCCATGTACCCAGTCAATACCTGTGTTACCTGTGCAGCATTTTGTCATTATGAAGTCTATTGTAATTCCAAAAAGTAAAGGAGACAGTATACATCCCTGTTTCACGCCTGTTTCAATCTGGAACCATTCACTCATCCCTTCTTCTGTCTTGACTGCACAAACATATCCATTGTATAAGTCCTTAATGATGTTGACAATTTTAGATGGTATTCCATATAGACATAAAATTCTCCATAATGAATCTCTGTGTATGCTATCAAATGCCTTCTTAAAATCTATGAAATTCAGTATTATTGGTTTCTGCTTTTCAATATGTTCTTCAAGTATTATTCTGAGAGTAAAGATCTGGTCGAGACAGCTTCTCCCTTTTCGAAATCCTGCTTCTTCTATATATATATATATTACATATAAAATTTAAACTATCTCCTCTTTTCTTATTTCTTAATTCTGTTTACTTTTGTAAACCGAAACGCTACATATATGTACTTGTTAATGATTAAAGCTGTTTCTACCTTTTTTTTTTATATAAAAAGTTTCACATTTTGTTTCCACAACTTTACTGCAGTGGCTCTACGTGTGCCTCACACTGGCACATGCACTTTTTATTTATTGAAGACAATCAAAATTTCTTGGACATGCCATGAGCGTACAAGTTACAGAAAAGAAAAGAGTGGAGGTACTGACCGAGTGGCATGAAAAAGAGCATCATCTAAACTGATGATGAATATCATGATGTTGATGAGAGTGGCACAGATGATAAATATCATGATGTTGATGAGAGTGGCACAGAAGATAAATATCATGATGTTGATGAGAGTGGCACAGATGATAAATATCATGATGTTGATGAGAGTGGCACAGATGATAAATATCATGATGTTGATAAGAGTGGCACAGATGATAAATATCATGATGTTGATGAGAGTGGCACAGATGATAAATATCATGATGTTGATGAGAGTGGCACAGATGATAAATATCATGATGTTGATGAGAGTGGCACAGATGATAAACATCATGATGTTTAATATGCAAAAAAGATGGGCTAAAAGATGTTAAGTCACTCAAATTGTAATGTTCATGACACGATAATTTGATGATGATAATGATGAAAATGATAATGATGACGACTTTTAAGATAATGATGATGATGATGATGATTACGAGATAACTCACATATTCAAGCTTCTTCTCAATATCTGCTCCAATACCGGATTTCTTTGCCCTGTTTTCAGCCATTGTGTCTGGTGTAATGGATATTTAGTGGATATCTAGTGGATACTGGATATTCAGAAACAAAAAAGGACAATCACAGTTAACTGAGAACCGAAACTTCACATGGGAGATCAGTTTCACATTATGGCTAAACTAAATGCATATTTTCAAAGGTTAAATGAGAATAAATGTGATTACGTAACGAGGCAGAGCAGTTTATCAAGGCCAGTGACCCAGAACTGGTCAAGACCCTACCAGGCTTATTCGTGTTATTCACAGAGCGGTGGAGTCGGAGTATCAGAGTTGCAGGTTTGGCGTACAGCCCCCGCAGTCCTGAGTGCACCTTTAAACAGGCTGTTTCGCTCCATCAACTTGGCGAATGATGAAGGGCTAGCAATGGTTGACTGAGTCCGTATTGGACATTCCTCACGACTCTCTGTCTTATGATTCTTGATCTCTTACAGCGCTGTAAAGAAGTCAAGCTGGTAAATACATGGAAATGCTACGAGCAACTCACAGCATAAAGCACACGTGACCATTCACATACTTCGGCCACATCAAGAGACACAGTAGTCTGGAGAGGTTGGTAGCAGAAGGCATAGTGCCCAGCAAAAAGAGAAAAAGGGACGACCTCCTGCAAATGGACTCAGGACATGACAGAAAGGCTGAATGTGTCACTGCAAGACGCCGGTCACCTTGTGCAAGACCGTATTGCATTCAGTGAGGATATGAGAGGGACAACGTTCTGGAAAGGACATGTCACACGAATGAATGAATGAATGAATGAATGAGTGGAGTACTCACTGCAGTACTTTAGCTTGTAATTTTGCATCCAAAATTTGTAAAACAAAGATTTCAGGAAAGGTATACACAACGAAACACAACTAAATAAGCAAAACGTGCTATTTTCAGTAAAATATTTCAGTGTGGGTATTTTCCATCTTTTACGCACAAGTTTCGGGTTCAGAAGAAGCCCAGACATAGAACTCTCGTTATAACCAAAGTGCATGTTTTGTTGAGTAGATTTCAAGTTTCCATGAAAGTTTTTGCCTTGAATCTTATTAGATTTTAAAACTTTTTCAATTTTTCTCATTTAAAGGTCAATGCCACGAAAGACGACACTCCTTTAGTTTCCCATCTCTATAGGACCAGAAAGAGATATTGATCCTGTTCTTCTCCGCACGGGGCGGTCGGAGCCATGAATATTTTTGTTGCTGTTTTTATCATTTTATTTTTCTTCGGCTGAGACGAGCGATGATTTTGCTGGAAATACAAAACACTCTGATCTAGAGTTTATGACAACATCATCGCGTGTCTCCACGGCGCTCACTGTACAAGCTGATCCGCTCCATAAAGTCTGGCTGATGTGGTAGGGGTAAACATGGAGGTGGTTGCCATGCAACGTGCCCCCCTAAGGTTTGTGGCTCGTGTGCAAAATTTTTGATCCGGGTGCAAAAATATTCTCAAACACATTATATGTGCAAAATATGCATCGTTACGTCGACTTACGGTTCTAATCAGAAAAAAAGTTACAATAAAAAGAAACGTTCTAATATTTTTTTTTTAATCTGGTCCAAAGAAATCTGGAAAACAAACTCGTGTATTATTTTTGAACGCTATAATAAAAACAAAACAAGACTTCAGGCAAACCACTGTAACACATAGCTGTGACTACAATCCAGGACTTCAGGCAAACCACTGTAACACATAGCTGTGACTACAATCCAGGACTTCAGGCAAACCACTGTAACACATAGCTGTGACTACAACCCAGGACTTCAGGCAAACCACTGTAACACATAGCTGTGACTACAGTCCAGGACTTCAGGCAAACCACTGTAACACATAGCTGTGACTACAGTCCAGGACTTCAGGCAAACCACTGTAACACATAGCTGTGACTACAGTCCAGGACTTCAGGCAAACCACTGTAACACATAGCTGTGACTACAGTCCAGGACTTCAGGCAAACCACTGTAACACATAGCTGTGACTACAGTCCAGGACTTCAGGCAAACCACTGTAACACATAGCTGTGACTACAGTCCAGGACTTCAGGCAAACCACTGTAACACATAGCTGTGACTACAACCCAGGACTTCAGGCAAACCACTGACACATAGCTGTGACTACAACCCAGGACTTCATGCAAACCACTCATGGCTATGACTACATGAAAAAAAAAGAAAACTTTCTAAAACAAATTCAGGAATACGATGTAGCTTTATTTATAATTTTCTCCACTATCGTCTCTTTTCTGTTGCATCAAAATCAGCGAGAACTATCGAACGTAGAACAAAGAACAGTAACAACATTATGTTCAGCTACTGAACACCTGGTTTAAAGTTCACGTGATAAAAATACAGCCAGATTCCGGCGTCTCTCAAAATATGTCTGTATGTTGTTCTTCCAGATGTAAGTGCTAGCTCAGGCTAAATCTGGATCCTTCTTGCCGGAATGAGTGTCGTCCCCACCCCCCCCCCCCCCAACTTGTCAAAAATATGTATCTATCACAGCTTCAATGTATGTGCAACAAAAACCATCTCTCTCTCTCTCTCTCTCTCTCTCTCTCTCTCTCTCTCTCTCTCGTGTAAGGAACTGATCTAAACAGATCTCCACTGAAACCAGAAAGTGTAAGCACTGCCAAACAGACAATCCAGTAAAGGTCAAAGGGTTATTTGAAAGGGTTATCACGACTACACTCAAGGCAGGTCTATAACTGCTTATATCTCCTCCACTGAAAGTAGTTCTTAAGAGGTGTACTAACTACGTAGCTCCGGTAAGAATTTTGATGAATAGAAGCGGCGATAGTGTGGACTTGATCCCACGACCGCTAATAAAAAGGGGTCAGACAGTGTAAATGTTTATATATTTTATACCAAATTCTTGGAGTTAAAAGAACCAAGAAGTATGCGTGTTTATATATCTTACGGTATATTTAGACTTTCGAAGTCAGAAAGTATGCATTTATATACCGGATATACAGATTTTGATAAGTGAAGTGAGAAAGTATGTCTGTTTATATACATTTGTGTAGCTCTCCAGTGAATGAAGATGCTCATTTGTCTGTCTTTGAACTCTTTTATGTTTCTAGCTTAAACTGTCTGTCTAGTTGTCTGCAAGGCTGTTTAGAAATCTCTCTCTCTCTCTCTCGCTATGAGTGTGTGTCTCTCTGTCTCTCTCTCCTTAAAGTAGTTTAAAGTATGGTTTGATTGTTATATTTGTAAATATTGCTTTTCTATAAATTTGTTAGTGTTGAATGAATGTAAGAATGTAAGTTTATTTCACGTAGTTACATAAATCAGAGTGTAGAGTGTATGGACAAGAGATAGTTTATTATTTATTTACGTAATTATTTAATTGTTTCTTCATGGTTGTTATGCTCATTAACAAAAGCTGAATGACTGTGACTGAGTGAAAGCTGTATGATGAAGGGCAGAATGTTAGACGGGCCTGCGTGCCCAATTCGTAATCCTTTGAAATTAAAGTATAGATAAAGTATGTTCTCTGTGTGTGTCTCTCTCTGTCTCCCTCTCTCACTCACTCTCTGCCAGGCCTGTATCTGCCCTTCATGTCCTGGTACACTCTGACGAGCACATAACTCTCTTGTGACCTGGCTTGCACAACCTGTCCCAGGTAGATGCCTCTTGACACTATGGCACGCCAGGAACGCCAGAAATCTGGAAGCTATTTATTCACACAAAGACACAGCAATGTGCTGCAGTGTTTGTATTCATGTCTGTGTTTGCTGATGAGACTAGCGCCTGCAGTGTTTGTATTCATGTCTGTGTTTGCTGATGAGACTAGCGCTGTGGTGTTTGTATTCATGTCTGTGTTTGCTGGTGAGACTAGCGCCTGGCCTGTGGTGTTTGTATTTATGTCTGTGTTTGCTGATGAGACTAGCGCCTGCGGTGTTTGTATTCATGTCTGTGTTTGCTGATGAGACTAGCGCCTGTGGTGTTTGTATTCATGTCTGTGTTTGCTGATGAGACTAGCGCCTGTGGTGTTTGTATTCATGTCTGTGTTTGCTGGTGAGACTAGCGCCTGGCCTGTGGTGTTTGTATTCATGTCTGTGTTTGCTGATGAGACTAGCGCCTGCGGTGTTTGTATTCATGTCTGTGTTTGGTGGTGAGACTAGCGCCTGGCCTGCGGTGTTTGTATTCATGTCTGTGTTTGGTGGTGAGACTAGCGCCTGGCCTGCGGTGTTTGTATTCATGTCTGTGTTTGGTGGTGAGACTAGCGCCTGGCCTGCGGTGTTTGTATTCATGTCTGTGTTTGGTGGTGAGACTAGCGCCTGGCCTGCGGTGTTTGTATTCATGTCTGTGTTTGGTGGTGAGACTAGCGCCTGGCCTGCGGTGTTTGTATTCATGTCTGTGTTTGCTGATGAGACTAGCGCCTGCGGTGTTTGTATTCATGTCTGTGTTTGGTGGTGAGACTAGCGCCTGGCCTGCGGTGTGTGTATTCATGTCTATGTTTGCTGATAAGACTAGCGCCTGTAGTGTTTGTATTCATGTCTGTGTTTGCTGATGAGACTAGTGTTATGGTGTTTGTATTCACGTTGTGTTTGCTGATGAGACTAGCGCTGTGGTGTTTGTATTCATGTCTGTGTTTGCTGATGAGACTAGCGCTGTGGTGTTTGTATTCATGTCTGTGTTTGCTGATGAGACTAGCGCCTGGCCTGTGGTGTTTGTATTCATGTCTGTGTTTGCTGATGAGACTAGCGCCTGTAATAACAGTTAATTTCTTGGTATTTCTGTTGTTACATGTACTTTTTTTTCTCTCCATCAGATTTCCAATACTTTCGCTACTGAGAAAATAACAGATTTGTTTTTTAGTTTGGTACATATGAATTTCACCATCTTCTTATCGTGGTGGCAGGTCAAAGACATTATGAGCAAAACACCATATTCCCTAGTTGCCTGGATAGCTCAACAAGACTGGGTAGCTGAATATGCTAATCAAAGGTAAACAATCTTCGTAAAACATTTTTGAAGTTAAGGCCCTTGGTTGTTTTGCTCACAGTGAGTTTTTTTCATTATAACTCCCTTGACTTCATGATCAACTCAGGACTAGGAAAGGTGTTGCACGAGAATCTTTTGCGAGTTATGTATGGCTAGTGATATTATGGTCACTATTAAAGTTTAGTTTGAGTTTAGTTTGAGTATGAGTTCGTCGGACTATCTGAGCATGTGTGGTTATTATAGACTTGTACTTATGTCCCGATCTTGCTTACAACCGAGAGGCCTAGAGGAGAGCTGTTCATTCATTCATTTGTATGTCCCCTGGGGAACTTTGCCTCCCTAACAGCTCTCCTGTAGGCCTCTCGATTGTGAGCAAGATGGCCTGCTGCTGATGCATTCATTGCAGATCACCAACGATGTCTTGCAGCCACTATCCAACCTTGGTCTTCCTCTCTTTCTTTTTCCCATTATGTACCCTTCCAGGATGGTCTTCTCTAGATTCTCATGACGTTTAATGTGTCCAAAATATTTATGTTTTCTCTCTTTAATCCTCTTTACTAGCCAGCATTCTTCAATATTAAGTTCTTGTAGTTCTTGGAGAGCTCTTAGGGAGGCAAAATTCCGCAAGGGACATGCAAATGACTGAGACTTATGTCCCGAGTTAGAGAGTGTAGATGTGATAGTTATGTCCTCGTCCTATGGCGGTAGATGTTAAAAAGTTAAAATGCCGCCTGGAATCTAGTTATTCGTGTTCTTCTCTTTTGTTTGAGCCGTCACTCGCTATATATCGCTCATCTGACTGTTTTTTTTTCATCATCATCATGTTGCGTGCATTAAATTTTTGTGTATGCTAGATAGCGTTGACTCGGTGATGTGATACGTTGTTGTGATCTGTACCTGCCTTGGCTGAGACGTGTCTAACATTTCATTGTTTGTTAGATTGCTATCCAGTTTGCACTTTGTCCACAAGCGCCAAGAAGCGATATTAACTACGATTAAAGAAGCACGTTGATAGACTGCCATCACGTTTTACATAAAAGGACACAGTTTGTTGAACTCACTGGAGCTTGCGCATTCACAGGAGTAATCACGGCAGTCATCATGAAGAACTATCATCGTGTCGGATAAGGAGTGGTTTATAGTGGGTGCCTGAGGTCCTGAAATGGACTTAAGACTTCTGGGGCAAAACTCATCATCATCATCATCATCATCAGTCCTCTGTACTCCCAATACAGCATAAGGCATCAACAAAGGTTCTCCAGTCAATCCTGTCTTAACCAAGTCAGTATACCTCAAACCATGTCTTTCCCGCTTCCTTTACTTCTAACTGTACTGTGGTGTCCATGTCCACAAAGGCCTGCCCCTCTTTCTTTCCCCTTGAGGTGTCCAAGTCAAGGCGACATAAGAGTGTCTTGTTTCTTACATTCTTATTATGTGGCCCAGACATTTCCACCTTCGTCATGTGACCTCTTAATCATGTTCTCAATGCCTGTTCGTTTGGTTATTTCCTCACTTGTCACGTGTTCTTCCCCGAGTATTCTTACATTTTTTTCTGAGGCATCTTCTTTCAAATCCTCTCAGTCATCATAGCGCCTCCGAAAATGGAGAATATTTCCCTGCAAGACGAGATGCACCAGACAGTCCTGCACAAGGTTGTTAGTGACTGAATTCAAAATCACGCCGAGTTAAGTTGTGCTAGTGGCTATACCGAGTCCAAAGACAAGTGGAAAAAAAAAGGAGAGCTCCTCTTTTTGGCTTAACCATTTAACCAGGCTAAAGGAGTACATCAACCTATTGGTCGTACAGCTGTACAAGAAGTGAGATGGAGTCTCAGCCAGGCCTAGTTCACGCCTTGAAAAATACTCGTATGTCTTCACTCCAGCGTCATCTTTATTCATGTCTGTGTTTGTTGATAAGACTAGCGCCTGTGGTGTTTGTATTCATGTCTGTGTTTGCTGATGAGACTAGTGTTATGGTGTTTGTATTCACGTTGTGTTTGCTGATGAGACTAGCGCTGTGGTGTTTGTATTCATGTCTGTGTTTGCTGATGAGACTAGCGCCTGTAATAACAGTTAATTTCTTGGTATTTCTGTTGTTACATGTACTTTTTTTTCTCTCCATCAGATTTCCAATACTTTCGCTACTGAGAAAATAACAGATTTGTTTTTTAGTTTGGTACATATGAATTTCACCATCTTCTTATCGTGGTGGCAGGTCAAGGACATTATGAGCAAAACACCATATTCCCTAGTTGCCTGGATAGCTCAACAAGACTGTGTAGCTGAATATGCTAATCAAAGGTAAACAATCTTCGTAAAACATTTTTTGAAGTTAAGGCCCTTGGTTGTTTTGCTCACAGTGAGTTTTTTTCATTATAACTCCCCTTGACTTCATGATCAACTCAGGACTAGGAAAAGGTGTTGCACGAGAATCTTTTGCGAGTTATGTATGGCTAGTGATATTATGGTCACTATTAAAGTTTAGTTTGAGTTTAGTTTTGAGTATGAGTTCGTCGGACTATCTGAGCATGTGTGGTTATTATAGACTTGTACTTATGTCCCGATCTTGCTTACAACCGAGAGGCCTAGAGGAGAGCTGTTCATTCATTCATTTGTATGTCCCCTGGGGAACTTTGCCTCCCTAACAGCTCTCCTGTAGGCCTCTCGATTGTGAGCAAGATGGCCTGCTGCTGATGCATTCATTTGCAGATCACCAACGATGTCTTGCAGCCACTATCCAACCTTGGTCTTCCTCTCTTTCTTTTTCCCATTATGTACCCTTCCAGGATGGTCTTCTCTAGATTCTCATGACGTTTAATGTGTCCAAAATATTTATGTTTTCTCTCTTTAATCCTCTTTACTAGCCAGCCTTCTTCAATATTAAGTTCTTGTAGTTCTTGGAGAGCTCTTAGGGAGGCAAAATTCCGCAAGGGACATGCAAATGACTGAGACTTATGTCCCGAGTTAGAGAGTGTAGATGTGATAGTTATGTCCTCGTCCTATGGCGGTAGATGTTAAAAAGTTAAAATGCCGCCTGGAATCTAGTTATTCGTGTTCTTCTCTTTTGTTTGAGCCGTCACTCGCCATATATCGCTCATCTGACTGTTTTTTTTCATCATCATCATGTTGCGTGCATTAAATTTTTGTGTATGCTAGATAGCGTTGACTCGGTGATGTGATACGTTGTTGTGATCTGTACCTGCCTTGGCTGAGACGTGTCTAACATTTCATTGTTTGTTAGATTGCTATCCAGTTTGCACTTTGTCCACAAGCGCCAAGAAGCGATATTAACTACGATTAAAGAAGCACGTTGATAGACTGCCATCACGTTTTACATAAAAGGACACAGTTTGTTGAACTCACTGGAGCTTGCGCATTCACAGGAGTAATCACCGCAGTCATCATGAAGAACTATCATCGTGTCGGATAAGGAGTGGTTTATAGTGGGTGCCTGAGGTCCTGAAATGGACTTAAGACTTCTGGGGCAAAACTCATCATCATCATCATCATCATCATCATCATCAGTCCTCTGTACTCCCAATACAGCATAAGGCATCAACAAAGGTTCTCCAGTCAATCCTGTCTTAACCAAGTCAGTATACCTCAAACCATGTCTTTCCTGCTTCCTTTACTTCTAACTGTACTGTGGTGTCCATGTCCACAAAGGCCTGCCCCTCTTTCTTTCCCCTTGAGGTGTCCAAGTCAAGGCGACATAAGAGTGTCTTGTTTCTTACATTCTTATTATGTGGCCCAGACATTTCCACCTTCGTCATGTGACCTCTTAATCATGTTCTCAATGCCTATTCGTTTGGTTATTTCCTCACTTGTCACGTGTTCTTCCCCGAGTATTCTTACATTTTTTTCTGAGGCATCTTCTTTCAAATCCTCTCAGTCATCATAGCGTCTCCGAAAATGGAGAATATTTCCCTGCAAGACGAGATGCACCAGACAGTCCTGCACAAGGTTGTTAGTGACTGAATTCAAAATCACGCCGAGTTAAGTTGTGCTAGTGGCTATACCGAGTCCAAAGACAAGTGAAAAAAAAAGGAGAGCTCCTCTTTTTGGCTTAACCATTTAACCAGGCTAAAGGAGTACATCAACCTATTGGTCGTACAGCTGTACAAGAAGTGAGATGGAGTCTCAGTTCACGTCTTGAAAAATACTCGTATGTCTTCACTCCAGCTTCATCTTTAGCCATCTTCAGAGTTTAAAGCCGTTAGTTCTCTGAAAACTGAACAACTGCGAAGAGGAAGCCAAATTCTTTATGATGACGTGGCAGAAGCCTCCAGCTTGAGCACAGCCACCATCCTGGAACCGCTTCAGAACAAATTTATGTTCCGAAAACCATGGTTGTTGTTGTGATACAACATGTTAGTTTATATAATAAACCAGAAACCATTTACCAGCACACAGAACACATGGTTCCTGTTATCCCACGCACTTCGGATAACTCAGAACTTAAATTCATGCTACAGGTATTTGTTTCGTTTCGTTTATCGCAACATTAAGTTGTTATTTTTTGTCTGCTTTTTTCCCTTTCCCCCCCATACTGTTCTAAATTTAGTAACAGAAACGCGTCCGTCCCTTCCCTCCCCCTTTTCACCTGCGTCTGCCGGTACACATTTCTATATTCAGAGCGAGCACAAAAGGTAGAAGTGAAAGTTATGGAGCGTTGCAAGGTAGGCCTACCTTCACGATGCTTTCAGAAGATGAGGGCTTGGCTGGAATTAAAGTATAAATATGCAGGGACGGGTTTTGTGCTGTTTATAAATAGTGCGTCTCTTAAGACATCTAAATAACTGATGATGAAACATAGGAGAACGAGGGGGAAGATAAAGACTGGGAAATATTCACAGATGAAAACAGAAGTAATGAGGCCGGGAAAGAATTTCTTATAGGAGAAGGAAAATGTATATTCTTTACACTTACTCAGATATAGCACATACACGCATAGCTCAGTGTTAGATCATGCTAAATCTGGAACTCTGTTGCCAAGGGCACGTTCTCTCTACACCGTGCGTTAGCTGCGGTGATCTGTGTAAGCTAGACACTCCAGGCCAGCGGTCCTCAACCTTCTTCCGTCCAGGGACCATTTTTTAAAATTGCCTATAAATTGCGGGCCACCCAGCTTATATCGTAATGACATGAGCACTGAAATGAGTTTGAGTCTGACTAGCTTCTTTGTATCATCGCGAACGAGACACTCTCATAATCGCTCCACCACCTCTGCCTGTGAACATAGCACAAAATGCTCATCGATGGGCACTCATATTGGTTCTTGATGATGAACTACCCAATGATGACGCCATTTTAGGAACTACAACATTTTAAATGTGAAACTAGTAAGCAACGCTCTCGGCATGAATTCCGTAGCTAATGCGCCAAGCCGAACCAGAACACATAAAAAGCCACCATAGTTCACCATTGGTCAAGCAGACATAGGGAATAATCATCTATGCTGTTTATGCGAACTTAACAGCTGACACAGTGATGCCACAAAACCAAACTCAGTAGCTGTGCGCACAAAACCGACCTCCATCTTGAAAGCAATAACAACACTGCTGCTTATTTGACACGTTCATGCGTTCCAGTTTGCACCACACTCAGTCAAACAGCGACGAACCACCACGGGACGCAAGCATTTTCAACTGGCAGCTCAGAAATCCAGCTCCACATCAAATATCATAGCAATCAGAGTGTCGCTCTTGAGAGCGTGAAACGGTTAAATGTGACCTGCCGCCATTGCTGAACCGGAAGTAGAACCCTTAACTGTTTTTTACTCGGAGATGGGATTTTATATCAAACCGAGAACATAGACGCAGGTCATCTGATAAAAGCTCAGAGAACCACTCGTCTCCGCCGTTCACAGCTTGGGAACTATTATTAAATAATAATAATAATAATAATAATTTAATGAAAATCTTCCTAGTTCGTTTATAATCTTGTATTGAAAAAGATAAATATCTCTGTCCGGAAAAATGTTTTCGATGGGGAAAAAGGCAGAAGAAAGCCGATAATAAGATTAATGTTAAAGTGATAAAGAAGTCTAAACGACGTTTTGGAATATGTAAATTCAGCTTTTATCTAACCTGGCACGCGTAGTCCAGTATGTTGGGAAAATGGGTTGCCAAGTTTTATCTTCCATTGAGTTTCAACTTCCCACCTGTTTATGTTCGTGAAGATAAATTAGAATCTTATATAGAATCTATATCCTGTGTCCGTACAGTTTACAGGAGGCCTAGAATTAAATTCACCGATACTACCACATTAAAGCTCTGATTGGTTTCTCCTTCTTCTTCTTCTTCTTCTTCTTCGGCTTTCCGAGCCATTAAGGCCTCATTGCTGCAGATAAAGTTCGCTTCCATTCCTCTCTATTCCTAATCTTCTCTCTCCAGTTGGTGACATCATTTTTTTCTTTTATATACTCTTCTATATCGTCTTTCCACCTCTGTCTTGATCTGTTTCCCCTCATCTCTTGTGCATTCATAATTTTTGTCTGTCCCCTTCCATTCTTTCTACATGCCCCAGCCAGCGTAGTCTGTTCAATTTCAAGACATCTATAATTCGTTGGGATTTAAATAAGTTTCTCAGTTCGGTGTTCTTTCTAGCTCTCCATTCTCCAGTATTTTCTCCGTCAAATAATCAACTAAAACCTAAGATAACTAAAAGTTAGTAAACTTAACGCAGCAAAACTGGAACAGCTAAGTTACTAAGGAAACTGCACAGAAACCAGACGTTAACGACAACAAATACAGATCTATAGAGTGGAAGAAAGCAAGGGCGTAACCAGCTTAAGCCTTTCTACTTAAATGAATGTCTTCGTTGGAGTAATGTCCAAACTCTGGAACATAAATCACAGGAGAGTCCAGTCCAGGAGGGCTGACATCTCAAATCTGGGGGACGGGAGGTAGACATGAGGCAGATCAACATCATCAAATTTGGGGGAGGGGGAGGGGGTTGGACACGAAGCAGAAACTATTAGGGTGTCATGAAAAAAAAAGACTTTGTCCTGGCAGTTGGGCTCCAGATATGTCATGAGCTCTGCAGAAAGAAGACGAAGGAGAAGAAGATAAAGAGGAGGAGGCATGTAATAATCTGAGACATAATTCATGCTAGTGACCATCTCTGGAAATGCGAATAAATCGAAGCTGTAGTGACCTGTCATATTAGAAAGATATAGGCTCTTGTTTGCAGGCACAAAACTTCTTCTCAAGAACGAAACAACCACACAGTGACTCTCTTAGTGGGATGTGCCCCTTTTATTCACTACATGCACATTTCAGTGGCCGCTAATCTCTTCTCCATTCTGAAGAAGATGTGAGCCACAACAAATACATTAACTTCCTGGTAACAAGTTCCAAGTGAAGATATTTACTTTATTTCCAGGTTTGATTACTTCTCCAGAATTGTCTGTGATGTTGATTTGGTTCTAACAGATGCTTGCCTGTGACACCCACTTTGTAACTGTAATACCAGTAGGATGGTGGCAACAACAATAAGGATAAGAAAATGTCCTTTTGATATTGCGGGCTGCAGAAGGTTAGAGCATTAAGGGTATTTGAAAACATTCTCCGGGTCTGGTTATTTTAGAACTGTTAAGTTTGTGTTATAGAGCAACGTGCAGCTACGCGTAGAGCACAGTTATCTGTAACTGTGACAAAGCTCCTAGCTCTGTTGCTGGCCCTGGGTAGCAGACTCGTTACACTCGAGGCAGGTCCAGACGTGTTTGGCCTTTGATATCAGGATGTCCTTCAGTGTTTTTAGAGAAATGATTCCAATGTCGTGTTGGAATTTGTATCCACCGCCATTGGCTATATGAGACGCAAATATAGCATATGTATGCAAGATGGCCTATACAGAAGTGATGAAACAGGACGGAACAAGAGGCAGACCTAGACAACGATGGCGAGACAACCTATAAAGAAGATATACACGCTCTTGGAACCAACAATTGGCAAGAAAAGATCAAGAACGGAGAAGAATGGAGTAGTATGTCTGCAGCAGTGATCTTCGATGGCTGGGAAAGCTGCTGAACTCAATAGCTATTCAAAGAAGAAGGAGAAGAATATGTATGCAAAATTGTTCTATGTTTTTTTTTTAACAACAAAGAGTACAGACCACATGCTCTCAGGGTTACATCACATAAATGAACATCTCAGGGTTACATCACATAAATGAACAGACTCAAACGTTGCCTACATATTACATGGTCTCTTTGTTACAAACTGACAATGGGTCGTACAAAACTCAGTTGAGCTCATAACGAAATGGTCTTGTCTTGCCATGTCTTGTCTGGTCTCTTCCTGTCTCTTTCCTCATATATCTTTCAGTGTTGAGAGGACAGTTAGAGTCTTGATAGGGCTTGGTAAGTTGTTTCATATAACGGGATATTTAAGGTTTTTGTAGTTTACTCCCTCTATCTCTTGCGTGGGCGATCTCTTTCTCTGTTACCTACAGGTCTTAGTGTGAATATTTTCTTGTGGTAGAGGAAATGATATATTACTATACTTAATTGGTTATAAAATATTTTATATACTGCTCAAAAGGACCAAAGTTCGACAATAAAGGTAAAAGTCGTCAGCGGATATAATCACAAACAACGAAAAGAAAAAAAGGAGCAAATGACACGAGACGCAGCTAGAGGGCAAATACTAACCGAGAATGGGAGATGTGAGGAGGGATAACGAGAAGAATAGGAATGGCAAGGCACACATTCATCAACATGAACACAGGGCTGTTATACAGGAATATGATCGATGAAAACAAAAATGAGATTTATAAGATGCTACAGTTATTGTGTACTACTAGACAGAGTAGAAATCTGGACTATACAGAGCAGACATTTGGATTATACAGAACAGAAACCTGGATTATAGAAGCCTGGACCATACAGAGCAGAAACCTGGATTATAGAAGCCTGGACCATACAGAGCAGAAACCTGGATTATAGAAGCCTGGACCATACAGAGCAGAAACCTGGAATATACAGAACAGAAACCTGGACTATACAGAGCAGAAACCTGGATTATAGAAGCCTGGACTATAGAAACCTGGACTATACAGAACAGAAACCTGGATTATAGAAGCCTGGACTATACAGAGCAGAAACCTGGATTATAGAAACCTGGACTATACAGAGCAGAAACCTGGATTATAGAAACCTGGACTATAGAAACCTGGACTATACAGAACAGAAACCTGGATTATAGAAGCCTGGACCATACAGAGCAGAAACCTGGAATATACAGAACAGAAACCTGGACTATAGAAGCCTGGACTATACAGAACAGAAACCTGGACTATACAGAGCAGAAACCTGGACTATACAGAGCAGAAACCTGGACTATACAGAGCAGAAACCTGGACTATACAGAGCAGAAACCTGGACTATACAGAGCAGAAACCTGGACTATACAGAGCAGAAACCTGGACTATACAGAGCAGAAACCTGGACTATACAGAGCAGAAACCTGGACTATACAGAGCAGAAACTGGACTATACAGAGCAGAAACCTGGACTATACAGAGCAGAAACCTGGACTATACAGAGCAGAAACCTGGACTATACAGAGCAGAAACCTGGACTATACAGAGCAGAAACCTGGACTATACAGAGCAGAAACCTGGACTATACAGAGCAGAAACCTGGACTATACAGAGCAGAAACCTGGACTATACAGAGCAGAAACCTGGACTATACAGAGCAGAAACCTGGACTATACAGAGCAGAAACCTGGACTATACAGAGCAGAAACCTGGACTATACAGAGCAGAAACCTGGACCATACAGAGCAGAAACCTGGACTATACAGAGCAGAAACCTGAACTCTAAACAAAAGGTCAGAGAGCAAAATAAATGCAGCAGAAATATGGATCTGCAGAAAATTATATCATTGATAACGAAAAGAACAAATGTACAAGTATTAGAACAACTACACCTGTCACGTGAACTTCTAAAAGAAATAAGGATCAAGAAAAAAAATACTTTGACTATACCAAAAGACATAATAATATACTGAAGATAGTACTAGAAGGACAAGTGGAAAGGAAAAGAGCGAAAGGCAGATAGAGATGTAGATGAGAAGATAACATACGAGGGTGACTAGGATACAACGTTGATGAGTGCACCTTCTAGGCGAGGTACAGAAGACACTGGGGATTCATTACCGCCCACTTTCGTATTGAAGACGGAACATGATAGTGATGATGACGAGATGCTGGTACAACTTATTCATTATTATATCATGCCAAAGTTTATTTACAAAGATTTCCCGTGATGCTGGACTCTGGTGAGAAATAAACTCCCTAAGTCCCGTAGACAACTTCTTGTCTGATTTCAAAGTCTTCATGACGTCACGTGCCCAGAGCAGAAAGTTCCAAAACTCAGTGATATACTAATGCGTTCTTTCTCTTCGTTTGTAACCTTTCAATTTTCTTCAAGAACTTATCCTCTGTGCCCACAACTTGACTAACTGTTTGGCGTATGAGGACTAGCTTTCTCTGTGCCCACAACTTGACTAACTGGCGTACGAAGACTAGCTTTCTCTGTGCCCACAACTTGACTAACTGGCGTATGAGGACTAGCTTTCTCTGTGCCCACAACTTGACTAACTGTTTGGTGTACGAAGACTAGCTTTCTCTGTGCCCACAACTTGACTAACTGTTTGGCGTACGAAGACTAGCTTTCTCTGTGCTCACAACTTGACTAACTGTTTGGCGTACGAGGACTAGCTTTCTCTGTGCCCACAACTTGACTAACTGTTTGGCGTAGGAGTACTAGCTTTCTCTATGCCCACAACTTGACTAACTGTTTGGTGTACGAAGACTAGCTTTCTCTGTGCCCACAACTTGACTAACTGGCGTATGAGGACTGGCTTTCTCTGTGCCCACAACTTGACTAACTGGCGTATGAGGACTAGCTTTCTCTGTGCCCACAACTTGACTACTTTTTGGAGTATAAACTCTAGCGTAGTGAGACACGTGCGACTCTTTATTCCACTTGCACGCAGCACAATTACAGTTACCAATAGGGTAACTTCAAAATAATAACAATGAAGAAGTTTGAAATATTGCGAGATTTACAGACTGTGACACGGAGACACGAAGCATGCAAACATGATATGCAAAAATGAAGCTGACGGACTCGCTCGATGCGACACTACCTAAAAAAAAAATAACTACTGAAGGAAGAAGGCACATTCTGGAAATTATAAACATGAATGATATGAAAAGAAGCGCAATATCTGTAAGACGCAGTAAAGAGAGGTACTCCTGTACTATCTTGAACACGCCGAGCATAGAACTAAAGGACAGTATGAGTACGGAACATGATAGTGATGATGACGAGATGCTGGTACAACTTATTCATTATTATATCATGCCAAAGTTTATTTACAAAGATTTCCCGTGATGCTGGACTCTGGTGAGAAATAAACTCCCTAAGTCCCGTAGACAACTTCTTGTCTGATTTCAAAGTCTTCATGACGTCACGTGCCCAGAGCAGAAAGTTCCAAAACTCAGTGATATACTAATGCGTTCTTTCTCTTCGTTTGTAACCTTTCAATTTTCTTCAAGAACTTATCCTCTGTGCCCACAACTTGACTAACTGTTTGGCGTATGAGGACTAGCTTTCTCTGTGCCCACAACTTGACTAACTGGCGTACGAAGACTAGCTTTCTCTGTGCCCACAACTTGACTAACTGGCGTATGAGGACTAGCTTTCTCTGTGCCCACAACTTGACTAACTGTTTGGTGTACGAAGACTAGCTTTCTCTGTGCCCACAACTTGACTAACTGTTTGGCGTACGAAGACTAGCTTTCTCTGTGCTCACACTTGACTAACTGTTTGGCGTACGAGGACTAGCTTTCTCTGTGCCCACAACTTGACTAACTGTTTGGCGTAGGAGTACTAGCTTTCTCTATGCCCACAACTTGACTAACTGTTTGGTGTACGAAGACTAGCTTCTCTGTGCCCACAACTTGACTAACTGGCGTATGAGGACTGGCTTTCTCTGTGCCCACAACTTGACTAACTGGCGTATGAGGACTAGCTTTCTCTGTGCCCACACTTGACTACTTTTTGGAGTATAAACTCTAGCGTAGTGAGACACGTGCGACTCTTTATTCCACTTGCACGCAGCACAATTACAGTTACCAATAGGGTAACTTCAAAATAATAACAATGAAGAAGTTTGAAATATTGCGAGATTTACAGACTGTGACACGGAGACACGAAGCATGCAAACATGATATGCAAAAATGAAGCTGACGGACTCGCTCGATGCGACACTACCTAAAAAAAAAATAACTACTGAAGGAAGAAGGCACATTCTGGAAATTATAAACATGAATGATATGAAAAGAAGCGCAATATCTGTAAGACGCAGTAAAGAGAGGTACTCCTGTACTATCTTGAACACGCCGAGCATAGAACTAAAGGACAGTATGAGTACAGCACCGGATAGTGACCTGAATCCTCAGTGGAGGGAGTTAATGTTAATCTGCCTCGGTCGCGCTCCAGTCAACTGAATCTTAAAAAACTACCAGTGACAATCACCAGACTGCACTGCACATTCAAGTGTCCATATTTATGGAAGTTCTAATGAGCTTGTAGCGGATAAGCCAGAGGAAGAACTGATCAGGAAATTCATAGTCTGCTGTGATTTGTCAAGTTTGTTAGTTTATACATGGAGACAGCAATGAACAAACAGCCTGTTAGAACTATATAACAAAAATAGAAACAGCTTTATTTGTTAACGAACAGACAATTGTTACATTTTTATTTACACCTTAATCATACAAAAAAAACCATACAGAACAAAGAAATAGGGAAAGAAAATACAATTTAAATTAACATGGATGAAATACAACACTTAAGAATGAAAAAAAGTAGAAAAATGAGCATTTAGATGTGACTTGCAAGAAGCTGCGTCCGAGAAGGAGCACTTAAATGTGACTTGCAAGAAGCTGCGTCCGAGAGTCGACCGCTACAACTGCGTGCTCGTTATTTAATAAAGCTATTCCCACTTTTCTTTCAAATAGTTTTAACACTTTGTTATCATAGCTTTACTGCAGTGACTTTCTGTACATTTATATGTTTAGTTTTATATATATTTTTACCTCAAAACCATTCGAGTGTTGCTAAACAAACAGCAGCTTTAAACATAAGCAGATGAACATTGCTTGCAAATATTTTTATTCTTTTAGCTTGATGTGTCTTCATTATTTTCTATATGGTGAGGTCCTTTTTTTAAAATTCTAATTTCACTGATCTTTCTTCTAAATAGTTCTGCTTCTATAATCTAATTTCACTGATATTTTCCTTGTCACTTGGACCATCTTAGTTTTTAGTGTGTATTACTCAGTCTCGTGATTTCTCTATTTGATAGAACTAATTTGTCACAAATTCTAAATATTGTTCTTGTATCTTTCTTGAATTACACACATGGAGCTGTGTGGCAAGTGTTGCTAGGGACAATAATTTAAAATAAGATCATGCCAACTGAGAAAGCAATGGACAGCGGGATCATCTGTTTCTCTTGTTTGCCATTATACGAAACATATTAAGTATAGAAATATGACCGAGTGTTCTGAAGGTTTCTTTCACAGACCCTGCCACATCAGTTATTTCCCCCCCCCCCTCTAAATACAAAGAGGACATAGTGTATACGAAACCTTCGCCGAAACAAAGTAATCTGTCATATTTATTTAACTTAAGAACCTCTGCTAGTCCCCGTCTCATCTCAGACCAGTCTCCTAGTCAACGACAGCTTAAACAAAATAATTCAATATCGGAAATTGCCAACTCCGTTGTTTTACAAACACAACAAGAAACAAAGCATTGTTGCTTACCAAGAGATGAAATATCGTCCACAGCTGGCAATCGGAACCAGGGATATTGCGAAGAAGAGTTCGGGTACTTTTCTCCAGGTAAGAAGGAAGTTGGAGCACATTTTTAGCGGCAAAATCCTCCAGTGAGCGAAGTGGAGGCTTGTAGGCGTCTTCGCGCGCTGGCCGGATTCTTCCACCTTCCGGAATGTGGAGGTTTCGGGGATGGCTGCGAGTTCCCGTGCCAGGAGTGTGTGATAATGTTTTCACTTGAGATTTAGTTCGGGAGAAAACTTGCCAGAACTTGGGGAAAGCATGTTATGATCCTGAAGATGGTGTGCTGACAGTTAGACAAACTTTTGAAAAAAAAAGTGAAGGATGGAACAAACACAAAATAAGAGAAACAGAAATAATTTACTGAGAAACTATTGTGCTGGGAGAAATGTGATGTCTCAATGCAGACCTTTATTACGTTTTTTAAAAAAAATCTATGTTATGTGTATGGATGTGACCTTAACATCGTAGAAATGAAAACCCCAGACTGCTTGGATGTGATGCTACAAACACGGGAGTAGTCACAACAACTGAATGTCTGAGACTTAATAAGACAGCTGGGAAAGGGCACTATTTATTGAGATTTCAGTTGTAATAAGCCATCATGAGGAGATGGAGTCAGATTATTATTATTATTATTGTAACAATATAAAACACTGGCCGTTTCTGGAACTTCCAAATAACTACAATTTGGGCAAATGTAATCAGGGGAGAGAATTCATGCGTCAGCGGAATGTACCGCGCACTCCGTGGAATACGTAACTCAACGTTGGCCAGTGCATTCCCAGTTTTCTCATACACATTACAGGTAGCAAAAAAACTCTTGGAAGGCGCGCAGGTACGGCACGTGCGCTCACCTGTTTACGAAGCTTTCTTCCAGCAGCAGGTACGGACGGTTCTTGTGCACAGTCAGCTGAAAGTGATGTGTCCTTTTAAGGCTCGGAGCTTCGTGTGTGAGAGAAATGTTGTTTTGGCTGTTAGCTTCATGGTGGGCACATTGCGTGGGGTGGGTTGATGAACGGAAAGAAGTTCTATTTCCAAAACTTTAAACTTGTACAAGTTGCCAGTTCAATTTTTAGATCTCTATTGGTGTAAGTTTTGTCAAGTTGAATTTGCCCTCAAGGAAGTATCGTGTAAATGTATACTAGTTGTGGCCGAGCGGTTGCTGCTCATGGCCAGACTACTGGAGGCAGTGGTTCCAGTGACGTTTATTCTCTTATACTATTTTCCATTCTGCCACGTCCAATGCGATATGCCCAAAAGTTTTCAAAAGTAACCCTACCATTACAACACTAACATCTTGCTGCGCGCAGGTTTGGGCATTTTCAGCCGTACTAAAAATCTTACTACATAAATGATGTTCATTTTGCTGCATACGGACAAAGAGTGAGAGAGATAGAGAGTTGGACAGAGTGAGAGAGAGAGAGAGAGAGAGAGAGAGAGAGAGAGAGAGAAAGAAATGTAGGATTTATCTTCCTAAATGCAATTTAATATTGCATATTTGTACACCCACTCTCTAGTGCTGAATCATAGTGTTCGGAAGCGGTTAGAATGAGACGAAGTTAATCAGCTTTCTTTCCACCATCATCATCGTGTGCTGCTACTGCGACTGCGATAGACTATCTCCATTTTGAACTATCAGGAAGCCTCCAGTTCTCAGAATGGACTCAGCACAATCAGTAGAAAACCCAGGAACTATTACCAAAAAGCAATGGTTTAACAGCCGATAGGGCAAGACTGTTTACACGAGTCCCAGATAACTGGCACGTCAGATTAAAGGGGGCCAGATAAGTCGTTTCAAGTGCAAAGAATGTATTTAAGATAAAAGGCAGTGAACATCATGATAAGAAGAAGGAGAAGAGGACTGAGAGAGACTCGAACACAGTACTCCAAAAAGGTGAGCTCCACCTTAGCCAGTGTAGCCATGGTAACAAATCCGGCTAAATAAATGAATCAATGGGGGGAAAAAGAAGGTTGAATACATATATTAGGTGTGAACACAGCGATGAGCCTTGAAAAATTTGTTTGAGAGAGAGAGAGAGAGAGAGAGAGAGAGGGGGGGGGGTGCAGGGAATACTAGAACATGGAATGAGGTGTATGATGCATAGCTTAAATCTATGCAATGTATGCAAATCTGTAATCCTACAGTGTACATAAATATATAACAGCACAAGCATTTATAATTCTGCAGTGTAAATGAATCTACAACCTATTAATTTTTATGCACAAACATCTATAACGATAATGTATACAGATCTCCAATCTAGACTTCTATAGTGTATATAAATCTATAACCTATAAGTTTGTGATGGGAATAAATCTATACATATGTAGAGTACGTACATAAACCTACAATCTATAATTGTATACATTCTATAAATCTATAACTTATAATTTTGTAGCGTACTTTGAAAGCTCACATCTTTGTGAATAAACATTCTGATCGCGCTATACGATGAGGTGCCATACAGATGGTGACAGTTAACAGCAAATTAGGCAAAAAGTTGGAACTGAGACGAAGGATCATATTGTACATGCCCAGGTCATTCATTAGACCTTGTCTGAGGATTGGATCCAAGGTTAAAGGTATGAAATTCGCTGTCAGAGATACAGGTTTAACATGACCATAGCTTTAGATGTTCTTTAGAGAGAAAAGAGAGACAGACAGACAGACAGACAGAGATTTATGGAGAGACAGAGACACAGAGAGACAGTGAAAAATATATGGATTGATTGAATGATTGATTTTTATTTTTAAAAGGTTAAGAATTGGGCACGCAGGCCCGTCTGACATTATACACTTTATTATACAACTTTCACTCTGTTCCAGAATTCTACAAATATGTTGCTCATATAACAAACATAATTAACAATAAAGTAACTACATACACATAAAAATGACTAACTACATACACATATAAATGACTAACCACATACACACATAAATGACTAACTACATACACATACAAATGACTATCTACCGAACAAAAATTTCATTACTGTTCAGAATAAACAATTAACTGAATTCAGTGTCTGTGAGAGCAGTCTAAAATAACTTTTTAAGTTTACGATTCATGGGGGCATGCAGTCAACATCAAATAGATATTGGAAAAGTTTGTAGTTGTAGGTAGGAGTATAGTTTATATTTTTTATATACAGGATGGGAAGGTATTCCAAAGATGAACAGCAGAATAAGTAAAGCTTTTCTTGTAAAGGTCAGGTCTAGGTTTAGAAGACTTATGTTGTTCAAGCATTGGCTGCACTTTGGGTTAAGTTTAAACAGGTTCCATAGATAATGCGGAGCATCCTGTGAAAGAATTTGATGTATCAACTTGGCTTTGTTGAAGAGGAACCTGTTCTAAAGAGACAGTATTTTGATACGTTTGTGCTGGTTAGTTGTTTGTGCTTGATCTTTGTCACAAATAGGCGTTACTGCTCGCTTTTAAAGTGAGTAAAGCCTCTTTGTATTTGATACTGAGCAACCATCCCAGATTGTTGAGCAATAGTCTAAATGTGTTTGTATATGTGATATGAAGTATGTCTTCCTTGTGTCTTGATTGATGAAGTGCTTAATTTTGGCTAACCGGTATACTTTTTGCGCGATGAGTTTTGTTAGACCTTGCATATGGGAGTTCCAGGTCAGATGTTGGTCAATAATAAGACCTAGTTGCCCTCGCTAATATTTTCTATCTGTGCTGTTTCCGTAGAGAGCCGAAGTGTTTTTTGTCGCGCTTTGTAGTTTCTGTCTTGTTATGAGCATTGATTTTGTTTTATCAGTATTTATAACCATGCCATTGTTCTTGCTCCGTCTAATTAGATTGTTTAACTCGATCTGAAGAGTTGATTCTAGGTTAATACAGTCGTAGTCACTGGTGTAGACTGTGCAATCATCGGCAAAAAGGTCACAAGAAAAGTGTTTAAAATGAAGTGGAAGATCATAGATATAGACAGCAAAGAGTAACGGGCCTAGAATAGAATGTTGGGGAACACCAGTGTCAACTATAGCAGAATTTGATAGAGAATTATTGAAGAATACTACCTTTATGTCTGAACGAAATGATGCAATTTATTTTATTAGGTCAGGGTGCAGTCTATAAATCTTTATTTTGTTTACAAGAATACGAGAGGTGATTGATAAGTTCTCTGAATAAGGTACAACGGATTATTTGTAGACAACTTTTTAAAGTTATTTCTCAACATAATCCCATTGCAAGTTTATGCACTTAGTCCAGCGATCCTGGAGCATATGGATCCCTTCTTTCTAAAAGTTAGCATCTTGTGCCAGTAGAAAGTGGTCTATAGCATGAATGACGTCTGAAGAGGCCAAATCTGGAGAATAAGGAGGATGTTCAAGAAGCTGGAACCCGCATTCATGAATGTCAGCCATTGCTACCGCCGACTTGTGAACTGGAGCATTGTCTTGATGAAAGGTGACTCCTTTCGACAATTTCCCTCCACGCTTTTCCTTCAATTTGACCCCCACTTACTTCACAAGATTAGCGTATTAGGCCCCGGTGACCGTTTTGCCCTTTTGAAGATAGTCTTATCAATAGCACACCTTCTGAATCCTAAAAGATGGAAGCCATCACTTTGCCTGCAGACAGAACCACCTTTGCTTTCTTTGGAGGTGGGGATCCATGATGTTTCCACTGCTTTGACTGTTCTTTGGTTTCTGGTTGAAAATGATGAACCCAAGTCTCATCCATAGTCACAAATTGCTGAAGAAACTTTTCAGGATGTGCAGAGAAATTTTATCCATTTTCTCAATTTCTGCCACCCCTTACCAAAAATTGGTTGCAGTTAATTTCTCGAAACTTGGTGTTTAATCTTGCATTAACCTGATCTACAAATGCACCTAATATCAACTGTGCATTTCAAGTATTTGTACTTTAGGCCGAGAACTTATCAATCACCCCTCGTATAATGGTCAGTCATATCTAATGCCTTTTTAAAGTCGACAAAGATGGCACCACATAGTCTGTCGTCATTTATATTTACTAACCAGTTTTCTGTCATTCTGGAGAGAGCGGTGTGGCAGGAATGATTGGGTCTAAAGCCTGACTGTCTATGAGTAAATTGTTCTCTTGCATGTGTCGTAGAGTTATTTTGTGTATGTGCTTTTCGAGTGCTTGTGATAACTATGATAGTATGGATATTGGTCTATAGTTGGTAAGATTGTTGGATGAGCCAGATTTAAAGCGAGGATTCACTTTAGCAGTTTTAAAAACCTCGGGGAAATAACATTTTGCAATGCACTGGTTGTAAATGTATGTTAGTGTATGTGAAATGACAGGTGCAGCATAACGTAAGATCTTATTGCTAATAACGTCAAGCCCAGCTGTACTGTTATTTTTTAAGGATAAGAGATAACAGTAAACTTCACTGACTGTAAAGAATGGAATGTGTAACTGTTTAAATTTAGTACATCTGCTGTCTATGAATGTTTGTAGTTCATGTAAGTCGCATACAGGAGCTGGTATTGATGATGAACGTTGATTTCTTCTCTGAAATGTGTACTGATATGTGCGCTAGTGTATGCACGATTGATGGCTTGAAAATCAAATTCTTTTCTTTTAATTGATAGGGTATTTATGGCTTTCCAAATTGATTTACTGTCTGATTTATTCTGTACTAGATTCATAAAATGATTTGTTCTCTTATCTTATTACGTATTGAACTTTGTTTCTGAGTGAACGGTAGGTCCTAAAGTCCTTGATTTTGTGCACCCGGTCACGTTCTCTCATGGCATGTAATATTTCAGGTGTTATCCAAGGTGACTTCGTCTGGTGTTTTACTCTCACCTCTTTCATGGGGACATGTTTGTCTAATATATCTCTGAAGATCTTTAGCCAATATTCTATTGCCTCATCAGAGTCAGATAGTTGGTACACGTGTGTAAGTGAAGATGCTTGCAAATAATTAAGGTATAATTCAAGGTTAAACGTTTTGAAGCTTCTAAATTTCATACTGGTGTGATTGTGTTTAGGAAGTTTATACCCCTTTCTTGTCCACGTGCAGCAGACTGGGTAATGATCACTTAACGAAGTATGAGGGATGTTACATTCAATGATGTTTCCTGGGTGGGCTACAAATATATGATCTAATAATGTGGATGTTACTTCTGTTACTTTAGTAGGTTTGGTGACAATTTGGGAAAAAAATGTAGGATAATATAATATTGCCCCAAGCTGGCTTTGATTGTGTTAGATCTATGTTGAAATCTCCAAGAATGCATTTGGATTACGGTATAAAAGTCCAATAGCTAGTTGATTCTGGTTTGGCAATTTAAATTCCATCCAAATACACTCTACCTCAGATAATTCCAGGTTTTCTCTACGACTAAACTGGATAGCTGTGGAGACATGCATTACTAGACGTGTGTCTAGTTTTCTGGTTGGGTCTCGCTGGATCAGGTTAAAACAATTAACTCTAATATCTTCATCGGTTATGTTCCTATTTAAACGGCTTTCAGAGAAGCCAAAACTGTGGAAATTTTGATTTAGTATGTATTTTGCTTCTGGAATTTTACCTAGTATGTGATATACACTCAGATGGTCTATTTGAAGTCCTTTATGTAACCATTTTTCGGTAAGTGGGGGTCATTTTATATTCTTGACTACTATTACTGGTTTGAAAGTAAATTCCTATTATTACACTTACTACTGAAGTAACTAAACTTTTAAATACTACACAAAGACACACTCTGTATATTAAACCTTCAACTAGGTACAACTCACCAGCTGAAATAACTGGAGACTGAAAGAGAGACACGCCCAACTACTGAATAATTAAATGCTCAAATATGAGAATTCACTAACAAGTGGAGTAATTAAGTATATAGTTCTCACACACAAACAGACACAACTCACAAACTACAAGGATCTAAATAAAAGTTAACAAGAATTAGACAAATGGGTAAAAAAAAAAAAAAAAGAAAAGGGGGGCAGGAAATAAAATGCAATAATAAAATGCAAAGAATTCTAAATAAGCTCAAGAAAAAAGATATCAGTCACTATGTCTTGCTGAATAACAACTCGTTTCTTTGACATTGCGGTTTGAAGGTTGTAATTTGTGATAGATCACTATGATATTGCCATCAGTCTAAAGCATGTGGTATCTGTAAGGTATTATGCCATGTGAATTATGCAGAGATAACATATAGGCATGACTCAAGGCTGCAGGGCTAAATTGCAACAAATACTGCAGCTCTAGACTTCTTTGAGGATGTTGCATGGAACTTGCTTGTGTGTTGAAGTCTTCCAATGAGACGTGCGACTGTGGAAGAACCCTGACGTTGTTGACGCTCGTGTCAGCTCGTCTGACAGTCTGAGGCTGACGTGAGGGTAGGGGTGGAAACATGGTGTCACAGTCAGTGGTTTGTAGTGGAACATGTGGTGCAGATTTGGGGGTCCCTATGGTTTTAGTGCTCGGAGCAGAGGTGGGTTTATGGGGGTTTTTTGTTGGATGTGGGTGTTGTTTGTGGACACCCAACTGTACTGCGTCTTTCTTAGTGTACGTTCTGGAAACTTTAGATGTTTGGCAAGGATGCTGGTACCAAGTTTTGATGTATGTTTGTGGTCCTTCTACATCCGTTTCTTCGGGGCACCAGAGGTTGAGATGAAAAACACGGTGTCGTTTATGAAGACAATGTTGTTACCACAGAGACAAAGAAGACACAAAGAGAGAGAGAGAGAGAGAAAGCGACAGAGAGAGACAGACAGAGAGACAGAGCGACAGAAAGAGACAGAGAGAAACACATATAGACAGAGAGAGAGAGAGAGAAGGAAGAAGAAATAGATAGAGCAACTAAAGTGCCGAAAGTCCTGTATTATATGGGACAGTCGCGTATTTTAAATAACTGTCCCGGGAATCGTATTACTTTGATCAGGACCCCTAAAAATGTCCCCTATTTTACAAGACATGTCTCGTGTTTTTATCTGTTTATCGCCCGCATGTTCGGAATATCTTTAATTTAAAAAAAAAATTATCTTAGTAGAAATGTTGCTATTTTGAAGCAAAAAAAAATATCACTCTATATAGAATTAGACCAAACAGGGCCTGACTAACACATTTGTAAGAAAAAGTTATAAACCCGCCTTAAAGAGCAAAATCTGAGTTAAAATTAAAATCTATTTTTTACCTCCACCAAATAACACCCCCGCCCCTTGTTGATTGAGTGTCCCGTCCCTTGTTGATTGAGTGTCCCGGCCCGTCTCTGAACGCTGGGTAGGGTTATTGAATGTTTTCAGTAACAACAACGAACGTTTTGAGTTGTTCGACGTCACGTGGTAGGAGCTCCCAACGTAATCACGTGGTTAAGGATTTATCATGGCGGGCTTTGTGTACATGTGTGTGTTGTAACGAAATAAGTTTCATCAAAATTAATGACATATTTAAAGTTTAATGGAGTTTTTTTTTTTTTTGGGGGGGGGGGGTTGAGAGGGGGTGGATATTTGCAAAAGGCAACACAATAATATAAGTGTACCAATCATGACTGGTGTATATTTTTAAAAAATTAATAGCAATTTATTTTATATAAAGGAAGCAATAAAAGTTTGTTTTTTTAAATCTCATTGTAAGATATGATAAAAATCTCATTGTAAGGTATGATCTTCTTCTTCTTCTTCTTCGTTCACTTCTACCACCAAAAACCGCACTGTGAACCTACTGAATTCACACATGTGGTCCTCGTTAGGTCCGGTGGTCCCCTGTGTGGTCCAAAATAGACCACATGAGTTCCACGAAGGACCACAAGGGGTTCAGAGTATCACAGTGCTTTAGCCTGTATTCTTGGTGGGTCTCGGAAGCGGGATTGCGTGACACCGTGGTTTTCATTGCACCAGTTTGGTCTATGGTTGGACTTTCTCACCGGAAGACCTCGACGTGTTTGGAATATCAGTGCATCCCCGCTGGGTGAGAGGCGTTAGTCTACCCAGGACAGAGTTGGACTTTCTCACCGGAAAACCTCGACGTGTTATGAGATACCCGTGTATCACCGCCGGGTGAGAGGTGGTTGCCCATCCAGTCCAGGGTTGGACTTTCTCACCGGAAAACCTCAGCGTGATTAGGATACGCAGACATCCCCGCCGGGTGAGAGGTGGTTGCCTATCTAGACTTCCCTGGTCCAGTGTCTCCGACTTCAGCATTTTGCGGTCGTGGCCGCTACCCTTCCTAGTTGTGACCAGGATGGAGCTTTTGTCCAGGAGGACGAATCCTCGCCACTAGTGACTTCTACCCCTGGGTTGAGCCGGTTTAGGCATTTCCCAGTATGGGCATGTTTGGGACGGGACCGACCTCTAGGCAGAGGTACTGTGACATTCATAGCCTTCAAGATTCACCCCTGGTATGAGCCGGTTTAGGCAAAATTCACCAGTATGGGTGTTTATCAGGCGTTACCGACCTCTAGAGCGGAGGTGGCATGACATGTCTAGCCATCGAGTTCCACCCCTGGTGTGTGCCGGTTTAGGCATATTTCACCAGTGTAGGTGTATTTCGGACGTAGGCGGCTCAAGAAAAAAGATATCAGTCACTATGTCTTGCTGAATAACAACTCGTTTCTTTGACATTGCGGTTTGAAGGTTGTAATTTGTGATAGATCACTATGATATTGCCATCAGTCTAAAGCATGTGGTATCTGTAAGGTATTATGCCATGTGAATTATGCAGAGATAACATATAGGCATGACTCAAGGCTGCAGGGCTAAATTGCAACAAATACTGCAGCTCTAGACTTCTTTGAGGATGTTGCATGGAACTTGCTTGTGTGTTGAAGTCTTCCAATGAGACGTGCGACTGTGGAAGAACCCTGACGTTGTTGACGCTCGTGTCAGCTTGTCTGACAGTCTGAGGCTGACGTGAGGGTAGGGGTGGAAACATGGTGTCACAGTCAGTGGTTTGTAGTGGAACACGTGGTGCAGATTTGGGGGTCCCTATGGTTTTAGTGCTCGGAGCAGAGGTGGGTTTATGGGGGTTTTTTGTTGGATGTGGGTGTTGTTTGTGGACACCCAACTGTACTGCGTCTTTCTTAGTGTACGTTCTGGAAACTTTAGATGTTTGGCAAGGATGCTGGTACCAAGTTTTGATGTATGTTTGTGGTTCCTCTACATCCGTTTCTTCGGGGCACCAGAGGTTGAGATGAAAAACACGGTGTCGTTTATGAAGACAATGTTGTTACCACAGAGACAAAGAAGACACAAAGAGAGAGAGAGAGAGAGAGAGAGAGACAGAGCGACAGAGAGAGACAGAGAGACAGAGCGACAGAGAGAGACAGAGAGAAACACATACAGACAGAGAGAGAGAGAGAGAGAGAGAGAAGGAAGAAGAAATAGATAGAGCAACTAAAGTGCCGAAAGTCCTGTATTATATGGGACAGTCGCGTATTTTAAATAACTGTCCCGGGAATCGTATTACTTTGATCAGGACCCCTAAAAATGTCCCCTGTTTTACAAGACATGTCTCGTGTTTTTATCTGTTTATCGCCCGCATGTTCGGAATATCTTTAATTTTTAAAAAAAAATTATCTTAGTAGAAATGTTGCTATTTTGAAGCAAACAAAATTAAAAAAAATCACTCTATATAGAATTAGAACAAACAGGGCCTGACTAACACATTTGTAAGAAAAAGTTATAAACCCGCCCTAAAGAGCAAAATCTGAGTTAAAATTAAAATCTATTTTTTACCTCCACCAAATAACACCCCCGCCCCTTGTTGATTGAGTGTCCCGTCCCTTGCTGATTGAGTGTCCCGGCCCGTCTCTGAACACTGGGTAGGGTTATTGAATGTTTTCAGTAACAACAACGAACGTCTTGAGTTGTTCGACGTCACGTGGTAGGAGCTCCCAACGTAATCACGTGGTTAAGGACTTATCATGGCGGGCTTTGTGTATGTGTGTGTGTTGTAACGAAATAAGTTTCATCAAAATTAATGACATATTTAAAGTTTAATGTAGTTCTTTTTTTTTTGGGGGGGGGGGGTTGAGAGGGGGTGGATATTTGCAAAAGGCAACACATTAATATAAGTGTACCAATCATGACTGGTGTATATTTAAAAAAAATTAATAGCAATTTATTTTATATAAAGGAAGCAATAAAAGTTTGTTTTTTTAAATCTCATTGTAAGATATGATAAAAATCTCATTGTAAGGTATGATCTTCTTCTTCTTCTTCTTCGTTCACTTCTACCACCAAAAACCGCACTGTGAACCTACTGAATTCACACATGTGGTCCTCGTTAGGTCCGGTGGTCCCCTGTGTGGTCCAAAATAGACCACATGAGTTCCACGAAGGACCACAAGGGGTTCAGAGTATCACAGTGCTTTAGCCTGTATTCTTGGTGGGTCTCGGAAGCGGGATTGCGTGACACCGTGGTTTTCATTGCACCAGTTTGGTCTATGGTTGGACTTTCTCACCGGAAGACCTCGACGTGTTTGGAATATCAGTGCATCCCCGCTGGGTGAGAGGCGTTAGTCTACCCAGGACAGAGTTGGACTTTCTCACCGGAAAACCTCGACGTGTTATGAGATACCCGTGTATCACCGCCGGGTGAGAGGTGGTTGCCCATCCAGTCCAGGGTTGGACTTTCTCACCGGAAAACCTCAGCGTGATTAGGATACGCAGACATCCCCGCCGGGTGAGAGGTGGTTGCCTATCTAGACTTCCCTGGTCCAGTGTCTCCGACTTCAGCATTTTGCGGTCGTGGCCGCTACCCTTCCTAGTTGTGACCAGGATGGAGCTTTTGTCCAGGAGGACGAATCCTCGCCACTAGTGACTTCTACCCCTGGGTTGAGCCGGTTTAGGCATTTCCCAGTATGGGCATGTTTGGGACGGGACCGACCTCTAGGCAGAGGTACTGTGACATTCATAGCCTTCAAGATTCACCCCTGGTATGAGCCGGTTTAGGCAAAATTCACCAGTATGGGTGTTTATCAGGCGTTACCGACCTCTAGAGCGGAGGTGGCATGACATGTCTAGCCATCGAGTTCCACCCCTGGTGTGTGCCGGTTTAGGCATATTTCACCAGTGTAGGTGTATTTCGGACGTAGGCGGCCTCTAGAGCAGACTGCCGTGGTATAGCTCTCGTAGCGATACTACTGGACATACCAGGTTAAACTTCACTTTCCACCACCTTTTCCCATCGGCGCCGCACAGCAACCTTTATTTCCGCATTTACTTCCTTAACCGGGAGGAGCTTCACTCCACGCGCGGCATTTGAAAAGTCAAGCCAGCAGTGACTTAACCTCTGGACAAACCGGTTCATGCATTTCACACGATATGACTGCACTCAGGACTTGGCCGACCTCCAGACCAGAGGTGCCGTGATTTGACTGTTTGCTTCGCTTTATTCTTTCAACCACCTTTTCCGCAGTGATGCTGCGCGGCAACCTCATTTGCAAATTTCTTCATTGGCCGGGAAGAGCACCGCTCCACGCACGGCAGCTGAAGATCTCGCCAACAGCGGCAGATGAGCTACCAAACGTGACACTCATCTACCCTAAGTAACTGGTTTTCAGGCGCCAGATATTCGCCCTCGCCCCTTCTCCTGTCAGTTTAAACAGTTCTGCCACGGGAAGGCCAGGAGCTGGACTTGACTGCCAGAGGCTGTTTGTGGCGCGTTTGCAGTCCTTAGAACCTAAGGTATGATAAAAATGTCACTGTCAGGTATGATAAAAATCTCACTGTAAGGTATGATAAAAATCTCACTGTAAGAAATGGTAAAAAATCTCTCTGTAAGGTATGATAAAAATCTCATTGTAAGGTATGATTAACGAAGTATGAAAGAATAAGGAGAAGGATCGGCCAAGAAAAAAAAAACCGGAGGTGCTTACTGTGCAATCATGCTGGGTCTCTATGCAACGGCTGGGGTAAACATTAGCTACACCACGAAGTGCACTGGATGGTGATTGGTTCGTTGGTTAACATACAAAGACGCAGGTAAACGAAGGGAGTGTCCTTTATACTTGTATATCACAATTAAGACAAAGTGATAGCTGAGAATAATTATGAGAAGAACAAGGAAAAAGATAAAAATGGAAAAACCAGATGAACAGTTTTGATTTGTTGAAGGAAAGGGAACACACAATGCCATTTATGCTTTACGAACACTAACAGAAAGAGCTTTATAAGTACAGAAATATCTCTACTTATGCTTCATTGATTACACCAAGGCATTTGATAAGGTGAAACATAATGAAATTATTAAAATGCTTGAAGACATCAATATAGACGGCAAAGACCTGAGGATTGTAAAACATCTATACTGGCAGCAAGAAGCAGCAGGCCGAGTTGAAAACAGAATTGGAAAATATCAACCTATAAAACAAGGGGTGCGACAAGGATGTGTACTATCTCCAGACCTTTTTTCTCTGTATAGCGAGAATATTCTAAGAACAATCATCACAGAACCAGGCATAAAAATTGGAGGATACAATATTAACAACCTTCGATATGCTGACGACACAGTACTGATAACTGAGAACCAACAAGACCTGCAAAATCTCTTGGATAAAGTCATCAAAGAAAGTGAACAGAAAGGCCTTACTTTGAACATCAAAAAGACAGAGACTATGGTTATATCTAAGAAACAGAATCCACCAGCATGCAGTATTAAATTAAATGGAACTATTATAAAGCAGGTGCAGAAATTCAAATACCTTGGAGCAGTAATAACTTCAGACGGGAAATGCAGAACAGAAATTACGAACAGAATAGGCCAAGCAAAGACTGCATTTCAGAGAATGAGAAACATATTAACCAACACATCCTTATCAATGAATGTTAGAAAACGAGTCCTAAAATGCTATATTGAACCTATCTTGTTATATGGAAGTGAATCATGGACAATAGGCAAGTCTGCACAAAAATCATTGGAAGCAGCAGAAATGTGGTTTATTAGAAGAATGTTGTGAATCTCCTGGACAGCAAAAATAACTAATGAAGAATGTATGAGAAGAGCTGGAGAGACAAAAAACCTTGTCAAAAAGATAAGAGAGAGACAATGTACTTTTATAGGACATGCAATGAGAAGAGGGGGCATTGAAAATAGTACAACAACAGGAAAAATAGAAGGAGGAAGACCAAGAGAAATGATACTGGACAGTCTGACGGGATGGTGTGAGAGGAGATCACCAACTGAGCTGATGGCCTGCATGAAGGATCGGATACTCTGGAGAAGCATAATAGCCAACGCCAGTCGGCACGGCACATGATGATGATGATGATAGCTGTGAATGTTTGCTGAAGTACAGTCTTGCAAGCAACCAAAGTGTCCGGTTTCTGTAATTATAACTGCTCTCTTGAAATACACACCCGAGGGATATGGTAAAAGTTCGAATATCCGGATGCCAGAAATCTAGACCAAACGAGAATCTGGACTCTTCGACAAACTCCCAAACTTTGTCAGTTTAGCGGGGTTTTGTAACTAACAATGATCTTAACAAGTTTATAACGCTGGTGAAACATTGGTTTATTGAGAATGTTCTCCCAACAGAAACTTGGCTGGAAACCAGCAACGAAAACGCTGCAGGATTTAGTGTTAACAAAAGAATGAGTCACAGTTCTTTCTTGTGCTAACGCTGTATACCAACATAACATTGACTCTTTCACAGCTAAATTATTTTCCACGTCGCACCGAAACAAACTATTTTGCCAGAAAGAAACTGGAACGAAGTTACTCTGAAGTTTAAAAACTTGGACTGGGTTAGAAGTTAGCTAGTTTTCATTATTTTTAGACTTTGCCCTAATATCAATGTGAGCTTAGTTGTGCAACGTCTACCAACCCCGCCAGAGCTGTTTTTGGGGAAAAGGAGTTAAGCTTTCAGTGATTGGTACATTTCAGCGCCAACTGGCTTTTAAGGGAATCGTGCATTTTACCTGGTTACCAATAACGCTCAAATGAATGCTTGGATGGACAAAGATATATTCCGCGATTGGTTTGTTATTGATTCTCTTTCATAAAAAGTTCGTTAGAAGTTAAGAATATTGGCAACGTCTGCAGATACAAGGGGGGGGGGCTGTTACTTCTCAACACTATAGGGGTCATCCGAGCGCTGTAACTTCTGCTTTTATCTAGACATCGTTTTTTTTTCTTCTACATTATTATCTTTTTGGGGGAAGCTCGTGGGGTGGGGGAAAGAGAAAAGGTGAAAATTATTATGCTCACGTCTTTCTTCTGCGTTGACATTAGTTTTCTCGAAAACTGCTTCGAAGTTTGCTTTATTTAACAACTGTCAAAATTCACCTGGTCATCTTTTCTTTTACGTATTTCATATTACATTTTAAAAGTATTGCCTGCGAATCTAGGAAAAAAAATTCGAAAAATCTGGATCGACCTAGACTTCGAGCAGTCCGGATCATCATCATCATCATCATCTCATTTCGTCTCCTCACGGAAGGTTGGCTGTAATGAATCTCCAGTCTCCTCTGGAGAGAGAGTGGGAGGGGGGGGGGAAGGGTGTTACTTGCAGCTGATGTGGTGAGAGTGTTGAAGTACGGACATCGTCTCGAATGAGGATAAATTATGGCGCGGGGGGGGGGGGGGGAGAAGAAAAGAAAAAAAAAAGGGGGGCAGCTTGAAGATTGGGAATTAAACATTTTTCATGAAGAACACTTCCCTCCCCCCACCCCTACAAACATTTGTATCACTTCTCCCCCCCCCCACCCCCCACAAACATTTGTATCACTTCTTCCCCCACCCCAACAAATATTTGTATCACTCCCCCCCAACAAATATTTGTATCACTTCTTCCCCCACCCCAACAAATATTATATCACTCCCCCCCCCCAATAAATATTTGTATCACTCCCCCCAACAAACATTTGTATCACTCCCTCAACAAACATTTGTATCACTTCCCCCAAAAAACATTTGTATGACTCCCCCCCAACAAATATTTGTATCACTCCCCCCAACAAACATTTGTATCACTCCCCCCAACAAACATTTGTATCACTTCCCCCAAAAAACATTTGTATGACTCCCCCCAACAAACATTTGTATCACTCCCACCCACCCCAACAAATATTTGTATCACTCCCCCCAACAAACATTTGTATCACTTCTCCCCCAACAAACATTTGTATCACTCCCCCCTCCACAACAAATATTTGTATCTCTTCTGCCCCCAACAAACATTTGTATCACTTCTCTCCTGAACAAACATTTGTATCACTCCCCCCCCCCCCAACAAACATTTGCATCACTTCTGCCCCCCAACAAATATTTGTATCACTTCTTCCCCCCCTCCCCAACAAACATTTGTATCACTTCTCCCCCTCCCCAACAACATTTGTATCACTTCTCCCCCCTCACACCAACAAACATTTGTATCACTTCTCCCCCTTCCACCAACAAACATTTGTAGTATCACTTCTCCCTCCCCCAACAAACATTTGTATCACTTCTTCCCCTCCCCAACAAACATTTGTATCACTTCTCCCTCCCCCAACAAATATTTGTATCACTTCTCCCCCTCCCCAACAAACATTTGTATCACTTCTCCCCCTCCCACAACAAACATTTGTATCACTTCTTCCCCTCCCCAACAAACATTTGTATCACTTCTCCCCTCCTTCCCCCCCCCCCCACACAAATGCTCGTATTTTTTACCAGCTCTTGTAAGCGCCTGCAGTGTTTGTATTCATGTCTGTGTTTGCTGATGAGGCTAGTGCCTGCGGTGTTTGTATTCATGTCTGTGTTTGGAGCAACCAGACATACCAATCACCTATAATCAGAAGAAAAGCATGATAAAGACCTACAGGAAGCCACAAACACCATCACATGATGACTATCACATGCTAAACAAAAAGGAACAAGTCACCATCTTCTGTCTCCAAACAGGACACAGCCGACTCCGAAGTCATATGTATACAAAGTTTAAGGTTGGTACTACTAATCTATGTACATGTGCCCAGGTGCCCCAAACTGTGGAACATATCCTCCAGAACTGCATCAACTACGAGACACTGAGAAATAATTACTGGCCCAGTGAAACCACTAAAGAAGATAAGCTCTACGGTTCCATACATGAGTTACAAAAAACAGTGAAATTTATCCAAGAGACAGGACTGCAGATATAGACAGACAATGCGAACGAAGAAGAAGAAGATGTCTGTGTTTGCTGATGAGGCTAGCGCCTGCGGTGTTTGTATTCATGTCTGTGTTTGATGATGAGACTAGCGCCTGCGGTGTTTGTGCTCATGTCTGTGTTTGCTGGTGAGACTAGCGCCTGGCCTGCGGTGTTTGTATTCATGTCTGTGTTTGCTGATGAGACTAGCGCCTGCGGTGTTTGTATTCATGTCTGTGTTTGCTGATGATATACAGGGCCATGGAAAGCCAGCTCGGGCCCCGCGGGAACACAAAAAAGTGAGGGAAGAATAGACAGAGGAAGACAAAGAAAGAATTTACTGAATGGGCTGTCAGTGTTGCTAGGAAGGAAGTCACAGGTGGAGCTTATAATCACCTCAAAAGACAGGGAATTGTGGAAAGAAATGATCACCTACGCCATGTGGTGTGGCACTTGATTAATAAATCAATGATTGATTGAGTGTTCAAAATAATCTATCATGTTTAAGCACTGAGTGAAACAAGAATCTTCTTTATCTCTTGTTCAAGCACTGGGTGAAACAAGAATCTTCTTTATCTCTTGTTCAAGTACTGAGTGAAACAAGAATCTTCTATATCTCTTGTTCAAGCACTAAGTGAAACAAGAATCTTCTATATCTCTTGTTCAAACTCCATTTCTCTGAGGAGCCCCATGAGGTTTTATGTGGATTCCAGTATTGCGAAGCACTGCCTTAATTTGGTCTTGTCCAGTCTGAGAAGTCATGAAAAGAGTCTATGGTGGGCCTTATGTTAAATGTTTGTGTACTTAAACAATAAAAAAAATCTAGCCCACCCCTTCTCAGAATGTATTCTGTGAGTAGATATTCAGAAAGATTTTATTACTAACTGGTGGGGTAGTGTGGAGTGCTGATGCGAATTAACACTGGCTTCAGAAATAAACAATGTGAAAAAGACTAGGAATTCCTGACTTAACTAACAGGCCACTCAAACCCTTCCTGAAGACTGAACATGTAAGCCGGGCTGCTCTGGGGGGGGGGGGGATTATATAGTAATAACTAAAGAATCCTCATGTTTTGGAAACAATTATAAAGTAACACATAACTAATGAATATCTAGGTTTGGGACAAAATATAAAGTAACAAATAACTACAGAATCTCCAGGTTTTGGGAAAAATATTATAAAGTAACAAATAACTAAAGAAAGCCCAGGTTTTTGATTGATTGTAAAGTAACAAATAACAAATAAAGAAAAAAATGCAATGTTAAAATTTTATTGAAATGCATATTGAGGACATTAAAAAAAAAAAAAAAGGAAGAAGATATCCTGGTGATCTACATGAACGAACACACACAAACACTCACTGCCGAGTTCTTCAACTCATGAGTGGCCTCTAAGCACAGGTTCTGAAATGAGTAGAGTTTTCTCGACAAAGCCAACGCCGAACATGTCGGCCACATCAGAATCCAGAAACATTTGGCTAACATAAAATACTGAAAAAACCCATGCAGCTTCGTATCTTTTCAAAAAACTGGTTGCATTATTTTGAAACATGCCAACATAACATTTGTTTTCATATTGTTACATTAAAACATGAATTTCAACAAATATACCACAAAAATTGTATTTCTTGAGCTAATCTACAAGATAAAATGACACTGAGTGCAACAACAACTACACAAACAACATAACTTTGACAGAAACAACAACATAACCATCACCAAAAAAAAATATATACAAAGAATATAGCTGGCAGCACTGTTATCTTGTTCTATAAATAACAACTTGTATACCAACACTCTTCAGAACAAAAAAGTATATTTACATCATCTACCAAAGACAAAAAAAAAAAAAAAAGAAACTGAAACTCTAACTGTAAAGTTATCCATGTGCCACTTGACTTTTATCACCTTTCAGCTGAGAAAAATTAAATCATTGCACCATGTCATATGACATGAAGATAAGGAAATGATAAGCCCAACAGAACAATAGAAACATTATAGCCAATCATTGTCATTATGACCAACAATTAACTTTCACTCTGTCAAAAAAGGCCCTGGGGTCCACCCGCCTAGACAAATGGATACCAGAGAAGTCTGGAAAGTTAAATGTGGCCAGGTGCGATACTGACCACATCACACTTTTATGTGCCGAAGGTCTTGGAAATACGGACCTAATGCTTAATGGCGTGGAAAAGAGGATTTTACCTTTACTTGTTATATGTTAAGCAAATCTTGCGCTGCGAACAGGCATGTTTCAAAACAACAGACAACTGTAGGAGCTGGAGAAAACTGTCCATTTTTATACAAGTCTGAAAATCAAAGTGTCACTATTTTACAATGAAAAACTCTGATTCAACCATATCTGACACTGAGCCGCTATCTTTTTTTTTTTTTAACAAAGGAAACATGACACTGAGGTAAGCTTAACATTACAGTGACAGTCCAGTATTTATCCATCATACTGAAAAAAATTTGATTATATGTCCCACTTGTGATGATGATGATGATGATGAAAAGTCACACTTTTAATGTAGATGACTGTAAAAGTATACACATACGTGCGTGTGTATCTTTACAAACAGCCCATATTATTATTATTATTATTATTATTGTTATGTGCTGTGCTGGACATCATTGGTGATTATGCTTCTCCATCTTGTGCGGCCCCTAAATTAATTCAGATGTTTTTCATTTTCTATGACGCTGCTGACTGAGATATTTTTCTCTTTGCCTGCCTCTCTTCTCTTCTTCTTTCTTGAATCTTCCAGCCACTGCTGGGTTCTGCAACCTCTGTCTTCTCATGACATATCCAAGAAATTGTAACTGTCTTTTGTTTTTTTTTCCTTATCATATTAACTCGTTTTCCTTGTTCTGAAACTTCCTTGTTTGTTTTTCTCTCTGCCCAGGATATTTGTTACATTTTTTTCCAAAACCACATCTCCATTGCTTCCAGTTTCTTTGTCATTTTTTTGTTGTTGACTGTCCAAGTTTTACAACTGTAAAATAATACCGGCTTGATATTATCCTCATTTTTAGGGATATTTTCTTATTTGTTATTTTCTTCTTCATGTCATAAAAAGCTTTCATTGCCTTAGCTATTCGTGATTTTACTTCATTTGTGCACTTGCCATCAGCTGTTATTGTTGTTCCAAGGTAACTGAGTTTATTTACTTGTGTCAGTGTCTTCCTGCTTGAAAGGATGCTGTACTTTGGTCTGTTTATTCTTCTCAGTATTACCACAGCCTCTGTCTTGTTGCTGTTTAGCTCTTGGCCTCTTTTATTGCCCTCTTCAATAATTTTATTCTCAAGTTTCTCCAAAATGTTTTCACTTTCTGCCATTAGAACGATGTCATCCACATATATGAGGTTACTACGACTTTCTATTTTAATGCCTTTCACATTTTTAATGCCTCTCATGATGTTTTCATTGTATAATGAGAATGGATCAGGTGACATTATGCACCCTTGTCTTATGCCTCATTTAATATCCTGGTACTCACCTATTTGAACAATGACATACACATACATATATATGTAAAAACACTTTCCAGCTGTGATACAAAGTGCAGAATAAACTAAAAGAATCTAATAGTACTGCTCTCTACATACATATAAAATGACTTTCAATATAATTCTGACAAGAAATAAAACTTATGTGTGTATATGCTGAACTTGGCATCTTTCATTGTTTATATTTACAAATGCTCATCTGACATCAATCTGCATCCAAACAATCTGCAAACAACAAGACAAAAAAAAAGAAACACCATACAGAAACATACAGTCCAAAATCTATTATACTTCTTGTATAAATGTATAAACATTGAGTGAACCAAAAATGTTGTATATCTCTTGTTAAAACACTTGAGTGGAAAAAGAATCCTTTACATAGGGGCTGGCATAAAGCATGGCTGGATTTTAAAACTGGAAAAATAAATTCAGCGACATACCTTTTTTTGATAAAAAAAAAAAGTGAAATGAAACTCATAAAAGTGGGTACTTTTATTATTACTGACAATCATATTTAGGTTTTGAAAATTATGCTGGTTAGATGACTCCCATTGCATCTGATACATTCAGCCAGGTGTCTGGAAAATTCCTGCATAACACCATTTAACATGTTTAAAGGGATATTTTGAATGCAGTGTCGAATTCGATCCTTTAGGTCTTGAACTGACTGTGGTCAACTAGCATGCACCATGTTCTTGAAGTAACCCCACAAAAAGAAGTCTCCAACCAATAAATCCGGTGATCTTGCCACCCAATGAATATCCTCAAATCTGGAAGTAAGATGACTGGGAAATGTTTGTTGCAGCACGGCCATGGACTGACGGGCTGTGTGGGCTGAAATCATAATAGTCTCTTATTTCTATTGGCCAACTCTGGAATGAAGTATTCAGTTAGCATCTGCAAACAGAGATCGCTATTAACAGTAAGATGATGCTCGTCTTCGTCTTCAAAAAAATATGGGCCAATGAAGCCGAATGATGCAATGCCATGCCACACTTTTACTCCTTCACTATGGAGCGGTTTCTCATGCGGTAATTATGGATTTTCAGCTGATCAGTATCTGAAATTTTGCTTGTTCACACTTCCTGACAACTCAAAATGTGCTTCATCAGATATTATAAGGTTACTGAGCAAATTCGGATTTTCTTCAATGTGTGCTAGTCGGTAGCAAAATCAGTTCTGTTAATTTTCTCCAAATCATTCAGTTGCTGCACAACTTGCAACTTATAAGGGTGGAAAAGCAGATGATTATGAATGATGTGACGTAGTGAGCGATCCAACATACCAAGTGTCAAAGCGTGCCTAACCACTGATCGCCAAGGGCTACGAAGCAATGCATTGAGGACTTACTGAATTCGTTCAGGTGTCTGTGAGTTCTTAGATGACCAGTAGACTTGTTATTAAGGCAATTAGCAGTTTCTTGAAATTTTTTGACCCACCTTAAAATTGTTCTCCGATTTGGGACATTATCATGGGGATGCAACTCAAAATGGCAACAAAACTTTCGTTGTACAGTAATAGACGATTCTCCACTTTTAAAATAAGTTTCAATGGTGAATACGTGATGTTAAGTTTGCCAAGAAGCCATTGTTAAAAATTACCGTTTGTCTGCTGCATCTCTGACCTCATGGTTTTTTTTCGCATTTAATCAGTTTCTGCACATTACATTAGTTACATCAAGCTATGCTTTATGCCAGACCTTGTATCTCTAGTTAAAATACTTGAGTGAAGCAATAATCCTTTATATCTCTAGTAAAAACACTTGAGTGAAAAACAACAATTTTTTTATATCTCTTGTTAAAATATTGAGTGAAAGAATAATCCTTTATTCTCTAGTTAAAACACTTGAGTGAAAAACAAAAAAATTTTTATATATCTTGTTAAAACATTGAGTGAAACAAGAATAAACATTGGTATAATCTACAGAGCTTGTATAAATTATCAATTTTCAGAAAAAAAAAAAATTTCTGTATGGAGGTCCACACACAATAAATGGTATAAATGTAAAGCAATGTTTCCTGCCTGCATCTCTAACACTCTCAAGCGCCAGTCATGTTAAGCAATATTTATATCAAAGTTTGCTTCCTATGTTACTCAATGTTTATGAATTATCATGTACTGGGAGTTGGACATTTTACATGACAATATACCTCTGTGAAACATGCTGCACATACAACAGCATCAAAAGTCATATGTATGACAAAACATTTCTCTGCACAAAATTCTGGTCTCATTAAAGAATGAAAAATAACACAAGTTAATCTCATGTACCTCTGAATGGATGTATTTGTAGTATCATGTTTAGAATATCAGGTTACAACTTAGCTTTTAAACTAATAACTACAACTACCATAAGAAAACCAATGAATGGATGTACTTGTAGTATCATGTTTAGAATATCAGGTTACAACTTAGCTTTTAAACTAATAACTACAACTACCATAAGAAAACCAATGAATGGATGTATTTGTAGTATCATGTTTAGAATATCAGGTTACAACTTAGCTTTTAAACTAATAACTACAGCTACCATAAGAAAACTTCTGAATGGATGTATTTGTAGTATCATGTTTAGAATATCAGGTTACAACTTAGCTTTTAAACTAATAACTACAGCTACCATAAGAAAACTTCTGAATGGATGTATTTGTAGTATCATGTTTAGAATATCAGGTTACAACTTAGCTTTTAAACTAATAACTACAACTACCATAAGAAAACTTCTGAATGGATGTATTTGTAGTATCATGTTTAGAATATCAGGTTACAACTTAGCTTTTAAACTAATAACTACAACTACCATAAGAAAACTTCTGAATGGATGTATTTGTAGTATCATGTTTAGAATATCAGGTTACAACTTAGCTTTTAAACTAATAACTACAACTACCATAAGAAAACTTCTGAATGGATGTATTTGTAGTATCATGTTTAGAATATCAGGTTACAACTTAGCTTTTAAACTAATAACTACAGCTACCATAAGAAAACCAATGAATGGATGTACTTGTAGTATCATGTTTAGAATATCAGGTTACAACTTAGCTTTTAAACTAATAACTACAACTACCATAAGAAAACTTCTGAATGGATGTACTTGTAGTATCATGTTTAGAATATCAGGTTACAACTTAGCTTTTAAACTAATAACTACAACTACCATAAGAAAACCACTGAATGGATGTACTTGTAGTACCATATTTAGAATATCAGGTTACAACTTAGCTTTTAAACTAATAACTACAACTACCATAAGAAAACCACTGAATGGAACCAATAGCTACTGCTGACATCTGGAAACTGTTAATTGGATTTCTATTCAGATTCAGTACAATAACAAAACATGACAAAATCTCTATCCTACTTATTTAGCCACATCCGGTAGCCAGATCTGGTTCATTTTTCAGACATTACTGCAAACAAAACAAGAAAACCAAGACCAAAATTATGACACCACATAAAACACAAATGATCTGCAGCCTCCAGTTCCAATAAGAAAGTTACCAGTGACCACTCTGACACCGACCAAGCTGGCAATGCCCTACGCCCACTAGTTAAGATAACATACATGCAAACACGTGAAAGACTCATTGGAAACAATATCAAAATAAAAACTACAGTAAAATCTCATTATAATGGCCTTCAAAGGGGTTTTCAAACTAGTCCATAATACCCAAAGTCTGCTATATCCAAAATAAAATACATATATAGAAGTGTGACTGGGACCTGAAGACCTGGTCCATTATTAGTGATGCTCTGTTATGAACAGGGTTCATCATAATGGGATTTCACTGTATATGGATATGAAGAGTCTGAGAATCAACATTCATCCACTCACAAGTTTAGAACTTGAAAACAAGCTGCATATTTCAGCTAGTACAAAGTTTCATTTGACCTCTAAAAAACAGGCAGCAAAATTATAATAAACACACTGTGAGCTTTAAGTTCAGTGAAGCATATCTCATGTATAATTAATATCAGGTTACAACTTAGCTTTTAAACTAATATCTACAGCTACCATAAGAAAACCACTGAATGGATGTACTTGTAGTATCATATTTAGAATATCAGGTTACAACTTAGCTTTTAAACTAATAACTACAACTACCATAAGAAAACCACTGAATGGATGTACTTGTAGTACCATATTTAGAATATCAGGTTACAACTTAGCTTTTAAACTAATAACTACAACTACCATAAGAAAACCACTGAATGGAACCAATAGCTACTGCTGACATCTGGAAACTGTTAACTGGATTTCTATTCAGATTCAGTACAATAACAAAACATGACAAAATCTCTATCCTACTTATTTAGCCACATCCGGTAGCCAGATCTGGTTCATTTTTCAGACATTACTGCAAACAAAACAAGAAAACCAAGACCAAAATTATGACACCACATAAAACACAAATGATCTGCAGCCTCCAGTTCCAATAAGAAAGTTACCAGTGACCACTCTGACACCGACCAAGCTGGCAATGCCCTACGCCCACTAGTTAAGATAACATACATGCAAACACGTGAAAGACTCATTGGAAACAATATCAAAATAAAAACTACAGTAAAATCTCATTATAATGGCCTTCAAAGGGGTTTTCAAACTAGTCCATAATACCCAAAGTCTGCTATATCCAAAATAAAATACATATATAGAAGTGTGACTGGGACCTGAAGACCTGGTCCATTATTAGTGATGCTCTGTTACGAACAGGGTTCATCATAATGGGATTTCACTGTATATGGATATGAAGAGTCTGAGAATCAACATTCATCCACTCACAAGTTTAGAACTTGAAAACAAGCTGCATATTTCAGCTAGTACAAAGTTTCATTTGACCTCTAAAAAACAGGCAGCAAAATTATAATAAACACACTGTGAGCTTTAAGTTCAGTGAAGCATATCTCATGTATAATTAATATCATGATAAACAACTTTACTGATAAACAGCTTTGATGACATAATTCAAGGAAGTAAACTAAAAAGTGCTCCAGGACATCATTATAGAACAATTAACCCAGCAAAACCTGCAATCAATAAATTGTCATAACTCCAGTGTTCCAGCTTAAATATACATACAACATATATCTGTATGACATTCCTTCTGTAATAATGACATCCAACATATATAAATATACTACATAATATACAGAAATAATTTCAATACATGGAATAAAAGCTGATTTATAAAAGTGGTATAATGTTCTTCGTAAGAGAAAAATCTTCTATTCACATATATATCACAATACATGGGATGAATGATTTCATGGACCGTATACTCTTTGCTACATATAGGAATTGGAAAATCAAAGGGATGAATGATTTGACTGACTTTATAACAAGGTACTGTATCTAGAACTTCAAGAACTGAAAGATTTCACAGAAATGTGTACAACTGCATGCTGGTTACTGAATCTAACAATTGAATAAGTGAAGGGAACAACTCCACAGCCTGTATCTCTCTCTCTCTAGGGGTCCCTAATGACAGGCATAGATTATCATGTCCTTCCATAACCTTTAATCCCTTGTGCATCTCAACAGGCTTGTCACTGAGCATTTCCCATACCAGGATGCCAAACCATCAAACATTTTTTCTCTCTGCCTCCCTCTGTCTCTTACACCTTCGATCTTTCCTGTTGTCAGTAGGTGCTCTGGCCCACCTCTCCTCCACACATGTCCCGCAAAATTGGATTGTCTTTTTCTGATCTTTGTTATAATTTTCCTTGCTTCTTGCATCTCAATCAGAACTTCTCTTAACTGCTCTCTGTCCATGGTTCCTTCAGCATTGTTCTTAAAAACCAATTTTCAGCTGATTCCAGCCTTCTTTGTATCTCTTTACTGACTGTCCAGTCTTCTTTGTATCTCTTTACTGACTGTCCAGTCTTCTTTGTATCTCTTTACTGACTGTCCAGTCTTCTTTGTATCTCTTTACTGACTGTCCAGTCTTCTTTGTATCTCTTTACTGACTGTCCAGTCTTCTTTGTATCTCTTTACTGACTGTCCAGTCTTCTTTGTATCTCTTTACTGACTGTCCAGTCTTCTTTGTATCTCTTTACTGACTGTCCAGTCTTCTTTGTATCTCTTTACTGACTGTCCAGTTTTCTTTGTATCTCTTTACTGACTGTCCAGTCTTCTTTGTATCTCTTTACTGACTGTCCAGTCTTCTTTGTATCTCTTTACTGACTGTCCAGTCTTCTTTGTATCTCTTTACTGACTGTCCAATCTTCACATACACAGAACAGGATTGCTTCAACTGAACATTGTAGCACTCTCTTCCTGACTTTCATAGATAGTGACATATAACAAAGTAAGCATTTCAACTTTTGAAAGGTCTTGGCTTGTGCAATTCTATATTTACTTAGGCAATGCATCTTCCATCTGATGTTAGCAAGGTGCTTAAGTACTTCAAACTGTCAGTCAGTCAGTCATTTGCATATCCCTTGTGGAACTTTGCCTCCCTAACAGCACTCCTGTAGGCCTCTCAGTTGTAAGCAAGATGCCCTGCTGCTGATGCATCCATTTGCAGATCATCAACGATGTCTTGCAGCCATCTTCGCCTTGCCTTGCCTTTCCTCTCTTTCTTTTTCCCATTATGTACCCTTCCAAGACAGTCTTCTCTAGATTATCAAACTGTTAATTTGGTTTTAATTTTGTGCCTTTTGCTTGTATGTTTCACATGGGAGGGGAAGGGGGGGGGGTTGGCTTTTGAGATGACAACAACAACTGTTTTCTTTATATTAAAACTGAGCCCTTTTTTCTCATTTTCTTTGATGACTGTATAAAGTAGCAACTGAAGCTTGCAGAATGTATAGAAGTTATAAAAACTAGAAATTGAAATGATGAATGATTTCATAGACTTTATAAAAAGCTACTGAATCTAGAAACTGAAGACTCTATATACAGAAGTAGAACAAACAAACCAGCCTCAGATAATGGAATGTGACACTGATAAAGCAGACAGCATGGGCGACCAAGATGATACTGGATGATCAAGATGGTACTGGATGATCAAGATGGTACTGGATGATCAAGATGGTACTAGATGATCAAGATGGTACTGAATGATCAAGATGATACTAGATGATCTAGATGGTACTAGATGATCAAGATGGTACTGGATAACCAAGATGGTATTGGATGACCAAGATGGTACTGAATGACCAAGATGGTACTTGATAACCAAGATGGTACTGGATGACCAAGATGGTACTAGATGATCAAGATGGTACTGGATAATCAAGATGGTACTAGATGATCAAGATGGTACTGGATGACCAAGATGGTACTGGATGACCAAGATGGTACTGGATGACCAAGATGGTACTGGATGACCAAGATGGTACTGGATGACCAAGATGGTACTGGATGATAAAGATGATACTGGATGATCAAGACTAAAATGAAGAGCACTGAGAACACTGAAAGGGACACTTTAGAAACTGTACAGTCGGAAGACAAAACAATAACAGGGAAAAAAGCAAGCTATGGATGACCTTATGACTGTGGTCCACATTTTAGTCAAATGTGACAGTTCTGAGACAAACATGGTCACTTAAGACAAGAATTCTTCTTTGATCATTCTCAGGTGTTGACTTGAGACAATTAAAGGAAGAAATTTTATTTCAGAATCTGTTAACTACATCTAAACTAACAACATCTTAAGAACAAACAACACACCAAAAACAAACAACATGCCAAGAACAAACAACACACCAAAAACAAACAACACACCAAGAACACACACCAAAAACAAACACCACACCAAGAACAAAGAACAAAGAAAAAAATCACTAATCACTAATACATAAGTCTTCAACTTAATCATCAAGAAAAAAGAGAAGTAAAACTCTCAAATCACATGAAGCTTGATAATTTCTAACACCATTTTTTTGACAGAAATAAGAGAAATTAAGGTCAGTTTTTCGCTATGATCATTTTCCTGTATATGCACCTCAGTTCAAAGTCAGTCAGTCCACTTCTAAGCATCTCAGTTCAAAGTCAGTCAGTCCACTTCCAAGCATCTCAGTTCAAAGTCAGTCAATCCACTTCTAAGCATCTCGGTTCAAAGTCAGTCAATCCACTTCCAAGCATCTCGGTTCAAAGTCGGTCAGTCCACTTCTAAGCATCTCAGTTTAAAGTCGGTCAGTCCACTTCCAAGCATCTCAGTTCAAAGTCAATCAGTCCACTTCCAAGCATCTCAGTTCCAAGTCAGTCAATCCACTTCCAAGCATCTCAGTTCAAAGTCGGTCAGTCCACTTCTAAGCATCTCAGTTTAAAGTTGGTCAGTCCACTTCCAAGCATCTAAGTTCAAATTCAGTCAGTCTACTTCCAAGCATCTCAGTTCAAAGTCGGTCAGTCCACTTCCAAGCATCTCAGTTCAAAGTCAGTCAGTCCACTTCGAAGCATCTCGTAAGCTTTTTTAAAACTTAAAAAAATAAAATTATGTACGGCTGTTGAGGAAAAATGATGAATATAACTGAACAAGTACCTGAAACCAATCATCATCTTGCAGTATTTTTGTTCGAAAGAGCATATAACACATGCTTTGAATAAAAATTCATGTACAAAATCTAATTTAAAAAAAAAATTTTTTTACAGTTACATATTAGGGATTCAAGCCACTTTAGATAACATAACCAAAGCCATAAACACTGCTTTCTTCTTAACATATGAAAATTTCTTTAAGTGGCTAAGATATGGCAAGGAAACATATGGAAAAACAGTATGAGAAGTATATGCTGTATAACTGTTGCATGACATATTTGGCTGCATTTTTTTATTTTTTTGTTTTTGTTCTCAACAGCATATGTGAGCTTATGTTTGCAACATAAAGTATGTGAGACACCAAAACTGCTTTTCTGAATACAATTTTTGAAGAGCAGTGTGAGTGACAACTGACCTGTCCTGCGTTCTGTTTGACAAAAGTTTTGAAGTTATTGTTTGAAAGTGAGGACCTTTTCAGCATAGCCACAGTCTTGTTCTGTAATACACTAAATATATGGCACCTCAGTGGTGAAGTGGGCAGTGCACTAGTCTCTCATGGTGCAGGTCAGTGGTTTGAATCTGGTTGGAGATGCCCAAATCATCTAGCTGTAGAAATGAGTAACTGGCTTATTTTAGAGCTGGGGAAGGACAGGCAACAGGCCCGATGCTGACCACATCGCCCTCTAGTGTGCTCACAGGTCAAGGAAAATATGGGTACTAGCATCAAATCCTTCGGATATGATGCTAGTGCCCATATCACATAATAAGATTATTTTCACCCTTCTTCTTCAGCTTTCCGACCAGTTAAGGCTCACTGCTGCAGATAAAGTTCACATCCACTGCTCTTTATTCCTAATCTTCTCTCTCCAGTTGGTGACACCAATTTCTTTTATATCCTCTTCTATGTTGTCTTTCCATCTCTGCCTTGGCCTACCCCTTGGTCTTGCTTCTCTCATCTCTTGTGTATACATAATTTTCATTTGTCTGTTCTCTTCCATTCTTTCTACATGGCCAAACCAGCATAGTCTGTTCAGTTTCAAGACATTTATAAAATTCACTGGGATTTAAATAAGCTGTTCAGTTTAGTGTTCTTTCTTGCACTTCATTCCCCACAGTGGGTATCCTTTATGGACCCAAAGATTCTTCTTAGGATCTCATTTTCAAAGATCTGCAATGGTTGTTCATCTTTCCTTTGTTGAACTCCACATTTTTTATCTATACATGATGGCTGGTCTTATTAAAGTTTTGTAGATTGTTATTTTGGTGTTTTTGGACATGATTTTAACAGGTGTTGCAAGGCAAAGCATATCTTATTCCCTATCCGTCTCTGATTTTAATTTCCTAGCTTAGTATGTTGCTTCTGTTGAAGGTTGTTCCTAGATATTTGTATGTTTCTGCTTTCATAATGATCATATCTCCAACATTTATATAATCTGGATCATTCTGCCTCTGGTCTCTTGATATCTTCATATACTCTGTCTTATCTTGGTTAATGGTCAAGCCCACTTTTAGTGCTACATCTCTCACATGTATGCAGGTATTGATGACTTCTTGCATAGTTTCCCCCACCAGGTCAATGTCATCAGCGTATCCTAGTATTTTAGCTGGTTCTTCTGTACTGCTTTCTTCTTTCACTTTTCTGATTACCTTTTCTAGTACTAGATTGAATAGTAATGGAGATAATGTATCACCTTGTTTTAAACCAGTTCTTATATAAAAGGTTTCTGACTATCTTCCTTTATGTATTACTATATTTTGTGCATCCTTCATACATATTCTGGTCAGATTGATTAACTTATTAGATATCTCAAATTCTTTCATAATTTCCCATAACCTGCTTCTATCTATGCTGTCATAGGCTTTCTTGAAGCCAGTGAAAATAGTATATACTTTTCCATATTACTAGTACTTTTCTACTCTTTGACGTAGATAAAATATTTGGTCAACGGTTATCTACTGTTCATAAAACCTGCTTGATAGTCTCCCTCTCTTTTACTTTGAATGTAATAGTTAAATCTTATACTCTTTTGATATGGTTTTTTTTTTCCCTAATTTAATTTGTATATTTGTATTAAATCGAGTGTGTGGGAAGAATGAAAGATGGAGTGATGAAGGGCAGAATGTAAGACGGGCCTGCGTGCCCAATTCTTTACCCTTTAAAAATAAAGATTATTCATTCATTCCAGTATGTTCTCGCTGTATGGTTTTAATCTATTTAAGAATATAGATAGTATTTTGTAGCTTATTTGTAGTAATGATATTCTTCTGTAGTTTTCACACTTGCTCTTATCTTTTTTGAATACTAGGATCTGAACTGATTCTCTCCATTCACTAGGGAGTTTTTCTTCTCTTTATATTTGTTGTATTAGTGCGCATACGAGGGGAAGTCACTAAGTAACTTGCAAATTGAAATATTTTATCAGTGGCAGTTATCAGGTAGTATTTAAATATATCCTTAGATAGTACCATCATCCAACTTTATAATAGCTGTATGTAGGGGGCACTGGGAGTTACATGCGCATGGTGTGCAAAGCAATAACAAAATGGCTACCCAACTGTTAGTGTGTACCAAAGAAGAACAGAGAAGTGTAGTTCGATTTTTGTGGGCTAAAGGACATTCAGCTGAGGACATTCATAAGAAAATGATTACAGTTTATGCTGAAAACTGTTTATCACATAAAGTGGTCTATAACTGGGTAAAAGAATATTCTCAGGGACACACTGAAACTGATGACAAAGTCCAACTTGGCCATCCTGTTCAGATTGCAACAGAAGCGACTGTGCAATATTAGAATGAGATTATCAGAGCTGAGAGACGAGTAACGATAGACAGTGTAGCAAGTGCAATCGGAAGTTCACATGGCTTAGCCTACAGAATAATGCATAAGCAATTGACTTTTCGGAAAGTTTGCTCACATTGGGTATCCAGAGATCTGAATGATGAATACAGAATGAACCGATCTGGTTTGTCATTGCAGCATCTCTGTCATTATGCATATGAAGGTGAAGACATGCTCCAAAGGATTATTACTGGAGACGAATCTTGGGTGTACCACTACCAACCTGAATCAAAACGTGCCTCAATGCAATGGAAACACCCGTCATCGCCGTGCGCAAAAAAATTCAAGATTACACCTTCTGTAGGGAAGGTTATGCTGACAGTGTTCTGGGATTATCAAGAAGTGTTGTTAACCAAGTTCCAGAAGTATAGTGACAGTGTGAATTCTGTATCGTACCGTGAAGTTTTGTCGATGCTATGGGATGCAATTCAAAGAAAACATCCTGGTTTGCTGACTAGAGCTGTACTTCTCCTTCATGACAATGCCAGGCCACATACGGCTCGGTTAACCCAAGAGGAAATTAGCCAGTTGGGTTGGGAAGTTCTTGAACATCCACCCTACAGTCCTGGGTTAGCTCCAAGTGATTTTCACCTGTTTGGTCCATTGGAAAACCACCTTGGCGGGAGAAGATTCTCGAGTGATGAAGAGTGGAAACTGAAGTAAAAAAATGGTTCAGAAATTGGACTCCCAACTTTTACACCATGTGTATTGCATCACTGATTACATTATGGGACAAATGTATCAATGTTGGTGGCGATTACGTTGAAAAATAAGGGAATAATGTAGGTTCAAAAATTTAAAGTTTTCAAATTACTGTCACATTTAGTTTTTCTGTAACAGGCATTTGCGAGTTACTTAGTGACTTCCCCTCATAACTGTTCATGTAGATTTAGACCTCCTTCTTTAACCAGTTCTGCAGCAATTCCATATGAATCAGTTGCTTTGTTGTTTCATAGAAACATGATACTGTAGATGACTTCTTCTAAGTCTGGTTCCTCTATTTCAAGTTCACAAGTCTGTATTTCCTCACACTGTAATGTGCTTATATGCTCTTCACAGTTTAGTAGTTTTTCAAAATATTCTTTCCATCTGGTACAGATTTTCTCTTCATTATTTATCATGTTTCCATTACTATCCTTCAATCTCTGCAGAAGTTGTTTATGCCCTTGCTTTACTGTTCTTATTTTAATGGCATGTCTGCATCTCACTTACCATGTCTTTCATATATCGTCATTTTTGTTGGCAAAAATTACATTGTGTGTGGTACTTCTCATTTATTTTGTTGTTCATGTCACTCAACCATATCTGTCTTGCTGTTATTTTCTTTACAACTGCCTCTCTGCAGACTTCACCGAACCAGTTCTTTTTTTTTAGTTATGGTACTGACTCCCAGGCATTCCATGCTGTATTCTTTATAATGGTTTTTATATCTTCCCATTTGTCATAATGCTTTTATTTTCTTCATTCCCTGTTGTGTTTATCTTATGGTTAGCTCTTTTCTGAATTTTTATTTACTGTCTTCTCTTTCCAAGGCATCTCTATTAATTACTGAGCTTTTATTTAATTTACTATAAAAATTTTTCTTCATCTGAATGTTAGTTTAACTTCCACAAGATAATGGTCGATGCTGCATTCAGCTCCTCTGTAACTTCTGATCTGAAATGTTTGTTGTGTGCTTGGTATCAATTAAAGCATGGTCTATCTGGCTGCATGTTAGTTTACTGGGTGATTTCCTATTTTGTTTATGGATGTTATTTTGAAATCATGTGGTGCTTATCCTCATTTCATAAGGTTCTGCCATATATATTAGTCTCCATCCATTATCATTAGATGTTTCATGCAGACTTTCTTTTCCTGTGATGTATCTGTGTGACTCTTTCTTCCTTATCTTTCCATTGAAATCTCCGACTATTATCAGTATATCATGTTTCTGGGTCTCCTCTATTACTCTCCCTAATTCTTCTTTGACTTCATCCTCTGTATCTTCTGTTGGTGCATGCACATTAATCATTGTTATACTTTTCTTTGTTCCCTTGGTGTGGAGGCTGCTGATTCTTTCACTGGTGGCACTGAAGTCCATCACTAAGTCCCATACTTTTCTCTTGACAGAAAAACCTGTCTCAAGTTCATGTCTTCCATTGGCAACACCTCAGTGTACCAATACCATTTCTCCTATGACTGTTATATCTTCTCCAAGTCACCTGATTTCCTGTAATGCTGTAATGTTCATGTCATACCTACTTAGTTCATCTGCTAATTCTTTAGCTGCCTCTTGTCTTTATAAGCTTCTTATATTCCATACTCCAAATTTCATATTTTTCACATTCCAAGGCCATAATCTATTTTTATCCATCCAATTTTGAGGCTTCTCTATCTGCTTCGTTACACTAATCTTTTTTTTATGGAGATGGGGCCGTTGGCCCCAAGCTCCAATCTCCAACATGGACGACCTTTATCCTTAATACTTCAAAATTGTAACTTCAAGTACATTTTGTCATCCTTTTAAATGTACAGCTAACAGTCTAGAGTGTGTATAGAACGAGGCAATGAGAGTGGTCTTGGGTTGCGCCAAGGATACTCCAGTGGTGGCCATGTGCATTCTGCTTGATATGCTGAGTGTGAGGTCCAAACACATGCATGCTCAAGTAAAGGCATAAATCAGGGTTGCTGGCATTAAGGGCCATCCTCTCCATAAGGAGCTGGGGTTGATACAGGAAAGACACATCAAATGATGTGGATCCTGGATACAATAATGTCAATTTGCAATCTAGATGAGGTGCCTAAAGGTTACAGGTACAGGACCAACCTCTGCTAACAAAGGTTATTATACAGAAAGGCTGTAAATGACGAGCTTGGCCAAAGGGGGCAGTTGAACTTTGGGTTTAAGATCTCACCGAGCATCATTGTGGGTCTTCCAACATAGTAATATATACAGATGGCTCAGTGACTTGGAACAGCAGAAGTGAACTGTTTTGTTGTCTACCGTAATGGAAGAGTAGTGGCAAAGGGTTTGGGAGTCTCTGAAGTCACTATATCAAAGATGCGAGTGGGAATTCAGGCTGTGTCAGCAGCAGGGAATGGCTACTAGCCCATGATGTGGTTAATGGTGTCATGGCAGTGGAATGGCTACTAGCCCATGATGTGGTTAATGGTGTCATCATGATAGTTTCACAGAGTATGTTTTGTAAAACTGAGAAGAAATTGCTTCGAAAAGAATTGGCTCATCTGTTAAGTCAGTCAACTGTGATAAGCCTAGTGTGGCTTTATTGTCCAGGACATGTGGGAGTACATGGTAATGAAATAGCAGACAGCCCTGCCGGACAGCCTAAAATAAATGGTGGACTGAGAATGGACAAGGGTATTATTGGTAAAGCCGTATTGGAAAGACTGCGGGAAAACGAAGAGCGGGAGTGGAAGAACAGTGCTGTGAAGAGATTGCGGGAGCTAGGACAAATTAAGGGCGCTGGCAGGAAATCCCAACAGCATGGCAGAAAACGCACCGTAAATAACCATCATTTGATGGAAACTATTATTAGCAAACATGCTCTTGGATGGATACTGTGGCATGCAGCAGAGCATAAGTGGGACTGTCCTGAGTGCAATGATGCCGGAGTCTGAATTTTGAACCTTTGAACTGTTAAAATGTTTTATTTCAAATCTCTTATCAACTTTCTTACATCTTTGAATATATACAATGAAATAAAATTCAGAGAAAAACCAGTCATATCTCTGCAGTCATGCGTATGATTTGAGTCATAACTGTGGTAACGTCTAACAAAAAATATCACAGATCTTCAATATTTCTCACACAAAATATCGATTTCATCATCAGTTAAAATATATGAAACGTAACAACCTTCACAAAATGAATCTTAAATAATTTAAATATGAAACTGAGACAAAAAAAAAGAAACTTTTTACAAGTAAAATTAGTTATATTTCTCAGAAGTTCAATATTATTTTTCAACCACAAAAGTTCTCAATACAAAAGATATGCTAATGTACACATCCTGGGAGTGGTCATAGATTGCAGATTATCTGCTTGATGCTATTTTATGATACAAAGTATCTGTGTGTGAGCTTTGCTTGGGGTTGGCTAAACCTACACCAAACCGTCCACTCACATGCAAATACCTTATGTCAATGGAAAGCCAAAAGGGTAACATTGCTTTACTGTGAGGCCAAATTCATCATTCTGCTGAACACACACTGAAGATAATATACATCTTCTGATGATCTGAGGAGTTGTGTAGCTGTTGCGCTCTCTCTAATAGAAAGCTTCCTGCATACACATCAACATCAAAACCATTACCAAACTAAATGTGATTGAAGCCATCAGTGTGAAAACAAATCTGGAAGAATGTGACATGATTAAACTTATCAGAATAACACTATTTTTATGTCTAACAAGACGATGAACATGATGTGTAGGACTTGTATAGAAACTTATAAAATAGCACAAATATATCTAAACAGAACATACAAAATAACATAAAAACATTCATCTTGCTTCACTTTTCAAAACAAAATAATTTTAAACTTATTTCATTTCTTAAATATAATAATATTTAAGACATTCAATTGATTTCACTTATCATCAAACACTAAAACAGTATAACAATGTCCAAAAGCTTCAACTATACAGTGCTATATCCAAAACTATGTCTGTATAATAAACAACTGTAGCAAACATACTCAGTGAACTGCTGAAGATAGTTTAACTCAGTCTAGTAGTTGAGAAAGCAACATGATAGCAGAATTCCTTATTTGAGGATAGCAAATTCTGGCATGTACCAAAATGGCGGCATTCTTTCCGTCAGCTCGACTGGGAAGTGTATTTTTCATGTTGTGTGCATTCTAAGGGAGAAAACTCTAGCAGGAGTTGCCAAGCTCAAGGTGTGCCCACGTGCTGAAGAGCTGGATGACTACAGTTTAGCCAGTCGTTAACGTGGAAATGGCTTTTGGACCATGGAGTGCCTGGGCATGGGTCCAGACGCCTCTCAATGGTCCACCAGTATTCAGAAGTGAAGCTGATCAGCCACAGGATGCTGAGGATATGCTCAGAGGAGATCTGAGCACCTATGGACATGTCAAGAGTGCAATGGTGATGACCCAAACCATAAACCATAACCTCAACTTTATATGTCAAAGCTGAATTCATGAACTGCTTCTTTACAACAAGCAATTCAAAACTGAATTCATGAACTGCTTCTTTACAACAAGCAATTCAAAACTGAATTCAAGAACTGCTTCTTTACAACAAGCAATTCAAAACTGAATTCAAGAACTGCTTCTTTACAACAAGCAATTCAAAACTGAATCCAAAACTGTTGAAAAAAATAATTCAATAAATGATTCCAAATAATGAGGTAACATCTTTAACCCCTTGAACCCAAATCACCATAAAAGTAGGGCAAACACATCTGTCATATTCTCTAAATCCAACTACAGCAGGGACCTTGTCGAATAACATAACCCTTTGTCTAGAATTCTGGAGAAGTGAGCAACTGCTAAACTCTTATTTCTTATGAGTTTTAAGATTTATGGTTTGCTTAAAATCAAACCTTTAGAACCAAAGTATAGTATTAGCTATGATGCATAAAACACTGTCAGTGATTTCTCCGAGATTCAATTAAGCAAAATAAGCCAAGATTTGACATTACTATGAAATAATAAGGGAATTAATGAGATCTGAAAAAAACATGAAAATTCCTGAACAAATCTCTAACTTTACACTAATGTTTACACAAATAATGAAACTATGCACAAGTATTGTGTTAATCTGATTTTTAAAAAAACGGGGAAAAATATTAAAAACATGTATAAAGACATACAAAAATACATATTTTAAAAAAAAATCTGGTCACATAATGACAGCAATGGATTAATGAATGTGCATTCGAAGACTTGTTTACTGCCACTTATATGAACAGAATGAGTGAAACTGTTTGCAATATAAAACAAATACTTTTTCAAATAAATCCACCACAAACTCTGGGCCTGCTGATATAATAATGATCCTGGAATTAGTTCAAGGCTGATATCACAAGTGGGGTTTTCAACATAACACCACAAATTTGTTCAAACATGTCTCCTTGAACAACATGAAAAGAGTTTTCTAAATTTAGTGTCGGAAAAAAAAAAATGGAAACTGATGTGGTAAGTGTAACAGTTTCTCAAGTTTCAAAACCCAAGGCGTCCCAGCTCACCCAGACGGACAACTCCAACCTGAGGTGAGACCAGGTGTGGGGTTAGTCAACCTTCGGTGTGCTCACAGATCACGGCCATTAAGACCACATCTCTAAAAAAAAACCAAATAATGTGAAACAATTTTCATTTTCAACTGCCTGTCCAGCTGGCAAGTTGGCTTCTCAAGCTGAATGGGAGTGGGTTCCAACAGCCCCTTATGCTCTTCAGACAACTCAGATTTGTGTACCTGACTCCAACACTTCTGAAAATGGTGAATATCAGCACTGCAAGGTGAGAAGCACCAGATTACACTGTACATGTGGTGCATTTAAACAGAATATTCAAGTGAAAAATAAGCCCTATGTATGTGTGACTGAATTAACTGAGGCTAAAAGAAAATACATGCATACAAAAAAAACCAAATAACTAGACTATTTTACCCAGGATTTGTAAATACCTGACATATCTTGTAACATGTGCCACACTTCTGTGAGGAAACAACTGAGCAAAGAAAATGTTCTCCACAACATTTTCTACTTTATTTGAGGCAACAACTGATATTCCTTTAATACAACTGTTTGGCAAAGGTGTTGTTAACTCCTTCACAACTGCTTGGGAAGGGTGCTGTTAACTCCTTCACAACTGCATGGCAAAGGTGTTGTTAACTCCTTAACAACTGCATGGCAAAGGTGTTGTTAACTCCTTCAAACTGCATGGCAAAGGTGTTGTTAACTCCTTCACAACTGCATGGCAAAGGTGTTGTTAACTCCTTCACAACTGCATGGCAAGGGTGTTGTTAACTCCTTCACAACTGTATGGCAAGGGTGTTGTTAACTCCTTCATGACTGTTTGCTTTGACCAGTATCCAAAACCATGTACAAAGGCTTGGTCTTGAAAACACATATTAACTAACAAATGAGCCTGCTTCAAATTTTCCACACAAAAATTAAAAAAAAGATGGTGGCTACTTGAGATGACCCACTTCCACCTTGCAGAATCAAGGAACTGTTAAGCTCTCCAAAAGAAAAGTTTCTCCTGATTTCTTCTTCTTTGCCTGGATCTACTTCTATTTCTTCTTCTTAAAGATTATTAATACTGTCTCCTCGACATTCCAACACTTACTGCAAAGTTATCACTGTCTGGCCAAAGAGAGAAAACACACATGACCACTTATTAAATTAATGGAAATCAAAATTTTATTTCATCCACTAAAAGATCTTTTTTAAGCATCACTTCTTGTGTGATCCTAAATATCAGTACTTCAAGATACTGACTTAAGGCATATTTTGTGATGTGAAATCACAAATGAAGCCTATTCATTTAATCATACCCATAAAAATATTAATGTCACTGTCAAACAATTCTTAAATGGTGTAAAGCGAGAAAAGCAAGCTCCTGGTAACATACTCTAGTTATGTATACTAAACAAAATGGTATTACTAGAACAGTAAGACTGGTAGTGCCATTCTATCTAATCATCACAGTATTATACCAGACTCAATAGTTACATGTGAAACCTGGAAGAGAATACTGATGTTGCTTCACATTTACTTTCTGTGGCTTTAGTCATCCTGAGCTGTGACATCAATCATGATGGCTCCTCCAGGTTGATGTCTGACATCTCTGCTTGTGCCACACTGCCATCTTTTGCCAACCCTGTGGTAACTGCAGCTTCTTTTATCTGAAATTTAAAAAAAAATTAACATGTGGTCAATGATATCATGGTTAAAAAAAGTCTATGGCTAGTGTTGCTGTTCTGTCTGTGGTAACCTAAATTCAAGTCAGCATGTGCTATCTAACTGTCTATGGTAACCTAAATTCAAGTCAGCATGTGCTATCTGTCTGTGGTAACCTAAATTCAAGTCAGCATGTGCTATCTAACTGTCTGTGGTACCCTAAACTCAAGTCAGCATGTATCATTTAACTGCCAATGGTAACCTATATTTATGTCAGCATGTGTTGTCTATTCGTGAGTAGCAGTCTAAACTCATGTCAGTATCTGCTGTCCAACAGACAGTGGTTACCTATACTCATGTCAGCATGTGCTGACTAAGTGGTAATCTAAACCCATGTTAATACACCTTGTCTAAATGTCACTGGTAATCTAAACCCATGTCAACACAGGCCTCTCTACATGTCAAATGCCAACCAAACGCCAGGGTCAAGCTAGGCTTACCATACTGTCTTGTTTTGTCTAGTACCCACAGACAAACAAGCCCTGCCCAGTTGGCTAACAACTTATCTAGCCTGACTAATGTACCTGTCTAATGTATTCATGACAGTCCTTCTTGGCCTGTAAAAGGAGATCTGCCTGACCTTTCAACACCCGAATATTCCAGGCGAAGTTTTCTGTAGCCTATGAAAACATAAACATAAACCTATATTGGCACACACAATTAGTTCTTTATATACAGTCTTCAGATAATTTAATTGTTTACTATGTACTTTTACATATTTCATATTCAGTGGTCGATCTTTTGATTTTATGCTCATTTTGTGTATTCCAAACTCATTTTTTGTTAAACAAGTAGAAAATATGCTCTTCATAATGCAATGACACAAAGCCAAGAAACTGAAAACTGATACATTGCTAAATTAGATGTATCAAGCCCAGAAACTGGAAATTAGCACACTGCTAAATTAGATTATCAGGAAATCGGAAATACACTGCTAAATTAGATGTAACAACCCACAAAATTGGAAATTAACACATTGCTAAATCAAATGTATCACAGCCAAGAAACTTGAAAGTAATACTTTGCTAAATTAGATGTAGTTAGGAACACAAAATGAGATAACCAAACAGGTCTTAAAACAAAGCTATGTTTCAGAAGTGACTTTCCTTAAGTTCTGCCTTTAAAAATGTCTTACTTTAGACAGCTTCTTCCCTCTAAGACCAGCCTGCTGACAGATATTCTCCAGGTCCTCATGCCATTCAAGTCCAGCTTTTTGACAGTGTAGAAGCTGAAAGAGAGAAAAATAAAGTTCTTGAGTAAAGAGAGGCTTGAGAATGAAGTATCAACAGAACTAATAATAAACTTCATAAAACTACCAGCTATTGCTAATATTGGACAGCTTCTTCACTAAAACTTACAAAATAATGCAATGGATCTTATAACTGGTATTTCCTGATAGAAGTAATGGAAAAGAATGAGTCAACGAGGTCAACCAAAACTGAGATACAAGGATATTTTGAAGTCACCCATGAGAGATTTTTTCATCAGCTACGAGGGGTGACTGATAAGTTCTCAGCATAAGGTACAACAGATTATTTGTGGACAATTTTTTTGGGTTATTTCTTAACACAGTCCCCTTGCAAGTTTATGCACTTAGTCCAGCGATTCTGGAACATACGGATCCCTTCTTTGTAAAAGTCAGTATCTTGTGCCAGCAGAAAGTGGTCTACAGCATGAATGACGTCATCATCTGAAGCAAATTTGCGATCACTGAGCTCCTTTTTGAGTTTGGTAAACAGGTAATAGTCCGAAGGGGCCAAATCTGGGGAATAAGGAGGATGTTCAAGAAGCTGGAAGCCGCATTCATGAATGGCAGTCACTGCCACCGCCGACTTGTGAACTGGAACATTGTCTTAATGAAAGATGACTCCTATCGTCAATTTCCCTCCACGCTTTTTCTTCAGTTTGACCTGCAGTTGCTTCACAAGATTAGCATAATAGGCCCTAGTGACCGTTCTGCCCTTTTGAAAATAGTCTACCAATAGCATACCTTCTAAATCCCAAAAGATGCAAGCCATCACTCTGCCTGCAGACAGAACCACCTTTGCTTTCTTTGGAGGTGGGGATCCATGATGTTTCCACTGCTTTGACTGTTCTTTGGTTTCTGGTTGAAAATGATGAATCTAAGTCTCATCCATAGTTACAAAATGCTGAAGAAACTTTTCAGGATGTGCAGAAAAATGGCCAAGAATGTCTCCTGACATGCTGATGTTTGTGATCAGTTCCAAGAAGTTTCAGGACTCACTGAGCAGAGACCTTTGTCATTTGAAGATCACTGTGAATAATGGCAGGAACACGTTCCTGGGAAATGATAAACTCAGTAGCAATGTACCGCTCAGTTAGTCGTCAATCCTCCATTATCATATCATGGATTCTGCTGGTGGTTTCATCGGTGGTTACCGTTCTTGGTCTGCCTAGATGGGGATCATCTTCCAGACTCTCCCTTCCATGTTTGAATTGAGCTGTCCATTTCTTCACCTGCTAGGGCACTCTCCCCTAGAGTCTCTACCATATCCTCATGGATCTCCTATGATGATAAGCCCTTGATGCAGAGGTAGCGAATGACTGCTCGATGAGAAATTTTACCCATTTTCTCAATTTCTGCCACCCCTTACCATTTCAGTATCCTGTAAAAAAAAAAAAATTGGTTGCAGTTAATTTCTTGAAACATGGTGTTTAATCTTACATTAACCTGATCTACAAATGCACCTAATATCAACTGTGCACTTCAAGTATTTGTGCTTTATGGTGAGAACTTATCAATCACTCCTCGTACAAAGACTAGGAAGGACAGCAACTCTGCATGTAAGGTTGCAACATTGTCTGATGGAAACCAGACAAATGCTGCCGGTACAATGGTCAATTAAAGCAAATCCAGTATCAGCAGAATCCATCGTAAGGGAAGCTGTCCAGAAAAAAACTGATGGTTGATAAGTTCCACAACAGCCAATTAGTAGTAAGGGAAGTTGTCCAGAAAAAACTGATGGTTGATGAGATCCACAACAGCCAATATATACCAAAACCATATTCTAAGACATGGTAAGTTCCACAACAGCCAAGATCTATCTCTTTCAAAACCATATTCTAAAACCTAAAAATGTTATTATTTCTTGAAACACTCCAACTGTGTTAACTTTCTGACAGTGGTATTAGTAGTAATAAACACTGAATCCATGTTAGCTTTCTGTAAATACTGAATACTCTGTGTTAACTTTAAAAAAATATTGTTTTTAATCTTTGTAACTTAAAAAAAAATAGAAATCTCGCGGGTTTAGCTGTCGGAAACACGTGTTTACGAGATCTCGCCAAGTCGACATTTTGTGCAAATGGCGAAGCACGTTACGCTCGATGTTACTGCGACAGTACAATGAATTATGCCCAGAATCTTTTGTCAGACTACCCTAGTAATGAATAAAAACCACTGTTTAATGATTCTAGTAATGAAATTGATGTGTTTCAAAGTGATTTCTGTGACGGCGATCTGATTAAAAATATGATAACTAGGCACAGTGTTGCTGTGTCAGAAGTGAAAATTCCAGAGATAGTGTGATTGTGATTCGAAGTCAGGATATGATTCTTCAACAGTAAGTATTTCACATTTTTTGTGTGATATAGTTAGCAGTGATATAGGTGTGTGGAGTAACATTGATTCTACACCAGTTCTTGAAAAATTTATAGGAAATTCTGGTGTTTCAGTGAATGTAAACAAACAAGACAGCATGGAGGAAATTTTCAGTACAGTGTTTGGCAATGATTTTTTTTAAACTGTTACCTCATCATGAAAATTTATACTATGCACAGACACAACATATGAACAAACTACTGCCTTTTTGTCTGAAAATATAACACATTCAGACATTAACAAATTCTTTGGATTGATCATTTTGATGGACCAGACTAGGAAGACACACTGGAAAATATTACTGGAAAACAGACCCTCTTCTGGAAACACCAATATTTTCAAAAACAATGAGCAGAGCTAAATTTGAGCATCTTCTGACACTTCTGCATTTCTCTGACAACTCTCAAACATTTCCAGAAACAAGTAGAATTAGCAAAATAAAACCTCTGCTGGATTATTTTTTGCCTAAATTTCAAGAGTTGTATAAACCGAAGCAGCAGCTTTCGACTGATGAAGGAAAGACGAAAGATTTGTTCGCATGATATCAACAATGCACAACAGTGATTGTCTGGAATAGTAAATAATCATGTTCTGGTGAATCCTGAGGATGAAGGCACTAAAAAAGCATCATCTAGGAAGTGCAGAGTGTGCTTGGTCAATGAGAAAAAGAGTGAAACAAATTTTTTTTTGTCAAAGTTGTCAAGTTCCACTGCATTCAGATAGTTGTTTCACAAGATATCACACCCTCAAGAAGTACTAGAGGGTCTTGGGAGTCTGTCTACCAAGTTGGATTACATTCCCTAAAGGGTGAGTAGAGATATGCATGTTTTTCTAAGTTCACTCAAAAAAGTTCATTTTTCAGAAAAATGGCTGGGAACTGGGGGTTTTTCAGGGTAAATAACTGTGGTCAACAAAGTGTTAACATTCTTTAAATACTGAACACTCTATCAGTGTTAACTTTCTGTAAATACTGAACACTCTACTAGCATTAACTTTCTGTAATTACTGAAATGTAGTCACATTAACTTTCTGTAAATCTAAACATTCTATCTGTGTTAACATGCTGTAAATACTGAGCATTCTGTGTGTGATGATGCTGATATAAATTGAATAAAAATATTTTTTTTTAAAAAGGGTACCATTTTACATCTCTTCAGTTTTCTATTTTGACCTCTTAAACAGATCATCACTTACTAAAAAAATGTTTTTCTTTATCTTGTGCCTATTCCTGTTTACTGTATTTTGTTATATAGAACTGTCTATGTTATACTTATATAAAACTGCCTGTGTTATACTTCTAAACAACTGCAGCTTGTAAGTAAAGAACAATATTCACACTTAAAAACTGCCAAATTCTAGCATCCAACAAAAAACAAGCAAGAATTTACCCTATCATAAACACTGTCTGCATTCTGAATGACATTTTTGCATTCACTGATCAGCTGTTAAGGAAAAAAAAAAAGAAAGAAAATTAAACAATTTAAAATTCGCATAAAATTCTAAACAGACATATTACTAAAAACATGTCAAAAACTTTTAATATACTTTAATTTTAAACTTGTCGCTGCTACGTTCACACCGCATGCAGTGACCTGTTGTGCTACATGCTGCACTTTTTCTTTCAGGCTTCTCCCCTCCGGTGAATACTTTTTTTATGTCTTCTGAAAATCTAAAACTTGTTCCAACTCTCTGTGATTATCCGCCCCCCCCCCCCCATTCATGACACCTATTACTATTTATCTCTTGATAACTAAAACGGCTTCAGTGAACAACTTTTTTCAGTAATGTGTATGTGCATGAAATGTTCCAAAATGTGGCTAACACACAATCTAACATCACAGGCACTGGACATACATCTTGCTGCCTATCATTTTTTTTTTTTTTTTTGGCACCCACTATACACTTTGTCAAGGGGCCCTTTACTCTTTTATTGATGATTTTACTGCTGACAGGAAATGTCTCTAAAAAGTTTACTGCCCCAGGTATTGGTGCTACTGCCTAAGAAGTGCAATAAAAAGCTCAAAGGTAGTAGCAGAACAGTCCTGGGGACGCAACTCCACTAAAACCCTAAACAGAGAAGATCAAAGCAAAAATATTTGGACTGGTGTTCATGTATTTTCAGCTTATTCATTCTTGCCATCTAGTCGATGTTCATGGCTAGGCATGGCATTCCGATTATCTTGCTCACTGTCAGAACAACAGTGTTTCCAATTTTGTCTTCAGTCCCACCCTTTGTAAGATATTCTAAGAGTTTCCACACAAATTCAGTTTTGGGCCATGGTATAAGAAATATTTTATAGTATACTAAATGCAATATGACAGCAAAATATCAGTGTAGCACATAATATAAGATGAACACTGGAACGCAATGAATACATGTACAGCAGTGATAACCTCTCCTGTTTCTTGAGGAAAAACTAACATTGGTACCAACTCAATGACAAATCTCACCTGCTGAATCTAGGCCATATAGAGCTAAAAATAGCTACTGTAATTCCTCCCAATTTGTTGAATGACTACAGTAGTTTATAGCAGGGACAAGTAAAATGCAAAAACACATTAACACATCAACCACATCAGAGGGGCAGAAATCTTGAAACATGTTAAAACATCCTTAGCAGTGATATGGCAGAATGTCTATATAAGTCCACAGTAGCAAAAGGGTTAATAAATCTCCCAATGTGTTATATCGGTTTCAAATGCATTGAAAATCATTCTAACCTACAAAGACAGACCACTGTTAACTTGCCAGCTTGCACCATCATTTACTGGCTTGCTGTGAGACTTAAGGTGCTCACAGGCCATGACATCCACTTACTGAGGAAAAGGTAATGATAACCTTATATAAAGCCACAGAGGCTCCCAGGGGACATGGTGTCTGTGCATATATTTTCCTTGATCTGTTACCACAAAACAGGGTGATGTGGTCAGAATCATATCTTGCCGCCCCTCCTTCCCCAGCTCCAAGTGGAGCTAGGAATTATTTCTATACCTGGTTAACCGAGGCAGACCAAACCTAAACCACTACCTTGCCATGAGAGACTAATGCACTAAATACTTCACCAGTCTGGCATCCAACAACTGAAAAGATCAAGGAGAATTTTTTTTGTTTGTTTAAAATGAAGTCCATAGTTCCCCTAGCTGTACCATGCCTTCATGTGATCACATGAGAAGTGGGGCTGGACACCAGCCTCTGACAGTGGAGGACACCTGCCTGTAAGGACAGCCACACCACAACACAGTGCATGCATGGCGTCAGCTCTTGCAAATAAAACAGAGGACAGTGACAGACATGACAGGCAGCACAAGTGCAAAGCTATAACATACAGATATTATGGCCCTCCCACCTTGAAAACTTTTCCACTACAAACATTCAAAATAGTTTTAGAGTGAACAATGAATAAAAAGTGGAATTTAAAACATAACATGAAAGTCTGTCTGCATCAATTGATATACCTCCTCGAAAGATGAAAGTGATTTCTTGAATATCTCTGGTACGTTTCCTTGAGCTTCCAAACCTGGATACTGAAAACAAAAGGGAACTATTGAAATTCAGTGTTCACTTCATTCAATATATATGTACATACATTTAAAAAAAAAAAATAAACATCATCTCTCTGTATACAAAACAGATAACTAATGCTTGTTGTTTCAAAGAAATAAGAATATACACAAAAAAAATCTAAATCAAAAGTTTTGTAAATCAAGAAACAAAAAAATTATACATTTCTACCCATATTCACTTCTCAGGCCAAATATTATAAGACACTTTTACCCATATTCACTTCCCAAGTTGAATATTATAAGACACTTTTACCCATATTCACTTCTCAGGTTGAATATTATAAGACACTTTTACCCATATTCACTTCTCAGGTTGAATATTATAAGACACTTTTACCCATATTCACTTCTAAAGTTGAATATTATAAGACATTTTTACCCATATTCACTTCTAAAGTTGAATATTATAAGACACTTTTACCCATATTCACTTCTAAAGTTGAATATTATAAGACATTTTTACCCATATTCACTTCTAAAGTTGAATATTATAAGACACTGTTACCCACATTCACTTCTCAAGTTGAATATTATAAGACACTTTTACCCATATTCACTTCTCAGGTTGAACAGTACAACAAAAAAAAAAAGGTCTGCATCCTTTTAACTCTTATCTCATTTATGCCACTGTTCCTTAACTATTCCCATGAACTCTTTTACCACGTGTGTTGAGGTTTTGATCTCAGAATGATTAGTTCTGTTGTATCTGCTTACCACACATGCTATTTTAAGTTTTCTGTGACAGAAATCTGCAAGCTAAAAGCTAACTGTAATGTTGCCTTCATCTTTTTTTTTTTAATGTTTAATGCAGTAAAATATCTGACCTTTCTCGAACAAGTAGAGAAGTGTTCGTCACTCTTCAAATGAGACCATAATCAAAGCACATGTCACACATTATCAATATTCATTTCTTCCTCAAATATGTCACATGTCTGTCACATAAAAATACTTGTGTTTACCCAAGAGACTACTCACCATACACTTGTATTATACTTTCTAGTGTTTCTGTTGCAATTTGTCTAAGATTCACACAAAATTTTATACAAACTCTCTAGTCTCTCTTTACATTCACCATGAAAATCACCACATCAAGGAGATGATGTCAAACAAATGAACATCATTACTCCCTATGTCAGTTTAGCTTCACACCATCTGCCATACTAATCCACACTACATGCTAGTACTACCATCTAGTGTTACATCACACTGCTCCAAAAGGTTCATGTGTTGCAATTCCAGTCCAGAAAATTTTTGATCACACCTCACATGTTCACAAATGAACAAAACAAGCTTCAACTATCTGTCCTCTGCTCCTTCCAGAAGGGATGGAAACAAAGCATGTTGCAGTGAACTCTGATTTGATAACTTTCTCTCGATACCTGCTGACCATTATTTTGTGGAGAAAGTGAAGATACAGAACTTTACATCTCTTTAAATGATCTGATTAGTACAAAACATGCTATGCTGAATCACATTCTACATGTTGCAAAAAAAAAAAGAATGTTTTAAAGAATTAATAAAGAGAGATGTAAACAAAAAATCCTTTGGCCATATATGGGGTGAGCTGCTTTTGGTAGAAATCTTGCAATCAGTGAAGATTACACCAGCACAAAAGATTAGAAAAACTGATATGAAATCAGACTGGATGATCAGAAGATGTGAAAGATGTGATCAGACTGATGTGAAATCAGACTGAACGATCAGAAGATTAGAATAACTGATGTGAAATCAGGCTGGATGATCAGAAGATTAGAATAACTGATGTGAAATCAGACTGGATGATCTGATGATCAGAATAACTAACAAGAAAAGAGACTGAATCACAAGCCTCAGTAGCATGAAAGGAAAGACTACTTGTCTTGAATTGCTGGAGACAGTATGAAATGGAGAAACACAATAACAAATGTAAAGGCCTTGCTATTTTAGAGAAGAAAAGCTTTAACTCAAACACAGGACTAGATTCATCAGTTACTTTTCACTATGGGATAATACAAAGCACCCACAGACTTATCCCGGCTGCAATGATGATGATCCTATCTGAGTAATGATGAGACCCATAGACAGGCAGAAGATAACTTTTGTTAACAGTTTCATAACCTGGTCCTGAAACCATATTCTCTTATATGGATTACTGTTCAGCAAGTCTATGAAACGAAGCCATTATTTTCAAGATGAGCTGCTCTTGTAAACAGTGGTACCTTACCAAAAGACAATTAGCCAGACTCTATAAATAAAACTAGATCTTGATTCTTTAACTACTTACATCTCCCTGCATTGAGTATGAAAGTGAAACCAGTTCTCCAGAACTGGCAATCCGAGAGGACAGTAATCGTATGCACTGCTTGAGATTTGCAATAGGCCCCAGACAGCATGAATCTTTGAATGTGGCTAGTGCTATCTGGACAATGTCTCTGAGGTCTGCGGCTTCCTTCAGTGGCTGGACTGCTGTCTGTGAGAACAAATAATCAAACTGATGGCAGTTTTACATGAGAAATTTTTCTGTTAAAAAAACATACAGTGAGTCACTACTGGAAAGAAGTAGTGAGACGGCACAACTATCATGGCCAGTGATTAAGATTTAGCTAAGACCCTGTTCTATTTTCTTCCTGGTGTTCCTAAAAAAAAGGCTGTTGTACCACTTCAGCAATGAAGTAGATCTTGATATGTCCCCAATGATGGTGGAATTCCTAAAAAAAAGCCTGTTTCTGGGGTCCTCTTTGCGATTTCAAGAAATCCACTATGACCCACTCCCCATCCTACTCTATGTCTGCATTTCAAGATCACTCATGGTATGGACTGAAAATAACAAAAGTTTACAGTTACAACCCATACCACTAATGATATCAAAGAGCAAAATGCTAAAGAGGTGCTTGATTCAAATACTCTTTTTAGCACTCTAGAATACATCCTGTAGATCTGCACTCTCTACAGCACCCAAGAGAGTAACTTGACCCTCCAGGAAAAAAGGAATAACCTGCACAACCCCCCCCCCCCAAGGAAAAGAGCATGGCTAACCCTTGCTGCTGATGAGATTCATGGAAACAATCTGTGTCTTTGAATGGCTGAGCATACGGCAGCAGAACTAGTAGAAGAAGAACAAGAAGAGGAAGAAGAAAGAAGGATGAAGAAGGAAGAAGAAGAAGGAAGAAGAAAAAGAGTAGGTGCTCTAATGCAACATTTTTGACTCACTGCATTTAGAGAATGAGAGAGAGAGAGAGAGAGGGGGAGAGAGAGAGAGAGAGAAAATCTTTGTCATGTGGCATTTGCGTGCTGTAGGAATATGTAGTGCCTGAGCCCCCAGATTTCTAGGCCACTACAGCATATGAGGCAGGGATGCCAGACCTGTCCTTGCTGCCTTTGTTTTCACAGTAAAGCTCCAGATACCAATTCTTTGAAGGCTGGGTTGACCCTAGCGCTGACTGGCCTGAAAAAAATTCCACCCGAGTGCAAAATCGAACCAGGGACCTTCTGATCAGCAGGTGAGTGATCACATTTAAGTATATAATAAAAATATATTCATTTTACGGCACATCTGTCTGATGTATGTGAAAAATGAGACATTCTATATTTACTAATAGTAGTTCTACTACACATATGTGGAATCTTTGTGGCACACCCACTGATAATCACCATCCAAAGAAACACCATGAGGTTGTAAATTAAAAAGCAAATGGACTAAATCTACAGGAAAACTGGATATAAAGATGGCATGATGATAGAAAATCAACACTCCACGTGAGGAAACATCATTTATAGTATTTAGAACAGTGACCATAATAAAAACAAAAGCTGAGCTATTATTAATTGTCTGCTTGGTGCATGTACAGACACATCCATGAACACAAGCAGGCACCGATTTAAGACCCATTTGAGAAAACAGAGTAAAGAAAAAAAACAAACTTTTATATCAGAAATTTACACGCCGGCAGACTGTAATAAATGATAAAGTATGCTTTATTTATTTATAAATCACATGGAATTCTTAATCTTCTTCATGAAGTCAGACACTGTAAATACTGTACCAACAACTGTTCAGCATTAATGAAGTCAAAACTGGAAGCATCGCCAAAACTTTACCTTGAACGTTTCATCGATGCTCTTGACTCCAATACTCTTCATGCTAGCATAGTCCTTTGACCTGTGTGCCTTCTTAACAGAAAGACCTCGCTTGTTGACTTTCTAAAGGATAACAATGAACTCTTCTTTCAGAAAGCACTAGGTTTACAAGCAACACATTCAACTTATCACACAAACAATTAAATTCTGTTTGTGCAACATTTCTACAACTCTGGAAGCATGGAAACAATATAATAGAAAACTACAAGATCCAGATAATGATGTAGGTTTATTATTTAACCAAGAAAAAAAATTTTTTTCTACAAGCAGACTGATAGCAGAACTAGAACTGATATTATAAATTCAAATAACTACCAATTATTCACTGTTTTATACATCAAAAATATATCATGTGACATATTTTTGCAATTGAAAACACAAGACAAAGAAAGCATCAAATGACAGTATGTGTGGTATCAAATGACAGTGTGTGAGATATGACATGGCTGTATATAAGGTATCAAACAACAGTATGTGAGGTGTCAAATGACATTATGTAAGGTATGAAGAGATAAAAAAAAGATAAGTATGAAGAAACAGACAATGAAGTATCAATTGACAGCATATGAAATACTAAGTGATAGGTATGTGAATTATCAAGACATATCAAGTAAAGTATTAAATGATGGAGAAGTGAAGCATAAAGTGACAGTATGTCAGGTATCAAGTGGCAGAAAGAGAACTATCTAGTGACAACATGGAAAGTATTAAGAGACAAAGTGATGTATCAAATGACAGTATATGAAATATCAAGAGACAAAAACATGAAATATCAAGTGACAGCATGTGACAATAATAAATGGATAATCTCTTGCCTAGATCTCTCCCAGCAACATCCAGACCATACTCACCCCTCCTCCCCTCTTATTTGTTATTGCTACATGAACAAACAGGGTACAGTTTTCCATAGGATTGCCTGTGTTGGACAAGAGCTGAATATGTCGGTAACCTGAGGAGACACAGAGAGCATGGACATATCAGTAACAATCAGTGTACAGACCACAACAGAGGTCAGCCACAACATATCAGTAACAATCAGTGTGCAGATCACAACAGAGGTCAGCCACCACATATCAGTAACAATCAGTGTGCAGATCACAACAGGGGTCAGCCACCACTTATCAGTAACAATCAGTGTACAGACAACAGAGGTCAGCCACCACATATCAGTAACAATCAGTGTGCAGATCACAACAGAGGTCAGCCACCACATATCAGTAACAATCAATGTGCAGATCACAACAGGGGTCAGCCACCACTTATCAGTAACAATCAGTGTACAGATCACAACAGGGGTCAGCCACAACATATCAGTAACAATCATTGTACAGACCACAACAGGGGTCAGCCACAACATATCAGTAACAATCAGTGTACAGACCACAACAGGGGTCAGCCACAACATATCAGTAACAATCATTGTACAGACCACAACAGAGGTCAGCCACAACATATCAGTAACAATCATTGTACAGACCACAACAGAGGTCAGCCACTTTCCTATCAAAAGACATGAAAATAAAAAGGGACATAACCATTTTTCTTTTTAAATAGGCGTGACCCAGCCTGCTACCTTTTCTCTCAAATGAGCCATATGTCTCCTATAAGAGTGGGTGGCTCGCCACATTCCTATAGCTAATAAATGAATTTAATGATAACAAAATAGTATAAAACTATGAATAACAACTACTTCACATACACAATACAATATGAAAATAACACCATAATTAGTGTGATGTTGCCAGTGTGCTGCAGTTTGCAAACCCCTGGACTACAAATAGATCTTGCTTCCACTTTACTATTAAAAAAAAATACAAGGTAATCCTGTCATGCCTTAGAGGCACATAGGGATATGGTGTTAGTGCCCATATTTTCCTTGACCTGTCAGCACACTAGAGGGTGATATTGTCAGTATCATGCCTGGCTGCCTTTCCTTCCCCAACTCCAGAAGGAGTCGGTACTCATTTCTACAGCTGGGTGACTGGGGTGCCTCTGGCCAGATTCGAACCCCCAACCTTCACCATGAGAGACCAGTGTATCAACCACTTAGCCACTCAGACAGCCACTTTACTATGCCTGAATAATACTGAGTGAGCATAAAGTCTTTCCCTAATTTCAAATTTTTTATTACTCAAAAACATGTGGTTTTTTTTTTTTCAAATTTTACCTCAACTTAAAAAAAAAAGAATTTTTCTTTTATGTTTATTTGTACACTTCCATGTTTTTTTTTTTAACTGCCCGGAGATCTACAAGATACATGATTTCTTGCTATGTGTTCTCTGATATCTCTTTAGTTATTTTTCCCTTTAAAGTCTGAATACTGATGAACTGAAAACTTTGTCATTAGTATACCCCCACTAAAAAAAATTTTTTAAAGTCAAGAAGGTGAATGTGGTGGCCATGGTGTTGGACTTCTCCTTCACAGGATGAATTTATTTTGTGATACCACAAAACACACTGGGCTTTCTCCTTCATAGACACCATTTTGATACTGCTACAGGGAAAAAAAACACAAAAAATCAGATTCCACCTACGTAATGCCACAACGTTCATTCTATCTAGCATAGTTTTTAAGATACGATTTTTCTTAAAAAGGGAAGGACTTAACAATCACTTTCTACATAGGCTCATGAGGGTGATACAGGTAGGATCAAGGGAAAAGAAAGGGCTCTATCTTCTCATCTAAAGTGATAAAGCGTAGTGCTGCATCATTAGCCTTGAAAAATACAAAGCACACATGGGAGAAAAAAAACAGTAGGACTCGAAACATGGACTCCGATAGGATTATTTATCTTTCTCTCATGTCTAAAGTACTTCGTATTTTTAAGGCTAACAATACATGTATCCTGAGAATACAGAAGGTGGAGAAGCTAGTAATGACCGGAAAATTCAAGAAGAAAGAGAGGAAAGCCTAGAGAAAAATATCTCAGCGGACTGATCAAGTGGTGTGGAAAAAGAAAAGCATCTGAATTAATCTGAAACACCAAGGACCACATGAGATGCAGTGGCATGATCGACAACATCTATCCAGCATGGCACATAGTAATACTGTTGGGCATATTGTGGAAGATGAATAACATAGATTAACACAACCTATCTTCTCTTACATGCTCTTTTGCCATCTTTGAAGCTGATGTGTATGTATCTGCTCTACTTGGGGTGATGGCACTGTGATATTTCAGCATTTTATTAGAGCAATTTCACAGCTGAATACCTGCTCTAAAAGACTGATTAAGAGTAGTACTTCTGCTGCTGCCAATTTCTTCTAAAAAATTTACACAATTAAAATGACAAAACAAAAAAAAACAGTGTGTGAGATACATGACTGTACTCACGTTGTGTCTATCCATCTCTCCAGTGGCATGCCGACAAGTTTTGGTGGTCATGCTTTTCCACAGCTATCTGTTTCAGGTACCAGCTGGATCTGGTGTTCTTTCTCTATGCCACTTCATCAGTCCATCTTCTCTCTTTGTCTGCCTCAGTCTCTTTTGCCCTCTATCATCTTCTCTCTTTGTTTGCCTCTGTCTCTTTTGCCCTCTATCATCCCTGTTGTTGTCAAATATTCCAGTCCACCTGCTCTCATGACGTGACCTGTGAATTTGGATTGTCTTTTCCCGAGTTTTGTTACTGCTCATCTCTCTTCTTCTGCCTCTCTCAGGACCTCTTCGTTTGATCTTTTCAATGTCCATGGTATAAATCATATAAAGAATCCAATTAAATACGTTTTTATTTCTTTTTCAGTCTGTATCAAATTGTAATACATATCAGCAAACATAAGCAATTTCTTAGTGGCTAGTGACCTATGTTTATATGTTTATGGTATGGTTTACAAACCATATAATAAATAAACAACAAATGATTTCAAAGTATGGCATCATACCAGCAGAAACAGAACACACATCTCAGTTACTGACCTGTCTGCATGCACTCAAATGGTATTGTATACTGCCCAATGAACTCATCACCGATGTAGTCATCGTCCAGCACTGCAAACCTAACAAGGGCCAGCTCTGGCAGGTTTATTTGGAATTCAAAGCTTTCATCAAAAATGGGATTGTAACCTGGCCAGGTACAAGTTGAGTTAGTGACCATATTTGCATATTTTAACCTAGCATAGAACACATACACACACAAATCCCCTCCAGGCCACAAGATATCAATTAGCTCTAGGCACTGCTATTTCCATTTTATCTACATCTAAAATGTAATTTTACTAGTGATAATGCAACAATCCTTGAAGACCTTCTCTAGTTGCTCCTATCTTTATGTGATACTCAGCGCAATCATTAACAAAATACAATTTATACTCGATATCATCTCGCAGTACATGAATACACATATACAAGGCAATGGGAAAAAAACAATGGAAAATGTATACAAAAATAAAGGCACATAATTTGTTGAGAGAAAAGAAAATGAATGACATTACTCTAAACATATGAAACTGAAAACAGAATAAAAAGAAAATACCAAATAAATTATAAGAACCTGCTAATTTAAGTATTTTAGCAGTATTCAGAGGAATATCTTGCATCTTGAAAATCATAATGAAAGAAAAAGATGATAGGCCACAGAGCAAAAGGGGAGGTGGACTACAGCAACCAGCATCTATGATATACTAAGAAACTACAATATGCAACATCTATGATATACTAAGAAACTACAATAAGCAACATCTATGATATGATTTGAAACTACATCATAACATAACACTAACAGGCTTACAGCAACCAATATCAATACCACTAAAAGAACTATAATAACAAACAATAACACTAACAGGAACTATAACAACAAACATCTATAACAAACAGAAACTACAACAACCAACATACATAACACTAACAGGAACTATAACAACAAACACTCATAACACAAACAGAAACTATAACCACCAACATACATAACACTAACAGGAACACTAACAGGAACTACAACAACCATCTCCATAACATTAAAATGAACTATAACAATCAACATCCATAAAACTAACACGAACTAAAGCAACTAACATCCATAAGACAAGAGCAACAACAACCAACATCCATAAAATTACCAGGAACTACAACAATCACAACATCCATAATACTAAAATGAACTACAACAATCAACATCTAGAATAATTAGACATATAGCAACCAACATCCATAAAACTAACAGGAACTACAACAGCCAACATCCATAAAATTAACAGCAACTACAACAGCCAATATCCTAAAACTAATAGGAACTACAACAACCAAAACCTATAATATCCTTTAAAAACAACAACAAAAATCAACACTCATGACATGTTCAAAAAACAACAACCAATATTTATATCATTAATATGAACTACAGCAACCAACATCTGTGACAGGTATAGAAACTATAACAATCAACACCTGTAGCACTTACATCAACAACACATGAACATAAAATAAATGCTAGATTTATCTGTAGATCACCCATTAACAACTTAAAAAAAAAAACCAGAAACAATTGCCTTAAAATCTCGATATGTCTAACTAAATATACAAGGAGCGTTCAGAAAGTAATGCACCACATCATTTTTCTCAGGAGCTGTTTATTCAAAAAAGCATGAAATTTACACACAATATATATAGATATATCATGTAAACATTAGTATTATTCAACATAATCCCCATCAACTTGTACGGCTTTATGCCAGCATGAAACAAGTGCATGTATTCCTAGTCCGTACCAGATTTTCTCTTGATCATGTAGCCATTTCTTCGCTGCATAAATCACTCCTTCGTCATTTTCAAATCTTACATCTTGGAGTGCATCTTGAGTGGCCGAACTCTGCGAAAATGCTGACTGAGTTTTTTCAATGTCTTAATGTGAGTTTGCTAATTGATTGTCTTTCCTCTTGTCATAACATCCACAAGAATCACACCTTCAATGTCCCAAAAGACAGTGATCATGACCTTTCCAGCTGAAGGAGTTGTCTTGAATTTCTTTCTTTGTGGTATTTGCGGATGTCTTTTTGTCTCAGGTTCAAAATGATGTGCCCAGTTTTTGTCACTCGTTACGATTTTAGCCAAAAAGTTTTCTCCCTCAGTACTGAAACACTCCAACAATTCAGAAGAAATTGCTTTCCTTTGCAAATGATGGTCATTTGTGAGACTTCGAGGGACCCATCTTGCGCAAACCTTAGGAAATCCGAGAGCTTTTATAACTACATTTGTACTACCACTGCTGACTGACAGCTTTAAGGCCAATTGTTGAGTAGTGATACGCCTATCAGTAAGAATAATGCCCTCAGCGCAATTCAACATTTCTGCCTTGGTGGCTGTGGCTGGATGTCCATAGTGCGGCCGATCATGCAACTCCTATCTCCATTTATTGATTCTTTGATTCTCTGAACTCAGCGACTGACTGTACTCATGTTGACTGCAAAACTTCCATACACATCACATAGATGCTTGTGAATGTTCACAACAGTTTCCTTCTCTGTAACGAGAAATTCTATCACAATTCGCTACTTATACCAAAAGTTGCTGACATGCTCCAATTCAACGGTTAGGGCAATCATATTCTTTGGCTGGTTGAGGTGCAACTTGGTTCTCATGATTGGCACATGCCATATTTAAAGTGTGCAAAACTTCATTAGCTGAAAGAAAACGATGCGGTACATTACTTTCTGAACGCCCCTCGTAGTTACTAAGGAAATCAATATCTAGTCAAAGCTGTGCATCAAAATGACAGCACTCACAACTCGGTAAACAGAATTTGCACGCAGTAATGAATGCTCATGACGATTTGTCTGTACAAACACAGAGTGACAATCAAGATGTGAACCATTAACAGGATACTGTGTTTGCAACACAAATATATACAAACCATTATGTGGGACTGTTTTTGTTCTTTCTTCCGCACAGTCTGCTGGGATACCAAATACTTCAATAGTAACATACGGGTCTGTTACATCACCTTTTGCTGCCGATCCCTTGGGCTTGGGAAAATTCTGGCCGCTTATTACCTGTCAGGAGAGAACAACACGATATATCCTGTTGAAGCAGTGAACAACATGAAATATTTTGTTCAATACAGAAGATACAACATATGCCTGTAAGACCTAGACATTTAACAAAACAGCTGAGAAACACATAAATGCCTCTGAATGTAAATGCTACAGAAGAGTTCTCCAAATATCGTGGACACAAAAAAGAACAAATATATCTATACTACAAGAGCTTAATATTGAAGAAGGCTGGCTAGTAAAGAGGATTAAAGAAAGAAAACTTAAATATTTTGGACACATTAAATGTCATAATAATTTAGAGAAGACCGTACTGGAAGGATCTTATATCTTATATTCTTCCCGTGCCGTTAGACGTCACATAGGGCTCGCAAAGTAGTTCGCAAATTTTTCCTGTCTTCGGCGACTCTTTCAACCTCATCAAAGGATTTTATGCCTGTTAATTTGGCCTCTCTTAATAATGTTCTCTTCAGAGTTTCACGCGGTCTGCCCCTTTTTCTTCGGCCTGTTGTGTTCCACTTGATAGCTTGTTTTGGGATTCTCTGCTCATTTCTTCTCATCAAGTGGCCAACATATGTCCATCTCCTTTTCCTGATCACCCGTGAGACTGGTTGTTGTTCAGTCATCTGTCTTATCTCTGCATTGTTCTTGAATTCATTCCACTTGATGCCGAGTATTTTCCTTAGGCATTTGTTTTCAAAAGAGTCTAATTTCTTTTCTATTTCTTTAGTTGTTTTCCAGCTTTCGCATGCATAAATGAGGGTGGATATTACATTTGAATTGAATAGTCTTAACTTGGTTTTTGTGCTTATAACTTTTGAATTCCATATGTTCTCAAGATTCTTGAAGATTGATGCTGCTTTTGCAATTCTGATCCTAACTTCCTGTCTAGTGTCACCATCCTGGTCTATGTAGCTGCCAAGGTATGCAAATTGATTGACTTCTTCAATATCTGTCCCTTCTATGTGTATTTTTCCATTTTGATTGATGGGAATTTTCATTATTTTTGTTTTGTCCTTGTTAATTTCAAGTCCTATTTTGCTAGCCAGTGAAGATAGGCTATCTGTTTTTTCTTGCATGGAATTCACATTATTACTGATAAGAGTTATGTCATCAGCAAAATCAAGATCTTCTAGTTGGGTCCCATGTACCCAGTCAATACCTGTGTTACCTGTGCAGCATTTTTTCATTATGAAGTCTATTGTAATCCCAAAAAGTAAAGGAGACAGTATACATCCTTGTTTCACGCCTGTTTCAATCTGGAACCATTCACTCATCCCTTCTTCTGTCTTGACTGCACAACCATATCCATTGTATAAGTCCTTAATGATGTTGACAATTTTAGATGGTATTCCATATAGACATAAAATTCTCCATAATGAATCTCTGTGTATGCTATCAAATGCCTTCTTAAAATCTATGAAATTCAGTATTAATGGTTTCTGCTTTTCAATATGTTCTTCAAGTATTATTCTGAGAGTAAAGATCTGGTCGAGACAGCTTCTCCCTTTTCGAAATCCTGCTTGTTCTTCTCTCATTGCAGTATCCACTATATCTTTGAGTCTATTCAAAATGACCTTGCAAAATACTTTTGACACAACTGATATTAAGGTTACTCCTCTCCAGTTGTTACAGTCACTAAGGTTGCTCTTTTTGGTATTTTCACAATGATTCCCTTCTTCCAATTAGAAGGGACCTTTTCTTCTTTCCAAATCTTGTTAAACATTCTCTGTAGTTGTCTCATGTTGTCACTATTGATAGCTTTTAGCATCTCGGCTGTTATTTCATCTTCACCTGCAGCTTTGTTGTTAGCCATTAAATTCACTGCTGTTTCAATTTCATGCAATTCAATTTCATCTAGATTGACATTTAGTTGTGGGGCTGGTAAGTCAGTTTCAAGGTTTAACAATTCTTTTGGGTGTGGTCGATTGAGTATTTCTTGGAAGTGTTCAGCCCATCTTTGCTTTTGGTCTTTATTTGATGTTAATAGTGTTCCAGTTTTGCTAAGGATTGGTCTTTCTTTAGATGTAATAGTACCTGTTAGCCTCTTTTGTATGTTATATAAAGTTTTGCTGTCTCCTGTTTTTGCTGCTTTTTCTGCCTCTTTCGCCTTATTGTCTATGTATTCTCTTTTATCCCTTCTAGCTGAACTTTTTACTTTCTTGTCTATGTCTTTGTATTTTGCTTTTGCCGAATCTCTTTCATGATCTGCTTTTGCATTCAACATGTTTAATTTGACTGCTCGTCTTTCATGTATATACTTCCATGTTTTATCTGATATCCATGCTTTTCTATTTGGTTTTTCCAATCCAGCGCTTACTTTTGCTGCTGTGATTATGGCTGTGCTGTAAGAATTCCATAACTCATCTATACCTATCTCCTCAACTTCACTGGGTGTTTTGGAATGATTGGCAAGTTCCTGATTGAAATTAATGTTAGTATTTTCTTCTTGTAGGCTGTGGATGTTTATCTTTCTGTGTACTGATTTCTTGTGTTGACTTTTCAATTTTAGTTTTATTTTCCCTATGCACAGGTTGTGATCACTGTTGACATCTGCACCCCTATAAGCCCTTACATCCATGAGAGATGTTCTGTATTGCTTTCTAATACAAAAATGGTCTATCTGGTTTCTAGTTCTATCATCTGGAGATATCCATGTTGTTTTATGTATCTCTTTGTGTGGGAATATTGTGCCTCCAATGACCATGCCCTCTGTTAAACATATTTCAATTAATCTTTCTCCATTCTGATTAACCATGTCAATTCCTTCTTTCCCCATCACTTTTTCAACGTCGGTATTATCCTTCCCTACCTTAGCATTGAAGTCCCCCATAGCAATTAGGATGTCGTGTTTAGGGACTTTGTTGATGATTTGTTGTAGTTGGTGATAAAAGTCATCTTTCAACTGGAAGGATACATAATGGGAAAAAGAAAGAGAGGAAGACCAAAACGAAGATGGCTGCAAGACATCGTTGACGATCTGCAAATGGATGCAGCAGCAGTAGGCCATTTTGCTCACAACCGAGAGGCCTACAGGAGTGCTGTTTGGGAGGCAAAGTTCCGCAAGGGACATGCAAATGAATGACAGAATATATGTTTTGTTTTACATCCAGTGCACAGTATTTATAGTGCTATGACCTACAGTATTTATAGTGCTATGACCTACAGTATTTATAGTGGTATGACCTACAGTATTTATAGTGGTATGACCTGAGGTGGAATTGACTCATGGTGATGATTTATTTCAGCATTTACTGTGAAGATGCTGTTCAATTTGGCAATCTGCTACCCATACCTGACACGCTAATGTCAGGGTTAGTGGACCATAGCCGACCAAGACCCTGTCTCACCTCTCCACTGGCACCTTCGGTAACAGTCTAACCTGACTAATGGGGCAGGGTTTGCCACAGTCCCCATGGTGGTGGAGTCTGCTAAAGAAGCACTGCACACACCCCCTCCCCCCTTCCCCACTCTGGGAATGAAAAACAGCTGCTATAACCTGCTTCTAAGCTGACATGATGCTGTGCTTCAACACCTTCAAAAGAATCAGCTGCAAAGAACCCCAGCTCACAGGTGCAGTGAGACAGAAGACATGACAAGCACTCATCCGCTGTCAACCTGGGTAGTCTCCTGTATCATTATCATTATGATCTGGTTCTGCAACAACAGACTCTGGTGACCATGTTTCTCCACAGATCTGGATCCTTGATGTTTTGCACCAGCACAACCGGTAACTTTCTATCACGGACTCTCCACAATCTGCTTTCTGAATCACAGGTATATTTCATAAACATTGCTTTATCTGTACTGTCTAATTACACTACAAGGACAGTGCATGAGCGGTGAGCTGTGCCTTGTCTTGCAAACAGGCATTTCTCGCTGCTATGCCACTATCAGTTATCTAGAAGGTTCTAGAAGATTAAGTGGAAGGTTAAGGTAAGGAAAAACAGATAGCCTGTCTTCACTGGCTAGCAAAATAGGACTTGAAATTAACAAGGACAAAACAAAAATAATGAAAATTCCTCTCAATCAAAATGGAAAAATACACATAGAAGGGACAGATATTGAACATAGAAGGGACAGATATTGAAGAAGTCAATCAATTTGCATACCTTGGCAGCTACATAGACCAGGATGGTGACACTAGAAAGGAAGTTAGGATCAGAATTGCAAAAGCAGCATCAATCTTCAAGAATCTTGAGAACATATGGAATTCAAAAGTTATAAGCACAAAAACCAAGTTAAGACTATTCAATTCAAATGTAATATCCACCCTCATTTATGCATACAAAAGCTGGAAAACAACTAAAGAAATAGAAAAGAAATTAGACTCTTTTGAAAACAAATGCCTAAGGAAAATACTCGGCATCAAGTGGAATGAATTCAAGAACAATGCAGAGATAAGACAGATGACTGAACAACAACCAGTCTCATGGGTGATCAGGAAAAGGAGATGGACATATGTTGGTCACTTGATGAGAAGAAATGATCATAGAATCCCAAAACAAGCTATCAAGTGGAACACAACAGGCCGAAGAAAAAGAGGCAGACCGCATGAAACTCTGAAGAGGACATTATTAAGAGAGGCCAAATTAACAGGCATAAAATCCTTTGATGAGGTTGAAAGACTCGCCGAAGACAGGAAAAATTTGCGAACTACTTTGCGAGTCCTATGTGACGTTTAACGGCACGGGAAGGATATAAGATATAAGGTAAGGGGGTGTAACAGAATATGTGTGTCAAGGTATGTAACCCTACAAAAACTCATGTAAAGTTAACACTCCTGAGTCTGTTTATATACTCGGGCTATTGGGGTGATTGCCCCTGGTTTCTGGGCTCAGTTTTGGGCGTGCAATAGTGTTCTGCACAAGATTTGTGTGAAGAACAGCATTAGTTTGAAAAGTAACATGGCTATGCTTTTTGAGTTAGTCTAGGTTTTCATTAACTGTTGTGAGGACATAGTACTGTTCTTGTGGTCGATATGTCATACTAAGAGAGAGTGGGAGACTGATACACTTCCACTACTTGTGTTTTGTCATTTTCTGCTGGATGCATGCCACTAGAACTTGATATCTGAGTCTGGCCACCAGTAGTTCAATATGTAACTTGACGCATTTCATCCATTACTGAACTTCATCATCATTCGCGGCCACTGTTAAATTCACTTTATGTTACTAGAGTGATGGCACTGGTATCTTGCTGTGCCAGTTGTTCAGCTGTGTACATCAGATGTCTACCTAGTTCCCTGTCAAATGTGTAACAAGCAGGATATGTGATGTCCTCAGTGTGATAAAGGTAAATAAAAGTGTTAGGTACAGTTTTACACGGCGGCAGAGGGAGTGAGGAAAAAACAAATGGCAGAAAGTATGAGAGTAAGATGAGAATGATTAAATGAAAAACATACAACATCCAATATTTTGGCGTGAGCCTTTCTCAAGGATTACATACACAAACACAACACCACATATATCTAAAAATGAAAATTGGATGTTGGTTCATTTAATCATTCTCATCTTACTCTCATACTTTCTGCTATTTGTTTTTTCCTCACTCTCTCTGCCGCCATGTAAAAATGTACCATACACTTCTATTTACCTTTATTACTAGAGCCAGTTTTACTGCAGCTGCTGTTTCCTTTTATCTGTCCTCAATGTGCAACTGTGCACTTCTTTAAAAACATCTCACTGGAAGCTCCACGTAAAGACTGATGTTAGTCTTCATTAGACAACTTAAGTGGGCACAAGGACTGCCCTAACAGCAGCTCTGCATTAGGAGGACACAACTAAAATAAATCACAGACTCATGACAGCATCTTAGCAAGCCAGTAACCATATACCCTGTAAGCAGAGTCAATGACAAACAGCACGAGAATCACGCGTAAAGAATACACAACTAGCACTACTACTGAAGGCATCAGGAACAACAGCTTTCACAATTCTTATATGCAAATGATCAGCCCTTTTTCCTTTACTTGCCAAAGTGTGATTAGATCATCCCTCAAAATACTGATGTTTCTTAGAGCTTACAACAGCTGAAACAAACATCAAACTTTGTACCTTGATGTGTAGAACCTGAGGCGATACACCAGGTATAACATCACGAGTGTTAGCACTAAAGAAGGCTATCTCTTCTCTCATAATGGCAGGCTTGAGGATGTATCCACAGCCTCCATTCTTCTGGAACCAGCCATGGTAAAGGTCCATCATTAGTCCTGCAGTCTGAAAGTTCAGGGCAACTGAAACACACAGAATTTTGAGCATTATGTAACAAAATATAACACAAGGAGAAACATACTCCATGAATATATGTCCAACAACTGAAACACACAGAATTTTGAGCATTATGTAACAAAATATAACACAAAGAGAAACATACTCCATGAATGTATGTTCAACAACTGAAAACTAATGGTGGACAATTTAACTTAAAGTCAGAAGCCTTTACTTTTCTCTTCCAGTTCAGATGACGCCCAAAAACATGTCACAACATAAACAGATCACTTAATGTTAAGCAAGTAAAACAATCAATCTTTGCTATATTTCTCAGCTACTGAAGTCTGCTCATCAAAGATAAGATGACATATATACTTATATTTATGTACATACATGCTCAATTTTGGGGTGGGGGGGTGGGGACTGGGGTGTTCTGCCAGTGCTCTGCTCCTGGACCAGGAAGGCTTCCCCTATTTTAACTCTTCCCGTGCGGGAGGAAGAAACACGGACGTGTCGTTGCGTGCGGGAGTAAAACGCGGGTCTTGACTGTAAGGGGGTATAGTTGTAAAATGGAATGGAAAACAGTGTTTCCATGTACTTCCGTATACGTAATATGTGTCAAAGTGTAGCTAAATGAATGAAAATTTCATAAATGCAGAGTTTTTTAGGAAAAAATGAAGTAATGTGATGTGTTTAGACACTGATTGTGGCCAGCTCACCATCGGCTAGGTCTAGATTTGCGCTTCTTACCCCTACTTACCATCTAAGATGTGTAGATCTACTTATCGATCTCGTACTGTGACTCCGTATGGCATTTTAGCTTACTGAATGTCTGAAATAACCTCCTAATTACTCCTAACTACTTCTCCAGTCATCTAAATATGTCTAAATCTACTTAGAAAACATTCAAGAGCAGCGGCGTGGCCATAGGCTATGTCCATACCCCTATCTACATCGTCAAAAATTGAAAAATTTCCATGCTTCACGTCCTTGTTCTCGCTCGGCATCGCTCGTAACTAGGCACGCATTCTCCATTTTGAAAGTGTCACCGGAATCGCGGACGAAATCCGTGCAATATAAATGTTACACCGCTTGTTTTAATGGAACAATGATTGTCGAATTTTCGACCATACGGTAGCTTGGTACCACTGGAAGTGTCGAAAATTCGACCATACGCACGGAAAGAGTTAAGAAGGGAATGTCCATAATGAATGAAAGCAGAATGGATAAACAGTAATTGTGGGGGGAGGGGGAGGGGGAAGAGAATAAAAGTTTTGAACTGGGTTACAAAATCCCTCTCGGAGGCCCTGCCTAAATCATGACAGGAATTTTAATAGGACAACCACTTTTCGATCAGTCATCTAAAAATAACTTTACTTTATTTCACCCTTTGTCTTGTACCATGAGGTGTCGAAGGGAGATGTAGTTGCCATTTTTGGACCATATGAGCAACCTCACTGATGTTCATGCTGTAATTCATGAGTGTTTCTATAACTTTGTCTACCCATTTTTTTTTTTTTTTTTGGTTCTTCCTCTTGATCTATGTCCTGTGGTTCTTAGGGTGAAGGCTCTCACGGCTGACTGTATGCATGTCATTCTCACTGCACGGCCAAAACCACTTAATTCTTTGTTTACTGTAGGCAGAGTGTTGTTGCTACCAATTGTCTTCTGTCGACACTTCTCATCTTCTCCCTCCCAGTGACCTTTGCTGCTTTCTCAGGCATCTCATTTCACATGAAGATATCTTATTTTGCTGTTTCTTGGTCAGCGCCCATGTCTGGCATTGGTAGGACAATGCTGGAATAAATATGCTATCTAAAAAACATGACATCTATCTACAATAAACAGTAAAATATATTCTCATTCTTAATCACAGTTTATATTTTTATGTGCTAAACCCGAAGCTTGTTGTTCTCTTGTGGGTCTCCATAGCTTCTATTTCGGGCTCAGCTCCTTTTTTAGCATATTTTATGGAGCCTGGACACCATCGTCACAAGTAAGGAAGTTTATACGAACCAGTAAAGCTAATTCACAGATGAAATACAAACATAATAAAACATGTTCCCAGGACCCAAGAGCCTCACCCATCTGACAACCACAGTTCCAGAGATCTTGTGGGTTGTAGTTGCTGGAGTCCACCCTCATGCTGTTGGGATACACTCGAGACAAAAACTTCTTGTTGTGGTTGACAAACTCTTCAGGGCATGACATGGCCAGCTTCAGAGCTTGGGACTCACTAAAAGAGTTCATCTCCCAGTACTTTTCTGAAAACATAAACAACCAATTACAGTCATCATAAGAAATCTTAAACCTATGGCAGTATTTGCATACACGTATATTGGTTTCCCAGCGTCGGTGTTCTAATGGTACCATACACTGTCCAATGAACTCATCATCAACACGTTCATTATCCTGCAGGGCAAACCTAACAAAGGGCCAAGTGGTTTATGTGGAACTTGAAGCTTTCATCAAAAATGGGGTTGTAACCTGGCCAGGTACAAGATGAGGTACACTGAGGCCAAGGGTTTAAAACTGCTCACCTACAGTAGTAGGATATTGTGCAGGCTGGGATTTTAATTCTTCTATGTTTTAATTATCCTGACAGGAAAAAAAAACCCAAAACTCATGCTTCTCAAATGAAAACTTAGTGTTCAAACTGTATGGCCAGACAAATAGTCTGTAGGTATAAGTATATATAAAATTAAATATATAAATATGTATATATAAAATGAAATATACAAATATACGTATGTATATATAAAACTAAATATATGAAATATTATACATAGAACTGAATATTTAAATATGTGCTTGTTGATTACTAAAGCTGTTCCTACTTTTATTTTAAACAGTCTTAACAAAGTGTATGACTATGCAGCCTATTTACAACTTAGACTATGAATGGAAATGCAGGAAATACTTATCAACAGGCACACCAAAAAAAAAGACCCCTGGGTCCACCCAGGCAAGAAAAATGGGTGCCATATAAGTCTGGAAAGTAAATGTGGCTAGATGTGATACTGACCATATCACACTTTCATGTGTTGAAGGTCTTGGAAATACAGGTCTAACACCATATCCCAAGTATGCTTTAATGGCATGGATAAAAAGGGATTTTAGCTTACCTACTTAGTGATATAGTGAATGGAAATAAATAAATTCATGACATAAATCAGTTTACTGATAGCATTCCCAGATACTACATACTCGTGTAACGTAAATATAAATATACACATAACTTGACCTGACTTGGCTGACACAAAACAAAGTACTAACAATTTTGTGGTAAAACTACAGGAAAAAGTTAATGTTCTTCAACATTACCAACATTTTCCATCACAATCAAGTCTATAAACACTGTGACAGCACTGAGGCTTACGGCTTTGTTGGGAGGTTTGGAAGTCCTCAAATCTGCGAGACACAGCATATGAGATAAGATCAGATAACTCTTTCACCAACTTGTGTTTTTTAACTGATCCTTCCTGTTCAAAACAGAAAAAAAGGAGGGAGGGGGTGGGGAGGAATATGTTTTTTGTAACTGAAGAAATGAATCCTTGATATTGTAAGATAACAAAATTACACTTCAATTTAAATATATACACCAGGCCTAAGAGAGCTTACAGTAACAACTGCAGAGATAAATCCAGGAGCAGAGATGGATGGAGGCAGGCAGTATCCGCAGAGAGAAATCCAGGAGCAGAGAGGGATGGAGGCAGGCAGTACCTGCAGAGAGAAATCCAGGAGCAGAGATGGATGGAGACACACAGTATCCGCAGAGAGAAATCCAGGAGCAGAGAGGGATAGAGGCAAACTCTATCTGCAACAATGACCCTTGATTTCATGGGAACTGAAGCAAGAGAAAACAGTCAGGGTTTAGTTTATTAATCAACTTTTTTATTATCTAATACTGTATATCATATTTTTGATACTGTTATATTTCTGTTAATATTACACATTTTAATATATTTTCGTGCTGTTTTACATAATTACTTAGGGCATTAAAACATTTCCATGATCTGTTGTAAAAGGGATACAACTCACCCTTTTGGCGTTTTTCTTTTTCTCCGGTTCTGCCCCTTCATCCTCGTCGGTGACATAATCTTCACTGGATTCCGTGTTGGGAGGCAGCTTCTTGCCCTTGACACAGAGACATAATCTTTATGTCACTGACAACCTATGTACCTAAGTTCTGTCTCTATTTAACATAAATATACTGAATATGCATCACTTATAACTTGGCCAAATAATAAATCCAGCATTAAGCAAAACATTTTGGAAATACATGATTTATGGAGACAAAATCTGGACTCCCATTTCTTTGACAAATGAAAACTTAGTGTTCAAACTGTATGGCCAGACAAATAGTCTGTAGGTATAAGTATATATAAAATGAAATATATAAATATGTATATATAAAATGAAATATATAAATATGTATGTATAAAATGAAATATACAAATATACGTATATATATATAAAACTAAATATATGAAATATTATACATAGAACTGAATATTTAAATATGTGCTTGTTGATTACTAAAGCTGTTCCTACTTTTATTTTAAACAGTCTTAACAAAGTGTATGACTATGCAGCCTATTTACAACTTAGACTATGAATGGAAATGCAGGAAATACTTATCAACAGGCACACCAAAAAAAAGACCCCTGGGTCCACCCAGGCAAGAAAAATGGGTGCCATATAAGTCTGGAAAGTAAATGTGGCTAGATGTGATACTGACCGTATCACACTTTCATGTGCTGAAGGTCTTGGAAATACAGGTCTAACACCATATCCCAAGTATGCTTTAATGGCATGGATAAAAAGGGATTTTAGCTTACCTACTTAGTGATATAGTGAATGGAAAGAAATAAATTCATGACATAAATCAATTTACTTATAGCATCCTCAGATACTACATACTCGTGTAACGTAAATATAAATATACACATAACTTGACCTGACTTGGCTGACACAAAACAAAGTACTAACAATTTTGTGGTAAAACTACAGGAAAAAGTTAATGTTCTTCAACATCACCAACATTTTCCATCACAATCAAGTCTATAAACACTATGACAGCACTGAGGCTTACGGCTTTGTTGGGAGGTTTGGAAGTCCTCAAATCTGCGAGACACAGCATACGAGATAAGATCAGATAACTCTTTCACCAACTTGTGTTTTTTAACTGATCCTTCCTGTTCAAAACAGAAAAAAAGGAGGGAGGGTGTGGGGAGGAATATGTTTTTTGTAACTGAAGAAATGAATCCTTGATATTGTAAGATAACAAAATTACACTTCAATTTAAATATATACACCAGGCCTAAGAGAGCTTACAGTAACAACTGCAGAGAGAAATCCAGGAGCAGAGATGGATGGAGGCAGGCAGTATCCGCAGAGAGAAATCCAGGAGCAGAGATGGATGGAGGCAGGCAGTACCTGCAGAGAGAAATCCAGGACCAGAGATGGATGGAGACACACAGTATCCGCAGAGAGAAATCCAGGAGCAGAGAGGGATAGAGGCAAACTCTATCTGCAACAATGACCCTTGATTTCGTGGGAACAGAAGCAAGAGAAAACAGTCAGGGTTTAGTTTATTAATCAACTTTTTTATTATCTAATACTGTATATCATATTTTTGATACTGTTATATTTCTGTTAATATTACACATTTTAATATATTTTCGTGCTGTTTTACATAATTACTTAGGGCATTAAAACATTTCCATGATCTGTTGTAAAAGGGATACAACTCACCCTTTTGGCGTTTTTCTTTTTCTCCGGTTCTGCCCCTTCATCCTCGTCGGTGACATAATCTTCACTGGATTCCGTGTTGGGAGGCAGCTTCTTGCCCTTGACACAGAGACATAATCTTTATGTCACTGACAACCTATGTACCTAAGTTCTGTCTCTATTTAACATAAATATACTGAATATGCATCACTTATAACTTGGCCAAATAATAAATCCAGCATTAAGCAAAACATTTTGGAAATACATGATTTATGGAGACAAAATCTGGACTCCCATTTCTTTGACCAATGAAAACCTCTAGGAGTAATGGGCAAACATGACAAAGTTTTGTCACCTTCTATTGTGGTAAATGTCACAAAAGATGAAAACTGACTTGTGATAATTGTCACGGGTGTTGAAAACTGACTTGTGATAATTGTCACAGATGCTGAAAAGTGACTTGTGATAAGTGTCACAGATGCTGAAAACTGCTTGTACCCGACAATCATTAAGGACTACATATTTTTCCAGCCCTTGGAGTTGGCCCAAGAAACTAGTCTGAGCCACGTTTAAAAGAGTTATACTGAATTCTATATTCCTTTTGTATTTTTATGTCTTTGATAAATACATGTACCACTACGGGTAATGTTTTCATATGGTCCGTCTTTGTAACAACTAGAGCAGTAGGGTGTAAATGTCTGTAATGTGTCATGTTTCATGACCGTGTAAGCATGTAGTCAGAAGTTCTTAACCTTTTTTTTAGAATTACAGAACCCCAATAGACGTCCCTTCACCAAACTATGAAAATCATCATCATCTTCATCACCTGTTCTATTAGGTATCAATATAACTTCAAAAGATGCCAGTAACTTGGTTTTGCTGAATACATATGACCATCTAGGACTGGGATGTCCAAATTCAGTGGCCTCAAGGGCCGCAACTGTATGTTGAAATCGTAGCTTTTGGCAAGTTACATAAAAATGACCAAAAAATGTTAAAAAATGACAGTTATGAAGGAACAATGAAAGGACTGTAATATATATGTTCCACTGCACGCTGAAGCACCTGCCCAAGAGTTTGCTTGCTAATAGTTCCCATCAAGCACCTTTAATTTGTCCCCACTCCCACAATCTCTTCACAACTACATTCTCCCTCCATTCCTGCTCTTCATTTCTCCTGCAGTCTTTCCAGTACAGCTTTAGCAATGTCACCCTTGTCCACTCTCAGTCTGCCCATTTATTTTAGCCTGTCCAGCAAGTCTGTCTGCTATTTGATTTCCATGTACTCATTTATGACCTGAACGGTAAAACCACGTTAGACTCATCACACTGGAATGACATAACAGATGAACCTATTTTTGTCCCAAGCAATTTCTTCTCAATTTTACAGAGCAAACACTGTGAATCCATCACAATGACACCATTAACTACATCACAGGCTACCAGCCATTCCTCTGCCAGTGGCACAATCTTGATTTCCATTCACATACTTGATGTAGTGACTTCAAAGACTCCTGAATCTTGTGCCACCACTCTTCGGTAATAACTCAATAATTTACTTCCATAAAATGTAACTTTAAAAAAAAAAAAAACACTACTCATTGACCTACTTTTACCACAATGGGAAAAGTAACAAACTCCTCAGTAACCTTACTTTAATGACTATTTTCCCCTTGAAAAACTGCGGAGAAGGAAGTGTGGTTCTACTCAAGTCCACATTGTCTGTGAAAAGTTTGTCCCCTAATACTGACTTCAAGTAATGTGCCATTGCCTGCTGCTGTTTCACGCTGCAGTGATTCTCTATGGCCAATATCACAGGATACCTGGATAAATGAGAATGGTGGAAAGATGAAACTTATGACCTCTGAACTATTCTTAACACTCACATTTCTTCATCTAACCCTCATATTCTCTTCTGCTTGAGGAAATTATCAATGAATGCCTGTTATGTACATAATCTTTTCTTGAATGTTGCTAGATGTTACTATAAAAACTTGGATAACATTTATATTTTGGGATTTTATTTATATTTTGATCTTTAAAAAAATGCCACTTTATATGATCATGATGATGAAAAAAAAACCCCTCTCATGGATCATTTATTTGGATACAATCCACTTAACCAAATTCAGTCATAAATGAAGACATTTATAACCCCAAAAATATACATTTCCAATCCTGCCATTTAGTACAAAATAAAATACCGACTACCATGTCTCCTTCTGTCACGTCCCATCTCTATGTCCCATAGCATTTGCATGCCACAGGGATATGAAGTGTTAGTGTCTTCCCATTTCTGGGCCACTACAACATTTGAGGGAGGGATATGAAGTGTTAGTGCCTTCCCATTTCTGGGCCACTACAACATTTGAGGGAGGGATATGAAGTGTTAGTGCCTTTCCATTTCTGGGCCACTACAACATTTGAGGTAGGGATATGAAGTGTTAGTGCCTTCCCATTTCTGGGCCACTACAACATTTGAGGGAGGGATATGAAGTGTTAGTGTCTTCCCATTTCTGGGCCACTACAACATTTGAGGTAGGGATATGAAGTGTTAGTGCCTTCCCATTTCTGGGCCACTACAACATTTGAGGGAGGGATATGAAGTGTTAGTGTCTTCCCATTTCTGGGCCACTACAACATTTGAGGTATGGATGGCTGCACCTGTCCTCACTGCCTTTGTTTTCCTAGGGAAACCCCAGGTGCCCATTTTTTAAGACTGGGTGAACCATGAACAAGAAAATACTAAAATACCCCCCCCCCCCAAACATTCCAAAGGTTCCTATTAATTAGATTAAAAAATTATCTACATGGTTTTACTCTAAATAACAATAATACACACGTTTCCTCTTTAACTACAATTACTGAAGAAAGTCAGACTAAGTACATAAAAGGCATCTTTAACAACATTATATCTTGTAAGGCTGCAACAGTTTTGATGCAGATTTAATGTAGCCCAATAAGACGACAATTTTTTTATAACTTTTTTCTTTTTGAAATGTCACAGACATTATTAATTCCTGTCTCATTTTAAGGACACTGATTGTCAATAATGTTCGATGGGATATGAAAGAAAGAAACAAAGAAACAAACAAATAAAAGAAAGAAAGAAATAACACAAATAAGAGTCCAACATAAAGAAAGAATTAAGTCTTGTACCAAAATGTTATAAGAAAAAAGAACTTAATATCCCCTTTTCTGATGATGGAGTCATATTAACTTCAAGATCCCAGAACCGGATACTACATAATTATTTTCTGAGATCAAATCTACAGGGAGCTTGTTTGGGAAGTCATAAAATTTCATTAAAAAAAACAAAACACGTCACTTTTCCATATAATAGAATTCTATAATAGATCATTAAACTAATGTTCTCCAGAGCTGAGAGTGAAAGAAGGCCATCACACAGGCACAAACAACAAAATTATTATCAGTTATTATTTCTTAACACTGAAACAGCAGTCACTATCCCTGAAAAACTTTCAGGTTCCCTGGTTTTTCACAAAACTTTCTGAAAACAGATGTAGTAATTTATACAAGTACATGAAAATAGATGTAGTAATTTATACAAGTACATGAAAACAGATGTAGTAATTTATACAAGTACATGAAAACAGATGTAGTAATTTATACAAGTACATGAAAACAGATGTAGTAATTTATACAAGTACATGAAAACAGATGTAGTAATTTATACAAGTACATGAAAACCCATTTTTAAAAGACAGTGGTAGCAGTGAATAAAGAAATCTATGAGGTTTCAGTGCACTAAATATGCGTGTGTATATAAGTTGGTTTTTTTTTTTTGGCAAAACATGTTTTAACTTTTTTTGGCAAAACATGTTTTAACTTAATACTCTGCTTTGTTCAGAGTGACCTCCAATGGCTGCCTTCTTGTTTATTATTTTATTAATTATTAAATAAATACGTCTAAAAAACAGTTGATTAATTACAGTTATTTTACTACTTTAAAAACAAAAAATTCAACATACAGTAAAGCCTCAAAAGTTGAACAGTTTGAAACTCAAACATAAAACTGGAAGAAAAATTCGAAAGTTGAACAAAACAAACGCATCCACTCAACAAAAACAAAGAATCACGTGGTCGTAACTCCCAGGACTTCGGTTCATTTAGCATCTACCAAATTTCAGCATGTGTTTTCCAAGTGTATTTTTATCATGATTCTTCAGATCATTTTCATTTCATCATTAAAATGACACATTCATGATGGCACCAAGGAAAATTGCCAGTGCTGCAAAGCTTAAGAAGAAGAATGTAATGACCATGATGGAACTGTAAAAGAAACTTGGAAATGGAAAGTGGTACACGTGTATCAGAACTGGGTGCTGAATATGATTAATTGTTGAATATGCTAAGTTGATTATATCAACTATATACTAAAGAACAAGGAAGCCATTAAAGTGGCTAATCTGGCAACAGGGGTAAAAATCCTTTAGCAGTAGAAGATCCCCTACCAGTGGGAGAAGCAGAAAAACTTGATGGTTTGTATAAATACAAGGTTTTGTTATTATTATTAATTGTACAGTATTAATGTATGATCTAATGTGTGTTAGCATTATTATACAGGTTTAAATAACTAATATTTGTATTTAAAATGTTTTATAATGGGTAAGTTTTGATGGTCTGGAACGGATTAATTCAGTTTACATTATATGTAATGGGGAAATTAAACTTAAAAGTCAAACAATATGATTGTTGAACTGCCTCCTGGAATGGATTGTGTTTGACTTCTAAGGGCCCACTGCATAAATCAATGTTTCAAATGAAATCCAACTTCAGCAGGAAATAAAGGGAAACAATCCCTGATTTCCAAACAAAGTTAGCACTGCAGACAGCAACATCAAACATTGAATGAAAACAAAATATCAACAATAAAAACATTAAGAACTACTGGCTCAAGGAAACAACTATACGGACCAGTGGTTCCCAACTGGCGGTCTACTGAACTTGCTGTGGGGGTCTGTGAGGGCTTTTTTCTACTTTCACTGTGAAATTTTAACAACCGATGATAATTTTCAAAGACTGCAGACTAGAGTAATTCTGGGTTAAGGTTTTTTTTTTTCCCAGTTTACAAGAAGGCTTGTGAGAAAGTGTCGAAATATCTCATTCCTTTTTGTTCTACATACCTCTATGAACAAATATTTCCAACATATTCTTACATGAAGAACAAGCACAGGAATCTGCTAAATGTTGTTCCAGATTTGAGATTAAAAACAGGAAATATTGTGGAAGTGATTGTTCAGAATAAAAAGAGGGCACGGTTTCTCTCATCATATTTAAGTTGGTTAGCCGTCACACATTTTATACTTTGTTCATTTGCCAGAACAAGTAGGAATATTAATTCTGCCTGTGTTTTCTTAACTACATTACTGTCATTTTGAAAATTCACCAAGTCTATACTGTGTTTTTTAGTGTGGTGTGGTGTGGTGTGGTGTGTGGTGTGGTGTGGGTGGTGTGGTGTGGTGTAGTGTAGTGTGGTGTTTACTCAACAATTTTTTTGCAAAAAGAAATTGTTTTCCATGTAAATGACATAGCTACCATACAAATATGAAACTTTTCCAGAGTATAGGGGGTCCATGGTCTAGATTTTGAAACAGAACAGCAGGGGGTCCATGGTCTGGTTTTTGAAACAGCAAGGAGTCCATGGTTTGGATTTTGAAACAGCAGGGGGTCTATGGCTCGAATTTTGAAATAGCAGGGGGTCCCTGGTCTAGATTTTGAAACAGCAGGAGGTCTATGGCTTGAATTTTGAAATAGCAGGGAGTCTATGGCTTGAATTTTGAAATAGCAGGGGGTCCATGGTCTAGATTTTGAAACAGAACAGCAGGGGGTCCATGGTCTGGTTTTTGAACCAGCAAGGAGTCCATGGTTTGGATTTTGAAACAGCAGGGGGTCTATGGCTCGAATTTTGAAATAGCAGGGGGTCCCTGGTCTAGATTTTGAAACAGCAGGAGGTCTATGGCTTGAATTTTGAAATAGCAGGGAGTCTATGGCTTGAATTTTGAAATAGCAGGGGGTCCATGGTCTAGATTTTGAAATAGCTGGGGGTCCATGGCTTGAATTTTGAAATAGCTGGGGGTCCATGGCTTGAATTTTGAAATAGCTGGGGGTCCATGGCCTGGATTTTGAAACAGCAGGGGGTCTATGGCTTGAATTTTGAAATAGCTGGGGGTCCATGGCCTGGATTTTGAAAACAGGGAGTCCATGCCATGGTCTGGATTTTGAAACAGCTGGAGGTCCATGGTCTGGATTTTGAAACAGCTGGAGGTCCATGGTCTGGATTTTGAAACAGCTGGAGGTCCATGGTCTGGATTTTGAAACAGCTGGAGGTCCATGGTCTGGATTTTGAAACAGCTGGAGGTCCATGGTCTGGATTTTGAAACAGCTGGAGGTCCATGGTCTGGATTTTGAAACAGCTGGAGGTCCATGGTCTGGATTTTGAAACAGCTGGAGGTCCATGGTCTGGATTTTGAAACAGCTGGAGGTCCATGGTCTGGATTTTGAAACAGCTGGAGGTCCATGGTCTGGATTTTGAAACAGCTGGAGGTCCATGGTCTGGATTTTGAAATAGCTGGGGGTCCATGGCCTGGATTTTGAAATAGCTGGGGGTCCATGGCCTGGATTTTGAAATAGGTGGGGGTCCATGGCCTGGATTTTGAAACAGCAGGGGGTCTATGGCTTGAATTTTGAAATAGCAGGGGGTCCATGGTCTAGATTTTGAAAGCAAGGAGTCCATGGCCTGGATCTGAAATAGCAGGGAGTCCATGGCCTGGATTTTGAAATATCATGGGGTCTATGGCCTGGATTTTGAAATATCATGGGGTCCATGGCCTGGATTTTGAAAAATCATGGGGTCCATGGCCTGGATTTTGAAATAGCGGGGGACCCATGGCCTAAATTTTGAAACAGCAGGGGGTCCATGGTATAGATTTTGAAATAGCAGGGGCTCCATGGGCTGGATTTTGAAACAGTAAGGGGTCCATGGTCTAGATTTTGAAACAGCAGGGGATCCATGACCTAGATTTTGAAACAGCAGGGGGTCCATGGTCTAGATTTTGAAACAGCAGGGGATCCATGACCTAGATTTTGAAACAGCAGGGGGTCCATGGCCTAGATTTTGAAATAGTAGGGGGTCTATAAACTTTTTTTAATTGGGAACCACTGATATAGACTATAAACAAGAAACAAAAATGAAACTAAACTCTGCATAGTCAACACCTACAGATAACTGATGTGAGCTAACAAAACCAACCATCAATACAAAACTGATCTAATACTGATAAAAAGCTACATTAAAATAGCACTATAAACCTATTACAATCACATTTTAGCACAAAAATAACAACACTACAAGCCTATTACAACCACATTTAAACACAAAAAACAACACTACAATCCTGTTGCAATCACACTGTAGCACAAAAATATAACACTATAAAGCTGTTACAATCAAATTTCAGCACAAAGATCTGACTCACTCTGAATAGGCAAAGGCATACTCATTGATGGCTTCAACAACCGACTTGAAGGAAATTTTGGAGGTCAGGGTGTGCCCATGATATATAATTGGTTCATCATTTGGGCCATCCCAGCAATCAACTGTACAAAACAAAAAAATTAAGCAACAACATTTCTGTATGCAGTTTTTTCTTCATTCTGTCAAAAAAAAAAAAAAACATTCATTATGTCCACTGTAACCCATCAGCTGCCCAACCCTCTAGCCCTGGGTGAAATCTGACCACCTTTCTTTTTTCATGGCCTAACAAACATAACTAGTCATATGGAATAACAAAACAGTTGGCAAAGAGCTGCAATTGCCCATACAAGTCACCGGGCTAATGGCAAGAGACTTTAGGCTGCATGATGCAGAAAAATAACTTACATGGTTTCTCTGACAACAATGGGAAACTGTTCATTCTTGTTTGTTTTTCTTCTCCATTGTATGTTTCTTTGAAGATGATGGCCGTTTTTATATACAATGTCAGCTACAAACACTTTCCCCCTTGGAACAACTATGTTAAGAACACACTTATCTTAACACAGTCTTTGTGAGTCAGGGAACACAGATCTGTTTGCTTAAAAACTCAGACCTACTTCTGTAGCCCAGAAACCTGTAGCGATGAACATTAAATGTAATTGTTATTTGTTGTAAAATGTAATGTCAGGTTGGTGGACAGATGGGGACATGGAGATCTCCGGCAGTGATGAGGAAAATCTGGTATGAAACCAACAAATTCAGGACTTAACAAACCTATGGGTCTTTACAGCAATGGCTATCAGATTGATGTAAACAAAACAAAGCCAGCAGACTATAGGTGGCAGGGAATGGATATCGTTGAGGTATTCATCAGATTCCTCATCCCAAAGTCGGAGTGTCTCTGTGGAATTGTCCCAATTCCGTCTGGCCAGCCAGCATTGCATGCTGGATCTGACGTAGAGAGGGGGCTTAAGTACAGCCATCAGAGGCTGGAAAACAAAGTTTTGTCCAGGCCAGCCTTACGCCACTGTCCGAGCAAGACCACAGTCTGCCCTAGCAAGGAAAGGTGCTGAAGTCGGAGGTACCCAGCCAAAAGGCGCATCGCAAGAATCAGGATACCACGCATCGTCGCCAATGTGCATACGAAGTAGCTACAAACACTTGAATAAATATAAATAAACTAAAACTGTCCACACTGCCATGTGAGTTATTCTATTTTAAACACGCATTATCAGTCCTCTGTACTACTCTCAAAAGAGCATAAGGCATCAGCAAAGGTTCTCTAGCCAATTATGCCTTCAGCAAGTCAGGATACCTCAAACCATGTCTTTCCTGCCTCCTTTAGTTTTTCCTGTGTTGTGCGTCTCCATGTTCCTAATGGCCTGCCTCTTTCTTTTTCCTTGAGGTGTCCAAAGTCAAGGCAGTACAGGGATGTCTTATTTTCTTTCAATCATAGTATGTGGCCCAGCCAATTCCATCTTCATCTTTTGACCTCTTTAGTAATGCCCTTTTGTCTGGTTATTTTCTCGTGCATCACTTGTTCTTCCCAGTGTATTCTTAGAACTTTCCTAAGGCAGCTTCCCTCAAATCCTCTCAATCTGCTTTCCACTCTCCAGCTGGTTCTCATGTTTCGGCTGCACATAATAAACACATGCTACTGAAGAAAACTGCCAGGAAAATTAATGGAAGGCAAAAGAAAACCACCATAATACTCAATTTTCTGCTTCAAAGCCTGCATCACCAGTTTATCTGCCACTATAACTGGAAGCCTGATAGTCCATGGCAACAAACGAACAGATGAAACAGAAAATGAAAGCAACACTACTGTCTTTCTGGAGAAAGATACCTGGGCATCCAGGGGGAAAAAAAACATGAAGCAATTCTCGCTGTTGTTACAGGTGATTTAAAAAAAATTAATTAAACCATAATTAACAGATAAAAACTGATGAGAAATTTCATGAAGCTGCTCATGCAGTCAATAATACTCATGTACAAGGAACTGTGAAATTCAGCTGTACATGACTATAAGTCTAATAATATATGTGTACTAGAATCTGCCAAGTGAACTTCATAAGTATGTGTCTGCAGTGTGTTTATACTTACGTTCAAGACAACGACAACCATGCTGAAGTGCCCGAATGTAACCTTCTACACTGGAAGGTCCCTTCAACTGATCCTCTAACAAATACCTAGACGAAAAAAAAAAAGAAATCATTCACTTACTACCCACCACAAAAACCACAAACTCTTACGTGCGCTCAGGTCAGCACTTGCTTCTAATTAAGCTCTTTCCAACACAAACTATTAAGCTACTTCTCAAACAGTCAGTGGCAGTCTTTGTTTCTTTTCCCTATGAACTATGATCATCAGGCCTCTTCTTCTTCTTCTTCTTCTATCTCCCTACAACTGTAAGCTGGTGTTCTTTGACACTGATAAGACATAAATGTTGAGACATAGCATCAAGTCGGATTGGGAGTAGGTTACAGGGGACTATTTTTTTCAATTCCTGAGTTAAGCTAAAAAAAAGCCCACAGCGAGCAATACATATTTAGCAGACTCCACCAACAAAGAGTCTATGGTGACCCTTGCATCATTATTTAGGCTGGTCTACAGGTTATTACTATGGTCTTGGTCAGCCATGGTACACCAACCCTGATCCTAGCATGCCAACTATGGATCACTGACTGTCAAATCAGACAGTGTCTTCGTTCCATATAAAGCCTGGTAAAGCCTCATTTCTTCTGTACTGTTCACACACACTGAACGTCGTCATTATTAAATAATTAATTTATAATTCAAAATAAGTAATTCATAATTCAATATTTTCACTCATATATATTTCATGCATTCAATATCTTCATTTTTAAAATATAATTCATACTTTTAGCTTCTTCATTCTTATATAAATCATACATTTCACTTCTTTATTATAATACAATTTATACATTTAGCTTCATCATTCTTATCTAATTTATACATTTAACATCATTCTGACATAAGAAATATGCTCATCTTGCTTGCTTGCGCTGTGATCACTCCCTCCTCTGTCCCACTTTTAGTGCCCAAAATATTTGGACTCCATTCTCTCTTTTCTTAAGCACTTGTTTTTTCTCAAAGCCAGATGTTTCCTCTTTGATGAGCCAACAGCTGACCACGACCATGTCACGCTGGCGTGACCTGCTCCCTGTGAACATGATGTGTCAAGTGAAGCTGGAACTGAGCTGGCCTCCATTATGGTGGAGTTTCTTTACAAGGCATCACCGCACTCAAGTTGAGCACCTATCACCAGTACAGCCTGCGAGTATATATGTCAGATATGGGGACAACAGCCTCACTGACAGGCAATCATCTGCAAGGACCAGGTAAAAAATAACACAATCAATTTCCCTAGCGGCAGGCTAAGCCTCTGTATCACGCCATGCCTGATCTGTATGTCTAAAGTTACAACTGACATCCAGCCACTCTCCCCCGCAGACCATGCCTGACCTCTCTGGTGTTGTCTAGGAAAGCAGCTGCGCTGCCAAAGGAGGGTACTTACGTGTTGTGTGAGCTTGCGATGAAGTAATGGCTGAGTGGGTGTGACATGTCCTGGCACACTGACAGGTGTTCTGGGTCAAAGAGGTCGCATTCATCTGACAGGAGGTAGGCCGTGAAACCTGCAACAAAAATAAAGAGATGCAACAGCTGAATAAGACTTTATATCCCCATAAGAGACGTTATATTCTGGTTGTAAACTTATACTTATCATGTTATATAAAAACAGAGAATTTCGTCTTATAAAGTCAGTGGGACCCAAAGTGGAATTTTTAAAATTAGAACTCTCAGTGTTAATGTAGCTGCTGGAGCTGTGAGCACGCGTTCTTTGTAGCCGATGCCATGATGATATTGGGGCACAGCACTGTATCGAAATGGTTACGGTGGATATTTTTCTCAGTCTATGAGTGGAGATAAAACGCATGGGAGTGTGCAATATTCTTTAAGAGACTTCATCGCCATGGAGACTTAAGCTATCCCTACCTATAAGCCCAGGCTGGGCCTGTTACTGGGGGCTATCAACGGAGAGGTGGGACTGAGTCTTGGTCGGCTGTGATTATTCCTCTGAGAGGTGGGACTGAGTCTTGGTCGGCTGTGATTATTCCTCTGAGAGGTGGGACTGAGTCTTGGTCGGCTGTGATTATTCCTCTGAGAGGTGGGACCGAGTCTTGGTCGGCTGTGATTATTCCTCTGAGAGGTGGGACCGAGTCTTGGTCGGCTGTGATTATTCCTCTGAGAGGTGGGACTGAGTCTTGGTCGGCTGTGATTATTCCTCTGAGAGGTGGGACTGAGTCTTGGTCGGCTGTGATTATTCCTCTGAGAGGTGGGACCGAGTCTTGGTCGGCTGTGATTATTCATCTGAGAGGTGGGACCGAGTCTTGGTCGGCTGTGATTATTCCTCTGAGAGGTGGGACTGAATCTTGGTCGGCTGTGGTAACTCATCTGAGAGGTGGGACTGAGTCTTGGTCGGCTGTGGTAACTCATCTGAGAGGTGGGACTGAGTCTTGGTCGGCTGTGGTAACTCATCTGAGAGGTGGGACTGAGTCTTGGTCGGCTGTGGTAACTCATCTGAGAGGTGGGACTGAGTCTTGGTTGGCTGTGGTAACTCATCTGAGAGGTGGGACTGAGTCTTGGTCGGCTGTGGTAACTCATCTGAGAGGTGGGACTGAGTCTTGGTCGGCTGTGGTAACTCATCTGAGAGGTGGGACTGAGTCTTGGTCGGCTGTGGTAACTCATCTGAGAGGTGGGACTGAGTCTTGGTTGGCTGTGGTAACTCATCTGAGAGGTGGGACTGAGTCTTGGTCAGCTGTGGTTCACTAACTCCTCTGTCAACTTTAGTTCGCCAACTCTGCCAGCTAATGTAGCCGCTAAATCTGACAGCATCTTCACCCTCAGAAAACCTCAATGACAATAACATCATCTGATGTGGAGACACAACAGCCGTTAGCAGGAAGCAAGGAAAGTCATTAGCAGGACGTAAGGAATTCAGTTAGATAGAAACATGGAAGATGGTTAGCAGGAAGCAAGGAAAGTCATTAGCAGGACGTAAGGAATTCAGTTAGAAAGAAACATGGAAGATGGTTAGCAGGAAGCAAGGAAAGTAGTTCGCAGAAAGCAAAGAAGGTGATTAGCATGAAGGGAGGAATATGATTAGTAGGAAAGGAGGTAGGTGATTAGCAGGAAGGGAGAAAGGTGATTAGCAGGAAGGGAGGAATGTGATTAGCAGGAAAGGAGGAAGGTGATTGGCAGGAAGGGAGGAATGTGATTAGTAGGAAAGAGGGAATGTGATTAGTAGGAAAGGAGGAATGTGATTAGCAGGAAGGGAGGAATGTGATTAGCAGGAAGGGAGGAATGTGATTAGTAGGAAAGGAGGTAGGTGATTAGGAGGAAGGAAGGAATGTGATTAGTAGGAAAGGAGGTAGGTGATTAGGAGGAAGGAAGGAATGTGATTAGTAGGAAAGGAGGAATTTGATTAAGAAGAAGGGAGGAATGTGATTAGTAGGAAAGGAGGAATGTGATTAGTAGGAAAGGAGGAATGTGATTAGGAGGAAGGGAGGAATGTGATTAGTAGGAAAGGAGGAATGTGATTAGTAGGAAAGGAGGAATGTGAAATAGCAGAAAGCAAGGAAGACAGTTCGCAGAGAGCAAGGAAGGTTACAAATAAACACAAGCAGATGCACCATAAAAAATGATAGGGAAACTTTTTTCTTCTTTCATCAAATCCCTTCCATCAATGAACTAAGACAGCCTCGCCCGTCGTCTCTCGCAACACCAGCCTCATTCGTCCTCTCTCTCTCAACACCAGCCTCATTCGTCGTCTCTCAAAACACTACATCTAACGCTTACAAATTCTGAAAGGGCACTTTCTATATTCGTTTACTTATCTGACAGTCAGCTTCCTTCACGCCCCAACATTATTACGAGAGCTAGCACTTTTCATTAAACCATCGCGTATAAAGCCTAGTGGAAAACCTTGTTAAGTTGGGCTCTAATTCATGCTGAGAATGAATACAAACCACCAGACAGACGACTCAACTCTGTGATCCCAGCCTCATTCACACTTCTAATAATACTCTTAGTTCAATTTCTATGATGGCACGAATTTTTTTTCTTTATTTTCTTTTTTTTTTTTTATTTAAATTTGGGAAATTTTATTATGACTCAAGCTTAGGCTTTATACAGTTGTATTTAGTATGGTTTTTAATAATGTGATTTTTATCACCAGCAACAGCAATTGTTTACACAAATGTTACCTATCCATAGTCAGTGCATGAATGTATTCAAAAGGCACCTCAATTACAACGCTGTTTGATTTCTAGATGTAGAAACGCTATATAAATGGTATCTATTTGATTTCTAGATATGGCAACGCTATATAAATGACATCTATTTGATTTTTACATACGGCAACATTATAAATGCTATTTATTTGATTACTAGATGTGTACACATCCATGGGTTAATGTATAACTATATTCAAAGGGACACAGCTAAAGCCAAGACTAGTAAGCGGAATTGGGATACAACAGAAATTCAATAATGACAACGCTTCGCTTTCAGTCTTCGCTAGACAAAAACGACCGAACACAAAGCGAAAAACAAAATACTGTATATATATATATGTATGTATATATATATATATATATATATATATATATATATATATATATATATATATATATAAATAAATACATATATATTTCCCCTGCCGCTAAACGTCACATAGGGCTGGCATGGTAACTTGCCAAGATTTCCTATTTTCGGAGAGCTTTTCAGCCTCATCAAGGGATGCTATTCCCACTAAACCGGCCTGTCTTAACAATGTCCTCTTTAGAGTTCATGTGGTCGACCTCTTTTTCTTCGACCTTTTGTGTACCACTTGATAGCTTGTTTTGGGATTTTGTGATTCTTTCTTCTCACCACATGACCGACATGTCCATCTTCCTTTTCTGATCAGACATGTTGTTTGCTCATCTATCTTATCTCTGCGTTGTTCTTGAATTCGTTCCACTTTATACCGAGTATTTTCCTGAGGCATCTGTTTTCAAAATGAGTATAATTTCTTGTCTATTTCTTTAGTTGATTTCCAGCTTTCACGTGCATAAATGAGGAAGGATACTACATTTGAATTGAATAATCTTAACTTGGTTTTTGTGCTTATAACTTTTGAATGCCAAATGTTGTCAAGATTCTTGAAAGCCAATGCTGCTTTTGCAATTCGAATTCTTTCTCTTATATATAACAGGAATGAAGATGCCGGTCCAGTGATACAATCAGCGGACTATAGCTGACCAAGACCCTGTCCTACCTCTCCTTGGCACCAACAGTAACAGGCCTAACCTGGCTAACGGGGCAGATATCACCATAGTCCCCATGGTGGTGGAGTCTGGTAAAGAAGCCCTGCACACCCCCTGCTTTTTAGCTGTACTCCGAGACTGAAAAAGTAGCTGCCATAGCCCGCTCCCTCGCCGATATCATGCTGTGCCTCAACACCTCCACAGCATCAGCTGCAAATAACACCAGCTAGCAGTTTCAAGGAGACAGAAAACAAGACAAGACAAGACACTTACATGTACATAGAACTGATACTTGTGATACAGAAAAACGATGACTACGTTACTTGCAAGGAAAATAAAAAGTTAATTATCGAACTTTCCTTGTTTAAAACTTTGACTCAAGTGGAAAAGGCAACCCACTGAGAAAATATGAAGAGCTAGACTTTTGATAAAACCAGTAAAGTTGAAAAGAGACTGTTTTCTTGTCCTCGCTTCTAAGTTCTCATGTCAGTATCCAAATGCTTTTGTACCCAGACACAGAGATTCCTGTGGCGGTAGTACAGCTTACTAGAGAACATGGAACTGAAGCAAACGAGGACATGCACGATTTGGTAAGTCAAGAAAGTCATGTAATCATCATCATCATAACATCATCATCATCATCATCATCATCGTCATCGTCGCCGCCGCCGCCGCCACCACCATCACCACCACCATCATCATCATCATCATCATCAGTAAACGCTGCACAAAACTAAAAAAAAAGGGTATATACTTTCTGTGAGAAGGACAGCCTGACAACTGAAACGTTTCCAGCATTTAAAAAAACAACTTCCCGAGGTGAGGTTCTGTCCCTTGTCTAGACATAAGCCAGATATTTTACAAACAACAGAGGCACTTAATCAATATAACAGTCACGTGATCAACCAAATGTTTCTCCTAACAGGTGCAAGACTAATTAAGAGCCCCCCCAAACCCCCTTTCCCCGAGGCCTGTGACTTCACCAGATCATGTCTCACCAGCTCAATCTTTCATCAATCACAGTCCAGACCGTGACTTCACCAGATCATGTCTCACCAGCTCAATCTTTCATCAATCACAGTCCAGACCGTGACTTCACCAGATCATGTCTCACCAGCTCAATCTTTCATCAATCACAGTCCAGACCGTGACTTCACCAGATCATGTCTCACCAGCTCAATCTTTCATCAATCACAGTCCAGACCGTGACTTCACCAGATCATGTCTCACCAGCTCAATCTTTCATCAATCACAGTCCAGACCGTGACTTCACCAGATCATGTCTCACCAGCTCAATCTTTCATCAATCACAGTCCAGACCGTGACTTCAGCAGATCATGTCTCACCAGCTCAATCTTTTCATCACTCAGTCTAGACCGTGACTTCAGCAGATCATGTCTCACCAGCTCAATCTTTTCATCACTCAGTCTAGACCGTGACTTCAGCAGATCATGTCTCACCAGCTCAATCTTTTCATCACTCACAGTCTAGACCGTGACTTCAGCAGATCATGTCTCACCAGCTCAACCTTTTCATCACTCACAGTCCAGACCGCAAAACCTGACCCCCAAGAAAAAAAGGAAAAAGGGTAGAAACATAAAAGCCAACAGGATACGTATAGCAAAAAAAACAAACAAAACACACACACACACAAACCCAAAAAGGTAAAAACAAGAACCATATAATGTACTTTCAGCTAGATACAGCAACCATATACTGTACTTCCAGCTAGATACAGCAACCATATACCGTACTTCCAGCTAGATACAGCAATGAAAATATCACGCAAATGAGAGGCTCTTAAAATGTTACCGGCAAAGGATCATGACTGAGGAAAGTTCAGATTATGTAGACTACTGGAAATGCGAGAAAACTGTAGTTGTAATATCGCATATCACGGGGGAGGAGAGGAAAAAGAAAAGAAAGAATGAAAGAGTGACAGAATTACTGAGCTTGTGTGGCGTGATGCAGAAGGGGTGAAGGAATTATCACTGACACGGTGGGTTCGTGATCTGAAATATAGGGGAATCACTGATGTAATGATATTCTATCACTGAACATATCAGGCACTTTAGTGTGCCACTGCCGCTGTTGGCGAGATCTTCAGCTGCCGTGCGTGGAGCGGTGCTCTTCCTGGCCAATGAAGAAATTTGCAGATGAGGTTGCCGCGCAGCATCACTGCGGAAAAGGTGGTTGAAAGAATAAAGCGAAGCAAACAGTCAAATCACGGCACCTCTGGTCTGGAGGTCAGCCACGTCCTGAGTGCAGTCATATCGGGTGAAATGCATGAACCAGCTTGTCCCAGAGGTTAAGTCACTGCTGGCTTAACTTTTCAAATGCCGCGCGTGGAGTGAAGCTCCTCCCGGTTAAGGAAGTAAATGCGGAAATAAAGGTTGCTGTGCGGCGCCGATGGGAAAAGGTGGTGGAAAGTGAAGTTTAACCTGGTATGTCCAGTAGTATCGCTACGAGAGCTATACCACGGCACCTCTGCTCTAGAGGCCGCCTACGTCCGAAATACACCTACACTGGTGAAATATGCCTAAACCGGCACACACCAGGGGTCGAACTCGATGGCTAGACATGTCATGCCACCTCCGCTCTAGAGGTCGGTAACGCCTGATAAACACCCATACTGGTGAATTTTGCCTAAACCGGCTCATACCAGGGGTGAATCTTGAAGGCTATGAATGTCACAGTACCTCTGCCCTAGAGGTCCGTCCCGTCCCAAACACGCCCATACTGGGATAATGCCTAAACCGGCTCAACCCAGGGGTAGAAGTCACTAGTGGCGAGGATTCATCCTCCTGGACAAAAGCTCCATCCTGGGCACAACTAGGAAGGGTAGCGGCCACAACTGCAAAATGCTGAAGTCGGAGACACTGGACCAGGGAAGTCTAGATAGGCAACCACCTCTCACCCGGCGGGGATGTCTGCGTATCCTAATCACGCTGAGGTTTTCCGGTGAGAAAGTCCAACCCTGGACTGGATGGGCGACCACCTCTCACCCGGCGGTGATACACGGGTATCTCAAAACACGTCGAGGTTTTCCGGTGAGAAAGTCCAACTCTGACCTGGGTGGGCTAACGCCTCTCACCCAGCGGGGATGCTCTGATATTCCAAACACGTCGAGGTCTTCCGGTGAGAAAGTCCAACCCTAGACCAAACTGGTGCAATGAAAACCACGGTGTCACGCAATCCCGCTTCTGAGACCCACCAAGAATACAGGCTAAAGAACTGTGATACTCTGAACCCCTTGTGGTCCTTTCGTGGAACTCGTGTGGTCTATTCTGGACCACACAGGGGACCACGGGACCTAACGAGGACCACATGCGTGAATTCAGTAGGTTCACAGTGCGGTTTTTGGTGGTAGAAGTGAACGAAGAAGAAGAAGAAGAAGTGTGCCACTGATAACTTACTGAAGTATGGTCGTCTAAATTTTCAGTCTCTATGCCTACCCTTAAGATTGAAGAAGAAGAAGAAGAAGAAGAAGAAGAAGAAGAAGAAGAAGAAGAAGAAGAATCGGCACAACACAGCGGCCCTGGTACGAGAAAAAAAACGGATCACTAATGTATCCAAAATCCAATTATATAAAACTGATTATCGCTTACATCCATAGAGATCATTTGACAAGTAGTTCTTTTTTTTCACATCATGAACTCCCTTGATTCTTACGTACACGTATATACACATATCTGTTGCAGAAATATCCATCATCAATTACAACACATCATATTAACCTCTGCTGATCCCTAGAGAGATCTTTGACGGATATATATATATCAGGATCAGGGCATCTTGCTTACAACTGAAAGACCTCAAGAGACCGGTTAGGGAGTCAAAGTTTCGCACGCAAGGGGCATGCTAATGAAGTCTCTCGGTTGTAAGTAAGATGCCCTGATACTGATGCATCCATTCGCAAATCATCAACAATGTCTTGCTGCCATCTTCGCCTTGGTCTTCCTCTTGTTCTTTTTCCCATTATATACTCTGCCAAGATCGCCTTCTCCAAACTCTCATGACGTTTACTATGTAAAACAAACAAACAAACAAACAAACAAACACACATACACAGAGAGAGGGAGAGAGAGAGAGCTGTGTTCAAGCATATCTGACGAGGAGAGCCGGCAAGATCCCAGTATCTCTCCATCACTGAGGCACGAATCTTTCTCACTCCGTCTTGCTCCTGAAAGGCTCAACTCCGATTTTTCCCCTCCTCCCAAGGGTCTATGTTATAACTATTCCACAGTAAGCATCGCTGCGAGCGCCCCCCCCCCCCCGGGCCTCTCCACACTTATCTCAGCTGCGTTTTTGTTTCCTTTATCTTCATATCTTCGCTTTTTATTTTCAGGCATAAGGCCCTTCCCGTATCTTCGAATAAATACAAGCTATACTCTTCCCTCTCTCTACTTCTTACCTCGGTTCTGTGTCAAAGTGAGGGAATGTTCCCTCTCTCCACTTTTTGCCTCGGTTCTGTATCAAAGTGAGAGAATGCTCCCTCTCTCCACTTTTTGCCTCGGTTCTGTATCAAAGTGAGAGAATGCTCCTTCTCTCCACTTTTTGCCTCGGTTCTGTATCAAAGTGAGAGAATGCTCCCTCTCTCCACTTTTTGCCTCGGTTCTGTATCAAAGTGAGAGAATGCTCCCTCTCTCCACTTTTTGCCTCGGTTCTGTATCAAAGTGAGAGAATGCTCCCTCTCTCCACTTTTTGCCTCGGTTCTGTATCAAAGTGAGAGAATGCTCCCTCTCTCCATTTCTTGTCTCGGTTCTGTATCAAAGTGAGAGAATGCTCCCTCTCTCCATTTCTTGTCTCGGTTCTGTATCAAAGTGAGAGAATGCTCCCTCTCTCCATTTCTTGCCAATGGATGCTCAGTCTCAAACACAAAAAGGCTCCACTCACTTCACAAGCGAGCATTAAATCTTATTTGTGACAAACACCCAGTACAGACTGTAGATCAACACAAACAACTCAAAATTCTACCCCTCAAAAATAGAATCATTTTTAACAAAGTTAAGTTTGTTCAGAGAATTCTGTCGCACAATGCTCCGCCTTACTTGTGGTCACTGTTTACGTATAATACTAAACATAGCCAGCGTTTAAAAAACTGTCTTCTTCCTAAACCCAGGATTGATCTGTACAAGAAAAGCCTTGCATACTCTGCAGTACAGCTCTGGAACACCCTCCCCTACCATTTAAAATCAATTGGTAATACTTCATCCTTTAACTCAAACCTGTTTCATTATTTACTTGCTTGTAATTATATGCCTCCATAAAATAACAAGCACTCTCTCAACACGTGACTCGCCAACCATCAAGTACTAAAATGACATAGTTAGAAAAGCAACTTGTTAGATATTGTTAGAAATTATTTTAATGTCTGTTAAAAATACATAATACAGAAGATCTGTATTTACAATGTATTTTTGTTTATGTATATGTCTGCGTATGTATGTGTGCGTGAGTGCTATTTTATTAGGTTAATTACTTCTTCTCTTTTATTTTGAATATATTAGTTAAATCTTACACCTTTTGATATGTTTTTTTCCTAATTTAATTTGTATATTTGTACTAAATCAAGTGTGTGGGAAGAATGAAAGATGGAGTGATGAAGGGCAGAATGTAAGACGGGCCTGCGTGCCAAATTCTTTACCCTTGAAAAATAAAGATTATTCATTCATTCATTCATTCATTGCCTCGGTTCTGTATCAAAGTGAGAGAATGCTCCCTCTCTCCATTTCTTGTCTCGGTTCTATATCAAAGTGAAGGAATGTTCCCTCTCTCCATTTCTTGCCTCGGTTCTGTATCAAAGTGAGAGAATGCTCCCTCTCTCCATTTCTTGCCTCGGTTCTGTATCAAAGTGAGAGAATGCTCCCTCTCTCCATTTCTTGCCTCGGTTCTGTATCAAAGTGAAAGAATGCCCCCTCTCTCCATTTCTTGCCTCGGTTCTGTATCAAAGTGAGAGAATGCTCCCTCTCTCTATTTCTTGCCTCGGTTCTGTATCAAAGTGAGAGAATGCTCCCTCTCTCCATTTCTTGCCTCGGTTCTGTATCAAAGTGAGAGAATGCTCCCTCTCTCTATTTCTTGCCTCGGTTCTGTATCAAAGTGAGAGAACGCGTCCTCTCTTCATTTTTTGCCTCGGTTCAACCTTACAACACATGCAAGAAAATTATTTGATTGTTTACTGTCATTCAGGTTTTAGACAGAGACATTCCTGCCACACAGCTCTCACAAAAATGACAGAATGTTGGTTATCTAATATAAACGATGATAAATTATGTGGTGCTGTCTTTGTTGGCTTTAAAAAAGCATTTGACATGATTGATCATGAAATCCTAGTTAGAAAGCTTGAGACTTACAGATTACACCCTGACTTGACAAAATTTATTACATCTTTTCTTTCCAACAGACAACAGGTAGTTTGCCTCAAAAACTCTAAGTCAAGTTCATCTGTGGTTGATAATGGGGTTCCACAGGGATCTATTCTTGGTCCTCTCCTGTTTAAAATCTACATCAATGATCCTCCACTTCATCTAAAAAAATCATCTTGTGAACTCTTTGCTGATGACTGCACAGTTTACACTAGTGACAATGACTGTATTAACCTTGAGTCAGCTCTTCAAATTGAAATAAACAGTCTAATTAACTGGAGCAACAACAACAACAACAGAATGCTAATAAACACCAGCAAAAGAAAGTCCATGCTCATTACAACAAGACAGAAATTAACAAATTCACCACCAACACTACAGCTCCATGCTGGAACTTCACAGATAGAGAATGTTAGTGAACATAAAACTCTAGGTCTTATGACTGACCACCACCTCACCTGGAATCATCACACAGACAATCTAACCAAACTCACTGCACAAAAAGTTTACCAGTTTACTCAAATTAAATATTTTCTTGACATAGACACCAGAAAAATATACTACATACCACAGACACAAACACACTTGGACTACTGTTCCACTGTCTGAGATGGTTGTTCCATGTCAAACATGAAAAGACTTTACTCACTTCAAAAACGAGCAGTAAAGCTTATAGATGACAAACATGCAGCATGTATTACAAATAAGGACAAACATCCTGATATTCTACCCCTCAAGAAGAGATTTCTTTTCAACAAGGCCAAGTTATTCATAAATTCTATCGCGCAATGCTCCACCCTATCTGTGGTCGTTGTTCAAATCCACCCCAAAACACAGTCAACGCTTAAGCAATTGTATTCTCCCAAAACCAAAGCTTGACATATTTTAAAAAAAGCTTCTCAGCTGCCCACCTTTGGAATGCCCTACCAATTCATGTAAAACTTATAAGTAATACTCGTTCTTAAAACTTTAAACTTTCTCAACGTCTATTTGATATGGACTATATGCCTCCCTAAGCATAGTCTAAAGTAGTTTAAAGTATGGCTTGATTGTTGTAATTTTTTTAAAATACTGCTTTTCTATAAATTTTTCAGTTTTTGAATGAATGTAAGAATGCAAGTTTATTTCATGTTGTTGCATAAATCAGAGTGTGAAGTGTATAGACAGGAGATAAGTTTATTATTTATTTATGTAATCATTTAATGTGTCTTCGTGATTATTATGCTCATTAACAAATGCTGAATGACTGTGACTGAGTGAGAGCTGTATGATGAGGGGCAGAATGTTAGACGGGCCTGCGTGCCCAATTCTTAACCCTTTGAAAATAAAGTATGTTCTATGTCAAAGTGAGAGAATGTTCCCTCTCTCCATTTCTTGCCTCGGTTCTGTGTCAAAGTACGAGAGTGTACCCTCTCTCCACTTCTTGCCTCGGTTCTGTGTCAGAGTGAAAAAATGTTCCCTCTCTGCCTTCTTGCCTCGGTTCTGTGTCAAAGTGACAGAATTTTCCCTCTCTCCACTTCTTGCCTCGGTTCTATGTCAAAGTAAGAGAATATTCCCTCTCCACTTCTTGCCTCGGTTCTGTGTCACAGTAAGAGAATGTTCCCTCTCTCCACTTCTTGCCTCGGTTCTGTGTCACAGTAAGAGAATGTTCCCTCTCTCCACTTCTTGCCTCGGTTCTGTGTCACAATGAGAGAATGTTCCCTCTTTCCACTTCTTGCCTTGGTTCTGTGTCAAAGTGAGAGAATGTTCCCTCTTTCCACTTCTTGCCTTGGTTCTGTGTCACAATGAGAGAATGTTCCCTCTCTCCACTTCTTGTCTCGGTTCTATGTCAAAGTGAGAGATTGCAGCAGCCAGCAGTCTCCTACACAAGGCGTCTACAAAAGCATATATTTGAACAACAAAAAAACCAAAAAACTATACAATTTTAAAAGTAAGAACTTTACTTCACCTTGCTACATTATAACGTTCAGTTACCAGATTTGATGAAGTCAGCATTCTTCCCTGCCTACACAGCCAGAAAAAAAAAAGATCAATTATCCAATTCCGTGGACAGCAAGGACTTTATTTCAGCTCTCCCACATCGTGGACGGCCTAGCCAGCAGCTACTCATCATGGAATCAGACCATCGATTTATTTCCAAACCCATACAATCAAATATCTTATCATTCTTCCGCAGCCCGTTTTGCATACTCCACCGCCCCACAATCCTCCACTCTCTGGACAAAGGATCACAATTACATGGGGTTTTGCTTCTCGGTGTACGAATGCCAAGGTTCTATTTCCAGACCACATACAACGCTTGGCTAAGATAAGATGTAGCCCGCTCTGCGAGCAACGTCACTCTGCACAAAACGTATTTAGTGTACTGTCTCTAGCTGTGAATAGAGCGCTACCAATGGTTCGGAAAAATCCTTCGCGTGTTCACTGAGGGGAGATAATTAATTGGCGCACAGATAGAATACTCAATGCCCAGGGGAATTATCAAGAAGCAGTGATTCTTAAATTGTGGTCCTTGGATACCCTATAGATTTGGGAAGGGTCAGCGAAAGCCCAAGGGGCAGCAAGCCTAAATTACCGCAGACTATAAGAATTGTATGAAGATTTTAAAATTAATACTATGTATATTAGGAAAAACATCTCTCTCTCTCTCTCTCTCTCTCTCTGAACCTTAAGTGCCCAGGGCACAGGGAGCTTCCGCAAGGGTTTTCTACAAATGCCTGTCCTTTGCCTTTTTTCCCCCGCTCTTGCCCAGCTGAGCCCTCTTTGTTCTTCTCTGTTGTTCTTCTCCATGTCTCCTTTGGTCTACTGTTACGTATGTGGTGTCCATCTTAGTGCTATTTTTGGTAGTGAGTTGTCAGTCATTCGGAGTACATGTCCCAACCATCGCCAGCGTCTTTAAAAACATACCAAAGTGAAACATCATTTCAAACAGGAAGACACCGAAACAAGGAAATAAGTTCAACTGTCTAGGACCAATAATAACTGACACGTGCACAAACGAAATAAAATCACAGACAGATAAAACAAAGGCAGCCTTTAAATAATATGAGTGCTGAAACAAATGGAGAAAATGTGAGGATGGAGACTGCCCTCTCTAGACGCTCTCAGCGTAAACTTTCCATTTCGTCTATTCAAGGCTATTTTCGTTAGCAAACCTTTTCATTCTGTATATTTTCTATATTCAGAAACTGGTTATAGATGATCTCCGCTTATATATATAACAACCATTATTCCACATATTGACACACTTTTGTCATCAAAAGCAAGCCCAACCAAGCTACTTTAATAAATAAATATATACTGGCTTTTTTAAAAAGGCAGCTTTTTATGGCATGAAGAAGATAAAGAAGAAAATATTAGAGGACAACAGTATCACAGTGCTATATAGAGCCAATTTTGCTATGTGGTTGAGAAACCTGGACAGCAAACAAATAGATAACAAAGAAAATGTATGCAACAGAGAAGTGGTTTTGGCAAAAGATGCAACAAATACCCTAGGCAGACACACCTCACCCCCCCCCCCCCCAAGAGGCCCTCAAATAAGTTTCAGAACAGTGAAAACTAGTTAAAATGATACGAAAACAGAAAAAGACGGTCGAAATGTCATGAAAAGATAAGAATTAGGACAACCTAGTGATGACTGAAAAATCAAGGAAAAACGAGAGGAAAACCAAGAAAAAAATTTCTCAGTGGACTCACTAAATGGCATGAAAAAAGAAAAGCATTTGAAGCAATTGAAAACACCAAGCCTAGCACATAAGATGGAAAACACCAAGCCTGGCACATAAGATGGAAAACACCAAGCCTGGAACATAAGATGAAAAACACCAAGCCTGGAACATAAGATGGAAAACACCAAGCCTGGAACATAAGATGGAAAACACCAAGCCTGGAACATAAGATGAAAAACACCAAGCCTGGCACATAAGATGGAAAACACCAAACCTGGAACATAAGATGAAAAACACCAAGCCTGGCACATAAGATGAAAAACACCAAGCCTGGAACATAAGATGAAAAACACCAAGCCTGGAACATAAGATGAAAAACACCAAGCCTGGAACATAATATGAAAAACACCAAGCCTGGAACATAAGATGAAAAACACCAAGCCTGGAACATAAGATGAAAAACACCAAGCCTGGCACATAAGATGAAAAACACCAAGCCTGGAACATAAGATGAAAAACACCAAGCCTGGCACATAATATGGAAAACACCAAGCCTGGAACATAAGATGGAAAACAACAAGGCTGGCACATAAGCATAATCGGCAAAGCTATCTGTCACGGCAGATAATAAGGATGAAAAGGCCGCTATGAAATATGATTATCTTTAGGGTCTGCAATCTGAAAAACTTAAGGACCACTGTTGTATGGGTACAGAGGCAACAAAAAAAAAAAGCCATCCTATAACATAGATCTTTGTCCAACACCCGTACTTTAAATCAGTGTGGATACTTATTTTTGTTTGAGCAGGTGACGTGTAGAGAATGCTGTTGTTGTGTATGATGTCACAGGAAGATTTTTTTTGGGGGGCTCTTGTGGCTGGTAATGAAGATGACGATAGGACGATACATGACAATTACAGCTAACGATCGTGAACTACTTCTTCTTCAATCGCCTTGGAAGTGCGATGTGGTGTTCTTTGCAGCTTATGCGGCGAAGATGTTGATGCATAGCATCATGTCGGCTTGGTAACGGATAATGGCGACTATTTCTTTCAGTCCCTGGCACTCAGAGTGAAGCTAAACAACAGAGAGTGTGAAGCTAAACAACAGAGAGTGTGAAGCTAAACAAGAGAGAGAGAGTGATACGCTTCTTTAAGGGACTCCACTGCCATGGGTATTATGGTGATCCCTGCCCCGTTAGCCAGACTAGGCCTGTTACTGGGGAAACCATAGGAGAGGAGGGACAAAGTTTGCCAACCACGACGTTAGAGTGTCAGCTGCGTGTCGCTGACTGCCAAAGCGGACAGCGTCTTCTTCCCACAAAAATATGGGACGATTCTCTCGAAGCTAGCTGCGATGTCAAGCTTCTGAGTTACCTCCACCACGACGGAGATCAGAGTGGACACGCCCAGGTAACACAAGTAAGAGTCTTGACTAAGCAAAGTTTACCTCATCTGGCGGCAGAAAGGGCACCTCTTTACCCACAGTAGGCAGATTAATTAGAAACAACTTAGCACGCACGCACGCACGCACGCGCGCACACACACACACACACACATTAGACCTGCAACTACGGCCTTCAGAGATATTTCTTTACTTGGCCAAGAACAACTATTCTTTTCTTTCCTGAGAATAGGGCTCAGATCTCCATGGAGATCCAAAACCCATCAGGAAGACAATATCGAACATTCCCTCTGGGAAAAACTACTTGACCAGAGCCAGACCAGAGAAAGAAATACAGTACCCAGAGCTGTCTGGGAATTTGTTTCAAAATACCTCAGCACAAAGAATATCCATCTCAGTTATTTTCTTTACACACACACCCCACCCCCACCCACCCACACACACACACATATATTGATCTTGTAGTAAGGGGTACAAGTTAAACAGCCTTCCTATTGTACATAAATAATAACTGTCATTTAACCTTTCCCTACCAGCGAGACAATACGTCCCACTGATAGTCTGAAAAAATACATAGGTTTCCTTTTTAATATTACATTACATTTTAGATAATACTTCCATCTGATCTGTACACATTAACACTGGAAATAGAGAATATTCAATGTTATTCCAGTTTACTTATGTTTTAGTACTGTAATTATGTTTTACAACGAGTGGGATTTAGTGTCCCAATGGTTTAAGATAAACATGTCCAAATGGTTATTCTAGTGCACATGTCTACATTATTTCCCGTCTGGTTTCGTTTTAGGACGACTAGAAGACTAACGATCTCCAACTTATAGAAGAGAGCGGTGACTGCCAGACTGGTATGCTGTTTCCAGAAGATTGTTTGTTTTTGATGATGAGGACCATTTTTGATATTTCTGTTTACACACAACCATCAGGACACATGATCCCGCTATGAAATACTAGTGGAATATATATCCCAATATGTGCTCCGAATGACTGACAACTCACTACCAAAAATAGCACTAAGATGGACACCACAGGGGAGCAGAAGTAAGGGTAGACCAAAAGAGACATGGAGAAGAACAACAGAAAGGATGTTGAGCAATAGAGGGCTCACCTGGGCAAGAGCAGAAAAAAAGGCAAAGGACAGGCATTTGTGGAAAACCCTTGCGGAAGCCCCATGTGCCCTGGGCACTTAAGGTTCAGAGAGAGAGAGATATATCCCAATATATTCTCACGTCTAAAATCACATCTAATTAGTCTGACAATTTAAAACTACGTTCTTTTATGATCCATTTCTCCTATACTAAATAATGAGCAGAAATAATTTTTTAGAAAACAAATATTCTGGAAGTGAAAGGGTTAACATTAAAATAAATAACTCACTCACTCACTCATCGGTTGGGAATGTTTAAGGAAAGCGTGATTCAGGCGGGGGTAAACAAACACCGGCGAAGGTGTCACGTGACATTGCTGCTTTTTTGGGGGGCTCTTGTGGCTGGTAATGAAGATGACGATAGGACGATACATGACAATTACAGCTAACGATCGTGAACTACTTCTTCTTCAATCGTCTTGGAAGTGCGATGTGGTGTTCTTTGCAGCTTATGCGGCGAAGATGTTGATGCATAGCATCATGTCGGCTTGGTAACGGATAATGGCGACTATTTCTTTCAGTCCCTGGCACTCAGAGTGAAGCTAAACAACAGAGAGTGTGAAGCTAAACAACAGAGAGTGTGAAGCTAAACAAGAGAGAGAGAGTGATACGCTTCTTTAAGGGACTCCACTGCCATGGGTATTATGGTGATCCCTGCCCCGTTAGCCAGACTAGGCCTGTTACTGGGGAAACCATAGGAGAGGAGGGACAAAGTTTGCCAACCACGACGTTAGAGTGTCAGCTGCGTGTCGCTGACTGCCAAAGCGGACAGCGTCTTCTTCCCACAAAAATATGGGACGATTCTCTCGAAGCTAGCTGCGATGTCAAGCTTCTGAGTTACCTCCACCACGACGGAGATCAGGTGGACACGCCCAGGTAACACAAGTAAGAGTCTTGACTAAGCAAAGTTTACCTCATCTGGCGGCAGAAAGGGCACCTCTTTACCCACAGTAGGCAGATTAATTAGAAACAACTTAGCACGCACGCATGCACACACACACACACACACATTAGACCTGCAACTACGGCCTTCAGAGATATTTCTTTACTTGGCCAAGAACAACTATTCTTTTCTTTCCTGAGAATAGGGCTCAGATCTCCATGGAGATCCAAAACCCATCAGGAAGACAATATCGAACATTCCCTCTGGGAAAAACTACTTGACCAGAGCCAGACCAGAGAAAGAAATACAGTACCCAGAGCTGTCTGGGAATTTGTTTCAAAATACCTCAGCACAAAGAATATCCATCTCAGTTATTTTCTTTACACACACACCCCACCCCCACCCACCCACACACACACACATATATTGATCTTGTAGTAAGGGGTACAAGTTAAACAGCCTTCCTATTGTACATAAATAATAACTGTCATTTAACCTTTCCCTACCAGCGAGACAATACGTCCCACTGATAGTCTGAAAAAATACATAGGTTTCCTTTTTAATATTACATTACATTTTAGATAATACTTCCATCTGATCTGTACACATTAACACTGGAAATAGAGAATATTCAATGTTATTCCAGTTTACTTATGTTTTAGTACTGTAATTATGTTTTACAACGAGTGGGATTTAGTGTCCCAATGGTTTAAGATAAACATGTCCAAATGGTTATTCTAGTGCACATGTCTACATTATTTCCCGTCTGGTTTCGTTTTAGGACGACTAGAAGACTAACGATCTCCAACTTATAGAAGAGAGCGGTGACTGCCAGACTGGTATGCTGTTTCCAGAAGATTGTTTGTTTTTGATGATGAGGACCATTTTTGATATTTCTGTTTACACACAACCATCAGGACACATGATCCCGCTATGAAATACTAGTGGAATATATCCCAATATGTGCTCCGAATGACTGACAACTCACTACCAAAAATAGCACTAAGATGGACACCACAGGGGAGCAGAAGTAAGGGTAGACCAAAAGAGACATGGAGAAGAACAACAGAAAGGATGTTGAGCAATAGAGGGCTCACCTGGGCAAGAGCAGAAAAAAAGGCAAAGGACAGGCATTTGTGGAAAACCCTTGCGGAAGCCCCATGTGCCCTGGGCACTTAAGGTTCAGAGAGAGAGAGATATATCCCAATATATTCTCACGTCTAAAATCACATCTAATTAGTCTGACAATTTAAAACTACGTTCTTTTATGATCCATTTCTCCTATACTAAATAATGAGCAGAAATAATTTTTTAGAAAACAAATATTCTGGAAGTGAAAGGGTTAACATTAAAATAAATAACTCACTCACTCACTCATCGGTTGGGAATGTTTAAGGAAAGCGTGATTCAGGCGGGGGTAAACAAACACCGGCGAAGGTGTCACGTGACATTGCTGCTTTTTTAGGTCACCAAAAATCTTAAGTGTTTCTGTTTACGAATACTACATTCTAAATCTGCTCTTCTCAGATCTAGCACGTCACTAACATGACAAAAATAATATTTCGTCATGAGACATTTTCTTGTGATACAAATACCACGGAATCTAAAAACGCCGACGCATAAGTAATTTTATGGTGTCGCATCACATTTCTGCTTTTCCTTCACCGATAGAGAAATTAAGAAGAAAAAAAAGCTCTTTCAATCCGTTACAGATAACTTGAGAGTTTAATCTTGAGATGTAATCTCCTTTACAACTACTCAAATATTTGTCGTTAAATAGCTTCAGGAAAGCGTTAACGTTGATTGCAATGATACACTTAAGATATGGGGAAACTTCAAATAAATCTTACTCTTCTCGATATTTGCTATCTTCTTCCCAGTTCTTTAAGCAGGGGAAGTAAACAGTACAAGACTAATTAAAGAATGATAGCATTAGCTGGAACTAATTGTTTAATTAAAGAAAAAGCAACAAAATCTACGGGTTAATCTCAACTTATGATATATGTCCGCTCCATCCTTCACAGAGATAGAAATAAAGGCAACATACATTAATTAATGTATAAGTATATAACTATACACAAACCACTGCAGTAAAGCCGTGATACCAAAATGTACAAACCAGGAAAAAAGTAAAAACAGCTTTATTACTTAACAAACTACAAAGTTGTGACGTTTCGATTAGTTACGATCCACATATCACAAAACTCTATTGAAACATTTTCTACACTCCACCATGCACATATGTGCACATTTCTGAGCGTACTCATCTTGAACGTATCAAAAGGCGCATTTCTGATTGAAATTCGGAAATTTCCAGTTGTTTGAAGCTAAGTACTCTATTTATTTTATTTATTTATTTTGCGCTTATTAAGTAATAAAGCTGTTCCTACTTTTTTCCTGGTTTGTACATTTTAGAAATAAAAGCAATGAGAAAAGATCATAAAATCATAAACAGAAACAAAAAAGGCCATGCGAGAAGATCATCAACAGACAGAAGTCCAAGAAAGAAGATCATCAACAGACAGAAGAAGGCCAAGAAAGAAGATCATCAACAGACAGAAGAAGGCCAAGATAGAAGATCATCAACAGCCACAGAAGAAGGCCAAGAGAGAAGATCATCAACAGAGACAAAGGCCACGGGAGAAGATCATCAACAGAGAAAGAAAAAGGCCAAGAGAGAAGGCCATAGAGGCAGAAAAAGGCCAAGAGAAAAGACAAGAAAAAAGAGACAAGAAAAAAAGGCAAAAAGAGAAGATCATTAAAAAGAGACAGAAAAAAGGCCAAGAGAGAAGATCATAAAAAGAGATAGAAAAAAAGGCCAAGAGAAAAGATCACAGAGAGCCTAAAGCAGTGGTTCCCAAACTTTTTCTGGGAATCTAGACCACATCCCCACCTCCCCCCCCCCAAAAAAAAACCCATGTCCTCAGTTCGTTCTCTGACGCCCCATATAGCTTCCTTGTCCCTCAGCACCTGCTGGATCTTCTCATCGCCCCCAGTAGGGGGCTATGCTGCCCAGTTTTGGAAATCAATGGCCAGCAGAAAGTCATCTACTAGGCTGAAGGGAAACATCAAAACGACTGTCAACGCCCGCCGGTTACATGATGAAAAGAGTGATGAAGACAACGACCATCCACTTTCAGGGGTACAAAACAAAGCATATTTTTACTGCCGCAATGTTTCCTGGCGTCCCAATCGTCTCAGTTACTCTATCTCCACTCAGAACTTACTTCCTCTTAAATCTGAGCGTCCAATCTTTCACTGTCTGTCCGATCATATCGCTCGCTGGTCAAACTAACGAGTTCTCAACCTTCCCCAGACGAAATGCCATACCACAGAGACAAATGTGATCCACCCTTTACCCCGTTTATATATTATCTATTTATAAATGCCGGCAATATAAAACGCAATATCCAGGGAAAATACCTTTGATGCATTAAAAAATATTGACGTTATCGCGCAGCGAGTCAGTGCGGATATATATTGAGCAAATAAGAACGCTGGCTTGTATGAACGCTTCGACCTGCATCATAATAATAATAATGATGACAATAATAAAAAACTTATGAATGGATCAATGTTGCCTATAACCAGTGCCATAGCAAATTAAGGGGGGGGGGGGGAATCTTGTAGAGATATTAACCTAGTGATTACTGAACTTAAATCAGGAAATAAAAATCTACGTCTCTCCAATCTATCCCCAGCAACCTCAGTTATATGAGGACAATAAAGTTCTCATCAGACTGGGCTCGTGTACGATAGACAGTAATAATGCGAGCTCATTATGTAGCAAATCAGTTAGGGTTCAGAAAACAACCAATCAAATTAGATCTCCAGTCAAAGGTTTCATTTTGTGTCAAATTTGACTTCTGTTACAGCATTACGAGTGATGTTGATATTATTATAATCTGTACATCCCAATTTTAAACCAGTATACGTCTAGAAAAAAAAAAAGATAAATTACGTATTATTTTACCTAGCAGAGAGGTATTAGACGCACATAAAGAAAAGATCCGGTACCTTTTTTATTGTAAACTTTTGAAATCTGTTTCTTGTTAAAGTTTGAATCTGGTTCTTGTTACAGTCTGAATCTGGTTATTTGCCAACCTGAACCTAGTTCTTACTACAGTTTGAATCTGGTTCTTGGCCAACGTGAACCTAGTTCTTGTTACAGTCTCAATCTGGTTCTTGGCCAACTTGAACCTAGTTCTTGTTACAGTCTCAATCTGGTTCTTGGCCAACCTGAACCTAGTTCTTGTTACAGTCTCAATCTGGCTCTTGGCCAACTTGAACCTAGTTCTTGTTACAGTCTCAATCTGGTTCTTGGCCAACCTGAACCTAGTTCTTGTTACAGTCTCAATCTGGTTCTTGGCCAACCTGAACCTAGTTCTTGTTACAGTCTCAATCTGGCTCTTGGCCAACTTGAACCTAGTTCTTGTTACAGTCTGAATCTAACTCCGCGGCATAATCTCTTCTTGGCACTCTCTCAATGGACAAAATAAGGGCAGACAGCAGTAAAGGCACGCAGAAATCAATTATCGGCCAACTTCTGGGAAGAATTTACCCAGGGGCTGCACATGAAGCAAACGATCTCATCTCTCTCTGCTGCTAACTAATAAAGTGACCAAAGCTTTCCACCTGCACCCGCTGGATCCGTTAGCGCCGTATGCCTACATTAAAACGCGGGACGTCATTCACGAGTCTCCAGAATGACAGGTTTACAACCTGACGCCTTCGAAGATGAGTTTCGCAATGTGGCATCAACACAACCACCCGTGAAATAGCTTTGATGTTTAGCCACAGACTACACCGCTTAGAGATAATATTGTTTAGCCACAGACTACACCGCTTAGAGATAATATTGTTTAGCCACAGACTACACCGCTTAGAGATAATATTGTTTAGCCACAGACTACACCGCTTAGAGATAATATTGTTTACTCACGGAATATACCATTTGGAGATAATATTGTTTAGTGACAGACTATACCACTTGGAGATAATATTGTTTAGCGACAGACTATACCGCTTGGAGATAATATTGTTTAGCCACAGACTACACTGCTTAGAGATAATATTGTTTACTCACGGAATATACCATTTGGAGATAATATTGTTTAGCGACAGACTATACCGCTTAGAGATAATATTGTTTAGCCACAGACTACACCGCTTAGAAATAATATTGTTTACTCACGGAATATACCATTTGGAGATAATATTGTTTAGTGACAGACTATACCACTTGGAGATAATATTGTTTAGCCACAGACTACACCGCTTAGAGGTAATATTGTTTACTCACGGAATATACCATTTGGAGATAATATTGTTTAGCGACAGAATATACCACTTGGAGATAATATTGTTTAGCGACAGACTATACCGCTTGGAGATAATATTGTTTAGCCACAGACTACACTGCTTAGAGATAATATTGTTTACTCGCGGAATATACCATTTAGAGATAATATTGTTTACTCACGGAATATACCATTTGGAGATAATATTGTTTAGTGACAGACTATACCACTTGGAGATAATATTGTTTAGCGACAGACTATACCGCTTGGAGATAATATTGTTTAGCCACAGACTACACTGCTTAGAGATAATATTGTTTACTCACGGAATATACCATTTGGAGATAATATTGTTTAGCGACAGACTATACCGCTTAGAGATAATTGTTTAGCCACAGACTACACCGCTTAGAAATAATATTGTTTACTCACGGAATATACCATTTGGAGATAATATTGTTTAGTGACAGACTATACCACTTGGAGATAATATTGTTTAGCCACAGACTACACCGCTTAGAGGTAATATTGTTTACTCACGGAATATACCATTTGGAGATAATATTGTTTAGCGACAGAATATACCACTTGGAGATAATATTGTTTAGCGACAGACTATACCGCTTGGAGATAATATTGTTTAGCCACAGACTACACTGCTTAGAGATAATATTGTTTACTCGCGGAATATACCATTTGGAGATAATATTGTTTAGTGACAGACTATACCACTTGGAGATAATATTGTTTAGTGACAGACTATACCACTTGGAGATAATATTGTTTAGTGACAGACTATACCGCTTGGAGATAATATTGTTTAGCGACAGACTATACCACTTGGAGATAATATTGTTTAGCGACAGACTATACCGCTTGGAGATAATAGTGTTTAGCGACAGACTATACCGCTTGGAGATAATATTGTTTAGCCACAGACTATGCCACTTGGAGATAATATTGTTTAGCCACAGACTATACCACTTGGAGATAATATTGTTTAGCCACAGACTATACCACTTGGAGATAATATTGTTTAGCGACAGACTACACCGCTTGGAGATAATATTGTTTACAGTATATACCGTTTGGAGGGAAGTAGAGAACAGATCCAAGAACAGGGACGAGTGGAGAAACTCTATCCGCTGCCTATACTCCCAAGGGAGTGACAGGCAATGAAGATGATGATGATGATGATGATGATGATATAAATCTAAAGATATCATACTGAAGTCACAAAAAGTATCACGCCGAGTTACAACATAACGATATAAATCTAAAAAATAATCATACTGAAGTCACAAAACTTACCATGGAGAATTATGATATAATGATATAAAACTATGAAATATCATATTGAAGTCGCAAACCCTACCATGCAGAATTCCGATATAACAATATAAAATTACAAGTATCATACTGAACTCACAAAACGTAGCTTGGAGAATTTTTATATAATGATATAAATCTATAAATATCATACTGCAGTCACAGCATACAAAAATCACTTTAACAGAAAGGCTATTTCAGGTAGACGACAAGCCACGAGAGAAAAAGAACGTGCTAAATAAAGCAGGAATAATGAGACACAAGGAAAAGCTATAGAAAAGAAAACCAAACTTACCATCAATTCCCAGATGACCTTTCCGACGACCTTCCTTGGATGGTTCAAATTTGTCGATAATCTCCAGACACTTGTCTTTCGTAACTTTTTGCATCTGTGGACAAATAAATGCCGTGGCTACATTTTTCTGGCTTCCATATATCTGAGATGGAGTAAGAAAATGAGACTGGCGATGACTGTCTCTCTGCCTATTGCATGCATATCTGATTTGTGGTCCGGATTCTCAGTTTATTGTTCATCAGTGATTCTCCACGGGGTGACCGACGGCTCCACTGGAACTTCCAAGTTTATGTTTAAATAATTACCGCGATAAAGGAATCTATAAAGGTGAAAATCCTTTCTGGATAATGATTTAACACATCGGAGATGATTCGGGAGGTCTATCTAAGTACACTGGAGTGAATTAAGGACATCATGCAGATTCGCACAAAGATTATTGGAAGCAACAGAAATGTGGTTTATCAGAAGAATGTTGCGAATTCCCTGGACAGCAAAAATAGAGGGAAGAATAGTCAGGGGGGAAGGCAGAGAGAAATGATAGTGGGTAGTTTGACGAGTTGGTGTGAGAGATCACCAAAACTGGTGGCCTGCGTGAAGGATCGCGTTCTACTGAGAAACATAATAGCCAAACGGCAAGGGGCATGATGATGATGATGATGATGATTTGAGGTGCAGCCTGGGTTAAAAAAAAGGAGGATTACGACCTGAGACGTTGAGTTCCACTGACCTACACTGTTTACCCGTAGGAGTTCCTTCGTGCGATGTTGTTAAGGTGGCTGTAGAGTTGAAGCACTTTATACTTCAGACAGTGCACAGCAGAAAAACATCGGTCAGAGCAAAATCAAAGCTTTGATGAACCGACTATATAGAACCCTACTTGCTATATAATCAAGAGTAAATAAAATAAATACATAATGTGTATATAAATATAATACATAATATAATACAGTCCAATATATATTTAATGTTGCGGTAGTGTAGTGGTTAGTGCATTTGTCTGTCGATCAGAAGGTCCTTGGTTCGATTTAGCACTTCAGCGGGATTTTTTTTTTTTTGGGGACTGATCGGCACCGGGGTCAACCCTGTCTCAAAAGATGGGTACCTGGGGCTTCCCTAGGAAAACAAAAGCAGCAAATGACAGGTGCTGGCATTCCTACCTCAAATGCTATAGTAGACTAGAAATGTGAAGACACACATCTTCACACCTCTACAGCATGCACAAAATACAAAGCGATTATTTCTGTATCAGGAACGAAGACAACATTGAACTAAACAACTGCACTTTTATTATGAACCATCACCAAATAAATAAAACAGCAAAAACAGCTTCAAAGAAAAATAAAACCCTGTAATTTCTTCTCAGCTTGCTTGATTTCAGTTTACACACTGAATGGAAAAGTACAGCAAGACGCTGTGAGACTTGGGGAAAGAAACTCCTTCATTAATTCTTTTAATTCTGGGAAATTGGCAGAGCTCAGGTTCTTTAGACAGGCTGGCTACTGCAGGTGCATTTCTGCACCTGGTGAAGGCATTTGGTCATAACTTCAGTGCCTGCCTTGCCCGTACAGGTAACATTACTTCTTAAAATTCCTTTTGGTAACAATTCTGCTCCTGTTTACACTCTTTTAATGTTTGAACGTGAGTGACATCTGCTCACATTTAAGTTTTATATTGCATTACCCGCCAATAAGACAGGTTACGTTATAATTTCCCAAATAAAAACGAAAATCGCCGACAAGACGGACATAGTTTGTTTTTTTTTTTCCCAGTACAAACAATTTTCTTCACGTACAAGAACTTTCTTCACGAACAAGCAACTTTCTTCACGTACAAACAACTTTCTTCACGTACAAACAACTTTCTTCACGTACAAACAACTTATAAAAGCCTAATAACAAGAGTCAGACCCAAAACGGACAACAAAATGGCGCCAAACACTTCTGAACGCGACTGGCGGGAAAGCACCAAACAGAGAGAGCAAGGACGTGCTGAAACCAGCATAACTAACGGAACTTCGGAAACTGGGACGCTGCTGTAATCTGTTTTGAATTCCTGTCTCATCAGTTTCTATATATGTGCCCTTCTTTAGCACTGTCTGTCCCTCCCCCCGTTAATTATTCTGAGATCGCAGCTCTGTGGTATATCACATTCTCTCTCGACATCTGAATCCCCGTGAAATCCCTCAACCAATTATTCTACTCGGCGACTGTTTCCCCTCCCCTCCAGCTGTCCCTCAACTCTGAATCACGTATGGAAACAATTCAATTCTTCCGTACTCTATGCAGAAAACATGTATACCATGATCTCGGTAGAACTGTTAGAAAAGGGGGGGGGGGGCGACCTCTGTGAGATTACTGGTGTGATGACGAGTAAAACCAGAGCTATACCAAGAACCTGCTTCAACTCTTCGCTGATGCTCATAGCAACAGGTTAAGCCTGAATAGCGTGGCCATCCTGCTTGGGGTTGTGTGCTGGCGCTAGTGGAGACTGGAGACATGTGTTGTCGTTGTGTGCCGGGTGGCGACAAGAATTTGTAGACAGGAAGACGACTTGTGAGTTCTTAAGAAAGTTAAGGCATTTCAACTATTGTTCATACATACCGTGTCTGTTGCCTACCATTTCTTAGGGAGACTGAAGTATTTTATCTAGTGTCCCTACACGGTTCTCTTATGGTGTCTGTTAATCATAACTTTTTAGGGAGACTGAAGTATTTCATCATAAAACAGCCTATTGTCAAGCTTTTCTCAAATATAAAGACTCCTATACTGCGACGTTCCATAAACCTGCTTCATTTCTACAAATCTCGAATAAGTATATGATCTTGAACTATTCTAAATCAGACAGCTCTAAACAGCTCACAACAGCTCTAGACAGCTCACAACAGCTCTAGACAGCTCACAACATCTCTAAACATCCAGAAAAGATAACCGCAGGTTAGGTTATGCAGGTTAAAGCTGGAAACACGTAAAGAACTATAGTACATCTATTTAGAACAGACCTTACATCTCAATATACATCACAGCTCTCTTAAACTAGCCAAGCTAACATCTGATGAAGTTAGTAAAATGAAACTCGGTGCTCGAGGCACAATAGTAAATATCTTAATCTCAGCCGACAGATGGTCAGACCTAGGCCGCCATATCTGCCAATGAAATCCCAGGATACTGGGTCCTATAGTCTCACTAGAGAATTATCTACTGTAGAAGTAAATTGGTACAAATACTTCATAAAAACCTGGGAAAGCTCGATTCACGCGACATATCTTAACTCAAAACACACTATAACCCAGGAAATCAAGTATTATAGAAAGATCTTAATCTTACACTAAAATAAAACAAAAACAACTTGCACTAATCACACTCGAAACATCATAATTTGGAAGAAAATGATGGTACTGAAATTTTCAAGTTACATCTCGTGGAGATTCAGTTATCCACAATTATAGGGAAGTGACCGGTGGCTGAGCTAAGCCGGTGGTTCACGTTCTCGGGATGCGTCTATGCGAAAGAATGGAGTCCTCGACTCGGGACTTTATGCTGGGTGACCTGAACGTGGGACGACGGGAGTTATGTTTTGTCTGATCGTGTATCGTTTACTTCTTCACCATGCTCCAAGTTACAGAACTTACCTAGAAACTTCTTACATCTTACACCCTTCCCGTGCCGTTAAACGTCACATAGGGCTCGCATGATAGTTCGATAAGTTTTCCTGTTTTCGGCGAGATTTTCAACCTAATCAAAGGGATTTTATGCCTACTAATTTGGCCTCTCTTAACAATGTCCTCGTTTCACGTGGTCAACGCCTTTTTCTTCGGCCTTTTGTATTCCACTTGACAGCTTGTTTTGGGATTCTCTGATTGTTTCTTCTCATCACGTGACCGGCATATGTCCATGTCCTTTTTCTGATCGCCTACATGAGACAGGTTGTTGTTCGCTCATCTACCTTATCTCTGCGTTGTTCTTGAATTCGTTCCACTTTATACCTAGAAAGTACAGGTTCAGAATTGTACATATTTCCTACTGAATTTCACATATTTTAGAGACGTCGCTAGCGAACCGTCTCAGTTTCATGGGATACCAGTAACAATCTGATCGATGAGAAGAAAATATAAAGGGGCCTGTTTCAGCGGAGCATTTTGCTTGACTCTGGACAAAGAAGTCACACTAGCAATACTCACTTCTAGACAAACTAGTGCAATCAATAGCGATGAATGCTTCTGAGGAAATGAAAACTTCATTTTGAGACCTAGTCAAAACCGTATCGGTATGTTACCTCTACATGCTATTTTAATTCCATATTTTAAATCTAACTGCCTATATTAAGTGGGGATTTTTTTTTTGCAGATAAAGACTTTTATACTGATAATTCCTGCCTAATTATACTTAATTGTCTGTCTCACAGTTACACATAACAATAATATTACGTGCAGCTCTAGGAAAGTGGAAAATATTCTGTGACAGAAAAAGCACATGATGTTCAATTTTATAGGTCATTTAAATGTAGGATCTGGTCATGAGAAGAAGGAAAAAAAAACAGACAAGTCGTAGAAAGACACTACTAAGTGGGGGTTTTTTCTAAACTTATTTATAATCTCTAATGTTCTTTTCTTCTGTGCTAAAAATGCTTCTTAAACGCTCAAATGTTCCAGGAGCATCATGCCCTTCTTGACAAGTCCATAGATGCTCCAACTCTTTCTTGGCAAGAGACGAACCTCACTCGCACAATCCCTCAGTCTTGTTGCCTTCTTTTAAATGGTTTAGCTACACACATGAAAATTTAATTTGTACCTATTGTTAAGGGAGATTGCCAAAGTTCTCCTTTCAAACGAAAGTGCCCCGGGCTATTATAAACTGACGCTATTCTCCCCCTTCCCTCCCCCAAATCCCTTCTCAGCTCCAAATCTTTCCTGCTTTATTGATTTCATGATCACCATAACCAATTTCTCCACCGACGCTGAATTAACTGAACAAAATGCGTCTGGAATATTTTCACAGGAAACAGTTTCGAACCTGCCACAAATAAAACTTTAAAAACGGCACTGACTATATAAACTGACTTTTGTATACTTATTTTATACATCACGTATTACTAATAATTAATAACAAAAAGTTCAGCTAGAAGGGACAAAAGAAAATGCATAGACAATATAGCGAAAGAGGCAGAGAAAGCAGCAAAAACAGGAGGCAGAAAAACTTTATATAACATACAAAAGAGGCTAACAGGTACTATTACATCTAAAGAAAGACCAATCTTTAGCAAAACTGGAACCCTATTAACATAAAGTAAAGACCAAAAGCAAAGATGGACTGAACACTTCCAAGAAATACTTAATCGACCACACCCAAAAAAGTTGTTAAACCTTGAAACCGACTTACCAGCCCCACAGCTAAATATCAACCTAGATGAAATTACATTGCATGAAATTGAAACAGCAGTGAATTTAAAGGCTAACAACAAAGCTGCAGGTGAAGATGAAATAACACCCGAAATGTTAAAAGCTATCAATAGTGACAACATGAGACAACTACAGAGAACGTTTAATAAGATTTAGAAAGAAGAAAGGTCCCTTCTAAATGGAAAAAAGGAATCATTGTTAAAATACCAACAAAAAAAAAGGGTAACCTTAGTGACTGTAACAACTGGAGTGGAGTAACCTTAATATTAGTTGTGTCAAACGTATTTTGCAAAGTTATTCTGAATAGAATTAAAGATAAAGTAGATACTGCAATGAGAGAAGAACAAGCAGGATTTCGAAAAGGGAGAAGCTGTCTTGACCAGATCTTTACTCTAAGAATAACACTTGAAGAACATATTGAAAAGAAGAAACCATTAATACTGAACTTCATAGACTTTAAAAAGGCATTTGATAGCATACACAGAGATTCATTGTGGAGAATTTTAAGTCTATATGGAATACCATCTAAAATTGTCAACATCAATAAGGACTTCTACAATGGATATGTTTGTGCAGTCAAAAGAGAAGAAGGGATGAGTGAATGGTTCCAGATTGAAACAGGCGTGAAACAAGGATGTATACTGTCTCCTTTGCTTTCTGGAATTACAAAAGACTTCATAATGAAAAAATGCTGCACAGGTAACACAGGTATTGACTAGCTACATGGGACCCAACTAGAAGATCTTGATTTTGCTGATGACGTAACTCATATGAGTAACAATGTGAATTCCATGCAAGAAAAAACAGATAGTCTGTCTTCAATGGCTAGCAAAATAGGACTTGAAATTAACAAGGACAAAACAAAAATAATGAAACTTTCCATTAATCAAAATGGACAAAATACACGTAGAAGAGACAGACAGTGAAGAAATCAACCAATTGTATACCTTGACAGCTACATAGACCAGGATGGTGACACCAGAAAGGAAGTTAGAATTAGAATTGCAAAAAAAGCATCGATCTTCAAGAATCTTGAGAACATATGGCATTCAAAAACTATAAGCACAAAAGCAAAGATGGACCGAACACTTCCAAGAAATACTTAATCGACCACACCCAAAAAAGTGTTAAACCTTGAAACCGACTTACCAGCCCCACAGCTAAATATCAACCTAGATGAAATTACATTGCATGAAATTGAAACAGCAGTGAATTTAAAGGCTAACAACAAAGCTGCAGGTGAAGATGAAATAACACCCGAAATGTTAAAAGCTATCAATAGTGACAACATGAGACAACTACAGAGAACGTTTAATAAGATTTAGAAAGAAGAAAGGTCCCTTCTAAATGGAAAAAAGGAATCATTGTTAAAATACCAACAAAAAAAAAAGGGTAACCTTAGTGACTGTAACAACTGGAGTGGAGTAACCTTAATATCAGTTGTGTCAAAAGTATTTTGCAAAGTTATTCTGAATAGAATTAAAGATAAAGTAGATACTGCAATGAGAGAAGAACAAGCAGGATTTCGAAAAGGGAGAAGCTGTCTTGACCAGATCTTTACTCTAAGAATAACACTTGAAGAACATATTGAAAAGAAGAAACCATTAATACTGAACTTCATAGACTTTAAAAAGGCATTTGATAGCATACACAGAGATTCATTGTGGAGAATTTTAAGTCTATATGGAATACCATCTAAAATTGTCAACATCAATAAGGACTTCTACAATGGATATGTTTGTGCAGTCAAGACAGAAGAAGGGATGAGTGAATGGTTTCAGATTGAAACAGGCGTGAAACAAGGATGTATACTGTCTCCTTTACTTTTTGGGATTACAATAGACTTCATAATGAAAAAATGCTGCTCAGGTAACACAGGTATTGACTGGGTACATGGGACCCAACTAGAAGATCTTGATTTTGCTGATGACATAACACTTATCAGTAACAATGTGAATTCCATGCAAGAAAAAACAGATAGCCTGTCTTCATTGGCTAGCAAAATAGGACTTGAAATTAACAAGGACAAAACAAAAATAATGAAAATTCCCATCAATCAAAATGGAAAAATAAACATAGAAGGGACAGATATTGAAGAAGTCAATCAATTTGCATACCTTGGCAGCTACATGGACCAGGGTGGTGACACTAGACAGGAAGTTAGGATCAGAATTGCAAAAGCAGCATCAATCTTCAAGAATCTTGAGAACATATGGAATTCAAAAGTTATAAGCACAAAAACCAAGTTAAGACTATTCAATTCAAATGTAATATCCACCCTCATTTATGCATGCGAAAGCTGGAAAACAACTAAAGAAATAGAAAAGAAATTAGACTCTTTTGAAAACAAATGCCTAAGGAAAATACTCGGCATCAAGTGGAATGAATTCAAGAACAATGCAGAGATAAGACAGATGACTGAACAACAACCAGTCTCACGGGTGATCAGGAACAGGAGATGGACATATGTTGGCCACTTGATGAGAAGAAATGAGCAGAGAATCCCAAAACAAGCTATCAAGTGGAACATAACAGGCCGAAGAAAAAGGGGCAGACCGCGTGAAACTCTGAAGAGAACATTATTAAGAGAGGCCAAGTTAACAGGCATAAAATCCTTTGTTGAGGTTGAAAGACTCGCCGAAGACAGGAAATATTGGCGAACTACTTTGCGAGCCCTATGTGACGTCTAACGGCACGGGAAGGATATAAGATATAAGATAAGATAAGGACACAATGGTAAGATCCACTCTGGAACAGCGCCTGATTTTCCAGGCTGGCTGCCTTCACCCTCCTGGATTCAACAATAAATCCAGCTTTCTTTAAACCGCTTTACACTTCCGCCTACTTGCTACCTGTTTCTATTTCTGCTGTTCATGCACAACTTTCTTGAAGAAATCACATGATCATGCTCCTTAACTTCGTCTTGTCCTCACTCACTTCGCCGCTTTTTCTCATTCTTACCGCAGCCGATTTAAGGTTATTTTTTCAGCCTTTTCTGTCCTCATGTAGTCCCTAGCAGGCTTTGTCAGCTTTCTTGTCCAGGCGTCCTAAGAGAGCAGTCTTGTCCTCTCAGTGTTCTCTATTCTTTCTGTACCTTCCTTCATCCACCTTTCTCTATACTCACTTCTATCATCTTTACCATCTGGGCGGCTTTTGTTTCGGCCTCAGGTATCCAACGGGAGTAAGCTGGGGCCATCTGGGACACAATGCCATGTTGTTTACATATGGTACCCTTTGTCACTATCCCATTGCCTCATTTCTCTGCTCCCACTTTTTCCTTACCTACGTTATCTTGGCGCATTTTGTGCCCGTCTTTCTTTCAAGGAGGAGACCAGAATGCTAAGTGTTTAATTCTTCTAAGACCCTAACACGGATGAAGGTTTGAACTTAGCTGCAATATTACCACATACATCATCTCCTTACTCGCACTATTCACCATTGCAATGAACAGACCACAAAAACACTTCTCATCTGAGAATGCCGGGATGATTTCTATCTCAATTTAACTGAAACGAATTGCAATCTCGAACAGAATCTCTTATGTTGTTAATGCGACAGAGCACTGAAGATCACTCTCTTGTGTGAAAGAGGAAAGATAAAACATAAAGCAAATAAGAGATGGATTGCCAAGAAAATAATAACCTACATTTCGTTTCTCCAAATAGAAAAAGATATCCACATGGAGCTACGTGTTGAGGTTTTAGTAAAAAAAAAAAGACGAGGGGGTACAACAGGAAGGAAATGACAGAAATGGCAATAACAGACAGTCAGATGTGAACATGGTAATAAAGTATAAAAAAGAAAGGGCCAATATTTCAGCACAATGCTTTTATCACGGTAAACAAAACAACGGGGAAAAAAACACACACACACAATCATCTTACGAAGTTTGCTCTGAATTCTGAATAAAAACAAGCCACAGAATGCCTACATTCGTCATTGCATCATTTATATTCGTATTTCACTAAACACATGGAGAAAACAGCATGTCAAGTCTATAGCACAGTTTAAACATGAGAGCGAAAGTTTATAGATAGGTGTCATAATTATTATTATTATTATTGGGGCAATGATCATCTGTTGTCCGCCATTACCTTGTTATTTCCCTAACATGCCTTATTTGGCTCTGTCATATTTCTAATAAATCCCTACTGTTTACCCTTATCACTTCCTTATTGCGCAACTAAGATTTATGGCGCCCATGACAAGTATTTATTTTTAATGGTGTTGTCTGAAAAAAAAGGTGGGACATGACATCTTATTTAAATACGTATCATTTTCCCATATTTGATCACAAAACGGCACTCCTCTTCCCCTAATTTATCGCCCATGGCTCATGCCCCGCCTGCCTTATCCTGGCTACGCCTCTGCTTGTTGGGGCTATACGTCGATGTCCGGAAAGTGAAGCTCGATTGCCTCCTCAATGCGTGTACGATTCATCATGTCCGCGCATTCTCTCATCCGTCTGGCAGGATGTCATTAGGCTGCCACAAATTTTTCCACCCCACTCTCACATGTCACTCAAGCATGAAAAGCCAGATGTCTAAGACCAAGTGTGCCCTGGGTGGTAATCGCTGCTCACAAAGTTCCAAACACAACACACACAGACCGGAGGCATAGGATCAGAATTCTTACGTGGAATGTTTGGCAAAAGCCCATCCAGGTAACTCTCAGAACCATGGAAATCTGTCATGATATTTGCGTTTTCGTTTCTCAAAGACTACCAAATTCTCCACATAAGGCACCCATCTATTTCCTTACGTGAATTCTTCAGGTAAGAACGTTTATATACAGGGCGTCTATAAACTATTCACCTGTTGAAACGCTCGGCCTACCTGCTTCTTTTTGGTGTCAAACGTCGAATGGAAAAACTAATTATGTCAGTCCGTAAGAGCAGCGAAGAGCAAAACCTCTATCTTAATGCGAAGAAAACTAAATTGATGACAATTGACAAACCAAACAAGGCAGCTGAAATATATATCAATGAGGAAAAAACCCGAAGAAGTTGAGAGTTTTGAATATCTTGGATCACTACTAACTAATAATGGAGATACAATGAGGGAATTAAAAGGAGGACATCTGTCACTCTTCAGAAAGTAAAACAGCTAAAGAATCTGTGGAGAGGAACAGACAGAGCCACAAAAATAAGATTTTTTAAGAGCATGCATATTTCCCATCGCAACATATGCCTTTGAGACCTGGACATTTAACAAAACAGCTGAGAAACACATAAATGCCTTTGAATGTAAATGCTACAGAAATATCATGGACACAAAAAAGAACAAATATATCCATACTACAAGAACTTAATATTGAAGAAGGCTGGCTAGTAAAGAGGATTAAAAAGAAAAAAACTTAAATATTTTGGACACATTAAACATCATGATAATCTAGAGAAGACCTCTTCGAATGGGAAAAAAGAAAGAGAGGAAGACCAAGGCGAAGATGGCTGCAAGACATCACTGATAATCTGCAAATGGATGCATCAGCAGCAGGCCATCTTACTCACAACCGAGAGGCCTACATGAGTGCTGTTAGGGAGGCAAAGTTCCGCAAGGGACATGCAAATGAATGAATGATTGAACGTCGCCAGTTTCTTTAAACTCTTGAAACCATCGCCTCAGTGATTGTTCAGTAGGCGGATCCTTCTTGAATTCTTGCCTATACAAACGCTTAACAGTTACAGGGGATTTTGTTTCCCCTAACCACAAGACCCACATCGTCTTTCCTAGCACGATCGCCATTTGTTACTGTTTTGTCACAGAGCATGATGGTAAGGATGTTGCCAACGTCACTGAAAAAAAAAATTTCTGATGTCGATTTTACTACATTACACTTGATTGTAACTTTTTTTTTTTTTAATGGACGACGGTTATCAAGTGAATAATTTATGTAAACCTAAAGCTGTTTACATTTTATGTTTTCGTTTCTTTCATTGTTGTTATTTTTCTGTCTTTTCACTGTGTTTTCTTGATCATAAGCATGCACTGCTACAGAAAGGATGGCAGTTACCAGCTTCTGGCAATGATTTTAGATGAAGCGGAAGGAAATATTATGTACTGAAAGGCCTTACTTCTGATCGCTTGCTTTCAAGTTGGTCGGTACCTTATATTACTATTACAACTCATCCTCCATGCAGTGCTAGATAACACTCGTAACCTTTACAACAAAGTGCACGCTAGATAACACCTGTGACCTTTACAAAAAAAGTGCACGCTAGATAACACTCGTAACCTTTACAACAAAGCGCACAATAGATAACACTTGTAACCTTTACAACAAAGTGCACAATAGATAACACTTGTAACCTTTACAACAAAGTGCATCGATTAAGCACTGATTTCTGCTGTCAGTGAACAGCTTCAGTAGCCTACCAATTCGGAGATCTTAAGTCGCAAGCTAGCTAATCTCTGTCACATCTTCTTCTTCTTCTTCGTTCGCTTCTACCACCAAGATTTTGATCCTACTGAATTTACACCTGTGGTCCTCGTTAAGTCTCATGGTCCCCGAAAGGACCACACGAGATCCCCGAGAGGACCACAAGAGTTTCAGAGTATCGCAGGGCTTGAGCCTGTATTCTTGGTGGGTCTCAGAAGCTGGATTGCGTGACACCGTGGTTTTCGTTGCACCAGTTTAGTTTAGAGTTGGACTTTCTCACCGGAAGTCCTCGACGTGCTTTGGATATCAGTGTATCCCCGCTGGGTGAGAGGCGGTAGCCAACCCAGGTCAGAGTTTGACTTTCTCACCGGAAAACCTCGATGTGTTTTGGATATCAGTGTATCCCCGCTGGGTTAGAGGTGGTAGCCCACCTAGGCCAGAGTTGGACTTTCTCACCGGAAAACCTCAGCGTGATTAGGATACGCAAACATCCCCGCCGGGTGAGAGGTGGTTGCCTATCTAGACTGCCCTGGTCCAGTGTCTCCGACTTCAGCATTTTGTAGTTGTGGCCGCTACCCTTCCTAGTTATGACCAGGATGGAGCTTTTGTCCAGGAGGACGAATCCTCGCCATTAGTGACTTCCACCCCTGGGTTGAGCCGGTTTATGCATATTATCCCAGTATGGGCGTGTTTGGGACGTGACCGACCTCTAGAGCAGAGGTACCGTGACATGCGTAGCCTTCAAGTTTCAGCCCCTGAGGATCAATCTCCGTGTCCAGGTTCGGGAATATTAACCCGATTCCCTTTCGATAGGCTGCGGGCAGACTCTTCTAGAAAGAAAGAATGCCCCGGGGTCAGAACGGAGTTTTCCTATCTCTCAGGACCGACTGACCCAGGTTCAACTGCTGTTCACATGGAACCTTTCTCCACTTCAGTCTTCAAAGTTCTCGTTTGAATATTTGCTACTACCACCAAGATCTGCACCTGGGGCGGCTCCACCCAGGATCGCTCCCCAGGCTTCCACGCTCACCCCGACGGCCCTCCTACTCGTCTCTGCCTCGCTTCCGGCCCCATGGAAGGGCCCACTGTCGAGACAGCCCGGTATGGGTCTGACGCTCTAGCGCCATCTATTTTCAGGTCTGGTTGATTCGGCAGGTGAGTTGTTACACACTCCTTAGCGGGTTCAGACTTCCATGGCCACCGTCCAGCTCTGTCACAGCTAACCAAAAGACAAAGAAGGCAAGGGCGGATATATTTCAGTATCATATTTTTAGGTCAAGTTTTCGACTTCGTGATTATTATGGATAGTAAAATTCCCAATACTTCTTCTGAAGTGAAAATCATCCACTGTCTGTTAATGTGAAATGAAGTTAAACAAATATTCCATATTCCAACGTTTGGAAGTAGTTCCCTGGATTATCATTCACTGGGGCGTGCCGACTTTGCTTGGAACAGCCAAGCACCATACTCTATACATCAGTTATTACTGCATTATACTTACACATCTTATATACTCTATATGTAAGTTAGAAGTTATTAGTCCACCATACCATGGTGGTGGAGTCTGCTAAAGAAGCACTGCACACCCTCTGCTTTTTAGCTGTACTCGGGGACTGAAAAAGTAGCCGCCTAACCCCCTCCCACGCCGATATGATGCTGTGCCCCAACATCTTCACACCATCGCCTGCAAATAACACCAGCTCGCAGTTACAGGGAGATAGAACACAAGACAAGACAAGACAAGACACCTACACTTCGAGGTATCCATGACACATCTAAACCTGTCAGATGTAATGCTCAAGGTCATTTGAACAGATCAAACTTATGTCCAACAAAGTGTCTCCAAATTTATTATTTATTTCTGTCTCAGCTCATTTTCTTCTTTAAATTACTCTAAACAAGACAAAAGCTGCTCATTTTCTTCTTTAAATTACTCTAAACAAGACAAAAGCTGCTCATTTTCTTCTTTAAATTACTCTAAACAAGACAAAAGCTGCTCATTTTCTTCTTTAAATTACTCTAAACAAGACAAAAGCTGCTCATTTTCTTCTTTAAATTACTCTAAACCTAACAAAAGCTTCACCGGCTTATTCGACTGGTCAAGAAAATCGACTCGGTTGAAAACCGGAACGGGCCGAAAAGTGCAACCCAGGCGTTCTTTAGCTTGCAAGAACATTCTGGCGGGCAAAACACGTAAATAACTGAATATATCACTTGGAGTGCACGCGAAAGATAAATAAGCAAAAACAAACAACACGCTAAAGCTAAGTAAATATGAACTTATTTTTAACTTTCATCTTTATCGGAAACTTCAATGAACTCAGCTTTTTTTTTTTTTTTGGGTTTCGAGAAATGGAATTTGGCGGGGGTCTTACAGGAATCGATGCTGATGCTGACTTGAAATGTTACCCGATGGTTGTGGCTGTGATGAGTCGATGCTGATTTGAAATGTTACCCGATGGTTGTGGCTGTGGTGTTTTGAAAAGGGAAAGAACTGAAGTCAGCCACACAAGTTTTTCTCCAAAAAATTTCTTTGTAACAGGCCATTAGGTCTTGTAGTCTTGCACTTCTTTCAAAGTTAGGATCAACCCTTTCTCAGGACGCAGTGAAGTCCTCTTCTGTGACGATTCCTTCCTCCAACCTTCTTTTAATCATCATCTCCTAGATTGTGCCGTATCACCAGACTTCCAGTTCTAATTCCCTTTACCTTGTCAACAACATCTGAAGCAATAGTGTTCATGAGATATTCCAAACATTTCAAATTCATCAACCTTGATGTGATTTCATTTCTTCCAAGCTCCTTTCAATGTACTTTGCGTCGCTTCTTCTCATGCATCTATGTTAGTTTCAATTTCATTCAGAATCGTGAGGATCTTCCAAAATGCTTTAATTTATTTTGCTTCGATAACTTAGAAACATTAGCATCTAATGAAGGTGTAGCCGTAGCAAAGGTTCTTTTCAGGTAATAAGATCTGAAAACTGAAACCTCATCTTGATCAACTGACTGCAGTAATGAGCTTGTGTTTGCGGGCAAGAAGATATTCTGAATTTCTTTATGGGCCTCAATCGCCTCATGAAGTACTATCAACAAGCAGCAGAATCTTCAAAGAATTTTCTGCCCTTTGCAATAAGCCTCAACTATAGATCTTAAATAATCCGAGAACCAAGCTCAGAATAAATTACCAGTCATTCAGGCTTTTGCTTTGGACTTGTGATAAACGGTAAGACTAGGTTTATGATAGGTTTGATGAGCTTTAAGATTCCTGAAATGGTATAAAAGCATCAGCTTTAGCTTACAGTCATCAGCTGCTTCAGCCCCTAGCAACAGCTTTAACTTACAGTCACCAGTTGCTTCGGCTCCTACCCACATCTTTAGCTTACAGTCACCAGTTGCTTCAGCTCCTAGCCTCATCTTTAGCCCTTTTTTTAACAGCCTTGAATCCAGGCACAGATTTCCCTCCTCTGCAATAAAAGTTCTAGCTGATATTTTCTTATCATGCCCGTTTCATCTAAACTGAGTATCTGTTGCTTCGCTGTGCCACCGTCTTCTATGGTTTTTTTTTTATATCGAGCTTTGCACGATATATTTCTGCAGTATCCCCGCTAGGTCCTTCTCCCAGCATTGCTGCATCATGCAAATCTGACCTAGCCCCACATTTATTAAACCAGCCTTTGCTTGTCTCAAACCTCTGCTTCTGCTGATGCCTCTCCTGATCCAGTCTTCATTGCATGGTCGTGGTAACAGAAATACTGTCCCTGGTTTGGACTTGGATCTAAATATTTGACATTTTTTTCCGTATCAGCAATTAGGTCGTCCTGCTTCCAACTGACTTTAGTATGTACTGGAGTAGCACCCTTTTTAATTGTATATAACTATGGCTTTTGTCTTAAGAACTGTACCAACTGGTGAGCTTCTTCTTCGTTCTCTTCTATCACCATGATCGCCCATGTGCTGCTGAATTTACTCCTGTAACAGGAAGCTCACAGCAAACATGGCGGGGGGGGGGGGGGGGGGGGCCGGTGGCTTGAGCTTTTATTCTGTGGTGGGTCACAGAGGCAGAAATGCGTGACCAATGTGGTTTTCGATTCACCAGAAAGCTTCGAACTGGCTCACCCGAACCCCGACTTGTTTTGGGTATCAAACCCGCCGGGTGCGAGCAGGCTGACAAGAGCAGGCTGCACTGGTCCAGTGTCTCCGTCTTCATGACGTTGGTTTTCACGGTCTCTGCAAGACTTAGCTTTGGTCAAGTATACTCAGCTTGTTCATGACTTGGGTTTTCACGGCCTCTGCAAGACTTAGCTTTGATCAAAGTACGCTTAGCTTGTTCAGAACTTTGGTTTTCACGGTCTCTGTAAGACTTAGCTTTGATCAAAGTACGCTTAGCTTGTTCAGAACTTTGGTTTTCACGGTCTCTGCAAGACTTAGCTTTGGTCATAGTATGCTCAGCTTGTTCATGACTTGGGTTTTCACGGTCTCTGCAAGACTTAGCTTTGATCAAAGTACGCTCAGCTTGCAGAATATCTCAACATGAGACATGCCATTGTTGCTAAATACTAAAATTCTAGCTTTTCCTGCCAACTGAGAACATTAACGTTTCTTTTAGCCGCGCTACTACAATTAGGAGTTATCCTTATTATTACCACAAATTAAATGCATTATAAACACAAATATAACAATATTATACACACAATATAAGATCCACCTCGAAAACAAACAAATGGCGCTGAGTAAACTTGGTCAGAACAGAAACCAAGATTGCCAGATTTGCTTTCTCATGTGATGTGAGTATAAATAACACATTCACATTTGTTTTGACTTTTTTTGTGTGGACTTTAACTGGTATTGTTTGGCTTTAAATAAAACTTTTAATCTGGCTTGGCTGGCAGAACCGCGAAGAAGGTGTTTAAAACCGGTCGAAAGAGTGGACAACGGGGTCAAATACGTGGACTGTGGTTATAAAACAGTCGAAAGAGCGAGTCGTAGAAAAGCCAGGGACGTTTGTATTTCCTTCTTTAAACTGCTCTAAACCTAAAAAAAAAAAAAACTGCTTCGTTTCTGTGCTAAGTTTCACTTGCATTTTGCATCCAACTTCAACATAATAAATATGAAAAAAATGGCGTGAAGAAATGACCAGAGTGGTACATTCACATCACAAAAAAAAATGTCTGACCCAATAAAAGAATATGTCAAAATATTCCAAGCAATCACTGACTGCGTCTTCTTCCTCCTACACCAACACAAACAGAATTTTATAAACCAACAAAGGTTATCACAAACAATAACAACAACAACAACAACAACGAAATCATAAGTGAGTCACGTGGTGCTGTGAGTGGAGAACTTACCCCCTGCTCAGCTTCCAAAAACAGTAACAAATCGTCTGTAGACATGTAGTCAGCGTTGCTTGCATATCTGTAAGGACAGTACGCATACATGAAGCACTGACAATATGTGAATTGTTTCTATCAACAGCAAACTATGAAAACTACTATGCTCGTAGACAGATACATCAGATGTGGGACAGGGTGGGAGCTTGGATTTAAAAACATAAAAGAAAAGCTTATGTGAACACAGTATTCAGTTAATATTAATTAAGTCTGGGGCAAACAGTATTCAGTTAATATTAACTAAGTCTGGGACAAACACAGTATCCAGTTAATATTAATTAAGTCTGGGGCAAACAGTATTCAGTTAATATTAACTAAGTCTGGGACAAACACAGTATCCAGTTAATATTAATTAAGTCTGGGACAAACACAGTATTCAGTTAATATTAACTAAGTCTGGGACAAACACAGTATTCAGTTAATATTAATTAAGTCTGGGACAAACACAGTATTCAGTTAATATTAATTAAGTCTGGGACAAACACAGTATTCAGTTAATATTAACTAAGTCTGGGACAAACACAGTATTCAGTTAATATTAATTAAGTCTGGGACAAACACAGTATTCAGTTAATTAAGTCTGGGAGGGCTGTGCGAGATTTTTTTGTGTCGGGGGTGGGGGAGGGGGGAGGTGAGAGAGAAAGAGGGGGAAGAGGAAAGAAAGAAGGAAAGAAATATCAAACTTCTCACAGCTGGTCAAAATGACAATCTGTCAACACACGTGGCTCACACAGCGCGCTGCTCACACTGAAACGCATTGAAAGGCTGCTCAGACTGAAGCTCACATAAAGACTACACACTGAAACTCATAAAAAGACCACACTCATACTGAAACTCATAAAAAGACTGCTCTCACTGAAACTCGTAGAAAGACTACTTACACTGAAACGCATAAAAAGATTGCTCTCAACGAAAACCACAGAAAGACTACTCAAATTGAAACTCATAGAAATACTATTCACACTGAAACTCATACAAAGACTACTCTCACTGAAAACCACAGAAAGGCTATTCACATTGAAACTCATAAAAATACTACCCACCTTGAAACTCATAGAAAGTCTATCCTCATTGAAACTCACACAAAGACTATTCACACTGAAACTCACAGAAAGACTATTTTCACTGAAACCCACAGAAAGACTATTCTCACTGAAACCCACAGAAAGACTATTCTCACTGAAACCCACAGAAAGACTATTCTCACTGAAACCCACCTTGAAATTCACAGAAAGACTACCTACCTTGAAACTCAAAGAAATGCTACCCACCTTGAAACTCACAGAAACACTATTCATACTGAAACTCACAGAAAGGCTCCTCACACTGAAGCCCACGGAAAGGCTGCTAATACTGAAACTCACAGATGCTCTCTCACTGAAACACATAACACAGGCTGCAAGCGCTTTATGGAGATCTCTGTGCGTGTCGGGGCGATGACGTTCAGCAATGAAGTTTACAGAATAAGAAGTCTGAAAGAAACATGTAATCTACAAACCACAGTCTGGAGCCGTGACACTGCAAACATAAGGAAGAAATGATTCCTCTAAGACAGATGCATCCAACAAAAGATAAAACTGCATTAAACAAAAAAATAAACTGAAATGGAGTCGACATTTCTCAGCGCACTTTCGTATATACAAATTATACATCGCTCTTGACCTTCATGAATCATGTTTTCAAGGAAAACTGAAAAAAAATATATTTATCAGCCAAGATCTTGAAACTCATCTTTTAAAAATAAAATCTGGTGCAAACAAGAAGTTCTCAAATTGACATTACGAAAGAGAAAGTAGGAAGCTTCCAACACTTTCTATCTTTTAGATTGAAAACTAGTGACAGCCTGTCAACACAACTGAACAAATCCTATATTCCAATGTTAATAAGTAGTTTCCTGGATTATCGACAACTGTAACTGAAATTTGTAGATAATTATGATAGACAACATACATAATTTTAAATGACCTGAAAAAAAGAAATCGGGAGTCAGGATTTCAGTTTAGACTCCGGAAAGTAAGGACATTAACTTGAAGGAGCACGCAACTAACACACACGTCTCCATATAGGCCATTATCAGGAGTGACTGGCACTGTTCTCAAACGTGTGCAGACCATGTGAGATGGATGAGGCCGCCAGTGAGGGAGAAGTTATGCAAGAAACCTGCACATGAGAACACGACAATGAACGTGCACCGGAAATACATGTATGATACGCGTGGTTGATCACCTATGGCTGGGTGGTAGGGGTCAAAGGGACAAAGGTCAAGCCAATTGAACGGACCCAACACAACATTTTGACACTGGAACTTAACAGTCGGGCTGGGCAGATAAATCGTTACGTCTGGCTCAAATGAAGAAGCCTTCGGACAGGAGATTTCAGAAGACTGAACTTGCAGACCTTGTGGTAAAAAATGCCAAAATTCCAGGAGGGAAGTTGGTGATGGTTCTACGGACCTTCAGGAGCGAAGTGTAGCATGATGTGCGCATGACACGTAACCCGGGAAGTGTACATAAGAGTTGTAAAGTCAACATGGCGGAGGGAAATGTGACTTCTTTCTGACTTTCTTTGTGGTGGTGAGGTTTGGATGCCGCCATTTATGATTATTTCTATAGTGTGCTGCACGAGCATGAGGTTCATGTAGGTTCAGGTATGTGCTACAGTTTCATGAGATGTAAAATTATAAAGTGTTAGCTGAGGCGACCTGCCTAGCCTAGTTTTTTCGTTTGTTTTTTTTTAAGTATCTGTGTCAGCCTGCACGAGGGCATGTTGATTTAGTTATGTGCACGCTCGGCGTGACTACATCCTGGCAGAATGATTAGTTATTGATTACTATTTATTGATTCATGGCATTTTTAATTCTAGTTATGGTGACATGTTATTAATGTATAATGAATGAATAAGGTGCATCCAATTACAACATTCTGACTCACAGCTGTTGAATCAAGAGAGAGAGATAGACATGGACACAGAGAGAATGAATGAATGCTCTTTATTTTTAAAGGGTGATGAATCGGGCGCGCAGGCCCGTCTTACTATATTCACAAATATAAAATGAACTACATGACAGAAACAAAACAAACAAGGCAACTGAAATATGTATCAATGAGGAAAAACTGGAAGAAGTGGAGAGTTTTGAATATTTTGGCCACATTAAACGTCATGATAATTTAGAGAAGACCGTATTGGAAGGATACATAATGGGAAAAAGAAAAAGAGGAAGACCGAAACGAAGATGGCTGCAAGACATCGTTGATGATCTGGAAATGGATGCAGCAGCAGCAGGCCATCTTGCTCACAACCAAGAGGCCTACAGGAGTGCTGTTTGGGAGGCAAAGTTCCGCAAGGGACATGCAAAGGAATGAAATGAAACATGACAGAAGACTAATTTAACAAGATAGTGCACGCACACACATGCACAAACATATTTTCAATGTTCTTCTAACATCACACTCTTATTCATTACGATAATTTCTAATAAGATTTAACAAGTTATGTTTAGAACTATGTTCTTTTAGAATCATGGGATGAGAGACTGAGACAGAGAGAGACAGAGGGCAGAGAGACGAACAGAGATCGAAAGAGAGAGAGAGAGAGAGAGAGACCGACAGAGTCAGACACAGAGATAGATATCGTGTGTCTGCTGTTTCAGAGACAAATGTAGGGCCCCAGAGGGGTTCAAATGAGGTGGAGTTTGGGTCTTACAACTGCCATTTAACTTCGTGTCTTTCTCATCATGACGTGATCATCTGAATAATGACGACTGTTTATTTTCTTAATTACTTTCAGCTACCAAGAAAATATCTGAATGAACTGATCAGTTGGTGCACGAATTAATGGAGGGGAGGGGTGAAGAGGGGTAGGCGACGTGTGAAGACACTGTCTGATTTAGAAATCAACAACCCAGCTAACATGTTGGCGTCAGGGTTGACAAACCATAGTTGACATGCTGGCGTCAGGGTTGACAAACCATAGTTGACATGCTGGCGTCAGTGTTGACAAACCATAGTTGACATGCTGGCGTCAGAGTTGATAAACCATAGCTGACATGCTAAAGTCAGGGTTGACAAACTATAGCTGACATGCTGGCATCAAAGTTGACACACCATAGCTGGCATGCTGGCATCAGGCTTGACAAACAATAGCTGACATGCTAAAGTCAGGGTTGATAAACTATAGCTGACATGCTAGTGTCGGGGTTGACAAACCATAGCTGGCATGCTGGCATCAGGGTTGACAAACCATAGCTGACATGCTAAAGTCAGGGTTGACAAACTATAGCTGACATGCTAGCGTCGGGGTTGACAAACCATAGCTGACACGCTGGAGTCAGGGTTGACAAACCATAACTGACATGCTGGCGTCGGGGCTGACAAATCATAGCTGACATGCTGGCGTCAGGGTTGACAAACCATATATGACATGCTAGCGTCAGGATTTACGAACCATAGCTGACTAAACAGAGCCCTATTTCACCTCTACGTTGGTATCCCCACTAACGGATCTGACCTGGCTAACAGGGCAGGGATCGCCACACTCCCTATGGGGGCGGAGCCTGCTAAAGAAGCACCGCACACACCTTGCATTTTAGACCCAATCAGGGAGGAGTGGGAAAAGAGCCGCCATAACCGGTCTCCAAACAGGTACTATGCTGTGTTCAACATCTTCACAGCATTAGCTGCAGAGAGCATCATCCTCTGCCAGGAAGACAGAAGAAGAACGCGACAAATGTTATCAGATATACCAAGAACCACACAGAACGCATGGCATCTAATGAATACACGAAACATTGTCGTTTCACTTTATCATGGACTATCTGACACGTGCGCTTAGTGAGACTTTTTTTTTGGAAGGGGGGGGGGGGTCTTTTAATCCTAATGCTCCTGCAGCCCTTAACACTACAAAGATTAGGAGATGAGTATATGTAATTCCGAAGAAAGCAACATTATTTGAGATTATATCATCTTTTTTCTTCAATTAAAGAATTATTTAATTAATGACAACTTTCAAGCAAGTTAATTCTTAGTGATTAACTCAGCTTCCCTTAATCCTGTACAGCAGTGATTCTCAAACGTTTACAGACAGTGGCACAGCTGACAATAAAAATGTCTGTCATGGCACCTGTGTTCATATTAAGCATACGTTTATGGCATTTTACCGTCTGCATTACACCGAGCGAGCTGTAATTTGAATGAAAATATTTTTTATAGTCAAAGTGTAGCGGGTAAATTTCTGGCTGTTTTGCGGCACACCAGTGAGCCCGGGGCACAGCCCTTGAAAAAAACACTGCTTTACACCATTAAACAGAGCCGCTATTTGTTGTCAGCGTTTAATTTCTTCATCGCCCGAATTGATTACTATCCTCTTCAGCACACACTTTCTGCCTTACTTGTCCACTTTTTACACCCTGCAGAATTCTTCACCAGCTATTTTCACTGACGCCCTAAGCTTTTTTTTTATTTTTTATTCTCTTTTCTCCCTTTTACAGTTACCTAGATCATGCTTCCAGAGGTTTTGTTAACTTGCATAATTACCTGCATCTTTTGATGAGTTCTCAGTTAGTTATCGAGGTCCTTTCTACGCTCCCTGACCTGTAATTTGTTGTTGCAGGCGGCGGGGGTACAACAAGCTGAGCGAGCTCTTGATATGAAAATTATTACGAGATAACAGCTTCGTTTAGTGGAGATATTATGGACAATAAGGGATAAACATGAACAAAGTAATCGCGGCTTCATTCTCGTTTCTAAATATGTAAGGATTAATTGGGGGGGGGGGGGGGGCCGCGAAGCCATATGTGTTTGAGAGGCAGGGCGAGTGGTGAAACGAGGCTGATCAAGACCCCCACTTCCTGGAGTTCCTCCAGCCATGCTTTCTGGACATAGTTCTAAGTGATCCCACTGGTTTGGAGGAGGAACTCGAGGAAGAGGGGAAGTGTCTAGTGAAAAAAAATCTGTTTCTTCGGTTCACTCCAAGACCTCCCTTGACAACCCGCTTCTTTGGATTACGGTTAGGATCCCTGCTTCAAGAAAGCCTAACACGACGCACTACTTACATCATCTTCACAACACGGCCTGCTTGGAACTTCAATCCGCAACAACATGGAAATCATCAATCAACCAACAAGCATCGTAACTATTATAAATAATTTTAAAGTTGAATTCATCATCACCATGGCCACGTGCCGTACCTCCATGCACACAAATTAGAAATAAACAAACAAAAACAAAAAAAAACGCACTGAATAATTAACAACCTAGTCTGAAAGGATTGTACAGGCTCTGTTACCTCCCCGGAACTGCCAGCTGGTGCACTATGCAGGCGATGCCGTGAATGCGTTGAGGCACAGCATCGTGTCAGTTTGGGACCTGGTTATAGCGGATATTTTTTTTTTCAGTTCCTGAGAGAGGTTAAGATGCAAGGGGTTGGCTATACTTCTTTAGCAGACTCCACCGCCATGGCGACTATGGCGATCCCTGCCCCGTTACCCGAGGGCACCAATGGAGAGGTAATCTAGGTCAGCTATGCTTAGCCAACCCTGACGCTTGCATGTCAATTATAGGTCGCTGATTGTCAAACGTTTTGGAAAGAAGTCATTTGTTATTCAATTATGTAAGAAAATATGAGAGACTGATAAGCTTCAGTTATTGTAAAATCAACATCACCGGCTGGACGTGAAATTTTATGTTCAAGAGAACAATGCACACAAACAAACAAACAAACAGAGAGCACTGTAGCAGTTAGCAGCAACAGAAGTACTTTCCGACACAATCACTACTAACAGCAGGTACAGCACAGGGCTAATGAATTCACTCGTGCGAATGGAGTTAAACTCGGCTGTAAATATGGGCAGGTGACATACTTGTGTTAGGAGAGCTGTCTCCATGATCTACAGAAGCATATCTGCAGTGTGAAGCATATCACACTACACTGTCAGTGTACTAAGCGGAAGCAGACTGCCAGGTAAAATCAGTCTGATGTATGTGAGAACAGAAATCAGTTGATTAACAGTTAGAGAAACAACTGATTTTACTAGGTACACATACCTTACTCTATTTCTAGAAGAAAGGCAAGGGGAAAATATATACAGCCAGTCACACGGAAAGGAAAGCGGGAAATGTACAGCTAGTCACACGGAAAGGAAAGCGGGAAATGTACAGCTAGTCACACGGAAAGGAAAGAGGGAAATATACAGCTAGTCACACGGAAAGGAAAGCGGGAAATATACAGCTAGTCACACGGAAAGGAAAGCGGGAAATGTACAGCTAGTCACACGGAAAGGAAAGAGGGAAATATACAGCTAGTTACACGGAAAGGAAAGCGGGAAATATACAAGTAGTCACACGGAAAGGAAAGCGGGAAATATACAGCTAGTCACACGGAAAGGAAAGCGGGAAATATACAGCTAGTCACACGGAAAGGAAAGCGGGAAATATACAGCTAGTCACACGGAAAGGAAAGCGGGAAATATACAGCTAGTCACATGGGAAGACAAAGAAATAACTTACCAAGTTACGATAGCCACAGGAAAACAGAATGGAATGCTATAAACAGCTGATGCAAAAAATGCAAAGGAAGAATATACGTATACTATAGCCACATGGAAAATATACCAGAATAGTATATACTGCCAGCCACAGGGAAATCAAATCGGAATAATATATATTGCCAGTCTAATATAAAATAATAGAAAAGAATATACATTGCCATTCTCACGGGGAAAAAAAACAAGGAAACAATATATCCTGCTAGACACATGAAAAATAAAGAGGGAGAGTATATATTATTAATAACAGAGAAAATGCAAGGCAGAATATACACTGCTATTCAAAGAGACATTACAAGATAGAATATACATCACTGAGAAAATACAAGATAGAATATACATTGCTAGTCACTGAGAAAATACAAAACAGAGTATACATTGTTAGTCACTGAGAAAATACAAGACAGAAAATACATTGTCAGTCACTGAGAAAATACAAGACAGAAAATACATTGTTAGTCACTGAGAAAATACAAGACAGAATATACATTGTTAGTCACTGAGAAAATACAAGACAGAATATACATTCACTGAGAAAATACAAGACAGAACATACATTGCTAATCATACAGACTATACAAGAGAGAAAACACATTGCTAGTCATAAAGAAAATCAGTCGGTCTTTTGCATGTCCCTTGCGGAACTCTGCCTCCCTAACAGCTCTCCTGTAGGCCTCTGAGTTTTAAGCAAGATGACCTGTTGCTAATGCATCAATTTGCAGATTATCAACGATGTCTTGCAGTCATCTTCGCCTTGGTCTTTCTCCCTTTCTTTTTTCCCATTATGTACCCTTCCAGGACGGTCCTATCTAGATTATCATGACGTTTAACGTGTCCAAAATATTTAAGTTTTCTCTCTTTAATCCTCTATTTAATCCTCTATTTAATCCTCTTTACTAGCCAGCCTTCTTCAATATTAAGTTATTGTAGTATGTATATATTTGTTCTTTTCTGTGTCCACGATATCTGAAGAACACTTCTGTAGCATTTACATTCAAAGGCATTTATGTCTTTTATTTATTATATGTATGTTTTGTTAAGTGTCCAGGTCTCATAGGCATATGTTGCGATGGGAAAGATGCATGCCCTTAAAAATCTTATTTTTTGTAGTTCTGCCTGTTCATCTCCACAGCTTATTTTGTTGTTTTACTTTCTGAAGAGTGATATATGTCCTTTTGATTTCCCTCATTGTATCTCCATTATTAGTTAGTAATGATCCAAGATATTTAAAACCCTCTTCTTCCAATTTTTCCTCATGTGTACATATTTCAGCTGCCTTCTATATCTCCAGACCTTTTTTTCTATGTACAGCGAGAATATTCTATGAACGATCATTACAGAACAAGGTATAAAAGTAGGAGGATACAATATTAACAACCTTCAGTATGCTGACGACACAGTACTGATAGCTGAGAATCAACAAGACCTGCACAATCTCTTGGACAAAGTCGCTAAGAAAGTGAACAGAAAAGCCTTACTTTGAACATCAAAAAGACTGAGACTATGGTTATATCTAAGAAACAGAATCCACCAAACTGCAGTATAACATTACATGTAACTACTCTAAAGCAGGTGGATAAATTCAAATACCTTGGAGTAGTAATAACTTCAGATGAGAAATGCAGAACAGAAATTAAGAACAGAATAGGCCAAGCAAAGACTACACTTCAGAGAATGAGAAACATATTATGCAACACATCCTTATCAATGAATGTTAGAAAATGAGGCCTAAAATGCTATATTGAACTTATATTGTTATATGGAAGTGAATCATGGACAATAGGCAGGTCTACACAAAAGTCATTGGAAAGAGCAGAAATGTGGTTTATTAGAAGAATGGTGCAAATTCCCAGGACAGCAAAAATAACTAATGGAGAATGTTTGAGAAGAGCAGGAGATAAAAAAAAAAAATAAGAGAGAGAGAATGTACTTTCATAGGATATGCAATGAGAAGAGGGGGCACTGAAAATATTGTAACAACAGGAAAAATAGAGGGAAGAGGAACCAGGGGATGACCATGAGAAATGACACTGGAAAGTCTGACAAGATGGTACGAGAGGAGATCACCAACTGATCTATTGGCCTGCATGAAGGATCGTGTACTCTGGAGAAGCATAACACCAACGCAAATAGGAAAGGGACATGATGATGATGATGATGATGATGAGTCACAGAGAAAATACAAGAGAGAATATACATTGCTAGTCACAGAGAAAATATAAGAGATAATATACACTGCTAGTCACAGAGAAAATATAAGAGATAATATACACTGCTAGTCACAGAGAAAATATAAGAGATAATATACACTGCTAATCACAGAGAAAACACAGGAGATAATATACACTGCTAGTCACAGAGAAAATACAAGAGAGATTACACACTGACAGTCACCGAGAAAATACAAGAGAGAATACACATTGCTAGTCACCGTGAAAATATAAGAGAGAATATACATTGCTAGTCACCGAGAAAATACAAGAGAGAATACACATTGCTAGTCACCGAGAAAATACAAGAGAGAATACACATTGCTAGTCACCGTGAAAATACAAGAGAGAATACACACTGACAGTCACCGTGAAAATACAAGAGAGAATACACATTTCTAGTCACCGAGAAAATACAAGAGAGAATATACATTGCTAGCCACAGAGAAAATACAAGAGAGAATACACACTGCTAGTCACAGAGAAAATACAAGACGCAAGCAGATGGAAAGACTATAAACAGACTAAACAAAACTCTGAAGAGATTCTGACAACCCATGATACAAGTGCTGTTAATTAACCCATAACCTGGAAGCACTTTACGTAATTTGGTCAACGACACGTGAGGCTCGGCTGATGCACTGAAACAGGACCGATGAAATGGGCATACGGGGGACGGGGGAGGGGGGGAAGAGGCAAATGATCCAATTAGAAACACCACGAACCACATAAAGCACACAAGCATGATCGTAAACGTCTGTTAAGATGGTACCTAATCAATAATTGTATGAAGCTTGCGTGCAGCCTGTACATGTACACACGCCTGTATCAACTTAAGGAGTAATTGTACTCACCGGACAAGTAGGAAATAGATCTCAGGCCGTGTAGAAATCTCCTTAAACAATGAAATAAACTCCTCGCTGCTTAGCCTGCCTCTTTTACCATCGCCTCTCTTCATTTCCAGTTCCTGAAAAATACAGTGCTTGGCCCGTTACAAACAGATAAAGTGAAATAACTAAGCAACAAGGTCTACGTGACATTTATCTGTATTTCCACAAAGAACATGAACTTATCAACAGCAGTTTAACCTTAAATATACTGTACCTAAATATGACAGAATTATAAAATGAAACCTCCTGTAGTTAATATAAAAACGGCAGGACAAGATCAGAAACGAGGAGGTCTGAAAAAGAGCAGGATAAGACCCCATGAGTCTACAAATCATGTCTAGAAAATGGAGGTGGAGTGGCCACACAATGAGGAAACAGGCACCAAAATAACATGACAGACACTAAAGTGGAACCTTCCGGGAAATAGAAGTCGCAGAAGACCAAGAAAAAGACCTTGAGAAGATCAACAATGGAAGCGCTCGGAGACAAGTAGGAAAGTGGAGAATAAAGCCAAGAACAGTGACGACACTGGAGAGCCTTTATTCGTGGCCTATGGTCAATGATGATGATGAATTTATACATCAAAGAGTATCTAGCAAAAGGTTGTGAAATACTGGCTTGAAATTCGCTTTTCGTGAATTACACATGAACATTTAACATAAATATTACCTGTCTCATTGTTTTCCAGCCAATGATGAAACGTTTCAAGTAACTTCTATATATTTTAAGGAAGAACTTTACTTTCTATTCCAGCAGCTTCCCAAGGACATAAATGTTTGTCACATTTTGCCAGTACCAAAGGTCTTAAAACTTGTATATAAGATCTGGAAATGTGAAAGGACACTTACCTTAAGCTTCTGACAGATTACGGAAGTGGTAATAGTGGTGTTGATCCTCTTCATTAGACTCACGACCCGTGTCTCTTCCAGGGTTCCGTCATCGGGGGCAGCTGACTGGAACAGCTCAAGCAACCATGTGAGACGCAGTCAAGGAAATTAGCCCTTTATCTATATATCTGATACTATAAAAGCCTTTGCCAGATATTGCAGAAAAACAGGAGTGCAAGGTAAGGTATAGATAAAGCTATGAGTTGAGAACCAGCGTCATTGCACAAGGTCAGATCTTAAGTACACTGCTGCCTAGTCAGCATTTGACCATGAAACTGCCGACTAGTGTAACCATCAGCACTAACTCCGTAGCTAGCGAAGTCGTTCCTTTTTTCTTCTTAACCTTGGTACCCAAATTGAGGTTAGTGAACCACAGGAGTGTTTTTGTTTGTTTGCGAGCCACGGTCTGACCGCCACTGGAATTCAAAGAAACTAGATGCTAATGGCACATTAAAGCACGACACAACACAGCACAACACTCCATCCCACCACAAAATATTTTCTTGAAATCTGGCCCAAGGAGATACGCTAACAGGATTAGACACTACGAAGCAAATTACGCGAGAAAAATCATACTCAGCTATGCTTATACAGAAGCGTGAATGAGAGCCAATCAGATAGAACGTTTCAATCCCAACGTAACCAATCAACTTATACTTGCAACCTACGTCTTGATTGGTGTCAGATTTTCCCTGTCTTTCAAAGTAAGGCGGGAGCAATTAGCTCTGATGCTGTTTAATTAACTCCAGAAGATGGGTTTTTTCTTCGCTCCTTGTCGATACTGAGTCTACTTGTTTTGAAAGCAATCCGAATCGACATACAGAACACACACACACACACACAAAATAAATAACAAACAAACAAACAAAAAAACAGCTACACACACGAGAAGGCATCAGAAAAAAAATTTTTTTTTGGCCAAAGTACATGCACTCTTGGCATTTAAAACACAAGTTGTTGTTGGACACAGACAGAAGCGCCCATTCGGCACTAGATTATCTTATTTTGTCTTCTGATTAAAAACAAAAACTGGGACCTACAATATACTGTCAAAAGAACGCATAGCTTATATAAGCTTCTTTTTTATATGTTGTGACAAACGTTTTGTTTCCCGGGTATCTCAAACTAAACCAAAAATTGTCACCAAGATATCAAGTCCATGATTTAGCGTGAATTTTGCTATTCTCGTGTATAGTCAGAACGCAGTAGCTGCCCTTGCTAATCACACCCTTTTTTTTTTTACCATAACTCACGTTGCGTTTATGGAAAAGTCGTGATTTATTGTGGTGAGCACAACTCACTGCCCACGCAAATGAAACCCTATAAAATGATGAGGTTACACAAACAAATTCAGATAATTTTCAAGCAGACAATTATGGCGCGTCTATCGAAAAATTTACGAAACATTGCTATTGGTCGTCTTCAAGCAGGCGAAAGTCAAAGTCAGGTTGCCAGGCATTTAAACGTGCAGCAGAGTACCATCAGTCGACTTTGGCACCGTTTCCACGCCACTGGCTCAGCTGAAGATCGGCACCGCAGTGGATTACCCAGGTGAAAACAGCAGTTGATTATCGCTTTATTCTGGTTCATCACATAAAAAACAGGTTTACAACAGCTTCCTCAAGTGCCCAGTCATTGCTCGCAGGACGTCGTGTGTCTGATCAAACTGTCCGGAATAGACTGCATGAAGCTGGACTGGTGGCACGACGACCTCACCAAGGTCCTGTCTTAACGAGACGCCATCGCCAAAATCGACTTGTTTGCGCCAACCAGCATCGGCCTTGGACAACTGACAATCAATGGAGACTTGTCTGGTTTAGTGATGAATCTTCCTTTTTGTTGCACCGCCATGATATGCGGAGAAGGATCTACCGTAGGCCAAATGAACGTTTGCCCAAAATTGCATTGATGAAGCTCCACCGCACGGTGGTGGAGGTGTAATGATATGGGGAACGATCAATTTCAACGGAAGGAGTCCATTGGTGCAGACTGAAGGAGGCTTGAATGCGCAACGATACATCAAAGAAATTCTTCGACCCCATGTCCTTCCATTTTTGCCTGCGCAAAAGGTCTGTGTTTCAACAGGACAAGGAGAGACCCCATTCTGCACGGTTCACCACACAGTTCCTGACTGCCAACAACATTCTCACCCTTCCCTGGCCATCCCTGTCTCCAGACATGAATCCGATCGAACACCTATGGGATGAGTTACAAAGACGTGTTTGTCGCCGAAACGTTTCTCCAGCCAATCGTCGTGATCTGTGGCAGGTACTCCAGGAAGAGTGGGCAGCCATCCCACAGGCGCACATCAAACATCTGATCGCATCTATGCCCAGGAGATGCCAGTCGCTGATCGATGCAAGCGGAGGCTACACACCATACTAAGTTGAGAACCCATAGGACTAACAAATTCTCGTCACACAGGTGCAAGAAACTGTCAAGTGAGTGTTTAAACCATTAGGTATTATTGTGTGCAATCTGAAAATTGTATTCATTTAATTTTAAAAGCTACAGAATATCAAAGTTATGGCTAATATTGAGTCATCAGTAGTTATGCATTTCCTTTTTTTTTGTTTTTGTGTTTTGGACAGTATACGCCTCCTTACCTCCATCAGTCTACGGGACACCCTTGGGCAAGTTGGAGTACCTTTATAGCCCGCCCCCCCCCCCCCCCGGTCAGGGTGACGTGAAGCCATGGGAGCAGGTGGTGGATGGAATGGGAGAACAGCTGACAGATAATGTTGGTTATGGTCACCATTCTATGATGGTAATGATCTCAGTGTAGGGACAATGGCTACGATCAATGACTAGTACAGTCACTGCCGGGAAGGAAAGCAATGGTAAACTAGCTTCTGGAAACATACCAAGAAATCCAAACAGCAACATGGAAAGTCAAGTAGGAAAAAGATCTGGTTTCGAGTCCCCCAGGCCAGATAGATCTAATTTTAACACTGGGGAAGAGTGTGAGGCAGAGGTCAGTACTAGTAATTGTGATGACGGACAAACTCCTGATGGTTTTACTAAGGAAAACCCCTGCATCAAACTAAAAAGAAAAATAAGAGTAGGAATAAGGAATGTAAGAAGTATTATGAGGGGAAGTATCAAATAATAAGTGATGAGATGAAAAGAAAGGGGATACACATTTTGGGAATCTGTGAACATCTATGGAAAGGATCAGGACACTTCAAGAGCGAGAATGATAATATCTTTATATACTCTGGTGGAGAATTAGAAGGAAAGAATGGAGTGGCTTTTTACTTGGACAAATCAACATCAAAAGCATTACTAGGTTACAATCCAGTAAGTGATAGAATCCTCACAATCAGACTTAAGGGCACTCAAATGTAACAATCATCCAGATATAAGCACCTACATCAGCAGCAGAAGAAGAGGAAGTAGAAGACTTTTATAACACACTGCAAAAGATTAGGTACGGAAAATTATATTGTATTAATAATGGGGGATTTTAATGCAAAGATTGGTACAGAAAGAACAGAAGATGAAGGACACGTTGTAGGGAAATTCAGCATAGGACGTAGAAATGAGGCAGATGACAATCTAATGGCTTTTTGCGTGGAAAATGAGCTAATGATTGCTACCACACTTTTTAAACAACATCCAAGAAGACTTTACACATGGACATCACCTGATGATTGATTGATTGATTGATCTTTATTTCAAAAGGGTTAAGAATTGGGCACGCAGGCCCGTCTGACATTCTGCCCTTTATCATACATCTTTCACTCTATTCCAGACATTCTACAAATATGCTGTTCATATAACAAACATAACTAACATTGAAGCTGAGAGACATAAAATAAAATATAACATTTACGTTTCACTCTTAAACATTCACTCAGTATAGAAGTAACTACATACATTATAAATGACTATCTACTAAACAAAATTTTCGGGACTATACAGAAAACAATTAATTGTATTCGGTGTCTGTAAGAGCAGTTTAAGATAACTTTTAAGTTTTATAATTCATGGAGGCATGTAGTCGACATCAAATAGATACTGGGAAAGCTTGTAGTTGTAGGAAAGCTTGTAGTTGATGGGAAAACCAAGAACCAAACAGATTACATTTTAGTGCAAAGAAAGTGAAGATCAAGTATAACAACAGCAAAAACTTTACCAGGTGCTGATTGTGACACGGACCATGAGTTATTAATAGCAGACATGAAGATAAAGATAAAAAGACAGCTGCGGGATCAAGACCACTCCGCTTTGATCCTACAAAAATATCATAACAATACAGTATAGAAGTGAAGAACCGTTTCGAAATCCTGGTGGCTGTACAGGAGAAGATGACACCAGATGATCTGGCTACACAGACCAGAGATATCTTAATAACAACAGCTAAAGACATGGTTCCAGTAAAGAAAACACAAAAGAATGGATGGATTAACAGCAGGTACACTAGAACTTATAAAACAACGCAGAGAAATGAAGGCCCAATGGAAAGTGACAAACAACAAGAGGGAGAAATATAAATCTTTAACAAAAGTACGAAGAAACATAAGAAAAGACAACAAAATAATACATACAAGACTGTTGTGATAGAATAGAAGAACATCAGAAGTATGGAAGAGATAGTGAAATGTTTAAAGAAATGACAAAAAACAAAACAAAACAAAAACACCACTGACAATTAGACAGCCCTCATAGTACACTTACCTTAAATAGTTTGAAAATCAGTGAAAAACATAAATGCTACCTTGTAGCAATATTGGAGAACTAAGATAATGTAATCTTCTAGACTGCAGAGGAGCCAGACATGCCTTCAAGCCACACATTGTGAATCAGTTTTCATGAGACCCATCAATGAATGCATAATTTAGACAAGGTCTGGAAAAACCTGAGTACATTTCAATTAAGCTGGGACAATGTGCACCGAAGCAATGCACACAAGACAGAAATCGTCTATTTTTTGTGGGAAAGGAAGACAGTTTCTCGAACAGAATATCTGGCCAAATCAATATAAAGAACGGTAAATATAAAAAAAAAATAGAATTCTCTCACAGCAATTACATAAACCATAAAATGTCGTAAATCACTGACCCTGAAACACAGGTAATCTGTGAAAATCACTTCTTTCTCCTGTGTATCTTGTCCTGGATCCTGGACGGAGTTTTCTAATATCGTGATTTATTTTTCTTGTTTTTTGTTTTTTCAGTAACTCCAAATGCTGAAAACGATTGGATGTGTTATCTATTTTGTGAAAGGAATGCAGTTTCAACGCAAATAGCAGCACTTTAAAAAAAATAATAACTTGGCACTTTTATCTCTTCGTAATACTCGATTTTTAAAAAAAAATCTCTTTATAATATTTGACTATCTTTTATCTTTTCATAATACTTGACTATCTTATTTTAATACTTATCTTTTATCTCACCGCAATACTTGGCTATCTTTTTTTTATCTCATCGTCGTACTCGACTATCTTTTGTCTCTTCAGAATGCTTGACTTACCTTCTGTCTTTTCATAATGCTTGACTTATCTTTCATCTCTTCGTAATACTTTACTTATCTTTTACCTCTACGTAATACTTATCTTTTATCCCTTCCTAATACTTATCTTTTCATAATACTTGACTATCTTGTGGATCAACATTCGTGTTACTCGCTGATTTTTTTTCTCTCTTCTGTTGTGCATTTTCTTCTGCGTTCTATCTTGCCTGGGTTACGTTACGGTCTGTAGCTATTCTGTGGTATCTGCGTATTTCAGTCCCACACATCCGTCTTCGCCATGTTGTAACGTCTAAGTTATTTGTACTCCCCGTGATTTCCATTCACTGTTTGTATACTATAAGCAGTTCGATCTTTTTCATGGATCTGGGAAGTTAAAGCTGCTAAAGATGTTTTGTTTTATACGATCTAAGCCAGTGGTCTCCATACCTTTTAGAGCCGCCGGCCCTTAGTTTCTCAGCCCAAATCCCTAGCGCCTCTAAAATCATTTTTTCTTTCTTCATTCATTTGGTTATGATCGCCTCCCTCGGCTATAATCCTTTCGCTCACTATTCCCTCCCCCCCCCACACACACACACAAACTTCGATATTTCCTCACCCAGTCTAGAAAACACTGTTATAAACGCTGCAATCTGTATAATCACAAGATCCTGATAACCGGCTGGACTTTGCCTACAGAAAAACCCACATCTCTCTTTAATACCGATCTCTGTCCCCATACTCCATCTGTTGGTAATATGATTTTTGATCAGCTGCATGTGACAAATTTAAGAGCTCGACTTCCAAAGGTCTTGAGCCACTCTACCATGCTGTCTACTGTAAGAGAGCTTAAGATCTATGGACCGTGTCAGGTGGTATGGGGATTACTTTCAAAGAGGGATATTATTTTTAATTATAAAATCGATGACCCAGCCTGCTAGACATCCGCAAGATGTGAGTTTTCGATTATAGTTTGTTTCTGAAATCATTTGCTTCTGCATAATCTCTATTGTGCAAGACCCATGTGAAAACAGTTACGATATATACGCCCGTTTTCTTTGCTGAAATAGCGAGAATGGACGAATCAAGACAAGCAATAAGGGATAAGGGATTTAAGGAAGATAAGGACAAATCTATCTCTCATTTACTGACTGCGACAAAAAAAAGGAACTGCATCAATTATCTGAAATGCAACCTCCCTTATTGCACTAACAAAACCCTCATTCTAATGTGTCTTTACACAACTCTACCACACACACTCCTGGATGCGGTCTCTTACAAGTCACAACTAAGAGATCCATTTTTATATGTATATATTTTTTTCTTACATCACTATGTGTCGTATGGCATTCATATGAAATTATAGTTAATCTTCTTTCCTTATTTCTTTCTCCTGTATGTTCTAGTTTCCTTATTTCTTTCTCCTGTATGTTCTGGCAAGACTCATTCATTCATTCATTTGCATGTCCCTTGCGGAACTTTGCCTCTCAAACAGCACTCCTGTAGGCCTCTCGGTTGTGAGCAAGATGGCCTGCCGCTGCTGCATCCATTTGCAGATCGTCAACGATGTCTTGCAGCCATCTTCGTTTTGGTCTTCCTCTCTTTCTTTTTCCCATTATGCATCCTTCCAATACGATCTTCTCTAAACTATCATGACGTTTAATGTGTCCAAATTATTTAAGTTTTCTCTCTTTAATCCTCTTTATTAGCCAGCCTTCTTCAATATTAAGCTCTTGTAGTATAGATATATTTGTTCTCTTTTGTGTCCACGATATTTGGAGAACTCTTCTGTAGCATTTGCATTCAAAAGCATTTATGTGTTTCTCCTCTGTTTGGTTAAGTGTCCAGGTCTCACAGGCGTATGTTGCGATGGGAAAGATGCATGCCCTTAAAAATCTTATTTTTGTGGTTCTGTCTGTTCTTCTCCACAGATTCTTTATTTGTATTGCAAGACTAAAGAGAAAAAACCTAAACGTCACAACTGTGTGCTTGTTAATTTTTTAAGACTGTTCCTACAGGTTTTCTTAAATAGTTTTAACATGTTGTTATTACAGCTTTAGTGCAGCGACTTTGTGTATAGTGATATATATATATGGTTTCATATACTTACACACTAACTATTCATGCATCACTATACATCAATGATCCTAACACACATCTGAACCTGTCAGAACCAGATGATTTGCTTGAATGATACGGCCACTGTTCGAAATTGCAGCCCGACGCGGATCACTGCGTACGAAACAATAATTATGGATTTATGCCCTAATTATTGACAAGATTAGCTTTGACATTTTCTTTTATACACAGAAACACAGACAAAATCTGCATTTGCATAAGAAAGTATATCAAGTATTTTTTTCTTTTTCAACGACACGAGATTATGGAATCAATAAATAGTAACATTTTTCATCTCTGGATTATGGGCGGAAGGTGATACTTAAGTCGAAGAACGTTCAGAAGTGTGGATATCTGGATATATTACTAGCAAGTTATTTCTATCTTCAGTTTACTTATACATGTCAAATTCGGCAACCTGCTTTCTAATGCTGGTCAAATTTCAATTCTTTTTTTTTATCTTACTCATATCTCCAGCAAAGATACCTCGTGTTCCTCTACTTCAGTGGTTCTCAAAAGTGTGCAGATATTCGCTAGATGTCCTACGAAACTTTCGACACGTTGTGATATTGCTGGACAAAAAAATATTAAAACAATTTCATTCAGTATTAAAACTGAAAAAGGAAGAAGACAAACATTTTCAATGCCTGAAATATTTATTTTCCAAAGGTTTACAATAAAAGATTTCAATTATGAATGAGAAATGTGAGTTTGTCGTCTCTTAACACAAAAAGTTCAATTCGTGATGGAACTGAAGACAGACTTGTATTTCCTGTTCATTTGAGACCTCGTGTTTCTATACGCGTTAGTGGCGAAAAGCCAAGCTCGTACAAGCACTTGGTTAAGAAGTATCAACTCCTTCCACTGCCATTTCTTCTTCAACATCCAAAACTTCAGATCAGGCAGTTCACTGTTCGCTCAGACTTAAGCTGTCGAGTTGCTCTTCTTTCGCCAGAGGGAGGTCAGTTGCGGATTCTGGGAACGCTGTAGCGTAAGGACTGCGCAGCCAGTCATACTTGGCGACATTGAAGAGGGAAAATATTGTTAAATGTTCAGAACATACCGGATTATTAACAAAATGGAGCTACGAATACAACCCTACAAATAACTGACCGGCAAACCGTGCTTAGACCGAATCTTCCGCAGTTAGTGTGCTGCGATGACTCACTACCAAGGATAGTGTGCAGCGAGGACTCACTACCAAGAATAGTGTGCAGCAAGGGCTCACTACCAAGGATAGTGTGCAGCGAGGACTCGCTACCAAGGATAGTGTGCAGCGAGGACTCACTACCAAGGATAGTGTGCAGCGAGGACTCACTACCAAGGATAGTGTGCAGCGAGGACTCACTACCAAGGATAGTGTGCAGCGAGGACTCACTACCAAGGATAGTGTGCAGCGAGGACTCACTACCAAGGATAGTGTGCAGCGAGGACTCACTACCAAGGATAGTGTGCAGCGAGGACTCACTACCAAGGATAGTGTGCAGCGAGGACTCACTACCAAGGATAGTGTGCTGCGAGGGAAAAAAGTTTGAGAACCACTGCTCTATTTTGTCCAGTGGTCAGATAACATGCAAATGAAATATAGTTCCGTGAGAAAGGCGGTCTAGCTGGATAAGTGGTCAGACTCTCGATCTACTAATTCGGTGATATCAAGTTCAAGTCACAGCAGTGGGATTTTTTCCCCTGGTCCCACCACACCAAAAAGACCCCGGGGTCCACCCAGCCTCTAAAAATGGGTACCAGATAAATCTGGGAAGGTAAATATGGCCTTTGTGATACTGACCACATCACGCTTTTATATGCTGAAGATCTTGGAAATACGGGCCTAACGTCGTATCCCGAGTATGCCTTAATGTCGTGGTAACGGGGGATTTGACCTTTCACCTACAGTGACTAAACTTCACCATATGAATATCACAGATTCTGGTCAAGAACACAGCATACCCAAACGCTGATTCAGCAAAGAAGGAGTGGTACAGTCGCTACTAATGTCTGAAGCAATTTTGGAGGTATAAATAGCATCTATCTACGAAAACAACATAAGCTGTGGTTTCAGGAAAAAAAAAATTATAAACAGAAAACAACGAGGCTTTCGTACGGTAAAGTAACAGAACAAGGTTTTGTAAGACTATACATCGAAAAAAATCGTAGACAGAGCACTTTAGTGAGACGTGAGAGAAAGAAAAATCACAAGAGAATTACCTGGAATTCGAACAACGGACTCCGACAAGACGAGAAGCCGTCTAGTCACGAAAGAATAGCGTGGCAACAATCTGCGCTATCTAGCACCCCCGTCCAGGTGTGATTTTTCTTTCTCTCACATCTAAAAAGTGCTCTGTCTACGACGTTTTCGAGGCTTAATCCTACAAAACTGTGTTCTCTTACTTTAACATAAGAAGCTATTTCTCACACTGTAGCAATTCAGCGCAATTGATCATGTGCCAGAAGACGGCGGTCTAATAACGTCGAAAGAGCAAATGCAAAACTCCTTAATGTATCCACGACACTGGATCTAGCAAGATGGTGTTGCTAGGTGACAGATGCGCCAGACAGGCGTGGAACGTTAAGACAGTAAAGAGAAACCACGAGAGAAAAACAAACACACATAGACACAGACTTTGTCTTCCCGGGCACAACAGTAAAATACAGAGATCACGGAGAACATGACACAGACAAAATTGTAATACTTATGTTACAGAAGAATGTTTCCGGGGAATACATGGTCTGTATAACGAAAGAAAATTATGTTTTCTGTCTGAACAGAGACATCATCCATTCATGTCCTTTTCGGAACTTTGCCTTCCAAACAGCTCTCTCGAAGGCCTCTCGGCTGTAAGAAAGATATCTTGATGCTAACAGAGAGATATACTGAGATATACTGAGGATAAATATAGGCTGATTGAAGAACTGACTAGCTTAGACAGACACAAATATAGACAGACAAACAAATAGACAGATTTGAGGGAGACAGAGACAGGGAAGAGAGAGGGAGAGAGAGTAAGAGAAAGAGGGAGAGAGAGAGTGTAAGAGAGAGAGAGGGAGAGAGATTACGAGACACGGAAGAGAGAGAGAGGGAGAGACAGGGAAAAGAGAGAGGGAGAGAGAGTAAGAGACAGGGATAGAGAGTAAGAGAGAGACAGAAAAGAGAGACAGGGAAGAGAGATAGGGAGAGAGTAAGAGAAAAAGGGAGAGAAAGAGAGAGACATGGAAGAGAGAGAGAGAGGGAGGAGAGAGAGAGGAAGAAAGAGAGTGTGAAAGAGAGACAGTGAAGACAGTGTCAGAGAGAGAAGGAAAGAGAGAGGGAGGAGAGAGAATAAACGAATGAAGATCGTTATTTTAAGAGTGTGGTGAAATGGGCGCGCAGGCTTGTCTTACAATATGCCCTTTCTCACTCCATTTTTTTATTCTACCCTCAGACTCGATTTAATAAGTATACAAATTATATATATATATATATATATATATATATATATATATATATATGCCAGATGAAACTTATACGTTCACAAATATAAGACAATGAACTATACGAGAGGTAACTAATCTAACAAGATAGCACGTGCACACATGAGCATACACACACACACACAATACATTTTAATGAAGTTCTTCTGATATTCCACTCTTGCACGTTTACTAAAATAATTTCTAACAAGATCTAACAAGTTACGAGAGACGGAGAGGGAGGAAGAGACAGGGAAGGAGAGAGAGGGAAGGAGAGAGAGAGCGAGGGATATAAGGGGATGGAAACAGAGAGGGAAAGCGTAATACCTGATCACTAAGACTTCCAAAAGGATATGCGTCCCTCATCCGCTGCATGTCTCCGATTGCATTTGTTGCTGAGGAAGAAAAGAAAAGAAAAACAAAACAGTGAGGAAAAATCACATCAAGTTTCTGAACAGCCAGACTGTGTGCGCATAGCGTACAACAGCAATATAATACACATTTCAGATAATACATTTACGACAGAAGACAACAGGGCTGTTTGCAACATAGAACACATTTCAGATAATACATTTACGACAGAAGACAACAGGGCTGTTTGCAACATAGAACACATTTCAGATAATACATTTACGACAGAAGACAACAGGGCTGTTTGCAACATAGAACACATTTCAGATAATACATGGGTGGTTACAATATAAAACAACAAATACGAAGCTGATATGAGAGAATGATGGGACCGCTTTTGGACACAGCGGTAATAAAGTAAACAGCCGGAACTTAACAACGTCCAAAAGTTCGTGCACCAAATACAGAATTGATGCCTAAAGACACTCGGCCAAGTGTGGACAAACCCTTGGAAAATCAATGTATATGTAAGTCTTCTACCTGTAAACAACAACACCAACAACAAGAAAATGATATTCCTGCACAACGATCTCACAATAACTGACATTCGACATTCTAAATATAAACTGCTTGAAGGCCAGCATGCGGAAACATTTTCAAAGTCTGAACAAATGAACACACAATGAATAATAAACAAGAAGACAAGACTGACGGGCGGTCAGACAGACTGATAGAACCACAGACGGACATATATATAGAGACAGAAAGAGACTTATAGACAGCCAGAAAGGGACATGCAAGTAGGTAGACAAAAAAAAAATGGGACAGTAACAGCATCCTAAAAGACGGGTGGCGTGCTCAAGAACGGTCAAACAAAGATATCTTCAAGGCAGAATATGAGTGGCCAGAAAAACTGCCACAAAAATATCAGGAATTAAATCATTAACTGAATCGTCCCCTAAATCCAGCCATCTTGACTAGCTCCGGCGAAAATTATCATAAGAAAAGGTTATAAGATCCGGTAGAAAAAAAAGAGGGGGGGGGGGGATTAACCAGTATAATAAATTCAACAAGGTTTCTGTAAACTGAGTGATAAATATCTCATACTTTACATTTCATGAAAATAAACTTCATACATAATGCCAAGACCGCTCTTACCGTTTTTCTAATGACAGACATTACGTATCATTACTTATGATGTTAATTTTCTTGTCTAACTGTAACTACGTACATGAATTTCTGTTTCTTTTATGTAGGCCAGTGTGATGGCATAAATCTTGAGAACACTGCAATGGAATAAGACTAAGAGTGGTAAACAGTGGTGTCATGGAATAGGGCCAAGTGTGGTAAACTGGTGTCATGGAACAGAGACGAGAGTGGTAAACAGTAGTATTATGGAACAGAGATGAGAGTGGTAAACAGTAGTATCATGGAACAGAGATGAGAGTGGTAAACTGTAGTATTATGGAACAGAGATGAGAGTGGTAAACAGTAGTATCATGGAACAGAGATGAGAGTGGTAAACTGTAGTATTATGGAACAGAGATGAGAGTGGTAAACAGTAGTATCATGGAACAGAGATGAGAGTGGTAAACAGTAGTTTCATGGAACAGAGATGAGAGTGGCAAACAGTGGTGTCATGGAATAGGGCTAGGAGTGGTAAACAGTGGTGTCATGGAACAGAGATGAGAGTAGTAAATAGTGGTGCCAATAAACAGAGATGAAAGTGGTAAAGAGTGGTGCCATGGAACAGAGATGAGAGTGGTAAACAGTGGCTCTCTTTAGTTCTCGATCGAAAAAAATAGGCTTAGCCTCAAAGTAAAACGACACTTTTTATAAGAGCACGTGTTAACTTTAAAGAGGGTCCTGACCGGTTCTTGTCAGCTAATCCTGATAACTGTCAACGTAACTTTAGCAACGTCTTCCTGTCTAGCTATTTTTCACCATCTTGACCTGCCACAGACAAAAAGAAAAAAAAAATCCTATATTTACAAGCGACTACCAAGTTCTGTCAGTTCAAAGAACACTGAACAAAATGACAAAAAGCGACAAGCCACGATGGCATCACTTATCAAAGGAAGATCTTATCATTCAAAATAGTATAAAATCATGTTTGACCAAGTGTACAATATTTCAAACTGAGACTACCATTAACAGCAAGACAAAAACAATGGCTTTTTTTTATTTGGAAGAGTTTTAGAGAATTAGATGTCAACTTTTGTGGAAGACGATGATCAACTTCTACAAGACCGAAATCTCTAAACATCTGAGTATCACACTCGGCCACACTAACAAGGAAATCATCTGTTTATGCCACAAGGTCTAGTATCTTTGCTCCTGTGTCTTTTAATTCTAATCACTGCACATTTTAGCTCTCGCTTTCTCCTCATACGACGCAGCACTCCCAACGCAGGGTAGCCCTAAATGTGGCAGGCTATCGCAACAGGGTTCACTATACAGCAAAACACAAACAACGTTAGTCCCCGAACAAAGACAACTCTGTCTGCTGTACACTGCCTGGGCAACGTCAGACCTCATGAACGCCTCAGTGTGTACGCACGCTCGCACCAACTTACACACAAGAAATCAAATGAATTACAGGAGAAATGAAATGAAACCCAAAGATATTGCAGAAATAAAAACAACAGCGACAACAATAACAACAAAAACATTAAAACAAAACAGAGCAAAACAAAACACGGGTCGTATATCTCTGGCCCAAAACTCATCAAATCTCAGGTTATTTCAGTTCACTGGGGAAAAAAAAAAACAGAAAAATATTTCGCCCGTTTCTCTGCATTCCTGTAGTTCTTCCAGGTCGTTTGCTGACACGTAAACACATCACTGAGACCTGCACGACCGCTCACGTTCTATGGCAGATATCGTAAACTGTGCATCCAGTGGCTATCAGAACCAACAAACAAAAACACAAACATAAACACAAAACGCTAACACAAACAAACAAAAATACAGACACAAACAAACAGAAACATAACCACAAACGCAAACGAGCAATAAGCACGCAGATAGAAAGATTTATGTGTCAAAATACAGCAAACTAGGATCCGAGTTATTATTTCTGGTGCACTATTATTTACTGGTGCGCTGTTACCGGGTTTGTACTCACAACTCGATCATCAATTCGTTTCATTCAAGTTCTGCAAAAACGTATGTTTTATGGTCTGGGTCATCATCATTGCAATCCAGACATGTCCATAGGCGCTCAGATCCACCCCACCCCCTCAACATATCCATCAGCGTCCTGCTGCTAATAGTGCCTGTCTTGTGTTGGCTGACTGGCAAAAACAAACACACAAGAGAATACTTATTTCGAACAAACACTTATGACACTCCTCACCAGGGAAGTGTCTGATGGTATAACTTAGTATTCTTTTCTTTCCTCTTCTAAAATATTAAATGTATCTGTTTCACTGGGGAAAATTCTCAGAACTGAGAAGCAGAATATCATTATCACAACAGGTTACAAGTATGTTAGCTAAGAAGAACCATCATCCATTCACCAGGGACACATCCAGAGGTGCTCCGATCTCCCCTACAGTAACTGCTTCGGCGTTAAGTAACTGATCAGACCCGTTCTTTACTGGCTGACCATCCGTCTGGGGCTCTGGATGAGTCGTTCATTTTTAACAATCCCAAGCTTCACGCCCCTAGCTCCTTCCACTCTTGACAACGGCGCCGATTCGCAGCTGTCCGTGAAGTCCTTTCTACAAAGTTACAAGTAAGATACACTGAAAGATGTTTCTTTCGCGTGTTTCTCTATTGATAAGAATCAGAACTTCACAAATGAAGGCTGATTACCACAGAAAATCTTCGACTATATCCAACGCTGCCAATGTTTTCCGTCAGTGCTAAAATTTGGTCTGTTTTACGAGCGTCTCTGCAAAACACAAAAATGCATCAAAACTTCAGAGAACGAAAGAGACAAGCTGGCTGAAGTATTCTACACAAAAATTGGCAGTGGCTATGAAAGCACGGGGAAAATTTGCAGAAAACCAGAGAATGCATTTACGACGTAATATAAAGGGGAGGGAAAAAAACATTTATACGCGTTTTCCATATTTGTTGTTTAATGCACTCCTTTCTCCCTTCCTTTCTTTTTCATAATAATCTTCTGTTCCAGTACACGGGACATAAAAAGGTTTTGAACGATGTCACTCTTATGACAGTGTGAACGCCCTTGTCTGGACAGCTCCACAGTTAATTAAGCTGCGTGTGATGATTGGGTGGTCTTTATTCAGCTGAGAGTTCTTTTCACAGATCTCGGGTATAAGTTGGCGGAAACCGCGCGAAAGAGGATATGTGATAATCGTTCGTCTAGGGTTTGTGTCAGCTTAGGATTTGTAGCGTTGAAAGAATAATTGTCTGCTTGTCCTTTTTAGGACACAGTTGTAGTTTTTGTGTAGTCTAGTTAGGATGCAGGAAGAGACGTCTGTTTGTCGTTGTTAGGACACAGATGAGAGATTGTTAGATGTGTTGTCGAGTAGAGTTTTTTTCGGTTTGGATGAATTATCAATGTGAGGTTAGTACGTCAATTTTTTATGGGGTGAGGGGTTGGGGAAGAGAAGATTTGTACATTCCTGTGGCGAAGTCCAATTCGCTGGAATGCTTTGTATATTACTGTATTATTTGTGTATTATTATTTACTGATTTCTCATGCCGTTCATCTTCCTTCATTCATCAGGATTCCATCCTCATTGTTTCTCATTATTAAATATTGTTGAAGGATTTTGGTAACTGCTGACTTTGGCTGTTGTGTACATCAACGTTTCACCGTTAGTATTGTTGTTTGATCTATCAGACCGCTGAACCCCTGCGACTGTTCAGTCATTCTTGTTACCTCCTTTTTGTTGTTTTCCTTGTCTGGGTTGAATGCTGTTACTAAGTGCGTAACAAAGTAACGTTTTGCTGTCAAGTATCTGTTACCTGGGATGCCGTATCACCTACAGTTAGTTAGTTTGTGCCTTCACTGTACAAGGCACAGTAAAATTCTACTATACTTCATTAATTCCTGTGTATCTGTATTTATCATTATTTCCCCCGCGGGAAAATCGTTACTCCTATCTTTCCCCATAATCTTAATTCCCCTTTGTTTCGTTTTTCATTTGTTTGTTTTCCGCTCTTACCATCCCAGCCAGAGTTAAATTGTTTGCAAATGACATTACTCGAGCTGTCTGGGCGGAATAAGTAATGAAATCTTTCAGAATATGACACTCGAGGTCAACCCTCGTCTGGCTTGGTAAAGGGGAGGAGAAAAACGTCTTGACAGACCTGCACTTCACGAAATGAAGGAATCTCCATCCTTCAACGTGGAAAACCCTCCATTTGTTATTGGCTGGTGGCGAAGCATTGGTTCAGAATGATAAGGAAGGGCGTGAAAGCGCTTCTGGCGATGGGGCGAATGAAAAGATGGTGCCACCGTGAATTATATCGCTCCATGACCAACATACTTGAGCCAATTGTTTCTGATGGGGTTTCCTTGAATAAGCGTCGTTGCTACCCTGATGTCCTTTTTCTTGGAAAGAAAGGCAAGTTCCAAAGAGACAAGATGGGGCTGACTGTCTACAAGAATAGCGCTTGCAGTAAAACAGGTACGGCCACCAGTTAACGGTGTGATGTTTTAACTTCCGCTTACATCAACAATGTTAAGAACTCATTCGAAAAGAAAGAAAACAGCAATAGACAGTACTGGACGAACAAGGAAACGATCAAAACAGTAACAAATAAACAATGATTAGCTTTGAATTCTAAACTCAACCTCATTATCATTATCAGGCAAATCTTTGTCTATAACCATACGTCTACACAGAGCTGTACACAGTGAACATTATAATGAAGGTCGCAAAAAACGGGCATGAATGTTCAAGAAAAAAACAATGTGAGACCATGAAGGCTTCTCCGCAAAGATTTTAGACCGTCTTTATATATAAAACTGAGTTCTGTAAACTCTATGGTCGGTTTCTTGAGAAGAATCAGAACTTCATAAATGATTACCACACAACATGAAGGCTGGTTCGCGCAGATACTTGGTTGTTCTTCTATCTAAAAGTGAGAATGATAAGCCACTTCTTAGTTCAGAAGCGAATAATCTACTTACATTCTTTACTTACTATACTGTTCTACAACAAAAAATACGCGGCAATTAACGTCCATCGACGAAACAATCAGTGTCTAGTATGCCTGTATGCCTTGTAACAGGAACAAATTATTTCAACTCTTCCTGGTTTGTTGCCAGCTTTTATTTCTTGCCAAAAACATGCCTCATTCTGTTCATCTCACCTATGGGCGTTTTTCGACAAGCTGTTGGTCGGCCACTCTTCCATTTTCTATCAGGTGTCCATCATACTGTTCTTTCAGTTTCTATCAGACGTCCATTATACTGTTCTTCCAGTTTCTATCAGACGTCCATTATACTGTTCTTCCACTCTCTATCAGATGTCCATCAATGCTGTTTTTCCACTTTCTATGAGATGTCCATCATACTGTTCTACCACTTTCTATGGGATGTCCATCATACTGTTTTCCCACTTTCTATGAGATGTCCATCATACTGTTCTACCATTTTCTATGGGATGTCCATCACACTGCTCCTCCACTTTCTGTCAGATGACCACAATGTTGTTTTTCCACTACCTATCAGACTATTTTAGGGAAACTTTGAAGAAAGTGAGTGTGGTGTTCGTATCACATAACTAATCCATTTCCAAAGCTTTTTTTTATTCTTTAAAGCGATAAAACTGAGCACGTCTTCTCGCTTTCAAGTCATTTTGTCTACACCGTGAGCACATCTTCTCGCTTTCAAGTCATCTTGTCTATATACCATGAGCACATCTTCTCGCTTTCAAGTCATCTTGTCTATATACCATGAGCACATCTTCCGGTTTTCAAGTCATCTTGTCTATATACCATGAGCACATCTTCCGGCTTTCAAGTCATCTTGTCTATATACCATGAGCACATCTTCCGGCTTTCAAGTCATCTTGTCTATATACCATGAGCACATCTTCTCGCTTTCAAGGCATCTTGTCTATATACCATGAGCACATCTTCTCGCTTTCAAGTCAACTTGTCTACACCGTGAGCACATCGTCTCGCTCTCAGGTCATCTTGTCTACACCATGAGCACATCTTCTCGCTTTCAAGTCATCTTGTCTATATACCATGAGCACATCTTCTCGCTTTCAAGGCATCTTGTCTATATACCATGAGCACATCTTCTCGCTTTCAAGTCAACTTGTCTACACCGTGAGCACATCGTCTCGCTCTCAGGTCATCTTGTCTACACCATGAGCACATCTTCTCGCTTTCAAGTCATCTTGTCTACACCGTGAGCACATCTTCCGGCTTTCAAGTCATTTTGTCTACACCGTGAGCACATCTTTCGGCTTTCAAGTCATCTTGTCTATATACCATGAGCACATCTTCTTGCTTTCAAGTCATCTTGTCTACACCGTAAGCACATCTTCTCGCTTTCAAGTCATCTTGTCTATATACCATGAGCACATCTTCTCGCTTTCAGGTCAAATTGTCTACACCGTGAGCACATCGTCTCGCTTTCAAGTCATCTTGTCTACACCATGAGCACATCTTCTCGCTTTCAAGTCATTTTGTCTACACTGTGAGCACATCTTCCGGCTTTCAAGTCATTTTGTCTACACCGTGAGCACATCTTCCGGCTTTCAAGTCATCTTGTCTATATACCATGAGCACATCTTCTCGCTTTCAAGTCATCTTGTCTACACCGTGAGCACATCTTCTCGCTTTCAAGTCATCTTGTCTATATACCATGAGCACATCTTCTCGCTTTCAAGTCATCTTGTCTACACCGTGAGCACATCTTCTCGCTTTCAAGTCAACTTGTCTACACCATGAGCACACCTTCTCGCTTTCAAGTCATCTTGTCTACACCATGAGCACACCTTCTCGCTTTCAAGTCAACTTGTCTACACCATGAGCACACCTTCTCGCTTTCAAGTCATCTTGTCTACACCATGTATTAATATTGTTTAAACATGTAACATGGCAGTTGCGAAACAATAATAAGTAAACATTGTAAACACACATTCACATGTTTCATGACCATCAATGTTACTTTCGGATTTTTTCTCCGTAAAAACGTGTATCAGGGACATGAAAGGCAGTTATCTGTGGGGGAAAAAATCCGTGAAAACTGCTGCACTGGAGGAAATGAACAATTAATCCGACAAGCAGTTGCGACGCGGGTGGTAACTCATTTCATAAATGGAACAGACATTCTGAGAGGACAAAATGTTCCATAAAATCCCACATTTTCAGACAGAGAGAGAGAGAGAGAGAGAGAGAGAGAGGAGATGGAGGGAGGGGAGAGAAAGAAGGAGGGAGATGGAAAGAAAACGAGAGGAGGAAGAAGGGGGAGGAGGAGAGAGAAGGAGGGAGCGAAAGCGAGAGAGGGAAGATAGAAACAGAGAGAAAGAGAGAGAAACGGAGAGAGAAACTAAGAGAGACACAGAGAGAAATTGAGAGAAATAGAGAAAGAGAGACAGAGACAGAGAGAGATCGTTTACATCGTGTGCGGCCTGCTTGACTTGATGCTGACAGGCGCCTACACTTGACTGAAAATTTTCCCAAGATATCATGTAAGAATGGCCTAGTGGTGGAGACGCGAATGTGTCTTCCTTTTCAATTTTGTCCAGTGTGCAGTCATCATTTTCTTCCTCTGGGATTCTTCCGTACACTGCTCAAATGTATCCCCAGTACGTAATGTATTTTAAATGTTCGAAAACCATCAAATATTAGATTACGTTCTATTTCAAAGCCCCCCCCCCCCAACCCCCACCTCCAGAAAAAAAATTTTTTTTTAATCCCAAACAGATGTATATGTTCTTCTTCTTCTTCTTCTCCTCCTCCTCCTCTCTGTGCGTATGTCTGTGTGTACAAAAACATGTAAGTTATGACTTATAGCCTTGCATATTATGATAGTAGTATTATTATTATACTTACGATTGTTATCGATAAGTAGAAAGCATGTAAGAAACGATGGGAAATTGGAGAAGCGGTGAGAGAGGAACATGTGTATTACGACAGAATTAAGTACATAAACAGAAATACTAGACACGATGACACTGAGGAAAAGGTTGATTAAGGAGATACACCCAGATTACAATAGTCCTGACACGACTAATTTGAACAAGTAAATCAAAAGATGGAGACACACAGACGGACATTGTGTAAATAGAGTTGGACTAATATTCCAGACAGGTATCGCAAACACCTGATACTGGATAAAAAGAGTTTATCCATGCGAGAAAACTGAATAGACAGATGTGACGCAACAGACTTACTGACAGGTAAGGCATATTTTCTAATGTCATGACGGAATTTGCACTGATGAATAGTCCAGCGGACCAATAAGATGACCAAAGGTAGAGGACCGACTCATCCCGAATTCCAGTCAGGATTCAGACAGTATGTAGTCAACCAGCCGATCAACAGAAAGAGCTATAGATGTGTCCTGTTGGACAACTGACTTATACAGACGTCGGACACGCAGTGTGTTACAACATAAAAAAGAAGACAAGAAGAAAGAAAGATAGAAGAGCAACGACAGATAGAAGAGATGATCAGGTGCAGCCAATAGATATTCATGAGATAAGAGTTATTCACGAGTTGTTGATCTAGTGCAGCGTAGAGTTAGGCATTTTGGGTCACAGTTTGTGTAGAAATTAACGCTAGAGTTTGTATTTGTGAACAATGATTATGTGCTTCAACGACGAAACCAACGAACTTCATGTCCTACTGCATCTTAATCCAAGTGATGTTGTTAACCATACATCTGTGACGTTATTTATCAGGATTAAATGGATTCAGCGAACATACTCAGCGGACTTGGTCAAATTAATCTTGTAATATTTGTGAAGCCTATTCAAGGCAAAGGAAATCTTGATGTGCTTGAAGCTAACGTCTCATAATGTCTAACGAAGATTTGAGTATAATACGATGAATAACTATAAGACTTTAATTGGTAGTAATATGGAAAAATCAAGTGTTGTCGCGACCACAATGATTAGTCGTCGTATAAAAGATACAGACGATCAGTGATTCGTGCAAGCATCCATCGATTCAAGTGGCAGAACTATAAGAAAGTATTAATCAGAGAACATTTCTTCATTTAATATATAAATCAGAACCTTTAAATATTTTCTCTCTCTCTCTCTCTCTCTCTCTCTCTCTGCAATTCTGAACTACAATCTCAAAATCCCACCCTTGCCCCCATTCCCCCCTCCTCCCCCAAGCTCTCCCTTTTTCGCTGTTCCCTTCCCCTTCCCCGTCTGGTCATCCTCTAGTCTTTCTTAATCTCAGAAATCACTTTCTTATCTCATATATGAGCTTCTACTTTTGGCCACCTCCTACTTCATTCAAATACATTCCCTTAATGGATGTTTACGGCGCCGAAGATTATTCCGGTCTGGTGGTATCACATTAAATACTGTGAATTTTTACAGGCAATAAACAGTAATCCATTTCTGTAAAGGGAAGCCCACTTCTACAGAGAATCGTTAATTCTATCCTTTAACTATCTTACTGCCTAGTAAAGCTCAGTAAGAGTGTATAGTGTTTATCTACCTATCACCCTGTGTACACTGTTTATCTATCTATTACCCTCTGTACATTGTTTATCTATCTATTACCCTGTGTACACTGTTTATCTATCTATTGTCCTGTGTACATTGTTTATCTATCTATTACCCTTTGTACACTGTTTATCTATCTATTACCCTGTGTACACTGTTTATCTATCTATTACCCTGTGTACACTGTTTATCTAACTATTACCCTGTGCACACTGTTTATCTATCTATTGTCCTGTGTACAGTGTTTATCTATCTATTACCCTTTATACCCTGTTTATCTATATATTACCATGTGTACACTGTTTATCTATCTATAGCGCATAGTATTTATCTATCTATTGTCCTGTGTATAGTATTTATCTATCTATTGCCCTGTGTACAGTGTTTAGCTATCTATTGCACTGTGTATAGTGTTTATCTATCTATTATCCTGTGTATAGTGTTTATCTATCTATTATCCTGTGTATAGTGTTTATTTATTTATTACCCTGTGTATAGTGTTTATCTATCTATTGTCCTATGTATAGTGTTTATCTATCTATTATCCTGTGTACAGTGTTTATCTATTTATTGCCCTGTGTATAGTGTTTATCTATCTACTGCCCTGTGTATAATATTTATCTATTTATTGCCCTGTGTACAGTGTTTATTTATCTACTGCCCTGTGTATAATACTTATATATCTACTACCCTGTGTACAGTGTGTTTATCTACTGCCCTGTGTACAGTGTGTTTATCTAATGCCCTGTGTACAGTGTGTTTATCTACTGCCCTGTGTACAGTGTGTTTATCTATTGCCCTGTGTACAGTGTGTTTATCTATTGCCCTGTGTACAGTGTGTTTATCTATTACCCTGTGTATATTGTGTTTATCTATTGCCCTGTGTACAGTGTGTTTATCTATTGCCCTGTGTACAGTGTGTTTATCTATTACCCTGTGTATATTGTGTTTATCTATTACCCTGTGTACAGTGTGTTTATCTATTACCATGTGTACTGTGTGTTTATCTATTGCCCTGTGTACAGTGTGTTTATCTATTGCCCTGTGTACAGTGTGTTTACCTATTACCCTGTGTACAGTGTGTTTATCTATTACCCTTGGTACATTGTGTTTATCTATTACCCTGTGTACAGTGTGTTTATCTATTACCCTGTGTACAGTGTGTTTATCTATTACCATGTGTACAGTGTGTTTATCTATTACCCTGTGTACAGTGTGTTTATCTATTACCCTGTGTACAGTGTGTTTATCTATTACCCTGTGTACAGTGTGTTTATCTATTACCCTGTGTACAGTGTGTTTATCTATTTACCCTGTGTACGTTGTGTTTATCTATTACCCTGTGTACAGTGTGTTTATCTATTACCATGTGTACATTGTGTTTATCTATTACCCTGTGTACAGTGTGTTTATCTATTACCCTGTGTACATTGTGTTTATCTATTACCCTGTGTACAGTGTGTTTATCTATTACCCTGTGTACAGTGTGTTTATCTATTACCCTGTGTACAGTGTGTTTATCTATTACCCTGTGTACAGTGTGTTTATCTATTACCCTGTGTACAGTATGTTTATCTATTACCCTGTGTACAGTGTGTTTATCTATTACCCTGCTGACTGGCGCTGGCGATCACGTTTTCCCACAATCCCCTGTTCTGATGGTTGATTATATAAGCTGTTCTGGCGTTCTCTGTTTATGCCATCTTGTTAGTCCGTTCAGCATCCTCTCTCTCTCTCTCTCTTTCTGTCTACCTCGATCTCTTTTGCCTTCTGTCTTTCCCGCTGTCACAGTGTATTCCACCTGCTTTTTTTCTGCCTCTTTGTTACTCCTTGCATCATCTTTGCAGCCTCTCGCAGAACCTCCTGGTGTAAGTTTTCACAGTTTAAAAATATCTGTTACTTAAAAGAACAGGAAAATGAGAAAATGTAGAACAAGAAATCTGCTACATTACAAGAACTCTCTTTTAAGGAAAACAGACAAGTCAAAACAAACACAAAACAAACAGTAAAAATGCACTTATTTCGCAGGCGGACAGATTCTTCTCCACGATAAAGGTTTTTTAAAACATGGGATTAGTGAATGTTTTCTGTTTAAAGTAAATATTGAACCTCAATAGCATTTTCTTTGAAAAACTTAAACAATAAAAGTATGCTTCAATATCATAACACTAGAACTAACACAACAGATGACCCAAGGGGACAGACAAAAAACTGGAACAATCTAGGCAATAAGTTACACTCTCTCAGCGTCTACCTGTATATAGACAGAGAAACAGAGAGAGAGAGAGAGAGAGAGAGAGAGAGAGAGAGAGAGAGCGTGCTTTGAACTTCAGACTATAAAAGAGGAGCCATTCACAAGGGCAGACAGCATTCTATTGGCTGATAAGGAAGACGAAGATATGTCCAATCTGGCAATCTGTAACCCACCAGTAATAAGTCTAACCTGACCAACGGAGCAGAGATCGCCAAAGTCCTCATGGTAGTGGAGACTATTACAGATGCACTGCATACCCCCTGCTTTTTAGCTCCACTCAGAGATTGGAAAAAATAGCCGCCATAACCCACTCCCAATCCGATATTATGCCTCAACACCTTCACAGCACTGGCTGCAAAGAACACCGGCTTGTAGGTCTAGAGAGATTAGTAGCAGCAGCAGCAGCAGAAGAAGAAGAAGAAGAATGATTTGCTAGGCAAGGGAATGAAAATGAACACACTTTTTTTTTGCTCGTTTTTTTTAAAGAAAACAGACAAAAAAAAAAACACTGAACGAGGAGGGGGTATAACAAAGGGAAAGGTATTCACAGAGTGCCCCACACAAAGCCAGTAGGAGTTAAACGAGACTAGTGCGTTATTGAATGCTGTATAGTCCGTTTACTGCACGCGCGCGCACACACACGCACACACACACACACACACACACACACACACATATATATATATATATATATATATACACACAGTACCCGAAATAAGATAAAAGATTAGAAATATTCTCTGTCACTTTGCTACATCTGATGGACTAAAGACAGCTTCATCGGCTCTGATGATATTTCCGTTACGTCTCTCCCTTGAGCCGCTGGTCAGCCGAAAGGAGAGACAGATAAGCTGCTCTCTGGGGTGAAAGGCTATGAGTGCCGATCAAAAGTGAGTCGGTGGAAAGGTCGGCTTACTGCCAGTGCCCAAGTTGGTAGCTGTTTAATCAAAGTAGAATTGGGTGCGAGAGGTCCAGCTAAGACCGACCGACTCACCACAAACTCCTGGGATTTGCTAGTATGGATTATAAGAGTATGGCCGAGCTGGGATTAATAGTTGTTCTATATGAATTTGCCACTTCCCAAAATCTACACAAAGACTTAGTATGTTTTGCGACTGCTTTTAATCTCAGAAGGTGCTGAACTAATGTGACTGGGTTCGTTCCCATTTTGAAATCTTTTACTTGACTGGAGCTTAGTTCTCGCCATAGAGAAGATCAAAGTTCTAACACGGCCTTAAAAATGTAAGCCGTCGTATGATGCAGGATCTACCGTCACTGGTAGCTGTGACAGTTTCAGAGTTTTGTCTCGGCCCCTTCTCTCTGTTCTTAGTTTAGTCATGTCAGTCACCTTCTTGTACTTTGTGTCCCATTTCTTATATCACAGGTCGGCAAGCACAGGAAGAGAAGTAGCGTGTGGAGTCGGAGAAGTTGGAGGCGGAAGAACTCAACGTCTGAAGGTTCCACTCCTGCGCCTATTTTACTGAAAATTAATATTATACTCATCTCCCCTCATTAAAGCAACTATCTACGATCTTCTCAATCTTTGCAATACATCGAAATTTCAAAATATCATTCTTTGTTGAATTAGATGCCATAATCCACAAGGTCTCTGTTGATTTCATTCAAAAACGACAAATGTATCTTCAACAATAAAACTAACTTACACAATACAAATGCTTAAAATCAAAACTATATAAAACTTTGAGCCCGTAACTTAGTTATCACCGACGAACCGTGGCTGAGGGTTGCGTTTCAACTATCAAGATGTAATCTGCAACTAACGTGTACATGTATCAGCTCTACTGATTCTCCTGTTTCTTTTCCTTCTAAGTGACGGCCAACAAATCAGATTTTTGCTCGAAATCTCCAATGATATAAACGAAATGAGACTGCATGCTGAGAATGCGTTACATTCATTCATTCATTTGCATGTCCCTTGCGGAACTTTGCCTCCCTAGTAGCATTCTTGTAGACCTCTTGGTTGTAAGAAAGATGCCCTACTGCTGATGCATCCATTTGCAGGTCAGCATCCATCTTCGCCTTGGTCTTCCTCTCATTCTTTTCCGCATTATGTACCCTTCCAAGATGGTCTTCTCTAGATTATCGTGACGTTTAATATGTCCAAAATATTTAAGTTTTCTTTCCTTAATCCTCTTTACTAGCCAGCCTTCTTCAACTTTAAGTTATTGTAGTATGGATATATGTGTTCTTTTTTTTGTGTCCATGATATTTGACTCTTCTGTAGCATTTACATTCAAAGGCATTTGTGTGTTTCTCAGCTGTTTTGTTAAGTGTTCAGGTCTCACAGGTATATGTTGCGATGGGAAAGATGCACGCCCTTAAAAATCTTATTTTTGTAGTTCTGCCCGTTCTTCTCTACAGATTCTTTAGTTGTTTTGCTTTCTGAAGAGCGATTGATGTCATCCTTTTAATTTCCTTCATTGTATCCCCATTATTAGTTAGTAGTGATCCAAGATATTAAAAACTCTCAACTTCTTCCAGTTTTTCCTCATTGACACATATTTCAGCTGCCTTGTTTGTTTTGTCAGTTGTCATCAATTTAGTTTTCTTCGCATTAAGATAGAGGTTTTGCTCTTCGCTGTTTTTACGGACTGACATAATTAGTTTTTCCATTCCTTTTTGTGTTGTGGACAGTAATACTGCGTCATCAGCATATCTAATCTCTGGTATTTCATAACATCCAATTTTTATGGCATCGTAATATTCTTTGTCTACATCTTCTCTAACATTCCTCGTTGTATTTTCAGTATACAGGTTAAGTAAGTAAGGCGACAATATGCACCCCTGACGGACCCCTTGTTTTACGTCAAACCAAGTTGTTGTTTCATCATTTATTCTTACTGCTGCCTTTAGTCTAGATACAGCAGTGATGTTAATTGTATCAAATGTGTTGGAAATCCTTTTTTTTTCTCCATTATCTTCCAAAGTTTCTGGTGTTGTACACAACCAAATGCCTTTGAATAGTCTATAAAAGATAAATATAGATTCACATTAAATCTCTGCATTTCTCTATTATTAATCTTAGATTGAATATATGATCTCTTGATCCTCGTCCTTCCCTGAAACCAGCTTCGCTCATATTAACTTCTTCTATTTTCTTACGAAAACTAACCATTATGATTTTTAACAGAATTTTACTGGCATGACTAATCAGGGCAACGGTTCACCCAATACCAGTCATGGGAATTAGTATATACTGAGGACATACCGTGTTCTTAGGGGGAGATTTGTGTCTCTCGTTTCACAGTACGGCCGCTCTGGCCATACACTTGAGGGGGTGGGGGGAGGGGAGATAATCTAACATGATGTACAGTTACACAACTATACCGGCCATGAGCCGTGCTCTAGTGACAGAATATTCTGACTGCGAAACTCACCGAATCCAACACTGAAGACTACACTGACTCATCTAATATTAACCCTGCAGGTATGATACATTTAGTGCCAATATCTGATCAGTTTTTGTGTTTCTTTTATTTCCTTTCACTTCTTAAACATCAATTATTTTATTAATGTAAATAAAGTAATCACAGCCCGCTAGGTTGGTTGTGGCCTGAGTGATTAGGAGCTCTGTCTACTAATTCGGCGGTACCTAGTTCAAATCCCAGCAGTGGGGATTTTTTCTGGTACCACCACAAATAAGGCAGCTGAAATATATATCACTGAAGAAAAATTGGAAGAGGTGGAGAGTTTTTAATATCTTGGATCATTACTAACTAATAATGGAGAAACAATGAGGGAAATTAAAAGTGTGACATCTATCGCTTACAGCTTAATATTGAAGAAGGCTGGCTAGTAAAGAAGTTTAAACAGAGAAAACTTCAATATTTTGGACACATTAAATGTCATGAGAATTTAGAGAAGACAGTCTTGGAAGGATACATAATGGGAAAAAGAAAGAAAGATAGACCAAGGTGAAGATGGCTGCAAGACATCGTTGACGATCTGCGAATGGATACATTAGCAGCAGGGCATCGAGAGGCCTACAAGGAGAGCTGTTCGGGAGACGAAGTTCCGCAAGGGACATGCAAATGACTGGCTGCTGACCACCACACCAAACAGGGCTCGGGGTCCAACCAGCTTCTAAAACTGGATACCAGAGAAAATGGGAATGCAAATGCGACCAGGCACGATACTGACCATACCAACGTTCATGTGCCGATGATCTTGGAAACGATGATCTGACACCTAATATGCATTAACGGCATGGAAATGGGGGATTTTACTTTTTGCAAGCCAGTGTTTAATCAGGTGCACCTACTCTGCGCCTGCAACTCTGAGCTGTTCATTACCTAATGATCCACTAACCCAATGAAAATGAACTTCTAACAAGAATGTCTAAATCTCAATAGATCTTCATTTGGCAAAAGTGAACTTCTCGTTATATACTTAAATTGACAGCAATATACTTTTTAAAGCAATATCTATTTTTTTCCCCTATAAACAAAGCTAAATCTATGCGTTACCCTAATGTGTGACGGTATATTGCTTCCACCAATGACATTAACGCTGCTTTTACTGTCCACCTTCTTACAAAATCCGGCATTTTAATCTAGAAGTATCTCAGTCTTAACACACCGCATTCAGTCTTATACACCACATTCATTTTCATTACGTCCCAGATTAGAGGTTGCAACGCGAATCTTTCACATCGCCCACACAGAAAACCGTCCAAATTAAACAAACGGCCAGTCATACAAAACTTCTCTCGTGTAACCTTGAGTCTTGCGTAATCTGCTGGATTAAGCAAGAGAAGAAAACGGAGTTGCTGAATTAACAACATCTCTTTCACGAATGCCCAAGCTTTTATTAATGCTCTCCAGCATTATGTGGCCAAGATTATATCTCTGGTTACAACAAACACTCAACTTCTTTCATGCTTCACCCACTGACTACCAGGAACTGTTCGTTTATTTTTAGTGGTCACAACCTTGTGGGCAGTTAGAAAATCTTTTAGACAGCTGAAGTAACCATTATGACGCCAGAGTTTGTAACTTAAGAGTGGACGAAATAAGATTTGATGCCAGAGTTTGCATCTCAAGAGTGGAAGAGGTAAGGTCTGACGCCAGATTTTGCAAAACTGGAAGAAGTAAGGTCTGACGTCAGAGTTTGCGACTCAAGAGTGGAAGAGGTAAAGTCTGACACCAGAGTCAGCGACTCAAGAGCGAAATAGGTACGGTCTGACGCCACAGCTAGTGAATCAAGAGTGGGAGAGGTAAGGTCTGACGCCACAACTAGTGAATCAAGAGTGGGAGAGGTAAGGTCTGACGTCACAGCTAGTGAATCAAGAGTGGGAGAGGTAAGGTCTGACGTCACAGCTAGTGAATCAAGAGTGGGAGAGGTAAGGTCTGACGTCACAGCTAGTGAATCAAGAGTGGGAGAGGTAAGGTCTGACGTCACAGCTAGTGAATCAAGAGTGGGAAAAGTAAGGTCTGACGTCACAGCTAGTGAATCAAGAGTGGGAGAGGTAAGGTCTGACGCCACAGCTAGTGAATCAAGAGTGGGAAAAGTAAGGTCTGACGTCACAGCTAGTGAATCAAGAGTGGGAAAAGTAAGGTCTGACGTCACAGCTAGTGAATCAAGAGTGGGAAAAGTAAGGTCTGACGTCACAGCTAGTGAATCAAGAGTGGGAAAAGTAAGGTCTGACGTCACAGCTAGTGAATCAAGAGTGGGAGAGGTAAGGTCTGACGTCATAGCTAGTGAATCAAGAGTGGGAAAAGTAAGGTCTGACGTCACAGCTAGTGAATCAAGAATGGGAGAGGTAAGGTCTGACGTCACAGCTAGTGAATCAAGAGTGGGAGAGGTATGGTCTGACGTCACAGCTAGTGAATCAAGAGTGGAAAAAGTAAGGTATGACACCACAGCTAGTGAATCAAGAGTGGGAGAGGTAAGTTCTGACGCCACAGCTAGTATCTCAGAAGCGTTGAAGGTCTGTTCTGATGCCAAAGCTAGCGTCTCATGAACACTGGAGGTCTGGTTTGACGTCAGACCTAGTGTCTCAGCAACGTGGAAGGTCTGATCTGACATCAGAGCTAGTGTCTCATCAGCGTTGGAGGTCTGATCTGACATCAGAGTTAGTGCCTCAACAACGCTGAAGGTCTATGACATCAGTTCTAGTGTCTCAGCAGCATTGGAGGTCTGATCTGACATCAGAGTTAGTGCCTCAACAGCGCTAAAAGTTTATGACATCAGTTCTAGTGTCTCAGCAGCGTTGGAGGTTTGGTCTGACACCAGATCTAGTGTCTCCGCGGCGCTGAAGGTCTATGACGTCAGTTCTAGTGTCTCAGCAGCGCTGTAGGTCTGTTACATCAGTTCTAGTGTCTCAGCAGCGTTGGAGGTCTGGTCTGACACCAGAGCTAGTGTCTCAGCAGCGTTGGAGGTATGCTCTGACACTAGAGCTAGTGTCTCAGCAGCGTTGGAGGTCTGGTCTGACACCAGAGCTAGTGTCTCAGCAGCGTTGGAGGTCTGGTCTGACACCAGAGCTAGTGTCTCAGCAGCGTTGGAGGTCTGGTCTGACACTAGAGCTAGTGTCTCAGCAGCGTTGGAGGTCAGGCTTGATGCCAAAGCTGGTGGCTCACAAGCGAAAGAGATCTAGTTCGACGCCTGCGCCTGTGCTTCATAATCTGACAAGACTCTCTTCTTCGCAAACGCTTCACAAAAATGTGTGTCACATCAGTCTGGCCAACAAAGAATAGGTCAGTGTGGTGAGTATCGTGGTGAGCTTAAAGAAAAGCCTAGCACTGCAATTCACCTATAGGGCGTCACTCCATTTCCTTGGGGGAGACACGAGGAAGGATAAATCAGTCACCATCACCAACACTGGATCAGAAAAACAGAAGATAGATCACTTTGACTAGAAACAAGATCCACTGAGTATCGTTAATTAAAGTCTAGACTTCGACCAAAGGGAAGAAGTAGGCAAGAGACTGTGATCACCTTATAAACGGTGTCTATGATCTGGAATGAAGAATACAAATTACCAAGTATTTCATCCCTGACATACACCATGGAGTGTATCCAATCATCATCATCCAATGGGATTGACGACTCATGGCTTTGGAGATAAGCACAAGATTATACGTCTATTTTACCTGTACACACGCAATTAGTTCACGATCTCAGGTTACCCTACATCTCCCTACAACTCCTACACAAAAATGTATACTGAAACAGAAATCTGGGAAAAAAAAACAGTCCGTCTTTTAACAAACCTGTAAAACTGCAAGCGCAGGAAAAGAGACCAGTAATTCATCATACACTTGTGTCTGAGAGGAAGCTGATATGTTCTCAGCTGTTGCCGAGGAACGCGTTTTTCCCTGTTTCTTTATCTCCGACCGTTCTAAAACTGAACTATGCACCATCATCCACCTTAACGTCCCAGCAATCCACAGCGCCTGTCTCAGAAAGAAATGATCGCTTCCACCGCGTTAAAGAACCACACTAACGTTAATTTTCCAAACAACAAAAACTACAGAGCATGTACAACCAAGAACATCAACTCAGTGACAGAGTACGCTCGCAGCGTGGCGCAACATGACAGAGCTTCCACTGATGATGATGATGATAAAGCAATGTGACTGTCTTCAACTTTTAAAATAAACGTGGGCTACATGAAAGGGGTGATTAGTTCCTGGCAGCCTTCCTCACCTGAGCTTGAAATGAGAAAAAACGGGACAGTTAGTTTACGTAGAAATGGATGATTACAGATTACGCTGTTGAAAGACGAGAAACGTCCGTCTCATCAGACAAAATATAAATTCATTTACCTTTAAGCCATGGACGGGGGAAAAAATCGACTTCACTTAAAGCTGATTTGCCTAGTATTTATACACGATATAACAAGTCATAATGTTTAAGGTAGATATGAACACGCCATAGACATGCTTAGGTAAATCTTACACTATTATCAAATGAGCAAAAGATTATGCTCTATTTTACTACAAGCCTCTTATACACTCTAGGCGTCCCACGCAAGCATTACGTCGCTACCACTGTAGAAAGCTTCTTATAGCAGCAGCTCCAAACCTTGTATGTTTTTGTTCTGAATATCTCCTCGCGAACGCATCTCAGACTCCATAACATCAGGATGGGAACCGCTGGCTTGAGGTGTGGCTGCGAATGGTTGACCAGTGACAGAAAATAATTATTCTTTTCTGCCTTACCTATCGTTTAGCTCACGTCCCTACACGGAGGTTACCTTGACAAGCAGATTCAAACGTTGCGTAGCAAAGGAGATAATGTCGGGTCATCGTGCCCTATAAGGCGACCGTCTCCACACAAGACGACCAACTCAACACACGATGACCAACTCCACACAAGATGGCTGACTCCACGCGAAATTATCGACTTCACACATGATGACTGACTCCACACAAGGTAACCAACTCCACACAAGATGGCTGACTCCACGCTACATTACCGACTTCACACAAGATGACCAACTCAACACAACATGGTTGACTCCACGCTAGATTACCGACTTCACACAAGATTCAAGACTCCACACAAAAAGACTGACTCCACACAAAATGACCGACTCCACATAACTCCGACTACGACACCACACGTATGGCAGCCTCTCTTTCCTAAAGCACCTAGTGATCTTCTACTGTGTCGTAATCAGCGCAAACATGACCGAACTTGTTAGCACCTCGGATTACGATTCTTATCAGAAGAAAGCAAACACAGAAGTACTAAATCAGTTAAAACTGAACAGATACAAAATGTTTTTAAAAAAACCGTAATAATCTGACGGTCATATTTTTGTCACCTCAAATGCCACAAGACAATAATGAAAACCTTACTTGAGGAAAAGCTGAAAGCGAAAAAAAAAATTGACCACAACGATCTACATGGATGGACAACATCAACAGACGGACGGGATTCATTTGGCTGGGCACACAGGGACCGTAGGGATGTGACAAACAGGGGCTCCATTGCAATCAACTTTCCATGAGGAAACGGCACAAGATGATGATGATAAACAGAAGAAGCCGCATGCACATATGCACGTGCAGTGAGTAAACCCATTCAATTAGCTTTCTCTGTGCATCTCACTGAAATGATTTTTCTTTTCATCTCTACGCCTGTTATTAGTCGCTCCTTCACATCCTAACGTTGTTCTGAAGTGAACACAACTGTAACATGTAACTTCACTTGACTTACTTCATATAATATGAAGTTTCCTTTTCTACTCGATCTCTTCTTCTTCAGCTTTCTGCGCCATTAAGGCTCATTGCTGTAGATAAAGTTCGCCCATTCCTCTCTATTCCTAATCTTCTCTCTCCAGCTGGTGACACCAATTTCTTTTATATCCTCTTCTACCCGATCTCGCCCTAGAAACTTTGCAACAATCTAGGCTGAATTATTGTCTTGTCTTGTCTTCTATCTCCATGGAACTGCGAGCTGGTGTTCTTTGCTGCCGATGCGCTGAAGATGTTGAGGCACAACATCGTGTCAGCTTGGGAGCAGGTCATGACACCAATTTTTTTCAGTCCCAGAGTGCAGCGTAAAAGGTTATGCAATAATTCTTTAGAAGAAATGGGGTTATGGCGACCCTTACCTCTTTAACCAGGCTAAGCCTGTTACTGCGGGTACCAAGGGAGAGATGAGACAGTCTTGGTCAGCTATGGTTCGCTAACGGAGACGCTAGCATGTCAACTATGGTTGGCTAAAGGAGACGCTAGCATGTCAGCTATGGTTGGCTAACAGAGACGCTAGCATGTTAGCTATGATTTGGCTAACAGAGACTTCCAAACTTCGCTCCCCCACATCTCTTGATTTCCTGTCCTCCAAACTTCGCCCCCCCCCCCACATCACTTGACTTCCTGACTTCCAAACTTCGCTCCCCCACATCTCTTGATTTCCTGTCCTCCAAACTTCGGCATCCCCCCTCCCCCCACATCACTTGACTTCCTGCCTTCCAAACTTCGCTCCCCCACATCACTTGATTTCCTGCCTTCCAAACTTCGCTCCCCCACATCATTTGATTTCCTGACTTCCAAACTTCGCTCCCCCACATCACTTGATTTCCTGCCTTCCAAACTTCGCTCCCCCACATCACTTGATTTCCTGCCTTCCAAACTTCGCTATCCTCAAAAGTACGTTTTTTTACATGCTACGCCGGTGGGAGAAACAGTGCACAAAAAACTGTGTATCTGAAGCCTATCACTGCCGTCCGGAAGACCTCGCAGTAGAAACAGGTACCCGATACTTGTGTTGGGGAAAATGCTTCTGAAAACAGAGAAAGCTTGTTTACAGTGATAAGAACGCTAGATTATACTCTGGATGAACAGTTAGTGCATGAAAAGATAAATTATCAGGTAAAAACATCCGACTAACATTGCACTAACCCGGGCATACAAGGGCCAAACAATATTAGACTTTTAAAAATAGTTTCTTCACACTCAGTGGCTTCCGTTATGCATGACGTTTTTCCTCTTAAAACCATTACATGTGTGTGTGTGTGCGTGTGTGTGTGTTGTGAGAGAGAGAGACACATACACATACTCATTCATTGACTCACAGAGACACATTCTGTATGTGTGTGTGTGTCTTACTCATTCACTCTCACACACAAATAGATATTTTCTCTCTCTTTCTAATTCACCCACTCACTCACATACACACACAAACTCTCCCTCTCTCATTGGTTAATTTACTCACTCTCACACGCATAAATACACATTATCTTTCTTTCCTTCTGGCTCTCACTCATCCATTCACTCACACACATATAATATTTATCTCTCACAAATTCACTCACTCACGCACATACATACCCATTCTCTCTTCCCTCCCCCGTTCCCCTCTACCTCTCTCTTAACACACACTAACATAACATCGTTATCTTAAATCTTTCATTAATAACACTTCCCATCCATTTCTCCATTTAAATTACATCCAACCCCATAATCCCACTCATCTGAAAAATGGCAGAAAGCATGTCTCATTACAGGTTTGAGTTTAAACCATCAAGTCCAATATGGGAGGTTATAAACCTCTCTTCTGACGCCATCTCAGCGGTAAACTCTTTAAGCTGCTGTATAGCCTGGCATACTCCTGTCTATCGGAAACCCAGTTTGTTCAGATATCTCATTCCTTCATATTCCCCCCCCCCCCCCCCAACTTCTTCCATTTAATTTCAATCCGGTCGAGTTCTATGTTAGTGTCTCTCTCTTATATTCTTAGTGTTATAGTGCTTAACTAGTGTTTTTCTGCTCTGTTATACAGACTGAACTAGTGTCTTTCTGTCCCATACCTGGGGTATACAGACTAAACTAGTGTCTTTCTGTCCACGTGTGTGTGTGTGTCGCTTCAGCATGTATATGAATGGCACAGGAAGTTTAAATGTAGGGTATCAAATATAGAAAAGCCGACCTCTGGCAAAAGACTCTGACAATACCATCATCATCATCATGTGCCATGCCGATTGGAGTTGACTCTTATGCTTCTCCAGAGTGCACACTCCTTCATGCAGGCCATCAGCTCAGTTGGTGATCTCCTCTCACACCATCTCTTCAGACTGTCCAGTATCATTTCTCTTAGTCTTCCCCTGGCTTTTCTTCCCTCTATTTTTCCTGTTGTTACAATATTTTCAATGCTCCCTCTTCTCATTGCATGTCCTATGAAAGTACTCTCTCTTTCTCTCTCTCTTCTTCTTCTTCTCTCTCTCTCTCTCTTTTACAAGATTTTTTTTGTCTCTTCAGCTCTTCTCAAACATTCTCCATTAGTTATTGTTGCTGTCCAGGGAATTCACAACATTCTTCTGATAAGCCACACTATTGGTTCCAATGAATTTTGTGCAGACTTGCCTATTGTCCATGACTCACTTCCATATAATAAGATAGGTTCACTATAGCGTTGTGAGACTCATTTTCTAGTATTCATTTATAAGGATGTGTTGCATATTATGTTTCTCATTCTCTGAAATGCAGTCTTTGCTTGGCCTATTCTGTTCCTAATTTCTGTTCTGCATTTCCCATCTGAAGTTATTACTGCTCCAAGGTATTTGAATTTCTGCACCTGCTTTAGAATAGTTCTGTTTAATTTAATACTGCATGCTGGTGGATTCTGTTTCTTAGATATAACCATAGTCTCTTTCTTTTTTATGTTTAAAGTAAGACCTTTCTGTTCACTTTCTTTGGTGACTTTATCCAAGAGATTTTGCAGGTCTTGTTAGTTCTCAGCTATCAGTACTGTGTCGTCAGCATACCGAAGGTTGTTAATATTGTATCCTCCAATTTTTATGCCTGGTTCTGTGATGATTGTTCTTAGAATATTCTCGCTGTACAGAGAAAAAAGGTCTGGAGATAGTACACATCCTTGTTGCATCCCTTGTTTTATAGGTTGATATTTTCCAATTCTATTTTCAACTCGAACTGCTGCTTCTTGCTGCCAGTATAGATGTTTTACAATCCTCAGGTCTTTGCCGTCTATATTGACGTCTTCAAGCATTTTAATAATTTCATTATGTTTCACCTTGTCAAATGCCTTGGTGTAATCAATGAAGCATAAGTAGAGATCTTTCTGTACTTCTAAAGCTCTTTCTGTTAGTGTTCTGAAGTTATTACTGATCCAAGGTATGTGAATTTCTCCACCAGCTTTAGAACAGTTCCATTTAATTTTATACTGGATTTTGGTGGATTCAGTTTCTAACCATTGTCTCTGTCTTTTTGATGTTCAAAGTAAAGTCTTTCTGTTCACTTTCTTTGGCGACTTTATCCAGGAGATTTTGCAGGTCTTGTTGGTTCTCACTTATCAGTACTGTGTCGACAGCATGCAGAAGGTTGTTAATATTGTATCTTTTTACTTTTATACCTGGTTCTGTGATGATCGTTCTTAGAATATTCTCGCTGTATTGAGAAAAAAAGGTCTGGAGATAGTACACATCCTTGTCGCACTCCCTGTTTTATTAGTTGATATTTTCCAGTTTTATTTTCAACTCGAATTGCTGCTTCCTGCTGCCAGTACAGATGTTGTGCAATCCTCGGGTCTTTGCCGTCTATGTTTAAGTCTTCAGGCATTTGAAGGCATAATACTGACAATGCCGCCCAAGTGAAACGACTGATACAGGAAAACCGGGGAGTAATGAACCGGCTGGAGAACTAAAGATTACCCATGGCTCGGGGAACACGTTAATCACCAAGTGCAGAAGTACCGAAAAGGCTCCACCAGGTGGGTACCAAAATAACTCCCGATCACGAAAAAAAACAAAAGAGATCATGTTTCTTGGATTCGTTTATGACGTTGTGATTCATCAAGTGTCTTACAATTATACTAGGAAAGCTCCCAATTACTTCCCCCTTACATTTGAACGTAGAATTCCCCCATTAACACTGAAATCTTCCTACGGTTATTAGAAGAATGCAGGGACGACGACCCCTTCCTCGCACTAATACATAAACCACTGAATTCGTTATCTGATATTTTAAAGTCTCCGCGTCATCTGATAGCCTGGTCCAAATATGGCGCCCACGTCAGAGAGGCCAGGCAATCCACGTGCATTTAGCTGTGTAGGAACTATGGGATTGCTGTCATTACGCGAGTACATCTCGCCAGGTTGGGAAAATGACTTAAGTGACCGGGAAAGGTCAACACAAATCACTTTTGAGGGGGAAAAAAAGACGGATGAACGGATTTGATGGTCGAATCTCTAAAATGATATAATTTTTTGTATATGTATGAAAACAGACAGACAGGCAGGCAGGCAGGCAGACGGACAGAACGAAAAGAACGAACTTTATTTTCAAAGTGTAAACAACTGGACACACAGGCCCGATATACAAATAGATGGAAAGATAAAAGAACTAACGAAAATAACGAACTTTATTTTCAAAAAGTAAGCGACTGCTCACACAGGGCCGACAGACAGACAGGCAGACAAAAGTAGACCAGACAAATTTACAAGGGAGAGCCCACTTTTACTAGACATGACAAGAAAGAAAATAGTTTCTTATTAAAGAGCTGCTTTGTTTTCGCCAGCAGCAAATGAAGATATATTCCAGCCGTAGCGACCTAACTTCTTTCGTGTATTATTAAACACGCATACCTCTCCCACATTTCGGGGAGGGGAGAGAGAAATCCCCGAAATCTTCGAGCTTTACACGACCAATCACCATTTACTGTCTCGGAGAGAAAAGATTTACAAGATATTTACAATGAAAGGAAACAGCGAACGATTGGCCCTAGCTAGCTGATGTAGAAAGGTATAATCACACAATCTACGACTGTTTATGCAGACAAAGCCGGGAGAAAGAAGATAGTAAATATTTATAGATCGAGAGAAGAAATAAGAGCTTCTGTGGTTTATAAGAGATACAGCAAAGAAAGCGGCACGGAGTATTCAGTTTCTGGCCTCGGCGCCTGGACCGAAAGCATCGTCCGTAATGTAATTAAATGTTGGATTGTGGGATGTTTATCCAATGTTATAGACCATTCTATTAAGGAATGATGCTTGGCTCTGAACTGAGCCACGTAAATGCAGAATCCTAGATCTTGCTGATGATGGCTGAAGAACTGATTTTTGTGATTAAAAAAAAAAAAAACCAACGTTCTGCAAGGAAATCACCCCCCCCCCAAAAAAAAAACCAACTTTTCATGTAAAACAAAATAGCATGTGCAGTAAATCAAGTATCAAGTATCGCTAGACCTTCATGCAGGTAAAAATTTGTCAAATATCATTTACTATCATCATTTACTTGCTAATCGTATTCTTTTCCCGGAATCCTCTCCTCTCTATTTGTCTTGAAGTATCTGTGTTATTCAGGCGAATGATAAATACCTGTATTCTCCATTTAGTTTCATCCGTTTATAACGTGTTGCTTATATCATCGTTCACTGCTCATTTTCTCAAAAGCTAAGTCGCCTCCTTTTTAAATAATTCATCTGTTTATTCCCTGTACTTGCCTCATACGTTTAGCCAGACGGCAGCATATTCCAGAGAACAGATGGCCGTCCGCCATCAAAGGAGGCGAACCAAATCTGAGCTCGGCAGTAATTACTTTCCTCGAGGTGGCCCTGGAAACATGTTATTGCATTACTTGTGTCTCATCAGCGCTTGCGGATGGAGACGTTCATTATTGTGGTGGAACTTGAAGGAAAAAAAAACATCTTTATCACAAGTCTGCCCCGGAAAGTAAAGAAAGCTTCTGCTGCCCCTATAAATCCGATTTGACACCTGTAATCCGGGATTCCACAACGAACATCAACGGCAAGGATTTCAGGCTGGCTGCTACACGGAGATAATATACTAACTACTGAATAAAATACGACCAGATAAGAACATTCTGAGACGGCAGTTGTAGCTTATCCTTGCTGCTAAGGCTGTAGTAGCTTATCCTTGCTGCTAGGGCTGTGGTAGCTTATCCTTGCTGCTAGGGCTGTGGTACTGGTATGACAGCTCTTCGACTCGAGTCTCCTGGCACATTTCACCGACCCCGACTCCACTCACAAGATCAGACTCTGTCTCTTATAATTTTCCACTGTCCGACTGACGCATCCATAATGATACAGCTCTGCCAACTCCAAGTCCACCCAAGATTACTCCAACTATGACTCCATACAATATGACTCCAACTCTGCACAAGATGATTCTGACTCCATACAAGATGACTTCAGTGACTCCACCGAAAATAACTCAGACTCTATAGATGATGGTTCTGACTCCAAACAAGATGACTTCGACTACGTCTGCACACAAAATACCCCTAACTACGACTCCGCCCAAAATGTCACCGACGATGATTCCAATCAAGACGCCCTGACTACGACTCCGCCCAAAATGTCACCGACGATGATTCCAATCAAAACGCCCTGACTACGACTCCGCCCAAAATGTCACCGACGATGATTCCAATAAAAATGTCAATGACGATGACTCCACCCAAAATGCTTACAGCTCCAGCTTCGCATGTACAACGCCGCTTACCGCTAATTAGGGCGGAAGTCTGAATCGCGCTAACTACTGGGTGTACCTGGCCGGGTCCTACATCCGCTCCACCACCGAGTGACTACACACCCCAGCTACTGCTTCGCAACCCGCAGGAACGACAAGACAGTGACAGTGATCAACGAGGAAATGATGCCCATGCAACAATTAGCAGCCAAATCAATCAATGGTCACGTGACGTCAGATCCCTCGCTGAATAATATTTCAATTTATCATGGAAGTTATGCACGCGATTTAGGACAACGAAATGATTACTTCCCGGGACATGTTCCCGAGTGAGTTCCGTTAGGTCTTGAAAGATTAAGGATGCAACTACAATAATGCTCGCTTGTTTGCCTGTTTCAAGGACTCCCTCCCTCCTTCCCTGTCTTTCTCTCTATCTCTCCCTCTCTCTCTCTCTCTCTCTCTCTCCATCTCCAAACCCTCAAATAAAATCTCCCTCTATCACAATCATCTAACCCATCATCATCATCTAAGCCAGATAAGAGAAATGACTGCGGTAGAACTGGTTCTAGTAACAAAGGCAGACAGAGGTGTATGGTTCAGTTTTGTTTTTTTTTAAGACAGAAAGAGTGAGGAAAGTGGGCAGAAACAAGAACTGCTGAAAGTAAGAAGACAACATATGAATGAAGAACATATAACAATCCAATATTTCACCAAAAGCCTTTTCCAAGGATCACATATAAAACGCAACAGATAAGAACTCGAAAAATGTATGAAAAATTAAAATTTTAGCTTGTTTTGTATGCTAATTGTAAAAAAGACCGGCACGAAATGCGCCCAGGTATATGCCTGCTTCCGCTTTGTGCTTATCTACGTCTATCTGTGCGCATTTTGTGCATGATAACAAGCGGTAAAAAACCGAGTTTTCACCCTAGATCAAGCTATAACAACGTGAGGTCTCATCTAAGTAGAAGTACTAACGCGAGATCTCGCCTGAGAGCAAGCTGAAACAAAGCGAGATCTTGCCTGGGAACAAGCTGAAAAAAAGCGAGATCTCGCCTGAGAACGAGCTGAAACAAGGCGAGATTTTGCTTGAGAATAAGCTGTAACAAAGCGAGATCTTGCCTGAGAACAAGCTGAAACAAGGCTAGATCTCGCCTGAGAACAAGCTGAAACAAGGCGAGATCTCGCCTGAGAACAAGCTGAAACAAGGCGAGATCTCGCCTGAGAACAAGCGGAAACAACGTATCATTAAAAAAAAAATCCTGGACGTTTCTTGTCACGAATGAATACAACAGCAGGAACAGGGAGATCGAACCGATTCTGCTTTCAAAGGATGAAGAATTGTGGACGAAAGCCACTCATACTTCATCATTCAACTTTAACGTAATCATTCAGAGAGGGAGACACAGAGAGAGAGAGAGAGATATGAATATAAAATAAGAGTGGAAACTACGTCCTGTCGCTTACCAAAATACCACACAGCACGTAGCCAGTAATCAACGCCATGTTAGACAGGAGAAAATTCTGCGTGGCAGCCAAAGTTTCGCTGTGACATGAGAACTTTGATTTCATGTCTAGACCTTGGCTGATGCCAGTGTTTATCTACGTCTCTTACCACGAATATTGTGGGCGGGGGAGGGGGGGGGGTGGAAACCGCCAAATTTTCCGCGAATTCGTCGCAGTCATGAAAATATGATGGCGCAATTTACATTAAGTTACCTGTATTGTGAAGAAATTGCTGCTTTTGTTCTGTGCTGGCGCTGAATGTGTCACTTTTTGTAAAGAATAAAAAAAATCCAAATGTCTACATGATGAGAAAAGTATGGAAATTACAACCATTTTTCCCCCCCTCAACTTCTGGCTATAACAAACCTTACAATACCTTTCTTCCCCCCCTCTCCTTCTCTCTTTCCTCCTCCTCTCTCTTTCTCTCCCCCTCCTCTTTCCTTCTCTCTCATCTTCTTTCTCCACTCTCCCCTCCCTCTCTCTCCCCGTCCTTCTCTCTCTCACAGTCCTTCTCTCTCTCACCTTCTCTCTCCTTTTTCTCCCTCCCCTCTCTCTCTCTCTCTCTCTCTTTCCTTTTTTCTCTGTCCCCTCTCTCTCTCCCCAATATTTGCTCGCCCTCTGATTGCATGCGCTCTTAAGAGATCTTGTTTCATTACAGCTTTTCTGACTCTGTATCAATGTTTATTTAGAGAATAGCTGAAATAATTCTTGTTGGCGATTTGTTTAGCGATTCTGCTGTGGTTCCTGCCAGAGAATGTGAAATAACTTGATGGTAGTTTTATTTGCACATACTCCTGAATGTGTAGGTAAGAGGTTATATGTAATATTTTTCCATTCATATTTAGTACTGATTTTATGTGTTTATAATGTCAGTACTAAGCCAATGTTATATGACTGAGTTCGAATGACGGAGAAAGAAAGGCAGAATGTTAGACGGGCCTGTGTGCCCAATTTTTCACTTTCTGAAGATAAAGTTTCATCATTCACTGTCTCTCTCCTCCCCTCCTCCTTCAACATCTCTCTCTCTCTCGTTTCTGTCTGTCTGTTTGTCTGTCTCCCTCCTCTCTCTCTCTCTCTCTCTCTCTGCATCTTGTGACTACAACAACACAAAGAAAAATGAAGCCGAAGGTCAGATAGAGAGAAAACTCAGTTCTAGCACATACAACAATCTAATTAATTTATTCAAGATCTAAAAATGAAAATCTAGAAAAGAAAATAGATTTACGACTTCTACCATAAAAACAGTATTAACCAGACACAAAGGCTCTAAAATTGCAGAAAGTTCACCAACAAAAGTGTGTATTCTAGAGACCCATTCACTTCAATCTTCTACAACAGACCAGAGAGTTTAGTTTGGGTGAGTACTCTGGACTACTCTACATGTGCTACAACCTCCTCCGTGCTATTCGTCCCAGTGTACAACAGCTGATGACACTTACTCTATCCTGGTTTACAGTTATCCGGTCGTTTTACATCTGGTATTACAATATATTCCCACGAGGTTTCTCATCCCAAGCAAATGTGTCCTCACATCTCAGTGAGTTCTGCAGGTCTTCTACACTGTAGTTCTCGGTGACTGCTGCTACATATGTCTACATTATCAGTCTATCTGTAGATTAGGCTGATCTGACCTGTGGAGTAGTTAATCTATATATTTTAGATGTAGCTAGTCTAGAGAAGCTAATCTATATTGCAGATGTAGCTAGTCTATGCTGTAATTGCAATTATCTATTCTGTGAATGTAGCTTGTCCACACTGCAGATGAAGCTAGTCTACACTGTAGATGTAGCTTATCTACACAACAAATGCAGCTACCTATATTACTGATAAAGCTATACTGTAGATGCAGCGATTCTATTAAAAATATTATGTAGTGAATCTATATTGGTGATGTACATTTCTATACTGTAGATGAAGCCAGTCTACACCTTAGATGTAATAAGTCTGTACTGCTGATGTAGAACGTCTACAATGAACATGTAACAAGTCTACATTGATGATGCATTAAGTCTATACTGCTGATGTAGCAAGTCCACACTGAATATGTAACAAGTCTACACTGTAGATGTAGTAAGTCTACACTGATGATGTAGTAAACATACAGTGCTGATGTAGTAAATCTACACTGTAGATGTAGTAAATCGACACTGCTGATGTAGTAGGTCTACAATGTACATGTAGCAGGTCTATACTATAGATGTAGCAAGTCTACACTGGATATGTAGCAAGCCTACGCTGCAGACGCAGCAAGTTTACACTTTCGACGACACTGTAAATGTAGCAAATCTTCAATGAATATGTAGCATATGGATACAGCAAGACCGCAGTGAATATGTAGCATGTCTACACTGTAGATGAAGCAAGTCTACACCGAATATGTGGCAAGTCAACATCGAGTATGTAGCAAGTTTACACTTTAGATGTAGCATGTCTAGATTTTAGATTTAGTAATTCTACGATAAATATGTAACAAGTCTACACAGTAAATGTAGCAAGTCTTCTATACAGATGTAGCTGCTGACCAGGGTTTTTCAACCTGGGTTTCCACATGGAACCTTTGGGGTCCCCAGTGACATTCCTACAAGCTCTGTGAGAGATAGTCATTTTTAAAAATACACGTTGTTTATAAAAAAAAAACAAAAAGTCAGCGGGTTTCAATACGACTTCCTACTCAACAGAGCACTGACAGCTATTACTTAATCATGCTATCAGAGCACTGACAGCTATTACTTAATCATGCTATCAGAGCACTGACAGCTATTACTTAATCATGCTATCAGAGCACTGACAGCTATTACTTAATCATGCTATCAGAGCACTGACAACTATTACTTAATCATGCTATCAGAGCACTGACAACTATTACTTAATCATGCTATCAACTACTTACACATAACACTTAACGTATAATGAGTTGATAATATAAAAGAACATGCCGGAGACCTGAAAAATTAGGGTTCTTATTATCCTGGTAAAATAAAAAAATATAAAAATACGGCTGAGAAAAGAAGAGGTAGAAAGCCTTTCCTAGCACTATCCCTCTGAACCAAAATACTGGCTCCGCATAATTCTCAAATCTATATCCATTAGCTAGCACTTGTTTGTCCGTCCGAGTTAACTACCACGCGTAATGAGTGTTTAATGATTCGTTAAAAACTCTGCACGCTTTCCTGTGGGTTTTCTTCTTTTTGTTTGTTTCACTTGCAGCATCACCATGCACTGGTAAATCTGCATCAGAGAGAAGGCACAGACTATGCTGGCAGATAATGATCATCTGATAAAGATATGGAGTAATGCATACAGAAATCTTGTTCTATATTCATTTTGTGAACTTTCAAACCATGAAAAAATGACAAAAAATGAGTGCGTTTTTGTGAGACACTCCCTCCTCTCTCTCTCTCTCTCTCTCCCGCTGATAATCTTAAGTGCTCATCTGCGCTAGAGACTGCCCACAATACTCATTTGTTTCCCGTTCACATCTCAGATTTGCGTCCTAATTATCACAGCCGTCATTAAAGAAATAACGGATGAACTGAAAACCGAAGATAGATGTCAGTTTTAGTTTCATAAATCTAGGTGTTAAATTTAGTAGAATAAATCTAGGCACCATTGCTACACTTGTAAGAACCATGTAATCGCTACGATTGGTCCACTGTATCGAACATAAATGTGCTTTTTAAGAGACCAAAGTAAAGAACTGTTTATGATATTACAAGAGAATAAATATACTGTAACAATACAGAAAACTCTTCATTCTACAGGACTGTTTCTAGCTAAAGACACAGACACAGCCATAGATGTAAGCAGCAGCAATGGTATTTATACAATATTTTCTCTGCCTTGTAACTACATATTTACTAAGGGAACACCATGTGTGTTACATGTTGAGATAAAAGTATTTCGGTTTTGTAAATGCAAATGTAGCATCTAAGGGCCTGCTTTTTTTTTCCTTTCCAACTTCTGCTTTTTTAAAGATTTGAATCTGACTATTTATTTCTCTGTCTGTACTGCCCCCTTCTTGAGAACTTTGCTTGCTGCTTCTTCTTTTTCTACATGAGATCTTCGCTTGTTTGCTGTTTTTATTGTTATTTTCTTGAGATCTTTGCTTCCTAGATTTTACTGTCCTCTTCTTTTTTTTTTCTTTAATAAATAATGAAACAAACATGGCCAAAGCACCTGTCTCCGACACGACGATCTCAACAGATCCCGTGAGACAACGCCTTACAACAGATCCTGGGAGACAACTCCTTACACCAGATCCTGGGGACACCTCCTTACAACAGATCTTTGGAGACAACTCCTTAAAACATATCTTGGGAGACAACTCCTTAAAAAGATCTTGGGAGACAACTCCTTACAGCAGATCCTGGGAGACAACTCCTTACAACAGATCTTGGGAGACAACTCCTTAAAAACAGGTCTTGGGAGATAACTTACAGTAGATCCTGGGAGACAACTCCATGCAAAATATCTTTGGAGACAACTCCTGAAAACAGATCCTGGGAGACAACTCTTTAAAACATCTTGGGAGACAACTTACAGTAGATCCTAGGAGACAACTCCTTACAACAAAGCTTGGGAGACAACTCCTTAAAACAGATCTTGGGAGACAACTCCTTAAAACAGATCTTGAGAGACAAGTTAAAGCAAATCCTGGGAGACAACTCCTTACAACAAAGCTTGGGAGACAACTCCTTAAAACAGATCTTGGGAGACAACTCCTTAAAACAGATCTTGAGAGACAAGTTAAAGCAGATCCTGGGAGACAACTCCTTACAACAAAGCTTGGGAGACAACTCCTTACAACAAAGCTTGGGAGACAACTCCTTAAAACAGATCTTGGGAGACAACTCCTTAAAACAGATCTTGAGAGACAAGTTAAAGCAGATCCTGGGAGACAACTCCTTACAACAGATCCTGAGAGGCATCAGACACGTAGACTGAAAAATATAACGAGGTTACGAAGATGAGCGTTCACTCGGAGCAGGAAGCCCTAGAGCAGCTGAAGATAACAAGGGTTTCCTTAAGTGTTCTTTTGTTTCGTTTCCTTCTTCATTTCCCATCTTCACTCTTATAACGCTAAACTTTTTACTTTTAAAATACATAATCGAATTTGACTGAATTCTTCGTCTTCGCCTAGCAGAACTGCAAACTAGTCTTTGTCTGTTTGTTTGTTTGTTTGTTTGTTTGTTTGTTTTCTGCAGCCGATACCGAAAAGGTGTTCTGACACAGCATTGTGTCGGATTAGGAGCAGGTTAGGAGACTTTTTTCTCAGTCCCTGAATGAAACTAAAAAGCAAAAGGTATGCAATACTTCTTTAGAGAACTCCACCCCCACGGAGGAACTATGGCAATAGTCAGCCAGGCCGGGCCTATTAATTGGGGGGGGGGGGGTATCAAGGGAAAGATGGAGAGAGGGTCTTGGTCAGCTAAGGTTTGTCCATCTGTCCGCCCATCCATCAAAAGTCGTAGCCGTCCACCTGCTCTTTATCTTACAACTTAACGCTGAAGTACAGAACAATGTAAAGTATAATGACTTTTATAAATGACCAAGATCAAAGTACATTACTGGGCTGGTTCTGTGTGTGTGTGGGGGGGGGAGTGCGTGCGTGAGTGTGTGTGTATGTGTTTTTTGTAATAATTTCGATTTTTCAATTTAACTACCCTGTATGTATATGTATATATATATATATATATATATATATATATATATATATATATATATATATATATTAGATGGACAGGTGCAGGGAAGATAAACTCAGATAAATATACAATAATATATTCAGGAAGTGAGAAACATGAACGAGGAGTTGGAATTATATTTGATGAACAAACGGCAAGGACAATTGTAGGATATTTGAACATCTCGGACAGAGTCCTACTAGCCCAACTGAAAGGACAATCAATAAACATAAATATTATACAAGTGTACGCTCCAACATCTGAAAGTTCTGAAGAAGATGTACAGATATTTTATAATGACATAGAGACAGCACTAAAACACACAAAGTCACATGAAGTTACCATAGTCATGGGAGATTTTAATGCCAAAATTGGTAAAGGAAGAACTTCAGACATCGTTGGTGACTATGGACTGGGGGAGAGGAATGACAGAAGTAGTAAATTAATTGAATGGGCAAGAATACACAGCATGGTTGTAGGAAACACCTGGTTTAAACAACATCCTCGAAGACTGGCAATGTGGTGCAGCCCAGACAAAAAGACTTTTAACCAGATAGACTACATATTAATCAACAAACGATTCCGCAATGCATTATTACTGACAACAAAAACCATGCCAGTAGCTGACTGCAATAGTGACCATGATCCACTCTGTGGAAAAGTTAGAATAAAGCTAAAGAAAGCAGGTAGAAAAGTGAGAAACATCAAACTGAATACAGAACTTCTTAAAAATGACCAAGAACTGCGAGAACAATACAAAGTTATTATAACAAATAGATACAATGCAATAGCAAAGATAAATAGTATAGATGAACAATGGGAAATGTTAAGAGATTCTATCCACCAAACTGTTAAGGAGATAATAAAACCGAAAAAAAAGCCCCTAAAAATAAATGGATGACAGACGACATCGTAGGACTGATGGACAAGAGGAGGAGGAGTAAAAATAATGAGGAAAAATATAGCAAGATAAATGAAGAAATAAGACGCAAATGCAGAGAACCAAAAGAAGTGCGGTTAAATGAACAGTGCAGACAGATAGAGGACTCTCATAATAAAGACAGCAAAAACATGCACAAACGAATTAATGAACTCACAGGCAGGAAAACAAAATATACCACAGGATGCCTGAAATCGAAAGAAGGTAAAATGCTAATGGGAAAAGAAGACATTGTGGACAGGTGGACAGAGTATATCGGTGACCTATATGGAGGAGAAAGACCAGAATTAATACCAGACACTGAAAACTGTGATGGACCACCAATACATGAAGATGAAATCATAGATGCCATCAAACACATGAAGAAAGGAAAAGCGACTGGGCCTGATAATATAACAATAGAAGAAATAGAGGCACTAGAGGAGACAGGAATAAAAATAATAACCAAGTTACTGAATGACATTTACAACAGTGGTTATATTCCCAATGACCTGATTAAATCCACGTTTATAGCACTACCAAAGAAACCAGGTGCAAAGGAATGTGACGACCACCGGACTATCAGCCTCTCATGTCACATAACGAAGCTACTTCTGAGAATAATTATGAGAAGAACAAGGAAAAAGATAAAAATGGAAACAGCAGATGAACAGTTTGGATTTGTTGAAGGAAAGGGAACACACAATGCCATTTATGCTTTACGAACACTAACAGAAAGAGCTTTAGAAGTACAGAAAGATCTCTACTTATGCTTCATTGATTACACCAAGGCATTTGACAAAGTGAAACATAATGAAATTATTAAAATGCTTGAAGACATCAATATGGACGGCAAAGATCTGAGGATTGTAAAACATCTATACTGGCAGCAAGAAGCAGCAGTTCGAGTTGAAAATAGAATTGGAAAATATCAACCTATAAAACAAGGGGTGCGACAAGGATGTGTACTATCTCCAGACCTTTTTTCTCTGTACAGCGAGAATATTCTAAGAACAATCATCACTGAACCAGGCATAAAAATTGGAGGATACAATATTAACAACCTTCGGTATGCTGACGACACAGTACTGATAGCTGAGAACCAACAAGACCTGCAAAATCTCTTGGATAAAGTCACCAAAGAAAGTGAACAGAAAGGTCTTACTTTAAACATAAAAAAGAAAGAGACTATGGTTATATCTAAGAAACAGAATCCACCAGCATGCAGTATTAAATTAAACGGAACTATTCTAAAGCAGGTGCAGAAATTCAAATACCTTGGAGCAGTAATAACTTCAGATGGGAAATGCAGAACAGAAATTAAGAACAGAACAGGCCAAGCAAAGACTGCATTTCAGAGAATGAGAAACATATTAGCTAACACATCTTTATCAATGAATGTTAGAAAACGAGTCCTAAAATGCTATATTGAACCTATCTTGTTATATGGAAGTGAATCATGGACAATAGGCAAGTCTGCACAAAAATCATTGGAAGCAGCAGAAATGTGGTTTATTAGAAGAATGTTGCGAATCCCATGGACAGCAAAAATAACTAATGAAGAATGTATGAGAAGAGCTGGAGAGACAAAAAACCTTGTCAAAAAGATAAGAGAGAGACAATGTACTTTCATAGGACATGCAATGAGAAGAGGGGGCATTGAAAATATTATAACAACAGGAAAAATAGAAGGAAGAAGATCAAGAGGAAGACCAAGAGAAATGATACTGGACAGTCTGACGGGATGGTGTGAGAGGAGATCACCAACTGAACTGATGGCCTGCATGAAGGATCGGTACTCTGGAGAAGCATAATAGCCAACGCCAGTCGGCACGGCACCTAATGATGATGATGATGATATGTCTTTCTCTTTCTGTCTGTCTTTCTCTCTTTCTCTGTCTGTCTCTATATGTTTCCCCCACCCCCCTCTCTCTCAGGCCCACACTAGCTACCGATTACTTAGTTCAATACTTAATTAGGCAAGAAAAGAAGAGATTACTTTAGGAAACTAGCTCAGAATAAATCAGACAGTAAATCTGTCTGGAAAGCAATTAACATTCTAGCAAACAAGAGAAAACAGACTGACCCTAGCAAACAAGAGAAAACAGTCTGACTCTAGCAGACAAGAGAAAACAGTCTGACTTGCAGAGTTATAATCATGTGCCTACTTGCGAAGAGTTCAGCAATCACTTCAGAGAAGAAGTCAACATCTTAAAATCTTCACTACTGACCCCTGCTTGTGGTTTAAGCGAATTAAATACATTTATAGATAGCAAATGTGTAAATCTAAAGCAACTCAGTATTCCTTTCATGTCAGTTAGTGAGGTTTATAATTATCTTTCATCTTTAAAGAACAACAACACAGCAGGAACTGATGAAATTAGCAACAAGATACTACACTACTCAGCCCCTGTAATTACTGATACACTAATCTACATTTACAATCAGTGCATTGCACATGGTCATTTTACTCAGGCTTTTAAACTTGCTAAAACATATCCCCTTTTCAAATCTAGTTTGGAGAAACATACCTCAAGCTATAGACCAATTTCCATTCTATCAACTTTGTGAAAATCCCTAGAAAAACACAAACAAAAGACAACCCTACAACACATGCAAGAAAATGATTTGATTGTTGACCGTCAGTCAGGTTTTAGGCCCAGACATTCCTGCCACACAGCTCTCACAAAAATGATAAAATATTTGTTGTCTAATATAAACGATGATAAATTATGTGGTGCTGTCTTTGTTGGCTTTAAAAAAGCATTTGACATAACTGATCATGAAATCCTAGCTAGAAAGCTTAAGACTTATAGATTACACCCTGACTAAACCAAGTTTATTACATTTTTTCATTCCAACAGACAACGGGTAGTTTGCCTCTAAAACTCTACGTCATATTAATCTGTGGTTGATAATGGTGTTCCACAAGGGTCTATTCTTGGTCCTCTCCTTTTCATCATCATCTCTAAAATCATCTTGTGATCTCTCTACTGATGACTGCACAGTTTACACTAGTGACAATGACTGTATTAACCTTGAGTCAGCTCTTCAATTTGAAATAAACAATCTAATTAACTGAAGCAACAACAACAGAATGCTCATAAACACCAGCAAAACAAAATCCATGCTCATTACAACAAGACAGAAATTAACAAATTCACCAACAACACCAACAACACTACAGCTCAACGCTGGAACTTCACAGACAGAGAATGTTAGTGAACACAAAACTCTAGCCTTCATGACTGACAACCACCTCAGCTGGAATCATCATGTAGACAATCTAACCAAACTCACTGCACACAAAGTTTACCAATGTACTCAAATTAAACATTTTCTTGACATAGACACCAGAAAAATATACTACATATCACAGACACAAACACATTTGGACTACTGTTGCAGTCTGCTGATGGTTGTTCCATGTCAAACATGAAAAGACTTTATTCACTTCAAAAATGAGCAATAAGGCTTATAGATGACAAACATGCTGCACGTATTACAAATAAGAACAAACATATTGATATTCTACCCCTCAAGAAGAGATTTCTTTTCAACAAAGCCAAATTAATTCATAAAATTCTATCATACAATGCTCCATCCTATATGTGGTAATTGTTCAAATCCAACCCAAAACATACTCAATGCTTAAACAATTGTTTTCACCCAAAATCAAGGCCTGACATGTTTAAAAAAAGCTTCTCTTAGTTGCCCACCTTTGGAATGCCCTACCAACTCACATAAAACTTATAATATTTGTTATTATACCTTTAAATTTTGTCAACATCTGTTTGATATGGACTTCATGCCTCCCTAAGCATAGTCTAAAGTAGTTTAAAGCATGGCTTGATTATTATAACTTTATTTTACTGCTTTTCTATAAATGTGTTAGTTTTGATTGGATATAACAATGCAAGTTTATTTCAGGCTGTTACATAAATGAGAGTGTAGAGTGTATGGACAAGAGATAAGTTTATTATTTATTTATGTAATCATTTAATTGGGTCTTCATGATTATTAATCTCATTACCAAATGCTGACTGACTGTGACTGAGTGAAAGCTGTATGATGAAGGGCAGAATGTTATATGGGCCTGCATGCCCAATTCGTAACCCTTTGAAAATAAGTATGTTTGTTCATTCATTCCCTCTGCGTATATATCTCTCTGTCTCTCTTTCTCTCTCTGTCTTTCTCTGTCAATCTGTCTTTTTTTTCTTTTTCTGTCTGTCTCTATCTGTCAATCCCTTCTTTCCCCCCCCTCCACCTCTCTTCTCTCTCACTCATACACACATACATGTTTATCATCCTTTCCATCCATGAAATACATCCGGTTGTTCTGTACACATCCATATCCGAAAAGCCTCAGTTTTCTTCTAAATGTATTCTACATTTTTCATAAATCTAAGCCAAAGAAGTCTAATCTTTAACATCTGCTGTGTTATTTGCTTCCGGGTAAAGATCTTTATCATTCTATCAGCTCACTATCCAGGGACTTATTTATCCCAGTCTAATATTAGACAGGAAAAGGAATGAATTCTACCTACAGTGTAATATCAAAGTAATTTTACTTACCGCTATTTAAAAGTATAAGTACATTATACAAATTATAAAGTAAAGTCTCTTACAAATTCAATATAATATTAATTTAATTCAAAACTTGATTACAAACATTTTTAGTTTCACCTCCAGGAGCAAGAATAAATAAATTCTTGGGTGAACCCACCCTTGAGGAAGCAACAAGGTTGTCCATGGGAGAAACATGGCAATCTCCCCCCCCCCCCCTTCTCTCTCTCTCTCTCTAATTTGAAAAGCTAATTTCAAACAAACAAACAAAAAAACAAAAACGGCACACTGTCACTGAGCAATGAAATCTACTATTCATTCATTCATTCATTTGCATGTCCCTTGCGGAACTTTGCCTCCCAAGCAGCATTCGGTTGTGAGCAAGATGCCCTGCTGCTGATGCATCCATTAGCAGATCATCAACGATGTCTTGCACCCAACTTCACTTTGGTATTCCTTTTTCCCATTATATACCCTTCCAACACGGTCTTCTCTAGATTACCATGACATTTAATGTGTCCAAAGATATTTAAGATTTCTCTCTTTAATCCTCCTTACTAGCCAGCCTTCTTCAATATTAAGTTCTTGTAGTATAGATATATTTGTTCTTTTTTGTGTCCATGATATTTGAAGAACTCTTCTGTAGCATTTGCATTCAATGGCATGTGTTTTATTCACTTTAAGTGACAATATATATATTTATATATATATACTATTCAAAAAAAGAAACGCAACATTACTGTAGTCATAATGGACACCAAAATTTAAACTTGCATCAAAATGTTATTTTACAGAATTAATGTTTCAATCTTCGCATGAAGAAACTTTAAGACTTTAACAATGAGATGGTGCTTATTAAATTTGGTTTGGACTTTTATTATTTGCTACTGAGGCCTCCATTTCAGTAAGGTGTATGGCCTCCACTGGCATGTATCAGAGAACGACATCTCTTTGACATGGATCCGATTAGCTGATGGATCTGTTGTTGTGGGATGGCTGCCCACTCTTCCCTCAGTGCAAGAGACAACTGTCGGAGATTGGTTGGCGCCACGTCTCGCTGGCGGACTTGTCTGTTGTGTTCATGTCTGTTCATATCTGCTGAGTTCTACTGGGTTCATGTCTGATGGCATGGATGGCAACGGAATGATCTGGACGTTGTTGTCAGCGAGGAACCGGGTAGTAAGTTGTGCCACATTATGTCGAGCGTTATTCCTGGAAAATCGACCATGGTGCAGCCAGAAGTGGAAGGACGTGAGGACGAAGACTTTCAGCGACATATCGTTGGGCATTCAAGCGTCCTTCAATTTGCACCAGGTCAGTTCTTCCCATGAAGTTGATCGTCCCCGTCCCCCCACCAGTACATCTCCAACACAATGTGGAGGAGCCTCATCCATGCAGTTCTGGGAGTAGCGCTCATGCTCTTAGTGGTAAACTCTTCTCTGTCTATCGTGTCGCTGGAGCAGAAAGAATGATTCACCATCAAACCAAAACCTTCTCCAATCATTCGCAACAGTCCATTATTGATGCTGGTTCACCCACTGCAGTCGGTTCTGGCGATGCCGGTCTGTAAGAACAGGACCTCTGTAGGTTCTTCTAGCCCAAAGATCAGCGTCGTGCAGCCGGTTCCTGATCGTTTGATCTGAAATTCGACGAGCTGCTGTCATTGACTGGACTGCTGAGAATGCAGATGCAAATCGATTCCTGAGGTGACGCAGCCGTATGAAGCGGTCTTCAGCAGAAGTTGTGACTATGGTTCTTCCACTGCGCTGCCGGTCTGCAACTGAGCCAGTTCTTGAAATCGCCTCCAAAGGCGACTAATAGTGCTTCTAACCACATTAAACTGTCTGGCCACTACACTTTGTGACTGTCCGGTCTGTAAACGTCCAGTGATGATGAATAGGTGTTCTGTAGTGAGATGAGGCGTACTTGCGCATTGAATTTTCAAATCAATTTATTCGAGGAGCGTCAATCTTTTATAGGCACTCAATAACACGGTCAGTGAGTTTTGTGTTCAGTACATTTCACGGGATTCTCGTGAACCTTCCATGCGTTATTGTGAAAAATGCAGTTTTGACTAGTGCCGCTTTTCTGTGCTCATGAATCATCTGCTGAGTACAATTCAGGCCAGCACGTGAAGCTGATGTCCAAGTGAACGTTTCAGGAAATTTGCCCTTGTCTGATCAGCAAACTTCAGTTTAAATCGCAACATCGTATTTGTAGCTTTCTTTTTTTTAACAGTAAATATATAGATACAGCATAATACATATAGAAATTCATACTCCCTGCTCTTTGGTTAACTTCCCTTTGACATTTACCGTTGTCCTTATCGTGTGTTAAAAATATATGAATTTTGTGTGTGTTTTAATTTTCTCCTTCTTCTTCTTCTTCGTTCACTTCTACCACCAAGACTGCACTGTGATCCTACTGAATTTACGTCTGTAAATTGCAATGAGTATCGCAGGGGCTTTAGACTGTATTCTTGGTGGGTCTCTGAAGCGGATTGCGTGACACTGTGGTTTTCGTTGCACCAGTTTAGTCTAGAGTTGGGCTTTCTCACCGGAAGACCTCGACGTGTTTAGGATATCAGTGCATCCCCACTGGGTGAGAGGTGGTAGCCCAGCCAGGCCAGAGCTGGACCTTCTCACCGGAAAACCTCGACGTGTTTTGAGATAACCGTGTATCACCGCCGGGTGAGAGGTGGTTGCCCATCTAGTCCAGAGTTGGACTTTCTCACCGGAAAACCTCAGCGTGATTATGATACGCAAACATCCTCGCCGGGTGAGAGGTGGTTGCCTATCTAGACTGCCCTGGTCCAGTGTCTCCAACTTCAGCATTTTGTGGTCGTAGCCGCTACCCTTCCTAGTTGTGACCAGGATGGAGCTTTTGTCCAGGAGGACGAATCCTCGCCACTAGTGACTTCCACCCCTGGGTTGAGCCGGTTTAGGCATATTAACCCAGTATGGGCGTGTTTGGGACGTGACCGACCTCTAGAGCAGAGGTACTGTGACATGCGTAGCCTTCAAGATTCACCCTGGTGTGAGCCGGTTTAGGCATAATTCACCAGTATGGGTGTATATCAGGCGTGACCGACCTCTAGAGCGGGGGTCGCATGACATGTCTAGCCATCAAGTTCCACCCCTGGTGTGTGCCGGTTTAGGCAAATTTCACCAGTGTAGGTGTATTTCGGACATGGCCGGCCTCTAGAGCAGGGGCGCCGTGGTATGTGTAGCTCTCGCAGCGATACTACTGGACATAACAATTAAACTTCACTTGATCCTTTCTTCCACTTTTTCACGTCGGCGCCGCACAGCAACTTTTATTTCTTTTCCGCATTTTCTTCCTTGACCGGGAGGAGCTTCACTCCACGCGGGGCATTCGAAGAGTCTCGCCAGCAGTGTCTTAACCTCTGGGACAAGCCGGTTCATGCATTTCACCCGATATAACTGCACTCAAGACGTGGCCGACCTCCAGACCAGAGGTGCCATGATTTGACTGTTTGCTTCGCTTTATCATTTCTACCACCTTTTCCGCGGTGGTGCTGCGCGGCAACCCCATTTGCACCTTTCTTCATTGGCCGGAAGGAGCACCGCTCCACGCACGGCAGTTGAAGAATCTCGCCAACAGCGGGAACCTCGACTGATTTAATGAGCCATTCGCGGTTTCACCGTGAGACAGTGTGAACTTAGACATGCATGGCTTAATCTTTGAGACAAGCATATGACTATTGGCAGGATCAACTAGATAGCTTTCTTCACCGAACCTTTGTCGGATATCTGCCGACAGACCGACGCGGGGCAAGGGAGACAGCAGTCTGCTCAGAGCGGATCCTTTTCGACCCCGGCGGCGTTTCATTTCCTTTAACCGGCGGGGGCGGCTCTCTCTGCTCTAACGAGCGAGAAGAAAGCCTGGCCACCCACAAACAACACACGTTACATACTGCAGACCCGATACTCTTTGCGAGAGATGGGCCAATTTCGAGACCATCGGTCGACAAAAGTGTACTACACCGTTAGCACGAACCTGGCTGGCTAGCCGTTTATATGCTTCGCTCGACGAACAAACCACTCGCTTCTGCATCGAAACACCTTAACTCTCGCCGTCCGGGAAGGGAGCGAAAGCCTGTCTCCCCATGCACGGAACTCGAGAGCGCTTTTTCGCCAAAAGAACTTAATTTTCTCCAAAACCATTTTTATTATTTGCTGGTGACGTTAGTTCTCTTCACACCCCCCCCCCCCTCCCGTAGCCTGATATTTATCATTTTTACAGTTATCTCCCTTCCTTTGTCATAGTATGTGACCTTTGAAATAATAGATGAGTCTTCCTTAGGGAATTACTTGTAAAATGTGTGCTATACATACTCAGCTTTTACTATATATTTATGGTATAAGGTTTCTGCAAGTCCTCTAGATCAAATCCCGCCTGCTGTCTTTTAAGCAAAACAAATCATTTTAAGACTGCCGCATACATCGATCATCTTGACTTTCTCAAAGACACCACACAACACATGAGTTATTATTTCGCAGGTTCAGCGTACCCGTATCAAAAGGGACGCGAATATAAGGGACGGGGAGAGCAGAATCATGAATATATTAGCCAGTACCCTGGAGACACAGACGGGACACAACGTTACAATGTGTGACTTGAATTATTTCAAATATGTCCCTGGCGACTCATTATCTGCCCCTTAGTAAATCTTCCTTCCCCACATCCCTCTTCTGGAAATTATCCTTTCGCTGGCAACAGTTTTCTTGTCAAAAAATATATTTAAAATTCTGACAACAGTGGAGAATGGAGAGCTAGAGAGAACACTGAACTGAACAGCTTATTTAAATCCCAACGAATTATAGATGTCTTGAAACTGAACAGACTACGCTGGCTGGGGCATGTAGAAAGAATGGAAGGGAACAGACAAACGAAAATGATGTATGCAAAAGAGATGAGGGAAACAAGACCAATGGTCTACCAAGACAGAGATGGAAAGACAACAGAGAAGAGGATGTAAAGGAAACTGGTGTAACCAACTGAAGAGAGAAGATTAGGAACTGTGAGGAATGCAGGCGAACTTTACCTGTCGCAATGAGCCTTAATGGCTCGGAAAGATGAAGAAGAAGAAGAAGAAGAAGAAGAAGTTGTTTTTAGTATACGACTAATTACTTATAATAGTTTTAGAAATACAACTAAACAAGATGAAAACCATATACATACATTTGAGAACATAATCTTGAGAAGAATTTATAGACCGGTAAGAGACCCCATAACACAACAATTAAAGATAAGAAGTAGCAAGGAAATCTACACATTGTTTAACTCTTCGCTTATAACAGCCTTTATAAAAAAAAAAAAACAACGGACTGAGGTGGCTGGGGCATTTAGAGAGAATGGAGGATAGCCTCCAATGATAGCCTATACAACAGTGACGATAGGGGGCAGACCAAGAGGTAGACCTGGACAATGATAGGGAGACAATCTAGAAGAACCTATACCTATTCTTAGAATCGACAAGCCAAGAAAAGATCAAGAACAGAGAGGAACAGAATCGTATCTTGTCTGCAGCAATGAGCCTCAATGGCTCGGAAATCTGCTGAATTCAGGAGCAGCTCAAAGAAGAAGTTTTAGAAATCCAAACTAATTGAAGAGTTTAGACATGAATATGGTCTTTGACATATTATCCCGCTGGAACTATCTTGCGGGTTGATATATCCCATTGGCAGCGCAACAGAAAAGAAAACAGACACATTTTGGAAGATTTTTTTTTTAAGTCAGGACATTATTATAAGAAAGTTAATGAATTCTGTTCATCACTCAGTCATTTGAATGTCCCTTGCGGAACTTTTCCTTCCTAACAGCTCTCCTGTATACCTCTCGGTTGTAACCAAGATGGTCTTATAAAGTATAGATTCACACGAATCCTATAATTAAAAAAAAAAAGAAAAAAATGATTATATTGATACAAGTTACGTAGAATGCAGCTGAATTAACTCTTATATTTAATGCTAAAGTATGTTAATCGGTTGATAAAACTTTCCAAAAAAATGTTATAAGATGACTACGGAATATATGTATCACAAACTCGAAAGACGTACTGCAGAGATCACACCAACCCAAGCACTAAAAAAAAAAAAATGACCCTCACCAGTGTCAACCCACATTTTTTTCACTCACAAAATCTTGGATCACCACTGGGATGTAAAGCAGTTTAACGTACAAATAATTTATAGCCACTGAGATGTAAAGCAGTTTAACTTATAAATAATTTATCACCACTGGGATGTAAAGCAGTTTAACTTATAAATAATTTATCACTACTAGGATGTAAAGCTGTTTAACGTACAAATAATTTATCACCACTGGGATGTAAAGCAGTTTAAATAATGTATCACCACTGGGATGTAAAGCTGTTTAACGTACAAATAATTTATCACCACTGGGATGTAAAGCAGTTTAAATAATGTATCACCACTGGGATGTAAAGCTGTTTAACTTACAAATAAATTATCACTACTGGGATGTAAAGCAGTTTAATTTATAAATAATTTATCACCACTGGGATGTAAAGCTATTTAACTTATAAATAAGTTATCAACACTGGGATGTAAAGCTATTTAACTTATAATAATTTATCACCACTGATAAATTTTTAATTATTTGTAGGATATATTGTCCCGCTGGCATAGAAACGGACAAACAACCGCGAAAGGCATCATCAAGTTCGCCAATAACTTGCCCATGATAAAAAAAAAACGAAGTATTGAAATAAAAAATGAGGGATTTCTTTTTTTTAACTGCGAATTATTTTTTTTATTTATTTATTTTTAAAAAAACATTTTATTTTATCTGATCGATTCAGTCGACAATGATGTGTTTTCAAAGATCGTGGGCAGAAGTTACTAATTTATTGAAGATGTTTCTCTTGCATAAGTTCTGAAGAATGAATTCAAGTGTCTTGGCTTCTTGTAGTTATATCAGTTCTGAAGACTGAATTCTTCAAGTGTCTTGGCTTATCGTAACTATTTCAATTTTGAAGACTGAATTCAAGTGCCTTGGCTTCTTCTAGTTATATCAGTGTCAATATTCTTAGCACCATCCATCATGGAAAACATTCTCTCTCTTTCTCTCCATCTCTCTCTCTCTCTCTCTCTCTCTCTCTCTCTTAGCTCTTCTTCCACGTCGTCTCCAAGACGGCTTTGGTCTGTCTGCATATGCGTGACAAAGATCCGACAAAGCAAACAAGAAGTATAACATACAACATAAATCTCAACTATAACAGCCAGAAAGTTACATCTAACTCTACAATTACCTTTAAATATTGAAAATCACTCACCTGATGTGGATTAACTATAAAAAATACGTCAGTACGACCACAAATTAATGATGATACAGTGAATTCTCTTAGGATATTACTGGGCTATACTTTGTTTCCCCCATCAACTATCATTACTTATTTATATAAACTCTCACATGAACTTCACAGACTTTCCTATAATTTCCTTTAATGCACTGCGAATTATCAGAACTCGCTCGGCAATATTTTGGTATAAAATCGTTCGGAACAGTAAATAACATATTTTGACATACGTTCAAGGCCATAGCGTTTATGCAATAATAGCCTTAAGTTATGTAATGGACAACCTGACATCAAAAGGAAGGACATCCGTCTATGTCTATGTGGGAATAACCTACCAACTCATGTAAAACTCATAAGCAATATTTCTTATCTTCATAACTTAAAACTGTCAATATCTGTTTGAGGTCGATTTTATGCCTCTTCAATATGCGAGGGTATGTGTAGATATTATGTGTATGTCTATGCTTGCATGTAAGTTTATATGTATGTATGTGTACGTGAATGTATGCATGTGTGCGTGTATGTATTATGTGTACGTGTATGTACGTATGTGTAAGTGTATGCATGTACGCATGTATATAGTTTATGTGCATGTGTACAGGCATGTGTGTATATAGCACGTGTGTGTCTGTATATATGTGTATGCATGTATGTATGTGTGTGAATATATGTATATGTATATATACTTTGTGTATATGTAAATAAAAAGTATAGGTATATGTAAAATTAAAGTCTAAATTAGTTGAATCTACGGAATGGCTTCACTGCTGTATTTCTTATACTGACTGCTTGACTACGAAAGTGTTAGTTTATAATGACTGCGAGAATGTAAAACAAGTTTATTGCAAGCACTTACTTCAGGTTAGACTGTGGAGTGTATGAACAAGAGGTGACTTTTTTTCATGGTTATTATGGTCAAAAACTCATGCTGAATGTATGTCACTGGAGGGAAAGTTGTAAGATGATGGACAGAATGTCAGATGGGCCTGCATGTCTAATCCCTTTGAAAATAACGTTTGTTCTCTCTCTCTCTCTCTCTCTCTCTCTCTCTCTCTCTCTCTCTCTCTCAATATACAACAGTCACAGAGACTGATAAATACTGCTGTAAAAAAAGAATCAAATTACTTCCACGATGTAGAAAACAAATGACTCATCAGCTGCTCCCCATATGAGGAGTGACCTAGCAATTCTCCACTGTCGACCGAGCAATGTGCCGGTTATACAAAACGAAAAGTGGTGTTCTGGGACTCTTGCTCTGTTAGAACTGGCAGAACTTTGTGTGTGTGTGTGGTAGACGCCGCGTTGATGTCATAGAGCAGCCATCTCAGCGGATTTTGGCTCACTTCAATACTCAGCGTGGGCTCAGGAAAAGCGCTATCTGGAGACATCACCACAATGTCGGACAAGAGAGCAACTTACTCGTTAGCCAGCGAAACAAGAAGAAAGTAGTAGTAGTAATAGAAGTAGTAGTAGTAGTAGCAGCATTAGAAGTAGTAGTATTAGTAGTAGTAGTAGTAAAATAGTAGTAGTAATAGTAGTAGTAGTAGTAGTAGTAGTAGTAGTAGTAGTAGTAGTAACAGTAGTAGCAATAGCAGTAGAAGTAGTAATACTTATAGTAGCAGTAGTAGAGTAGTAAGGTGGTAGTAGTAGTAATAGTAGTAATAACAGTAGTAGTAGTAGTAGTAGTAGTAGTAGTAGTAGTAGTATTAGTAGTAGCATGAGCAGGACAGATGCAGCTTTAATGACTGACCCCACTAATTATACACAGGGCCCAGCACACCAACTGACAGACTAACAAAACAAACACCGCCTGCCAGCCTGATATGTGAACTAAACCGTCCTGTTACAGACCCTCCCTTTAAAAGAGAACTTAGATCCTTGCTGCCGAAGCTGTGACGGTGATTAGTAGATATCAAACCGAACAGAAACTGGAGTAGTGCATATTCCTTCTGCCCTTTCATTAAAAAAAAAAGCTCCCCCGACCCAAACTTATTTACAGGTTCCATTTGTCTGCTGTTTTATTTAGGTAGTATATTACAAGCATGCACTATGTAAAAATATATGGCATTCAGGTATATGGCCAAAAGAATGGAAAAGAACTATAAACATTCATTCATTCATTTGCATGCCCCTTGCGGAACTTTACCTCCAAACAACACTCCTGTAGGCCTCTCGGTTGTGTGCAAGATGGCCTGCTACTGATGCTTCCATTTGCAAATCATCAACGATGTCTTGCAGCCATCTTCGCCTTGGTCTTCCTCTCTTTCTTGTTCCCATTATGCACCCTTCCATGACGGTCTTCTCTAGATTATCATGACGTTTAATATTTCCAAAATATTTATTTATAATTAGAAACTAATTACGCCAGTCCGTAAGAACAGCAAAGGGCAAAACTTCTATCTTAATGCGAAGAAAACTAAATTGATGACAACTGACAAACCAAACAAGGCAGCTGAAATATGTATCAATGAGGAAAAAACCCGAAGAAGTGGAGAGTTTTGAATATCTTGGATCACTACTAACTAATAATGGAGATGCAATGAGGGAAATTAAAAGGAGGACATCTATCGCTCTTCAGAAAGTAAAACAGCTAAAGAATCTGTGGAGAGGAACAGACAGAGCCACAAAAATAAGATTTTTAAGAGCATGCACCTTTCCCATGGCAACATATGCCTGTGAGACCTGGACACTTAACAAAACAGCTGAGAAACACATAATGCCTTTGAATGTAAATGCTACAGAAGAGTTCTTCAAATATCATGGACACACAAAAGAACAAATATATCCATACTACAAGAACTTAATATTGAAGAAGGTTTGCTAGTAAAGAGGATTAAAGGGAGAAAACAAATATTCTGGACACATAAAACGTCATGATAATCTAGATAAAAGTGTCTTGGAAGGGTACATAATGGGAAAAAGAAAGAGAGGAAGACCAAGGCGAAGATGACTGCAAGACATCGTTGATGATCTGCTGGATGCATCAGCAGCGCAGCAGGCCAACTTGCTCACAACCGAGAGGCCTACAGCAGTGCTGTTAGGGAGGCAAAGTTCCGCAAGGGACATGCAAGTGAATGAATTACAAGCATATGTGACAAGTGGGCGCCCAAGTGACCGAGTGTTTAGTGCCCTCATCTCTCAGCTGACGGAGGTCGATGATCGAAGCCCGACTTCGAGGCGGGCCAGTTAAGCAGCTGTAGGAATGGTCGACCGTCTTCGGTCACACAGCTGTAGGAATGGTCGACCGTCTCCAGTCACACAGCTGTAGGAATGGTCGCCCGTCTCCAGTAACACAGCTGTAGGAATGGTCGACCGTCTCCAGTCACACAGCTGTATGAATGGTCGCCCGTCTCCTACAGCTGGGGACAGAAAGGCAGCCAAGAATGGTGTTGACCACATAATCCTCTAGTACAGAGGTTCCCAAACTTTTCAGGATGAAGGGGCTTCAACACCAGACATAACTCACACTTTGGAGCCCGCATAAAACTTGCTAGGCTAATCTGATGGAACATCAATGTTACCGTATCTGCTACCATACAATAGAGAAATGATCTCTGCGAAACGTTAAAACAGGTATAAACGGTGGCAACATAAACGAGAGTTAGATACTGAGCAAGTACGAATAAACGAAGCAGAAAATAATATGGCGATATATTAAAGCGAGGGGTTGCTGTGATGGAGAAACGTTGCCCGAAGTGCCAATCAGTGATCCCATAGCTGACTAAGACCCCGTCCCATCTCTCCGCTGGTACCCCCAGTAACAGGCCTAGCCTGGCTAGCAGGGCAGGGATCGCCAAGTTGTCCAAGGTGGCGGAGTCTGTTCAAGACGTGCTGCACAGCTCTTGCTCTTTCAGTTCCACTCTGGGACCGACAAAAACTCCCGCAGTGTTCTGCTTCCAATCTCACACGATAGTCTGCCTCAACATCTTCATCGCATCGGCTGTAAAGAAACATCAACTTCGCAGTTCCAAGAAGAAGAAGAAGAAGAAGAGGAGGAGGAGGAGGACAGTGACTCGCTAACGATGTGCCATGTAAACATTTTAGAGTCAAGCCGAAAACAGGCCATTTTTCCTGTTTTAAATAATAATCCCCATTCCCCACCCATAAAAAAACATAACAACAACAACAACAACAAAAACCTAATGTTATCCTTCCAAACTTTTGTCACTCTGAGGAGTGTGCCATGAATTGGAGGATACTAATATTTGTTGTATTACAACTTGTCGTACAACTGTACAAAAAAAAAACTATAACAAAACAGAATGAGAACTACTTTTTTTAACTTCATGTAAAGATTTTATGTAAAAGATGCCAAACACAGGCAAAAGTCATTAAAATCTATCTCCAAGTTACGACTGGTAACATTTACATCCATGATTCAATACCCACTTCTGAACAATATCAACAGACTTTGTATTATGTAAAACCCTTTACTCATTCACTACCCATATCCTCCACGCTGTGCGATGAACCAATCGCCGTCCAGTACAGCGCCTGGATCGTGTAGGAGGGCCACACAATCTCTCCACTTCTTACCATATGGAACTAACCATCACCTGATGCCTCAGCTACCACAATGAAGTGCCCCAGCCGTCATCGCCTGGTGCCACAGCTGTGTGGCAGCAATTCTGCCTTAGCGGTTATTTTTATTCATCAGCCTGTCTTTGGTCGGTCCTCTTATCCTCCCTCCTTCAAAGTCCCATCGAATGATCGGTCCAGCATACACAGATCAATGGGGTCTTTCCAGAGTAAACCACCAATCCATTTCCGGCGTATCTTTTTGCTATATGTGCACGTCCTTACTGGCTTTGAGCGAGCAAATCTCGATTACTTATGGTCTGGCTAGCAAATTATTTAAGTCTTTCTTTAGCAGACGGTGTTCAAGGAGGACAATTTGATCATTTCCCTTCATTTCTTCTGTGGCTGGCAAATTCTTTAAGTCTTTCTTTAGCAGACTATGTGCAAGGAGGATAATTTGATCATTTCCCTTCATTTCTTCTGTGGCTGGCAAATTCTTTAAGTCTTTCTTTAGCAGACTATGTGCAAGGAGGACAATTTGATCATTTCCCTTCATTTCTCGCCCGATATTTCCTCATTCTGGAGACTGAGAGAAGAAAAGGCAGGGCCTCGAAAGGGGGAACGTCTAAAAACTACCGCTAACATGGAAACGGATTACTCAAATAATTCCGACTGTCACCTCCAACCTACATCAGCGACGATGTGTACAAGTGCTGAAGACCGTTCCTGTTATGGAACATCCAAGAAACGATACCTAACTCTAAATGTAAAGTGTCTGTAGTTTCTGGAATAATCAGAACAAGTGCACTCAATGTCAGATCTCCTCACACTATGTTCGGTTTGTGCTATGAATTGTTAAACAGGCAGACAGACGACAGACGGGCCACAGAAAACAGCCAAGTGATACAAGCAAACTGAAACCTTCTACGGGGCTATTAGTAGCTTTTTTTTTATCATTTTATGACGTCTTCCAGTTCATTTATACTTGTTTTCCACGTGTTTCACCTTCTTTCTTGCATTTTAGACGTCTTCTTGTCAGTTTCTTATATTTTTGGACTTCTTCTCGCTAGTTTTTTTTTGGGGACGTCTTATTGTCAGTTTTCTTATATTTTTGGACGTATTCTTGTCAGTTTCTTACATGTTTGGACGCATTATTGCAAGTTTTTTAAATATATTTTTAGACGTCTTCTTGTCAGTTTGTTATATTTTTGGACATCTTTTTTGCCAGTTTTTACACTTTTGGACATCTTGCCTGATTCTTAATTTTTGGACGTCTTCTTGTCAGTTTTTTTTTAACATCTTCTTGACAATGTCTTATACTTTTGGACATCATCTTGCCAGTTTCTTATATTTGTCGACGTTTCTGTGCTAGTTTCTTATATCTGAGACGTTTTCTTGCCACTTTCTTATATTTTAGACGTCTTACGGCTAAAGATATTTCTTTCTCTTCTGGCTCTAAATGCAATACGAACTGAACGTTCTGCTGTTCTACTCAGTGACGACGACCAGGCGTATCTACTGATATGTTACCATGATTTCTCACCGACACGGCTTTTAATGTTCTTTAATTCACATTAAGGACCACCCTACACGACCGTTTGTCTATAACCGTATAGATTTTACAGGCCGTAAGACATCAACAGAAAGGCGGGATTAAGTGTACGATTTGAAAAGACACAACATAATCATATACAAGCATAAACGCACAGAAGCAGTTTTTTTTTATTTGACTTAATGGGCTTTCAAAGAAGGAAAATCGGCACTTCAAATATTTTTTTTTTAAAACATGATAATAGTAAGACATTTAACTATTTCACTCCTCGGTTAATTTTCGTGCTCTGTCAGAACAGATTTTGTAGAAAAAGCTGGAAGGAAGTATTTAAAGATATGGGTTGGCTTAGTGACGTGTTTTTTTCCCTTTCTTTTATATAGACTTTGGCTAAATATCGTTCAGAGCAGGGTTTTTTTTTCATTGGTCTGCAAAATATACCAGCAATGTCAGCGCTGTTTAGGAGTACAAGAGTTAATGCTGTGGATCAGATATTACGATAAGCACGTTCGCCACAAAAAAAGTTATATTTATCTACATATATGATATATTGCCTACATATATGTTATGTTCAACTACGTGTATAAGTTATGTTTACCTACATATATGTTATATTCCCTACATATATGTTGTGTTTACCGGCATATATAAGCTACGTTTATCTACATATATAAGCTATGTTTACCTAAATATATAAGCTATATTTCCCTACATATATGTTATGTTTACCTATATATATATAAGTTATATTTCCCTACATATATGTTATGTTATCTACATATATAAGTTATATTTCCCTACATATATGTTATGTTTACCTACATATATAAGTTATATTTCCCTACATATATGTTATGTTTACCTACAACATATATAAGTTATATTTCCCTCCATATACTTTTTGTTTATCTACATATATGTTATGTTTACCTACATATATAAGTTATATTTCCCTGCATATACTTTTTGTTCATCTACACATATGTTATATTTCCCTACATATATGTTATGTTTACCTAGGTATATAAGTTATGTTATCTACATATATAAGTTATGTTTACCTACACATATCCACTTGGTCTCTATGTAATTAAACTAATTTCATCAATGTTCATGCAATACTCCCACATAATAAGAACCGACAGACTAATTTTTCACGTCTTCAGACGTGGGGCCTACGCTTTCCGCGCCATCGCCACTACATTACAAAAACGGCGTAACGGGGAGCCAGTCATTTCTAATAAAATGATTATAAAGGATTATTTGTAGAACAAGTAATACTTTTTTAAACAGGCAGATAGTAGAAGGGGAAAACAAAAAATAAACATACACACAAAAACATACAGACAGATAAACTTTCGAGATAATGAGAGACGAGATAAACAGACGAACTGATTTTTTTTTAAAAAAGGAAAGAGGTATGGAATATAAAGGAAAATTTAGTAAGTTCTTCGTGACCTGAGGGAACACAGACTGAGGAAAAGGCAGACTATTGGGGGGGGGGGGGGCAGAGAGGGCTTGAGTGAGTTCTTCACGACTTACAATTGCTGGAGCGAGAGTTGGCGTTCAGCAGGCAAGTCAGGCCTGTAATCCAAATGTTCGCCTCGTCCGGGCTGTTCGCTATCAGGTCCATGGACTCAAACTCCTCGCCAAAGATGATGGAGAAGGCGCACTCGTCTGGATACACGCCCGAGATTTCCTTGCTGCGGAGAGCTTCCGTTGTCTTTCCTTGCCTGACCTCTTTGACAGATGAAACTGCGACTGAACAAAGATGAATAAAAAGGTCAAATTTTTCTACCGATTATTTATGAAGTTTGCATGAGAAGTATACATACATACATACATACATACATATATACACACATACATACATACATACACACATACACATAATACATACATATATACATACATACATACATACATACACACATACATACACATACATACACACATACATACACACACACATATATATATATATATATATGGGGGGGGGGGAGAGAATGAAATGAAAGAAACCGCAATTAAAATTTCCGAGAAAATCCCTTAGTAGTATCAACTGTTATCACAAAGGTCATGACGCCAGTAAGCGGGCAGCGTCACCGTCGCTAAGCATAAAACCCAGAATAGCCCATGTCAAGTTGGTGACTGCGCTGCAGACATACTCCAAAGAAGAAGTGCGTTTTGTCGCCTGCTTCTTGTCCGCGAAAGGTCTGACTCCCTTTCTAACATACACCGTGAAATACTGCCGCCACCCCCGGACCTCAATTCCTCTGATTTGGTCCCCTAAAACAACGACGTGGTGGTAAAAGAGTCCCGACCAACACTGAGATGATGGACGTGCTGCACAGGTGGGTTGAGAGGTCTGACCAAAAGGTTGTTCTTACCTGCTCTACTTCACAGCTGACGCAAAATCCATTATATACGGCCATGCGTCATCTTATGGCCGATCAACTTACGGCTGTTCTTACTTACGGCCGAGGTCATAGAGTTATTTTTTTTTTAACTACAGAAATAATAAAACGCAGCTTACAATAAATACGCTGCAAAAATGTTTCGTTCCAGCATCGCGTTATTGATTGTCTGTCTTCCTATTTTTCAATGTACCGCCGAACTGTTTTAATCTGTGAAGTGATATTTAATTTTTTTTAAAATTAAAATCCACAGCATCATGACCTCTGAACGCGGTCATACGGTGAGTATAGAATGTATGCATGTGGGTGTGTTTATGCATAAAGAATTATGTTACAATCTACAACGAAAAGCTATTACAGCATGATTCTCTTTGTGTGCTGCGATTCCTGCTGTGTGATTACTTTCCACACAGTTTACTTTGCATTCTGTTAGCATTTTAAAAGTGATGGTAAACATGTGTATATCATCTTCTAACACGTTATAGTAGTGAACAGTACTTCAGTGTCTGACCTTCCTCTATAACGACCAACATAAAGCCAGATCAACTTACTCCAAGATGGCCGGTCCAAATGCTGTACCCCCAGCCTTTTGACAATCACACATTTCCCTTTTTCTGTAGTTCTCAGTATTTCTGGTCAAATCAATTACTATTTTTTTAGAATTCCCCTAAGACTTTCTTCAGAACTTTCAAACTCCCCCCCCCCTCTCTCTCTCTCTCTCTCTCCCCCCCCCCTTTCAGTTTTACTATGCGTGCATCCAACTAGTACTTTTTCTGTCTCAACACAGTTTAACAGTTAATTCTATGTTTACCAGTAAAGGAAACATATAACTTTTTCTACGTTTATCAATAAAGAAGGCATAACTTAAGCCATCTGTTTTATCTTATAGCCAGAACAAATATTTAAAGTCTTTCTCTCTCTCTCTCTCTCTCACACACACACACACACACACACGTCTTCTAAGAATGCGAGCCGGTTAACCCTAAATTGGATCTAATCGTCCATGCGATGCTGGCATGATGAGCATATACAAGAAAGCATGCTCCATTTTTTCCCCACATCTTCGTTAGTTTTCCTCAATTTCTAAGCCATATCCACTTCTGATTTTTTGGGGTTTTTTTTTTTTATTTTTCGTGTGCTTTCTTCTTTGCTGTGCCAGTTCGTTTCTTTTCCAAAGTCAATATATTCTCAGTATAAAAATGGAACCACTGAGCCTAATTGTGGACATTTAGTCTACGGCAGCCAGGAAATGTCATTGCTCGGAACCAACATCATAGGAATCTCCAATATCAGAGCATGGGAATTTATGCATCAGCAGTAATTCATAGTCAGTGTAGTTCCTTTTCCCACTGACAAAAAGTCAATAACGCCTATCTTCTATCGTTCCCTGCATTAACCACAATCACAATGTCTTTAGTAAACAATCTGCGCGGTCGATGACTGGTCTTAAAGCCCTGGATGTCCAGAGTGGGCAACAGAACCGACGACAGATAAGAGTTTTGTTAGTTATTAATCGCTATTTAAGACGAGGGGAACTGCTCTTCAGAGACTTGAGAACCTCTGCTATATCATGACTACAGTAAACAGAGCGTCACAAGAAATTGCTCGGCTAGACTATGGCCGACATAGCCTGACATATTTTTTTCTTTTTTTCTGAAACGATGCGTTGAGAGAGCGGCAAAGATTCTTGGCTGTAAATTAGGTATTTGCTGTGTCAGTCAAGTTGTTTAAACTCCAGAAAAGCACTGGAAATGATGTTGACCCGACTCTGATTTTTTTTTCCATTTCTCTTTCTAAGTTTTTTTTTTTTTTTTGAGAAGATAGAAAATAACGCTTTGGGAAAAAAAAAAAAAATCTAAAACGTACCGTTAAGTGCATGAAAAAGAGAGTGATATCTCATGTCAGTAAAATCTTATACCCGTCTCTTGGAAAGATTTTTATCCATTTTGAATGAGATGAGGTACTTTCTTAAGTTGTAAAGTTATATATATATATATACCTCAGTTATGCTTTCTTGGTACAACAGAGATGCGAAACTCGAAGACTGATCAGCCATCAGCTCGCCACATGTTTTCTATTTATGCACGATCAAAAGACGGCAAAAATTGCCCAAATATGCGCATTTACATGCATTTTGTTCAATAAGATAGCTATCATTGCTTCCAATGTTACACAACCTGCAGACTCTGCTCCTATTCCCATTATATTTACGTGTCTTCGTTTGTTACCTACATACACACATACACCATATTTCCGCCACTACACATATCTTTTCAAGCGCTGCTCATTTCTACTTTCTCTTGCCTACTGCTCATATTTCTCCGCCACACAACACAAAGACAAAGGTAAAATGCCTACTGCTCATGTTTCTCCGCCACACAACACAAAGACAAAGGTAAAATGCCTACTACTCATGTTTCTCCGCCACACAACACAAAGACAAAGGTAAAATGCCTACTGCTCATGTTTCTCCGCCACACAACACAAAGACAAAGGTAAAATGCCTACTGCTCATGTTTCTCCGCCACACAACACAAAGACAAAGGTAAAATGCCTACTGCTCATGTTTCTCCGCCACACAACATAAAGACAAAGGTTTGGGAAGATGACAGGCCCGTATTTTCCCAAGACCTTCGGCACATGACAGCGTACTGTGATCAGTATCATGCCTGGTCGTATTTATCTTCCCAGATTTCGCTCGTATCTATTTTTAGAGGCTGGGTGGACCCCGGGGTCTTTTTCTGGTGTGGTGGTACCAGAAAAAAAAAACCCAATGTTGGGATTTGAACTCGGTACCACCGGATTAGTTGAACAAGGGCCTGATCACTCAGCCAACCAGGCCACCCCACATAACATAACCATTTTGATACATTTTTTTAAAGTGAAAGGATCTGCTACTTGCTCCGTATAGAATTTAACACTTGACACAAAAAAACAATAGCTGAAATGTTAACGCCTCCGTACGCACCGTGGGCTTAAATAAACACTCAAGTATTAGAAAGGGCACATGTCTCTGTAAATCATACACAAATAATAGTGATGAAATATTCATCTCAGCCTTTCCTGACTTGGACACGGAATCGAACACTTGGCAAACACAAAGCGAAATACTGAGCAAAGCTTCTGTTTTCAGACAGAACAGAGACGAGTACTCAAATGTTTTTACGGGGGCAGCTCTGTTTGGCAATACCAGGAGTATATCAAGTAAAATATTTCAGTAAGAAAACTCACTAAGTGTATTTGCAGACCTTCACATCTATCTTCACTCTTTCTTGAAATTGCTAAATCCTGGCAAAGTGTATTTCATTCTGCTTCCCTGATTTTAATTAACGCCTTAGTTCTCTTTCAAAACTTTTCAATCTCGGCGGACTATGTTTCTTTATTTCCCGGTCAATATTCCTTACACGGCCAACATTTTAAACTGTCCTGACCCTTCCATGAATTTTACTTGTCCATTCTTTTATTTCACACACAGCATGAAATGGCTGACTGAGACACACATAGAAGTGAATTAATACATCAGTATTATACCTATATACACAATATATTTTGTGCTGACTGGATTACTAGAGAAAACAACTTTGAGTGATAATGTCATCAAATTTCAAAGATCAAATTCACATGGCGTTAAATCTGTTTTGGAGCATAAATCACCTTCTAATCTTTCTTATCTTCAGATATATTCCTCCTGAACCAAACAAAAAGCCACATATAATCTTCCTCAGTCACATAAAACAACATATTCAATATTATTAATGACAGAAAACAACATAAATCTTAGTCACATAAAACACATACAAAATTCCTCAGTCATATAAAACAACACATATATCCCTCAGACACATAAAACAACATATACAATATTCCTCAGTCACATAAAACATCATGTATTTTTATCAGTCACATAAAACAACATATCTCTTCCTCAGTCACATAAAACAACATATATATTCCTCAGTCACATAAAACAACATATATAGTCCTCAGTTTGATCAGACACGACGTCCTGAAAGCAATGACTGGGCATTTGAGGAAGCTGTTGTAAAGCTGTTTCTGAGGTGATGAACCAGAATAAAGCGATCATCAGTTGCGATCACCCTGGGTCGTCCACTGCGGTGTCGGTCTTCAATTGAGCCAGTGGCTTGGAAACGGTGCCAAAGTCGACTGATGGTACTCTACTGCACGTTTAAATGCCTGGCAACCTGATTTTGACTTTAGCAATGTTTCGTAAATTTTGCGATAGACTCGCCATAAGTGTCTGTTTGAAAATTATCCGAATTTGTGTAACCTTATCCTTTTATAGGGTTTCATTTGCGTGGGTAGTGAGTTGTGCTCACCACAAAAATCACGACTTTTCCACAAACGTAACGTGAGTTATGGTAAAAAAAAAAATGCGTGATTAGCAAGGGCAGCTACTGCGTTCTGACCACGCACGAGAATAGCAAAATCCACGCTAAATCATGGACCTCATATCTTGATGACAATTTTTGGCTTGGTTTGAGTTACCTGGGAAAAAAGTTTTGTCATAACATATACAAAATGAAGCCTATATAAACTATGTGTTTCTGCTTTTGGACAGTATATACGTATATATATATATATATATATATATATATATATATATATTATATATATATATATATATATATATATATATATTCAACTACACAAAAACACTGATAAATTCCTCAGTCACTTAAAACCACATAATCTTTCTTAACAACATAAAAACCACATATATTTCTCAGTGTACAAAAAAAAACACCACATACATCTTCTCAACAACATAAAAAACATATATTTTCCCGAGTACCCCAGAAACCATAAACCATATATATCTTTCTAAACAAAAAAACTCCACTTTCATCAAGAGCCCAAAATAAACCACAAAGCACACTGGCTGCACTCTATCAATGTGAAATTACCGATAAGTACAAACGCACCAATAAAACAGCAATTCTCCGAATCTAACTGCCCCAAAAATTACTGCAATCCCAGAATCCCCATGCAAGAATCTTCCTGTAATGAAGGTGTTACCCATTCGCCAGTCTCATTACGGCTGGCTTACGGCCCTGTTCTTCTCGGTTCGGTCTTTTATCCCTCTAGATATCATGAATACATACAACCCTTTTTCTCCCCCTTCTTGGAAAATAGCCCCCCCCCCCCCAAAAAAAAAATGTATTTTATTTACGAGATCAATCTTAGACAGCCAAAAACAACAGACAAGTACAAGAGACATCCTCTAAGAAGACGCACTGCTGTACGTCAGACAGACAGACAGACAATGGCCTGTTCTCTGCAACAGGACTTCTTCTGTATTATCTTGTGCCGTGGGTGATTTTTTTGTTCCCTCTGAATCTCGTGAAATAATGAAGAACTGCAAGACGTGTTAAGCTTCAAATCAAGTGCACTGAGTGATATCTGCTCAGTTGTCAGGTCGTACTTCTTTCGAACGTTCAGTAACCCAAATGTATTTTTTCTCAAACACCACGTGTTTGCTTTTGTTCTGATGACCGTTCTTACAGTTTGTATCACTGTCTGTTCACATTTATGACAGACGAAATTCTAAAAAATTCATACGAAAAAAAGGTATTATATATAAAGAGATACGCATAAATTCTCTTACTTACACCTGGAGTAATCTCCAGTATGTCTTCTCTTCTTCAGTGTTTTAATTTCTGTCAGTGAAGTAATTTTATCAATACTCTATTTTGTTTCTCTAGAAATTTAGTAATCATAAAATGTCACATATTCCAAATATCTGCTCTGTGTATGTGTAGTGGTGATGGCGGTGATGATGGTGGTGATGGCGGTGATGGTGGTGGTGACGGCGGTGGTGGTGGTGGTGGTGGTACAACGGTGGTGTTGGTGATGGCAGTGGTGGTGGTGGTGACGGCGGTGGTGGTGGTGGTTATGGCGGTGATGGTGGTGGTGATGGTGGTGGAGGTGTTGGTGACGGCGGTGATGGTGGTGGTGACGGCGGTGATGATGATGGTGGTGATGGCGGTGATGGTGATGGTGGCGGTGGTGGTGGTGGTGGTACAACGGTGGTGTTGGTGATGGCGGTGGTGGTGGTGGTGACGGCGGTGGTGGTGGTGATGGCGGTGGTGACGGCGGTGGTGGTGGTGGTGGTACAACGGTGGTGTTGGTGATGGCGGTGGTGGTGGTGGTGACGGCGGTGGTGGTGGTGATGGCGGTGGTGACGGCGGTGGTGACGGCGGTGGTGGTGGTGGTGACGGCGGTGGTGGTGGTGATGGCGGTGGTGATGGTGGTGGTGATGGCGGTGGAGGTGGTGGTGACGGCGGTGATGGTGGTGGTGACGGCGGTGATGGCGGTGGTGATGGCGGTGATGGTGGTGGTGATGGCGGTGATGGTGGTGGTAATGGTGGTGATGGTGGAGGTGGTGGTGGTGATGGCGGTGATGGTGGAGGTGGTGGTGGTGATGGCGGTGATGGTGATGGTGATGGCGGTGATGGCGGTGGTGATGGCGGTGATGGTGGTGGTGGTGGTGGAGGTGATGGTGGTGGTGATGGCGGTGATGGTGGTGGTGGTGGTGGTGATGGTGGTGATGGCGGTGATGGTGGTGATGGCGGTGATGGTGATGGTGGTGGTGATGGCGATGATGATGGTGGTGATGGCGGTGATGGTGATGGTGGCGGTGGTGGTGGTGGTGGTACAACGGTGGTGTTGGTGATGGCGGTGGTGGTGGTGGTGACGGCGGTGGTGGTGGTGATGGCGGTGGTGACGGCGGTGGTGGTGGTGGTGGTACAACGGTGGTGTTGGTGATGGCGGTGGTGGTGGTGGTGACGGCGGTGGTGGTGGTGATGGCGGTGGTGACGGCGGTGGTGACGGCGGTGGTGGTGGTGGTGACGGCGGTGGTGGTGGTGATGGCGGTGGTGATGGTGGTGGTGATGGCGGTGGAGGTGGTGGTGACGGCGGTGATGGTGGTGGTGACGGCGGTGATGGCGGTGGTGATGGCGGTGATGGTGGTGGTGATGGCGGTGATGGTGGTGGTAATGGTGGTGATGGTGGGGTGGTGGTGGTGATGGCGGTGATGGTGGAGGTGGTGGTGGTGATGGCGGTGATGGTGATGGTGATGGCGGTGATGGCGGTGGTGATGGCGGTGATGGTGGTGGTGGTGGTGGAGGTGATGGTGGTGGTGATGGCGCTGATGGTGGTGGTTATGGCGGTGATGGTGGCGGTGATGGTGGTGGTGATGGTGGTGGTGATGGTGGAGGTGGTGGTGGTGACGGCGGTGGTGGTGGTGGTGATGGCCGTAGTGGTGATGGTGATGGTGGTGATGGGAGTGGTGGTCGTGGTGATGGTGGTGGTGATAGTGATGGTGGTGATAGTGATGGCGTTGGTGGTGGTGGTGATGGCTGTGGTGGCGATGGTGGTGACGGTGGTGACGGTGATGGTTGTGGCGGTGATGGTGGTGATGGTGACGGTAGTGATGGTGGTAATGGTGACGGTAGTGGTGGTGGTGGTGGTGTGGTGGTGGTGGTAGTGGTGGTGCTGCTGCTGCTGGTGCTGCATAGTGTTGTATGGGTACCTTGGAAATCCTACAACTCTGTGTTCAATCCCTCTAGATATCATGAATACATACAACCCTTTTTCTCCCCCTTCTTGGAAAATAGCCCCCCCCCCCCAAAAAAAATGTATTTTATTTACGAGATCAATCTTAGACAGCCAAAAACAACAGACAAGTACAAGAGACATCCTCTAAGAAGACGCACTGCTGTACGTCAGACAGACAGACAGACAATGGCCTGTTCTCTGCAACAGGACTTCTTCTGTATTATCTTGTGCCGTGGGTGATTTTTTTGTTCCCTCTGAATCTCGTGAAATAATGAAGAACTGCAAGACGTGTTAAGCTTCAAATCAAGTGCACTGAGTGATATCTGCTCAGTTGTCAGGTCGTACTTCTTTCGAACGTTCAGTAACCCAAATGTATTTTTCTCAAACACCACGTGTTTGCTTTTGTTCTGATGACCGTTCTTACAGTTTGTATCACTGTCTGTTCACATTTATGTGAACAATGAGACGACAGACGAAATTCTAAAAAATTCATACGAAAAAAAGGTATTATATATAAAGAGATACGCATAAATTCTCTTACTTACACCTGGAGTAATCTCCAGTATGTCTTCTCTTCTTCAGTGTTTTAATTTCTGTCAGTGAAGTAATTTTATCAATACTCTATTTTGTTTCTCTAGAAATTTAGTAATCATAAAATGTCACATATTTCAAATATGTGCTCTGTGTATGTGTAGTGGTGATGGCGGTGATGATGGTGGTGATGGCGGTGATGGTGGTGGTGACGGCGGTGGTGGTGGTGGTGGTGGTACAACGGTGGTGTTGGTGATGGCAGTGGTGGTGGTGGTGACGGCGGTGGTGGTGGTGGTTATGGCGGTGATGGTGGTGGTGATGGTGGTGGAGGTGTTGGTGACGGCGGTGATGGTGGTGGTGACGGCGGTGATGATGATGGTGGTGATGGCGGTGATGGTGATGGTGGCGGTGGTGGTGGTGGTGGTACAACGGTGGTGTTGGTGATGGCGGTGGTGGTGGTGGTGACGGCGGTGGTGGTGGTGATGGCGGTGGTGACGGCGGTGGTGGTGGTGGTGGTACAACGGTGGTGTTGGTGATGGCGGTGGTGGTGGTGGTGACGGCGGTGGTGGTGGTGATGGCGGTGGTGACGGCGGTGGTGACGGCGGTGGTGGTGGTGGTGACGGCGGTGGTGGTGGTGATGGCGGTGGTGATGGTGGTGGTGATGGCGGTGGAGGTGGTGGTGACGGCGGTGATGGTGGTGGTGACGGCGGTGATGGCGGTGGTGATGGCGGTGATGGTGGTGGTGATGGCGGTGATGGTGGTGGTAATGGTGGTGATGGTGGAGGTGGTGGTGGTGATGGCGGTGATGGTGGAGGTGGTGGTGGTGATGGCGGTGATGGTGATGGTGATGGCGGTGATGGCGGTGGTGATGGCGGTGATGGTGGTGGTGGTGGTGGAGGTGATGGTGGTGGTGATGGCGGTGATGGTGGTGGTTGTGGTGGTGATGGTGGTGATGGCGGTGATGGTGGTGATGGCGGTGATGGTGATGGTGGTGGTGATGGCGATGATGATGGTGGTGATGGCGGTGATGGTGATGGTGGCGGTGGTGGTGGTGGTGGTACAACGGTGGTGTTGGTGATGGCGGTGGTGGTGGTGGTGACGGCGGTGGTGGTGGTGATGGTGGTGATAGTGATGGCGTTGGTGGTGGTGGTGGTGGTACAACGGTGGTGTTGGTGATGGCGGTGGTGGTGGTGGTGACGGCGGTGGTGGTGGTGATGGCGGTGGTGACGGCGGTGGTGACGGCGGTGGTGGTGGTGGTGACGGCGGTGGTGGTGGTGATGGCGGTGGTGATGGTGGTGGTGATGGCGGTGGAGGTGGTGGTGACGGCGGTGATGGTGGTGGTGACGGCGGTGATGGCGGTGGTGATGGCGGTGATGGTGGTGGTGATGGCGGTGATGGTGGTGGTAATGGTGGTGATGGTGGAGGTGGTGGTGGTGATGGCGGTGATGGTGGAGGTGGTGGTGGTGATGGCGGTGATGGTGATGGTGATGGCGGTGATGGCGGTGGTGATGGCGGTGATGGTGGTGGTGGTGGTGGAGGTGATGGTGGTGGTGATGGCGCTGATGGTGGTGGTTATGGCGGTGATGGTGGCGGTGATGGTGGTGGTGATGGTGGTGGTGATGGCGGTGATGGTGGTGGTGACGGCGGTGGTGGTGGTGGTGATGGCCGTAGTGGTGATGGTGATGGTGGTGATGGGAGTGGTGGTCGTGGTGATGGTGGTGGTGATAGTGATGGTGGTGATAGTGATGGCGTTGGTGGTGGTGGTGATGGCTGTGGTGGCGATGGTGGTGACGGTGGTGACGGTGATGGTTGTGGCGGTGATGGTGGTGATGGTGACGGTAGTGATGGTGGTAATGGTGACGGTAGTGGTGGTGGTGGTGGTGGTGGTGGTGGTAGTGGTGGTGCTGCTGCTGCTGCTGGTGCTGCATAGTGTTGTATGGGTACCTTGGAAATCCTACAACTCTGTGTTCAATCACTTTAGTTTTAGAAAGCCTCGTTGCTTCTTATTAAAAACAAAAATATTTGTTACGTGTGGTAGGGACGACGGTGCTCAGAATTTTACGACTGTAAACACTTAACACTTATCTCATTATCTGAGGACTTCTTGTGCGCATGTGAGTGGTGCAGCTGTTATGTTACTATCTTCTCAAGGCGGAGAAAACGGGTTCAGACCGGCTCTGTATCGGACGGAAGATCCCATTCAATCAGCTGATAACAGGTATCTGATACATGTTTTCGGTTTCAGCAGCGACTACAAGATGTGTACCCCCAACATTCAGTTTTCTAGTCTGTGAGCTGTTCTAGTACTATGGGGGTGGGGAGGGGAGGGCGTTTTTGGCAATCAGCGACCTGTAGCTGACATCCTGTAGTCAGGGTAGGCGAGTCACAGCTGACCAAGACCCTGTCTCGCCTCTCCGTTGGTACTCAATAACAAACTTAGACCGTTTAAGAGAGTAGGGATCGTCATAACCGCCATGGTGGTGGAGTCTGCTAAAGAAGTATTGCACACCATCTGCTTTTCAGCTGCCATGACCTGCTCTCAATCCAGCACGATTCTGTGCCTCAGTATCTCCACAGCACCTGCAGCAAAGAACACCAAATCCCAGTTACAGGAAGACTGAAGAAGACATTCTATTTCATTCTATTTTTCTGTGTCAATAAGAAAAGCATCAGCTGAAAACTTCTGTTTCTCCCGATATGCTTTCTTCTTTGTTGGCTTTTTACTGTGGAATCTATATTTACAGTTCCTGTCTTCTGGATAGACTGACGGTTCCTTTGTAGTTTCCGTATGGGACCACATAGCTTGGTTTTGTGATCGATTCATTGCACCTCATGATATAATTTATACGCCTCTGGGAATTTCCCCCCGGAATTATTCACTCTCTATACATTGTTACATATTCTACAGGAAACCATAATTCATCCAGCACATTTTACCACCTTCTTTTTATTCTAGTTATAATCTTTTAACTGGCCCAGTAGGAAGAATGTTAATTTCCTATGTGTTCACTTCCTTCCTGCCGATCTACCTTCGTGCAGATTAAAGTTAGTGTAGGTAAATCATCTATTTCCTGCATCCTGCTGCGGGTGGTTCATCACAAGCCAAAACGTTCGCTGTTTGATTTTTTCCGTACAAACATTGTATGATTGTTTAGCACGAGAAACAGATCCGCCGAAACTGCTTCTACTGTTTTCCTGCACTAACAGTGCCAACAGTTTCTACAATTATGCTATAGGAAGAGTTGACAGTGACATGGCTGGGTGGACAACATCCAAGAGGGTGGATGGACTTCAGCTTGACGTGAGTGCAACGCGAAAGCAAGCAGAGATTGATGGATTGATTGATTGATCTTTATTTCAAAAGGGTTAAGAATTGGGCACGCAAGCCAGTCTGACATTCTTAACCCTTTTGAAATAAAGATCAATCAATCAATCTCTGCTTGCTTTCGCGTTGCACTCACGTCAAGCTGAAGTCCATCCACCCTCTTGAACGTTAGAGACCTACTGCAGGTCAACTTTCATTCCGGAGATGGCACAAAATAGTCTAAACAAAAAAAAAAAAGAAGAAAACAAGCTGGCGGAAACCTGGTCTCTGTCTGTGCTTGCTCCATCACATACCACAATCCTTTTCCTATCTTTGTCATGATACAAAATGTCTCCTATCTTATACAATCTTATGTACTCCCGTTTCCTTCTCTACCGCTTTTCAGAAACGGTTGATTTCTTGCTCATGATTGAGGATACGAGTAGTAGAAGTGATAAACAGAAACATGAACGGGCTTTGTTCGTGTGTGTGTGTGTGTGGTGGTTCGTTTCATATCTTTCATGTTTGGCTGAAGCGTTGCTCCATCTCCCTAGGACTTCACACTTGTCGTAAATAACGACGTTCCATCTCCCTAGGACTTCACACTTGTCGTAAATAACGACGTTCCATCTCCCTAGGACTTCACACTTGTCGTAAATAACGACGTTCCATCTCCCTAGGACTTCACACTTGTCGTAAATAACGACGTTCCATCTCCCTAGGACTTCACACTTGCCGTAAATAACGACGTTCCATCTCCCTAGGACTTCACACTTGTCGTAAATAACGACGTTCCATCTCCCTAGGACTTCACACTTGTCGTAAATAACGAAGTTCCCACCTGTCGCAAATAAAGTTTGGAGGGCATATCGTTCGTGATTTAAAATTCCAGAGACAAGTGTGGAGGCGCTTTCATGAATGCTCTAAAATCTTTTGTCACATTTCATCAATAATTCATTGTTAGCTTCTCTCTTGTTTAATTTTTATTTCCTTCTGCTGAGCTATGTCTGAAAGACAAAAGATTGCCCTAGCGAATTTTAATTATTCTCTGTTTGACTTACGACTTAAGAGGTTCGGTATTTCATTTCTACTTAACTCTCGCGGCCTGTACTCAGAAGGAAAGGAAAAACAAGAAAGACGAAATAAACGTTCCAAACGTAACAATTTACAAAAGTACAGAGTGCTTTACGTAAACTTTTTAATATAATACCAATTTTACTCCTTATTAACTGATCGAATCGTCAACTGTAAGTGGTTTGAATAAAGAGCGTGTATTTGTTTGAAAAGGCCAGTCAGACATGGGTTTCTGGACAGCGGCCAAGGAAGACTCTCCCCAGATTATTCCTTCATGCCTCTAAGATCTTTGTTTCTTCCACGGCGGCCTCACTTTTTTTTCTGCTCACAATAAAACACTTCACATTTCTGCTAGATTCCTTCTGTCTGATCTTTCAAAAGTTGCCTTATTTCCCTGTTAACGAGCCTGTAGATCCTGATTCCCTTTTGTTTAACATATTTTACATCGTTATCGATATTCAAAGTCAAAGTCGCTACGGATTATACTCACCAAATCAATCCACCTGTCTCGCGACTAACACCAAACAGCCCATTCTGTGATTACTTCGGCCAGATTAATAGGCTAAGCTTGACCTTCCCCCTTCCCCCCCCCCCCCCCCCCGCGCTGTTTCTGTGAGGTTTTTTTTTTTTATTTAGCTTGAGACGACCCAACATGAACCCCAAGGAAGACTTCTGAACCTCGGTCTCCGGTCTATATATACACGTTTCGCTTCTCCTTCGATGTGAGGTTAATAACAAATGTATTGCCTCGATACTGTTGTTATCATAGCTGTCACATAAAACATATAAGGTTTTTTTTTCTTATGTGTCAGAAAGCAAAAAAAAAAAAAATCGTACATTTTCTTTGCGAGATGGACGAGTTTGGGAGATAGAGAGATCAGGTATGAAAGATAATTAAAGCCTGGAGATCTAGAAGCTGGCCTGTGGTTCCTGCAGTTAGGAGGACTCATACTACCTCTCTAGTGGGCGTATACATTTTTAAGTATTTCCCTTCCATTAAACTAATTAACATTTTTTTAAAAACTATGTATGATTATTCTTGTTTTGTTATGGTTTTGCTGGAGTTCGGCTGAACTAGACGCACGCATAGATCTATACTGCCTTCTGGGAACAGGTATTTCAATTCAGTTTCCATTTATCCTGAATCCTGTTACCTCGATTCACGCGATTTAGACAACCGCGTTTCATCCTCTTAAGTTTAAAGTTATTTGTTATAAGAGATATATAAACTTGCACGTCTGACAGCATCTGGGCTAAAGTCTTAGTAAGTCACTTATTTATATTTGCTAACATTGTCTTAATGCTCATAAGCACACACTGCTGTGGGGCTGGTATCTGTAACGGTTATTGAACTTTTTAAGTGTTTAGTCATTTCTATGATCTTGTGATGGCCTGTATATGTAGGGACGCGAAAATATATAACAAAGTCACTAAACCCAGTGGGAATCGAACAAAATGATGGCGCCACACTCCAATAACTGTGAGCAAATGAACATAACGTTTATATCAATTCTCCACATAGTGTCCCCTGCGTGTCGATGCACTTCTTGCATTATTCCACTAGCTTCTTCACTTCTTAGGAGAAGAATCTTTCTCAGCTGCTCTAGAATCCAGGTCTGCACTGCTTCCTTAACCTCATCATTTAAGGTGAACCTGCCATTGTGTGGAGCCTCCTTGTGCGGATCGAAGACGTGATACCCGCATGACGTCGGCCCTAGGTTGTAAGCGGGATGAGAAAGGCGTTCAGACCGCAGCTGCTGCATTGTCGACGCGGAGTTCCGTGCACGATGTTGATCGCAGACCAGATCATGCTTCGTCCGTTACATCTGTTCTTCCTACTTTAAACTTTTCTACACATTTTATAAACTTTTCGTGCAGTCATGATGTTTTTCACTTTCACACAGAGCCACTTTTCTAGGGTGAATTTCAGCAGGTTTCGCTCTCTCTCTCTCTCTCTCTCTCTCTCTCTCTGTTCCCGAAGAAATGCCATTACGGTTAGTCGTTCAGCAATGCGGCAATCCCGTAGAGGAGCGTTCCTGTTTATTTGACTTCGGCTTCAACTAGAGACAGAACGCTGCGCTGTGCGTATTCGAACTACCCATCAGCCATGTACTGTTATACCGTGCCAGTCCCTATCCGCTGTGGTTACCGCATAATTTTCAAGTTTACTTTTTTTTTTTTGTTCTCCCTCATAATTCAATGTTTCATCAAGCTGCTGGAGCTAGCGGCTAATGAAGTGTGCTTTGTTGTCGGACCTTTTCTATCCAGTCGTCACAAAAAACAACGAGGAGACGAACACCTGGGAAAAATGGCACGTTGCCAACAGATGATTAATTTTGGTGTAGGATAAAACAATCATCTCCCACTGATCCGCGGACCTCACCCACTGCGACATGATAATTAACAACGCTTCGGGTAGGAGGAGAGACGAGCGGAGGAGGAGGAGAGGAGGTGGCAAATGCCTGCCGACTATACGATGGGGTATTTTTAAATAATACAATCCACAAGAAAGTTCAGGCTTTTCGGGGGGGGGGGGGGGGGGGGGGGTGTAGAAAAATTAGTCCCCAAAATAAGTTACATGTTTCTGGAGTATTTTCTTGTCAGCATTTCTCTTAATAATGTCACATTCACATTAATAACAACAACTGTGTTTCCTTTAGTTTAATGTTTCCATCTTTTCATTTTAAATTCACAATTTTCTTAAAGGAGACCACAAACTCTCACATTGTCTACGACTCTGCACTAAGATCTTTTATTTCTAATGGTGTGGAAGTATGCACAACTAAGTATATAACTATACATAAAGCCGCTGCAGTAAAGCTGTGATAATAAAATGTTAAATTGCCACAAAGTCATCTAATTTTCTGGTAACAGCCGTCAAACAATGTCTCGCCGATGACAGAAGCCGCATAGCGCTTGAGAACCGCTACATACAGGAATATGGGACGCTGGAACCACATGGTTTGAATTCATAACTCATTTACACCTAACATTCCCCTCTCCCAGAATCATATTCTCTCAGCACCAAGTCCCACTCCTTTCTCACTTGCTACACATATTTCAAAACCTCCTCATGGCATCACATTACAACCTCTCTGCTCCAACTGCTTTCACCTATTCCACCTTCTCCCGGCTAGATTACCATTAAACCATTCTCTCCCCTTTCTGTGGATCCCCCCCCCCCCACCCCTTTTACGACCCATTTATCACATATCACAAGTCTCCATTTAAACATTCTCAACATTCCATCTTACGTATTCTGGACACAACCACTTACAAGTCACAGCTAAGTATCCATTTATTTTATTTTATTTTTTCCATTCCCACTTATTTACATAGCATTCATGTGAATTCATACTCCATCTTCTTTCTCTATTTCTTTGTCCTGTGTGCTTTTGTATGATTAAGGTTCACGCCGGACTGTGTGCTCGTTAATTAATAAAGCTGTTCCTACTTTTTTCCTAGTGTATATATTCTTTCTAATGGATACAAAATGGTGACATTAAAACTAAAACGACTGTTCGTGGATGGTTCCATTTCTTTCTCTATTTTCTGCCCGTCATTTTAAGTTCATGTAACTCCAGGACTTAAAATTAACAAGGAAAAAAATTATCAAACCTATCATTAACCATGAATGAAAAATATACATAGATGGAGCAGCTGTTGAAGAAGTACACCAATTTCCATATCTCGACAGCTACACAGACCAAGATGGTGACATAAAAAAAGAAGTTAGAATTCGAACTGCAAGAGCAGCACTGACCTTCAAGAATCTTGAGAACATGTGGCATTCAAAAGTTATAAGCACAAAAACCAAATTAAGATTATTCAATTCAAATGTAATATCCATCCTCATTTAGGTATGTGAAAGCTGGAAAACAAGTAAAGAAATAGACAAGAAATTTAGACTCTTTTGAAGAAAAAAAATGCCTCAGGAATATACTCGATATAAAGTGGAACGAATTCAAGAACAGCTAAGAGATAAGACAGATGATCAAACGACAACCTGTCTCATGGCTGATCAGAAAAAGAAGATTGACATATGTCGGTCATGTGCTGAGAAGAAAGAACCAGAGGAACACAAAAGGCCGAAGAAAAAGAGGTCGACCACGTCAAACTCTAAAGAGGACATTGTTAGGAGAGGCCAATTTAGTAGGAATAACATCCCTTGATGAGGTTGAAAAGCTCGCCGAAAACAGGAAATCTTGGCAAACTACCTTGCTGTTTATGTGACGTTTAACGGCACGGGAATGAAGTAAGAAGATGCAAGAACTCCTCCACATGTGGAGCAGCAAGTTCGTTTTTTTTCTTTGCTTTGTTTTTTTCTCGAGCCTCAAGTTTTCATTTAAATGTATTCTAACAGAGATCATACAATTATTTATGAATAACGAGAGATATGAAAAACGATTGCTTTTAAAAAAACCTGTCATAGTAAAAAATATAGACAGAGGTGCATGATAGAAAATGATAGAAAGAGAGAGGAAACTCGGCGAAAGAAAAAAAAGAAAGTTTTTTTTCAATAATCGCATGCCTTTTTTCATCTATTTTCCTTGTTTTTATCAGTTGTGTTATTAATTTTTTTTATGTGATCCTAGAAAAATTCTTTTGTCCAATTATTGATTGTTGTATGTTCTTCATTTATTCGTGCTCATCTTACTTTCTGCCATTCTTGTGCCAACCCATTCTCCTCACTCCTTTTATATTTTTGTAAACCTGAACCATACACCTCAGTCTACCTTTATTTATGAAAACATAATCAAAAATCAAGGTATAAAATGTAATACTTCTATTTAAAAAAAAAACTATAATAAACTCTCTACTGACTAAAATTTCCAACCAAGTGTGCAGGGATGAGTGAGGTCTGTTCTGTTGTCAAGTGGTATTTCTTTATAAATACCCCCAATAAAGTGATTAATGTCCACATTAAATGCCTCGAATCCTGCAACTTCTCTAACGAAAGACATCTGGATACACCGCTATATCAGTCAATTAATAAATGTATATATGATATAGACTATATCCTTATCCTTATATCCTTCCCGTGCCGTTAGACGTCACATAGGGCTCGCAAAGTAGTTCGCCAATATTTCCTGTCTTCGGCGAGTCTTTCAACCTCAACAAAGGATTTTATACCTGTTAACTTGGCCTCTCTTAATAATGTTCTCTTCAGAGTTTCACGCGGTCTGCCCCTTTTTCTTCGGCCTGTTGTGTTCCACTTGATAGCTTGTTTTGGGATTCTCTGCTCATTTCTTCTCATCAAGTGGCCAACATATGTCCATCTCCTTTTCCTGATCACCCGTGAGACTGGTTGTTGTTCAGTCATCTGTCTTATCTCTGCATTGTTCTTGAATTCATTCCACTTGATGCCGAGTATTTTCCTTAGGCATTTGTTTTCAAAAGAGTCTAATTTCTTTTCTATTTCTTTAGTTGTTTTCCAGCTTTCGCATGCATAAATGAGGGTGGATATTACATTTGAATTGAATAGTCTTAACTTGGTTTTTGTGCTTATAACTTTTGAATTCCATATGTTCTCAAGATTCTTGAAGATTGATGCTGCTTTTGCAATTCTGATCCTAACTTCCTGTCTAGTGTCACCACCCTGGTCCATGTAGCTGCCAAGGTATGCAAATTGATTGACTTCTTCAATATCTGTCCCTTCTATGTGTATTTTTCCATTTTGATTGATGGGAATTTTCATTATTTTTGTTTTGATAGACTATATGGAAATCTAAAAAAAACTAAGCGTGAAGACGAAAATCAAGATAGTTAAGAGTAATGTTCTAAGTGTACTACTCTATGGGAGTGAATGCTGGAAAATCACCAAAACCATAGAAAACAAGTTGAATTCTTTCCAGATTAAATGTTTACGAAGAATTAGAAAAATATTTTGGCCAAACACTATAAGAAATAACATCTTGTTGGCAGAAATGCAGATGAAGCACTGACAACAATTATTGAGGAAAGACGCTGGCAATGGTTGTGACATGTGCTCCGGATGACTAACAACTCACTACCAAAAATAGCACTAATATGGACACCCCAGGGGAACAGAAGTAAGGGTAGACCAAAAGAGACATGGAGAAGAACAACAGAAATGATGTTGAGCAATAGAGGGCTCATATGGGCAAGAGCAGAAAAAAAGGCAAAGGACAGGCATTTGTGGAGGACCCTTGCGGAAGCCCCATGTGCCATGGGCACTTAAGGTTCAGAGAGAGAGACAGAGAGAGAGAGAGATATGATATATACACACAAAGATAAAAAGAGTGAGGAAAGTAGGCAGAAAGTAAGATAAGTACATATAAGTGACGAACATACAACAATCAAACATTTTGTCAAACACCTTTTTCAAGGATCACGCACAGAAAGAGCACAACAGATAAAAAAAAAAGCTTCTTTTATGATGAAAAATTAAACACTCAACTTTTTCTGAAAAAAAAAAGGGGGGGGGGGGGCGGGACTCATCCTTGTAAGAAAGATGGGCACAGCGAATTAACAGAACGATGTGCTGCTCCACGGTTTTGCAATAACAAGTCTTCTTCTTCTTCTTCTTACGCATTATCTGTCTAAATCTGCAGTCCTGTCTCTTTGATAAATTTCGTTATATTTTTGTTTTTTTGTAGTTCATATATGGAACCGTAGAGCTTATCTTCTTTGGTGGTTTCACTGGCCCAGTAACTGCTCCTCACTGTCTCACAGTTGTAAACTAGGAAAGAAGTGGGAGCAGCTTTATTACTTACCGATTACAAAGTTGTGACGTTTCGGCGCGAGCCTTAATCATACAAAAACATACAGGAAGAAGAAACAGAGAGAGGAGATATAGTATAGATTCACATGAATGCTATAATGATATATAATGAATAGAGCAATGAGAGTTAAGATGTACTAAAACGCTTGTCACAGTGAAAGTAACTTAGTAACACACAATAATTAGAATTGTATACTTATACACTACTACTTTGCGTGCCCTATGTGACGTTTAACGGCACGGGAAGGATATACGATATAAGACAAGATACTTATACACTAATTGTTGTGAGTCTCATAGTTTGTGCAGTTTTGGAGGATATGTTCCACAGTCTGGGGCACCTGGGCACATGTACAAAGAGTAGTAGTAGTACCAACCTTAAACTTTGTATACATATGACTTCGGAGTCTGCTGTGTCCTGTTCGGATACAGAAAATGGTGACCTGTTCCTTTCTGTTTAGCATGTGCAATAAGAAGTAATTCTCTTCTGTTTAGAAAGTTAATTCATTCATAGTCGTCTACGCCATCTCTGAAGCTATATCTACCCTTGTCTAACATAAGCAGTCATATTTAGTTACATACATGATCTGGAATTCTGTATCCAGTTTCAACATTTTAAGACGGCTTTGTGAAAGTTTTTTTTTTCTTTTCTTTCTTTCCGAAGTGAAAGATCAATAACATGGGACAACGAACGCTCAAGTACCAGTCCCAGCGTACAGTATTCATCCTTTCTTACGTGACTTTTCATGTCTGATGAAGAAGGCTGGGACTGTTTAAACAATTTTTAACGTATAAAATATTGAGGGCCCACGTAAAAACTGAATGAGAAGGGGAGATAACACATTTTAAAGCGCATTTTAAAACTTTCTTTATCCAGAAGAACATTTTGAAATTTCCATTTTCATGCAATTATCCAAACTTTGCTATGATATATGGCATCCATATCTCTCCTCTCTCTCTCTCTCTCTCTCTCTCTCTCTCCATAACACCTCTGAGTGGACAGTTCAATAGAGACAAAGCAGACTTCAGGAAGAATTCCCCTTTCTTCTTGTTACAGATCAGAAAGGTAACCGTGTTAAGTTATTGATTCTTGGAGAGACAGGTTTTACCCAAAGCTTGAATTAAGTCAAGAAGACACGCTCTAGTCGTATTTGATTGTTAGCAGGAAACTGCCAAAGACCTCTCTGCCCCTGCCCTCTACCTTTCTCCATCTTTCTCGTAACGTGTGGACCTTTAATGGTCATCACTTTTCTTCTCAGGGGTATACACTTGTACAAAGTCCGACAATTAAGTAATGAGACTAATTACATAAAAATATAATAAACACCAGCTGAAGATATAACATGTATTTTATTCAAAGTAAGCCCCTTGTGCACTGATACAGAGAGTGGCACGATATAACAAACATGGAACGACCTCTGTAGTTTGTTTTTTTTTTCTTGGTATGGCCCTTAAACTCGATGTTTACGGCCCTTTGGATGTCACCAGTATTGTCAAAGAAGCGTCCTTTCACTGGTAACTTTAATTTTGGAAATATACAATAATCGCAGGGAGACAAATCTGGGGATTAGGGTGGATGGCTTAGAACACACAACTGTTTTGGGGCCAAACAATTCTTGTACAACTACCGCCCGGTGAGCCGAAGCATTATCATGAAGAAGGAAAAAACTGCCAGGTGTTGAATACTCGGGTCAGACTCGGAGAATCATTTTCAATAGGCGTTTCAAAATACTGAAATAAACTTTTCCAGTGACAGTCTGTCGCTCTGGAATAAATTCTTTGTAAATAACTCCTTTGCTGTCGTAAAAGCACACCAACACTGTCTTTACTTTCGACTTTTGAAGACGAAATTTTGTGACTTTTGGTGATGATGATGACTTCCACTAAGCACTTTGATGTTTATTTGTGGGATCAAAGTGGAAAATCTATGTTTGATCCTCTACAACAATCAAATTTAAGAAATGTTATTTCTGCGACACATTTTGATGATGTTTTTTGCGTATTCAACACGCTGATGTTTTTGGTCAATAGACAACGAATGTGGTACAAACCGGCATACAACTTTTTTCTTGCCCAAATCTTCCAGTAAAATTTTACGAATGGTCTCTCGGTTAACACTAAATTCATCTGCCATCATCCGCACAGTCAAACAACGATCTTCTTGTATTTGTTCTCTGACTTTTGCAATGAGTTCCTCAATACGAACAGAAATTGGGCGTTCATGTCTAGTTGCATTTGTAATTGTTTCCACACCACTTCTGAATTGTGAATACCATCTGAATATCTGTGAATAAGATAAACAATTATCCCCACAAACTTATCGCATCAATTCAACTGTCTCATTGACATTTTTCCGAGTTTTAAACAGAATTTAATGTTAGCTTTTTTGCTCCATGTTGATTAGGTAAAATGCACCTTTAACAAGGTCAACAAATGGCGGCTTTTCTGTCGTCTGCTTATCGGGCGGCGATGAAAAGTTGCCAGATCATAGATGAAGGTTGCCTCTTTGAGTTCCATGCTTTGCTTCATAGATGACGTTTTTGTCTAGGCCATAATAAAATCAGTCTCATTACTTAATTCTCCGACCTTGCAATTTGCTGTCCTCCTCTTTTTCGTCCTCTTTCCCTCACCTGTCACTTTCTCTCATGGAAGGGACCCAACTTATGAAGGACATCAGTGTGCTAAGACTGGTGATCATTTCTCTGTCTCACAACTTTGGTCTTATCTAGAGACTTCTGCTTACAAACGTCACACCCAGCGGTTTCCAACCTGGGCCCTGGGAATGCTGTGGTGGGAAGGGCTACAGGTCCACATAAGACGTCTATGCTGTGTAAAAATACAAGAAATACTTGAAAGATATGAATTTCACATGAAGTGATTGGTGAAATGTGTGTGATAGGTGCAGAGAAAGTCTCACTGACTTTCACGGGGTCTATGACCTGAAACAATTTTGGAAACACTGTCATAGTTTATTCAACTGCTATGAGAAAATTCATAGTTTTTACATGTTATCTGCGTGCGTGTCTGCCTATCTGTGTCTGTCTGTATTTCTATCTCTCTGCCTGTGTGTCTGCCTGTGTGTCTGTCTGTCTGCCTGTCTGTCTGTCTGTTTCACAGCCTCTCTTTCTGCCTGTGTATACGCCTGCCTGTTTTTTCTCCCTGTCTGTGCGACCATCTGTCTGTCTCCCTGCCTGTGCGTCCGTCCGTCTGTCTGTTTCCCTGCTTGTGTGTCTCTCTGTTTGTGTGTGTGTGTGTGTGTGTGTGCCTGCCTCCCTGCCTGTCTGTCTCTTTCTCTTCCTGCTTGTGTATCTGTCTGCTCCTCTGATTCACAACCAAATTGCCTGATAGAACTATCTTCGCTACCATCTACCAGCTGAAATCAGTTATGAAACCTACACAAAATTTCATTTATCTCCACTAAGACAGATCTGGGCTTTGTTGTTATTTGTCAAGGTGAGTGGAAAAAACACCATCAAAAACGGTTTTAATGTTGTGTAAGTGTGTGTTCGAAAGTGTGTGTGTGTGAGTGAGAGAATGAGAGAGAAAGAACATAAGAGAGAAACAGCGAATAAGCGAGAATGAGAGAGAAAGAATTAGAGAAATTATAAGAAAGCTAGAGACAGAGAGTGAGAGAGAGAAAGAATAGGAGAGAGAGAACAGGAGAGAGAGAGAGAATAGGATGATGAGAGGAGAACAGGAGTGAGAACGAGAATTAAAAAGAGAGAGAGAGAGATCGAGAAGGAGAGAGAAAGAATGAGAAAGCCAAACACAAGAGAGAGAGTGAGAGAGAGAGAATGAATAGGAGAGTGAAAGAAAATGAGAGAGAGAATATGACAGAGAGAAAGAATAAGAATGTGCAACAAAGAATATGAGAGAATGAAAAAGAGAGAGCGAATGAGCGAGAATGAGAGACAAAAAAAAATTAGAGCAAAAGGGAAAGAGGGACAGAAGTGAGAGCGAGAACTCTTTGAGTCCAATAACATTCAATCAAAATAATACATACTCTTTATGCTTTGGTGACTGACCTGACACTGCAGTGCTTTCTTATAAATTTCCATTACAAGAACGACATTTTCAACAACGTTTTTAGACAGCATCCAACGCTGAAGTTTATATGCGTCAGCGCGTCCAAAGAATTCAAGACTATTGTTCAAAATTTTAATTAAAAACAAAACGGAACAGAACAAAAACTTGAACATTCTTAAAATTCTCAATCTCAAACGTTCACAACATCACCATTTTTTTTCTTTCTTCTTTGGCCCACCCGCTAAGAAACCCATTAACTGGACAGGACGGCTTTCAAAGGCAGTCTGCGATTCCTTGACTGAAGTGTCTGGAGTGTGATTCCAAGAACGCAATAACATAGTCCCACAGCGACTCGGGCCCAGAATCACACCCAAGCACTCGGTATCACCGACTGGATGCCCCCAGAATGTTGTTGTTTCCGGTGCTGCCATGGGGGGGGGGTATGGGAAATACATACTTATCTTGAGCTTTACCTCGGCTCATGAAAGTTGCCTCTGCTGAGAAAAGAAAATGAAATGCCTCGCGATCAAGACGAAGAAGAGGAGGTGTAGGGAGAAGAAGAAGAAGAAGAATGAGGAGGAGGAAGAAGAAGAAGAAGAATGAGGAGGAGGAGGTGGAGGAAGAAGAAGAAGAAGCCCCAAGACTTAAGACGACAACGATTATGACGATGACGACGGTGATGATGATGGAAGTTTTGTTTCAGTAAAGAAGCTTCAGTCAGTTTTACAAGAAAAATCTACATCAATCACAGCACATGGCAAATCTATAAAATACTGGGAGTTTTAATCTCACACTGTGGACGATGCAGTTCAATTCTCTTTAATAAGACAATACACGCAGAGGGACACATTTCTCAACAACGTTACTGTTATGAGATGACTGATGAATCTATACTATCCTCCATTAAAGACGCACCGCTTTGAGTCATGAAGTCGTTGTATTAGATTTAAAAGAGCACTAATTTCACATTTCTCATCCATTTATTAACATAAACTAGCTGTATTCTTAAAATGCTGCACAGGTAACACAGGTATTGACAAGGTACATGGGACCCAACTAGAAGAACTTGATTTTGCTGATGACATAACGCTTATCAGTAATAATGTGAATTCCTTGCAAGAAAAAAAACAGATAGCCTGTCTTCACTGGCTAAATACGACTTGAAATTAACAAGGACAAAAGAAAAATAATGAAAATTCCCATTAATCAAAATGGAAAAATTCACATAGAAGGGACAGATAATGAGGAAGTCAATCAATTTGCATACCTTGACAGCTAACACAGACCAGGATGGTGACACCAGAAAGGAAGTTAGAATTAGAATTGCAAAAGCAGCATCGATCTTCAAGAATCTTGAGAACATATGGAATTCAAAAGTTATAAGCACAAAAACCAAGTTAAGATTATTCAATTCAAATGTAATATCCACCCTCATTTATGCATGCGAAAGCTGGAAAACAACTAAATAAATAGACAAGAAATTAGACTCTTTTGAACACAAATGCTTAAGGAAAATAATCGGCATCAAGTGGAACGAATTCAAGAACAATGCAGAGATAAGACAGATGACTGAACAACAACCAGTCTCATGGGTATTCAGGAAAAGGAGATGGACATATGTTGGTCACGTGATGAAAAGAAACGATCAGAGAATCCCAAAACAAGCTATCAAATGGAACACAACAGGCCGAAGAAAAAGAGGCAGACCGCGTGAAACTCTGAAGAGGACATTATTAAGAGTGGCCAAATTAACAGGCCTGTTGATGAGGTTGAAAGACTCATCGAAGACAGGAAAAATTGGCGAACTACCTTGCAAGCCCTATGTGACGTTTAACGGCATGGGAATGATATAAGATAAGATTCTTAAACATGGCACAGTTCAGAAGCGCTTCATAAGCACACTCATTCACACTCATTGTCATGAAGTCGCAGCCATCATTAATACCGTGTGTGACCCCCTGAGACGTCAATCCAGGCTTGGCATGGCCATCTCATGCTGCTGCAAAGTGTTTGAAAAAATGTCTGGGGTATGGAATTCCAATCTGCAATGAGTGCTAGCTCCAGGTCATTCACAGTGCTGTCATATAGACGGCTCCTTCTGTTCAGTTCACCCTATGCGTGTTTAATCGGGTTCATGTCAAGTGAGTTTGCAGGCCAATCCAGCACAAGAAAAGGTTGCTGAGCTAAGAATCCCGGTGACATTAGCAGTGTGAGGTCTAGCGTTATTCTGCTAAAGATTCTCAGATATGGATGATTTTGGAGTGAAGAACGGTGGTCATGGGAGAATCCACCCCACACATGTACACTTTCTCCTCCGTAGCTGTCATGCTGGACTACACACGCTTGTGCATATCTTTCTCCAGTACGAGGCCACATACGATATTTCTCCTATCAGCAACGGAGACACTAAAGCGGCTTTCATCTGAGAACATCGTCGATCTCCATTCTGCCATTGGACGATGTAAATTTTGTCAGGCCCAAGCCATTTTTTCTGGTCTGATGTCGTCTAGCAAGAACACGGAGAACGTGGGTAAGGCTATTTTGCAGCCAGCGGCGTGAAGTCTCTGCCGCACAGTGTTTGCGCCAGGTCTTCGGGTGCCAGGTGTATGTACTGGTGTCTGAGTTGATGCTTGGAAATGGTTGTGCAGATGTACCAACAGCATTTGGTGACCTTGAGCTCGTGTTGTTACACGAGGTTAACCAGGCCTGGGACGTTCATTCGTGACACCCGTTGCCTGAGATCACTGGTTCAGTCTCACTGTAGTCGAATGCTCACACTGAAAGTGTCTGGCAACATCTCAGGTCGTAATTCTACTGCAAGGCATACCAAAAGCTTGGCATCGCTCTTGTGACAACATTCTGGGCATGACAAAAACATTAACAGACTTCCTTTCGATGTAACCAGATGATGGCCTTTTACTTGCATAAATCTATCTAATGTATGTGCCAAACTTCAAAGCCATGCCACTTTTAATAAGCCCATCAATGAACAAAAAGTATATTAGCACGTGCTGCAAGCCACATTTAAAGTGAAATCACAAGGAAAATATCATTACATTAACTGGCGTACTTGCACACTTTCAGAACTTGAAAATCGCAGACGTACATAAACATTTCATGCTTCACAGTATTTCAATAAAATTGTACGTTTTTACTGGACGTTAGTATACAAGGCCAGACAATTAAGTAATGAGACTAATTACATAAAAAATACAATAAATAACAGTTGAAGATATAACCTGTGTTTTATTCGAAGTAAGCCCCTTGTGCATTGATACAGTGAGTGGCACATGGAACAACCTCTGCAGTCCGTTGGTATGGCCCTTAAACTCGATGTTATGCGCCTTTGTATGGCATCAGTATCGTCACATAGGGGTCCTTTCAATGGTAACTTTAATTTTGGAAATACACAATAATCGCAGGGAGACAAATCTGGGGAATAGGGTGGATGGTTGAGAACACAAATATTTTGGGGCCAAACAACTCATGTACACCTACCGCCCGGTGAGCCGAAGCATTATCATGAAGAAGGAAAAAACTGCCAGGTGTTGAATACTCGGGTCAGACTCGGAGAATTCTTTTCAACGAGCGTTTCAAAATACTGAAATAAACTTTGGTAGTGACAGTTTGTCTCTCTGGAATAAATTCTTTATAAATAACTCCTTTGCTGTCGTAGAAGCACACCAACACTGTCTTCACTTTCGACTTTTGAAGACAAAATTTCTGTCTTTTGGAGATGATGATGACTTCCACTGAGCACTTTGGTGTTTAGTTGTTGAATCATAGCGGGAAAATCTATGTTTCATCCTCTACAACAATCAAATTTAAGAAATATTTATTTCTGTGACACATTTTGATGATGTCTTTTGCATATTCAACACGCTGATGTTTTTGGTCAATAGACAACGCATGTGGTACAAACCGGTATACAACATTTCTTGCCCAAATCTTCCAGTAAATTTTTACAAATGGTCTCTCGGTTAACACTAAATTCATCTGCCATCATCCTCACAGTCAAACAAAGATCTTCTTGTACTTGTTCTCTGACTTTTGCAATGAGTTCCTCATTATGAATAGAAATTGGGCGTCCATATCTAGTTGCATTTATAATCGTTTCCACACCACTTCTGAACTGTGAATACCACCTGAATATCTGTGAACAAGATAAACAATTATCCCCATAAACTTGTCGCATCAATTCAACTGTCTCAATTGCACTTTTTCGGAGTTTTAAACATAATTTAATGTTAGCTGTTCTGCTCCATGCTGATTATGTGACAATGCACCTCTAACTAGGTCAACAAAATGGTGGCTTGTTTGTCATCTGCTTATCGGGCGGCGATGAAAAGTTGCCATATCATAGATGAAGATTGTCTCTTTGGGTTCCATGCTTTGCTTCACAGGTGGCATTTTTGTCTAGGCCATAATAAAATCAGTCTCATTACTTAATTGTCGGACCTTTTATATCATGAATGCTCTATACGACCAGCTTCTAGAGGACCATAACATGTTCATTAAACTCAAATATTCGGACCCTAGAAAAGACTTTCATTGTCTTATTCAAGGGTATTTACAATGTGCAGTGCAAATGAACCAGCAAGTGGGCCATTTCAAATGACTATACAACACTCTTACGCTGCTTGCAACACGTGGGAATGCTGACACACCACTCAACTAATACACTCTGGTTTTCTTACTCCAATGCATACACTTCCTTGCGGAGGTATACACGGAAACGAAGCTCTGACAAGACTTTACCCAACCCCCAACCAGGCTACGTGTAAATCGTCTGGGGGGAAAGATCCATTTGACTAGAAGGGGACTGAACAAAGAAGCTCAAGTGCTGCCTAATTTCCATTGCGTGACTTTCCAAAGTCGGTTACCTGTTGCGCTTAGTATGCCTTCGCCCCCTCACCCCTCCCCTTCCCAAAAAAAGAAAACAATAAGTTTTGTTTTTTTTTATACAAAAACGCACTCCAGAAAAATTCTAGTGGCAGGGCATACATAAATGTTTCACATGAGAAAAGCCACCAAGACAGAATCAATGTAAAGTCAAGTGTGACACAAAATTAGAAATGCCTGTGTTTTATGCACCTTTATACAAGTGGAACTAAAATAACGAAGAAGAAGTGAACATCAGACGACAACATCTACCAGAAGAAAAAAAAGAGGGAAAACTGGCAATTCAACAGTAAAACTACACTGAGACAGACTGTATTAACAAGGAAAATCAACAGCAACTCAGAACTTCCGTCACCTGATCAAAGATGTTCAGCCCACGTATCACAGAAAGCTACCCGAAATGTAACGCTGATCTACCTCATTATCTTGCTTGGTAAGACAACACCTTCACACCTCCGTCTACTTCCTAGAATAGCCCAGGTGTATCTGGCTGCACTGCCAGCGAGTCTAGCAAGTGAACGATCGCTCAGGGTTGTAAATAATCTAAAATAAGATCCAACTTCCTCCAAGATTTAATAGATCTATTTATACTCTTTGAAGAACAATTATAAAGGTTACGAGTAACATTTCGTAACTTAGTTAAAAAGTTCTACCTGCGCTCTTAATATTAACATTTATTAAATATTTGCATTAGCAAGCTTTGCCTGTGTGATTCTGAATGAGAATTTTTTTTTTCAAAATTAATTTCTGAATTAATGAATCAACAAATTTAATTTACATCGCGAGAGATCGCAGTTACACGTGTAAAGTTTAAAACGGCAATATATTTGAGATTGATGAAGTAATGGCTGAAACACCAATACATGAGAGACTGATACAGCAATACATCAGAGACTGATACAGAAATACATCAGAGGCTGATACAGAAATACATCAGAGACTGATACAGCAATACATCAGAGACTGATACAGCAATACATCAGAGACTGATACAGAAATACACCTGACACTGAAACAGCAATAGATGAGAGACTGATACAGCAATACATCAGAGACTGATACAGAAATACACCTGACACTGAAACAGCAATAGATGAGAGACTGATACAGCAATACATCAGAGACTGATACAGAAATACACCTGACACTGAAACAGCAATACACAAGAGACTACACAGCAAAACATGCGTATTACTGGCACACGTTTTGTGAAGACTGAAACAGAATAATTTCATGGATGCATCTCTGGCGCCCTCTCTAAGATAGATCAAGGTGAGTAAACTAAATCTCATGTATCACTGCTGCCCTCTCTAGGACAGTTCAAGGTGAGCAAACTAAATCTCATGTATCACTGCTGCCCTCTCTGGGACAGTTCAAGGTGAGCAAACTAAATCTCATGTATCACTGCTTCCCTCTCTGGTCAAGGTGAGCAAACTAAATCTCACATATCTCTGGTGCTCTCTCTGGGACAGGCCAGGTTGAGTAAACTAAATCTCATGTATCTCTGGTGCTTTCTCAAGGACAGGGTTTGGTAAGTACATTAAATCTATGTTTGAATATCGAGCTGCCAATTTGAGGCATAAATTCCAGGCCTGTTCGAAGTGACATGTTAAAGATGTGATTCTTTTTTTAATTTTTTATTTCTTACCTATGTATATATGTATGTATGTATGTATGTGTTCCGCGATTTTTCGTTTAATCCTAAGCAATGTTTTGCTGAATGCAGTTCAGCAGAACCTCACAAACAAACGCTGACATCACAGCAGAGGCGATTACTGTTACGGAAATTACAGATAAAACTTGGCGGATCATGCCGAGCGCTGCTATTCAGGTCCGCCTTGCTGCATATAATCGCAGTCATTTTTTTTTTTTTTTTGTGACGTTTCAGGATCTAACATTTCTCCTTCAGGAATGCCAAAGTTAAAAAAATAAATAAATAAATAAACATCTGACTAGACGAAGTGAGAAAATATAGAGTGAAGGGCGTGGTGCCAGGACGTAGGTTTGGTGTGAAGACCGCAGTTAACGTGAGGAACTTTGTACTAGGAAAGAATGAACGCATGAGTACAACGACATCTTATTTTCCACGGGGATATGGCCGTCGCAGATTGTCAGTACAACAAGCATCCTTCCAACAATAAACCAAAGTGAGTCATTAAGACAGACTGTATGGTACTAACAAGGTTTACATACTACCGGGTAAACATTTCTTTCTTCGTACTGGCCGCTTACGTATATTCTACCAGTTTCGAAAATGAGACCTTTAATGTGGTGAGAAAACTATTTCCTCTTAATATTCTACAATTTCAGATGTTACAGGAAGCACTAGAATGTAGTATTTCTTGAGGGGATATGTTAATAAATTCAACACCAGAAAACTATTTCCTCATAATACTTTACAATTTTAGGTGGTATAGAAAGCACTAGAATGTAGTATTTCTGCAGCAGAAAACACAGAGATAAATTAATAAATTCAATCATTCGTGAGCAACGACAGTGACTGGTGGTTAATAAACAGCTGAAATCAAGACAAGACTTGTGAGACAAAAAAGTACGAAGGGTGATTGATAAGTTCTCGGCATAAGGTACAACGGATTATTTGTGGACAACTTTTTTAGGGTTATTTCTCAAACATAGTCCCCTTGCAAGTTTATGTACTTAGTCCAGCGATCCTGGAGCATATGGATCCCTTCTTTGTAAATGTCAGCATCTTGTGCCAGTAGAAAGTGGCCTACAGCATGAATGACGTCATCATCTGAAGCAAATTTGCTACCGCTGAGCTCCTTTTTTTTTTTTTTTTTGAGTTTGGTAAACAGGTAATAGTCCGAAGGGGCCAAATCTGGGGAATCATGAGGATGTTCAAGAAGCTGGAAGCTGCATTCATGAATGGCAGCCATTGCCACAGCCGACTTGTGAACTGGAGAATTGTCTTGCTGAAAGATTATGCCTCTCGTCAATTTCCCTCACCGCTTTTCCTCCAATCTGAACCGCAGTTACTTCACAAGATTAGCGTAATAGGCCTCGGTGACCGTTCTGCCCTTCTGAAGATAGTCTACCAATAGCACACCTTCTGAATCCCAAAAGATGGAAGCCATCACTTTGCCTGCAGACAGAACCACCCTTGCTTTCTTTGGAGGTGGCGATCCATGATGTTTCCACTGCTTTGACTGTTCTTTGGTTTCTGGTTGAAAATGATGAACCCAAATCTCATCCATAGTCACAAATTGCTGAAGAAACTTTTCAGGATCTGCAGAAAAATGGCCAAGATTGTCTCTTGGCATGCTGAGACGCTGCCGTTTGTGATCAGCTCCAAGAAGTTTCGGGACCCATCGAATAGGAGACCTTTGTCATTTGAAGATCATTGTGAATAATGGCATGAACACGTTCCAGGGAGATGCTCAACTCCGTAGGAATGTACCGCTCAGTTGGTCGTCGATCCTCCATTATCATGTGATGGATTCTGTCAGTGGTTACCGTTCTTGGTCTTCCTGGGCGGGTATCATCTTCCAGACTCTCCCTTCCATGTTTGAATTGAGCTGCCCATTTCTTCACTGTGCTGTAAGAAGGGGCACTCTCCCCTAGAGTCTCTACCATATCCTCATGGATCTCCTTCGATGATAAGCCCTTGATGCAGAGGTAGCGAATGACTGCTCAATGAGAAATTTTATCCATTTTCTCAATTTCTGCCACCCCTTACCATTTCAGTAGCTTGTAAACAAAAATTGGTTGCAGTTAATTTCTTGAAACTTGGTGTTTAATATTACATTAATCTGATCTACAAATGCACCTAATATCAAATGTGCGTTTCAAGTATTTGTACCTTATGCCGAGAACTTATCAATCACTCCTCGTAAATGAGTAGATATTATGGTTTCAAGAAACTGACGAACGGTCAAAAATCACAAGAAAAAGCACCGTACATTTTGTGAAACCCCGAAAAGACACTTCCACCCACGCCCCTCACTGGGGAAGTCATGACAGATAATAATTAAACAACCTCTCGATCACTGGAAAAAATTAAGACAAGAAAGACAACGAGAAGACAGAGAATGATTTACCTGGACATGGTGAAATAGAGAAATGAGGGAGGGGGGGGGGGGGGAAGGGGGGTACTTGACATTTCTGGCGACCGATAGTGACACCAAAGGTCGTAATAAATGGAGAATCGACCACGTGAAATGGAATATAGCTCACGATGGAGCGGGAAATAATCACCAAAACTCTTCAGAACTGCAGTTCTCTTGTGTTCCAGACTAAAGAGAACACTGCGCTGGATAGCTGGCCCTGCAAAATCCCCGCCCAGCTTCCAAGCCATCAATATCTCTTGCTCAACTCTCGTGCTAATCCTTTCCATGTGAACGAAGAGCAGAGACCTGACGTATAATCAATGCGTCCACCTCTGCACAAACCCACCAGAAGTAAGTCACTCCTGAAGGGAGTTCTTTGTTTTTCCTATTTGATCAAGAGCCAATGAAGTGTACTCTGCTGCCGAACACTCCTTGTCCAGCACAATTTAAGCACAATTTAAAGACCGGCCTGAAAAGTAAATAAAAATATGTAACCCGCGGAGATATTAAAATTGAACGTTAAAAACTGAAAATCAGCCCCGATCAATGAAAACGAAAAAAGACAGCCCGAGAGTGCGTGAGCATGGGCTGTTGTATCAGCAAACTAACACAAACGAATTTCAGATTAAATGAGTATGGCTGTGGCCATGGTTTATGGTTTGGATCAACATCATTGCACTCTGAACATGCCCACAAGTGCTTAGATCCCCTTCGCCTCTCAACAGATCCATCAGCATCCTGTGGCTACCGTTTTGCGTTGGTTGACAAGTCCTCTCATATGCCCAGTGTGCCTTTCGTTCCTGAGCGTGGCAATCTGTACTCCCAGGTCTCTCAGTCTAAGCAACAATGTGGATTCGCTGCTCTCAAAGTCCTCCTCTCTGTCAATCTCCCTTAGCGCAATAACAATATCAGCTCAATCCAGTGGCAGTTCATCTGCAATGACGGCAGAGCAAGCCAGCCTATCAGCTCTTTCATTTCCCTGGAGCCCCACGTGCCCAGGAACGCAGAGGAAGGAAACTCTGAGAACTGTTGATTTCTGCAATGACTCGAGCCACTGCCTGCGCACAGAACCTACCTCTACCTTCCCAGTCATGCTCATCGAATCACTTAGAAAGCAGACACGGGCGCAGTCTTGTGACTCTAGCCAGACGAATGCTTTCCTCACCTCCATCATCTCCACCGTCGAAGGCACCGCTGGCTTCCTGGACTGTCCTCCCCGTTCAGATTAAATGCAAACGACTATGTGAACTTCAAGTAGGAGTTAGATGAGACAAGAATATGTTTTACGACTAAAAAGACACATCATTTTCCATCTCTATGCCTTTCATTATCTGAATGTCCGTCACTGGCAGAATTATGCATGAGAAATCAGATATCACATCGCTCACTCTCTGAACTTTCAAATTACAATTTTTAAAAATGAACTATTTTAATATTCATCCATAAAACTGTCACTCGCTGGGGGTTCATATTCTGATGGCTCAGGTTAAACTGATAAATTATGCAGCATCCGGATTGTGGATAGAAATGCTGCCAGGGAAGGGCTTCGGTGATTGCAGAATAAACGCGACTTCTCGGCCAGATCCAATATCACAATGATAAATCAACGCTAAACTGCTGCTAGTATTGTTAGACTGTTCTCTATGAACGTGTTCCACGCAGCTCTCTATATCATCAAAGAAAGTACCTCGGCTCCGAGAAAACTGCTTCGGTCCTTTTAATTAAACTTCAGACACTCTCAAGGGTTAGATCACGACTCTCAGAGGTCTGTAAGTTGTTGATTTTTTTTTCATCCCTAAGTAAAATGCAAAACGTAATTTTTAATTGCTAGAAACAGTTGATGAAGTCAGAAACTGAAAGAGAAAGAGACGGATTATTTGGAGAAGTAGGAGGAGACTAAGTGATACGTGAGAGAATGTGTGTGTTTGCGAGAGAGAGAGAAAGAGTGACAGGCAGCAACACATGCACACAGAGAGATAAACATTATACACACACACATGTACATATATATACACACAGTGATTGATCTTTATTTCCAAAGGGTTAAGAATTGGGCACGCAGTCTGACATTCTGCCCTTTGTCATACAACTTTCACTCTGTTCCAGACATTCTACAAAAAAACATAATTAACAATAAAGTAACTACATACACATATAAATGACTAAAAATGACTAACTACTACACATATAAATAACTAATTACATACACATATAAATGACTAAAAGTGACTAACTACCTACACATATAGATGATTATCTACCAAACAAAAATTTTACTACTATTCAGAATAAACAATTAACTGAATTCGGTGTCTGTAAGAGCTGAATAATAGAATAACTCTTTTTAAGTTTTACGATTCACGGAGGCATGTAGTCGACATCAAATAGTTATTGGTAAAGTTTGTAGTTGTAGGTAGGAGTATAATTTATATTTTTTTATATATCAGTGAGAGACAGACAGAAACACATACAGAAAGAGAGAGAGAGAGAGAGAGAGAGAGAGAAATGCAGATTTCACACAGAGAGAGACACAGACTGGGACAGAGACAGAGACATAGACATAGACAGACACATACAGAGACAGAGACATACAGAGACAGACACATACAGAAACAGACACATACAGAGGCAGAGACAGACACATACAGAGACAGAGACAGGCATAAGCAGAGACAGACACATATAGGGGCAGACACATACACAGACACACATATACAGAGACAGAGACAGACAGAGACAGAGAAACAGAAACAGAGACACAGAATTCAAGTCAGCAAATGAAACACGATGACCTGTAGGAGCCGCCATACCAAGGTCAAAGAAAAGATCAGACCCCCCCCCCCCCACGGCGAACATAAATACCGCAAGGACGCCGAAAGTCTGCTAATCATAAACAGCTGCACATGTTAGTCAATCATTTCAAACATTCAGGACACGATTGTTTTAGTCAATCATTTCAAACATTCAGTATAGGAATGTGTTAGTCAGTCATTTCAAACATTCAGTACAGGATTGTTTTAGTCAATCATTTCAAACATTCAGTACAGGAATGTGTTAGTCAATCATTTCAAACATTCAGTACAAGATTAACCACTTGGCTTATACTCCTACATTTTCTGCAAAAGTAAACATGATTTCTAATTGTCCAAAAAACACTGGTCTATCAAACTCTTTGTTTTGCTGTAAAGCGGCATCCAGTGATCTTTTTGTAGGAGTAGGTGCTTACACAGTTAAATACAGTATATTTAGTAATCTCAGAACAACAACAGCTGACAGCAGGCATGTATGCAACGTAAGTAAAATCATTAATAGGAAAAGTAGTAGTAGCTTTTTTAATGGCATAAAAAGATACTAGCAAATAGCATTATATCGTTTACAGAGGGGGGAGAGAGTGCTTTTTACAGCCAGTACTGTTGAAGCTTGGACAAGAAGAAGAAGAAGAAGAAAGATAACTGGAAGGAACAGAGATGTAGTTTTGGAGCAAGAGGTAATAAATATCCTGGACAACCAGAAAAAAAACGAATGAAGAAGCCCTCAAAGAAGTAAAGAAAAAAAAAACTAGTAAAATCAAAAGCGGAAACAAAAAAGGCAATCAAAATTCCCTAGACAGGTCATGAGAAGACAGAAGTTAGACAATCTGGTGGCAACTGGTAGACTCAACTGGAAAACTATGAGAGCAAGACCGAATGAAACGTTATCTCACAAAATGGAACGCGGCAAAGAGCACCTGAACTAACTGCAAACAATATAGGGTTGCATATGACAAAGAAACAAGACTGCCAAAGCTATTCGCCACGGCGTGCAATGAACAGAAGAAGTACAGAGTACTAAGATTATTTTAGTTGACAGTAATGCACAGCAAGGATATCGGGAGCCCATGAGACGACGCATAGATGCAGCACAATGGGAGAACTTGTGGCAGGAACTAACAAAGAAAAACTGACAGGGAAACGAAAAAGATAATACAGATGGAACAGAAGCGTGAATCTTCTCATAAAGAAATGAGGAACGAAATTAGCATTAGGTCGTTTGAGGATGTTCAACTCCCAAAAATGTCAATACCACACACACACAAATCTTTAATTAATCTATTCGCCATGTTTATACGGGAAAATGACATGGAGATTATATTTAGTTTATAATGTTTAAACCACACAATCGCTGTTATTGGATTTGTAATTTTTCACACAGTCATTTACATAGCTCGTGGTAGGAAAAGAGTACAGTACTGCAGAAACATGAAGAATTTGGAATGAAGGGGAGGTAATACGCTCAACGACTAACTTAAAACCCTCGACCGAAAGCAACCAGACAGATACAATTTTTTTTAGCGCGAGATTTCATCATCGGACGAGAGTGTCATTTTATCTGTAGGCTGGCTACAGGAAAACTCGTGTGCATAGGTGGAGCTATTAATTCACGCGGCTATCAGCGTTTAGAAAGTGCTGGTCGATACGGCGATGCTGTCCAGATCGGCACACTGAACAGGTCACTCGAAGTCACCTCAGCCAAGAGCACTTACAAATAATTACACGAACGAGACTTGCACGTGAAGGCATGTGGTAACCACACATGAGGGGAATATCATAGTCCTGCTGGCATAAGCAAACCTGTCTCACTTCCTCCTAATTTACCTATTATTACTATTATTAAGTACTGTACCGGATAGAGCGGTTCGCCATCTTGTGCGGTCCTTGGTGTTTCCAAAGTCCAGATGCTTTTCTTTTTCCATGCCACTTGGTCAGTCCACTAGAAATTTTTATTGTCTTTTCCTTATCATTTCAATTAGTTTTTAATTGCCCTTTATAAAATAAAACCCACTCATTATAAAGAGCACAGCCCGAAACATGTACAGATTGTACGAATGAAAATTATCAGTCTTAAACAATCCTAATAACTTACAAATAAGGCATTATCAGTTCTTACACATTTGTGTGTGTAAAGCGCTGAAACGCTTGCCTGAGGAGTTGTGTCAGATTATCTGATATCTATATAAGTATGTAACAATGATCACAAGTGACAGTAAAGCTGCTGACATGACTGTTTTTACTGCGCTTTTGGGGTCTTTTAAACTGTTTCTACATGTTTTTTACGGTGTTTTTGTACATTTTAATGAAATAAATTACATTTTCGTAATCACAGGCTATTTTTAAAAAAATAGGCCTCGCTGGCCGCCTACGACCCGCGCGCAACAGTAGGACACATATGATGTACTAATAATAATAAAGCTGGTTCCGCGGCATTTAATCACATGACACTATCACCGACACTTAGTCACTCTGACACTTAAGGCACGCCCTAACCCTACCACTAATCATAAACTCTAACCTGAATGCTTACGTGTCGCATCATTAAGCGTCCGCTCATTGAGATGTCAGAATACGCATGGGCGCAAAGAGGGTGGAGCCCACGCAACAGTGACACTGCTTGCTGTTAATGTAGCTAATTAAACAAATCCAGGATTGGCGGCGGAGTCAACCATTAGAAGAGCCGCCATCAATAGTTGATATCCACATGGATGGATGAATGGATGGATGAACATACAACACTTTTTTGTCTGTGTTTATCGCTAACTTTAATAAACCTTTCAGCCCTCTTTTTTTAAATCAATCAAGTGCCGTGCCGTGTGGCGTAGGTGATTATTTCTCTCCACAATTCTCTGTCTTTAGACTTGATTATGAAATCCGCCGGTGACTTTCTTCCTAGCCACACTGACAACCCATCCAGTAACTTCTCTCTGTCTTCCTCTGTCTCTTCTTCCCTCAATTTTTAAACATGTCACAATGTGTTCCATTTTTCCTCTTCTCAGAAAATGTCCTACAAATCTCGCTTGTCTGCCTCTGATCTTGGCTGTAATTTGCCTTTAACTCCAGCCTATCTTAAGACGTCTACGTTGGTTTTCTTAGCTGTCCATGGTACCTTCAACATCCTTCTTATGAACCACATTTCCATGGCCTCCATTTCTCGTTGTACTCTCTTATTCATGGACCATGCTTCACATACATAAAACAAAATAGGCTCCATGTAACATTTAAGTACTCGGAATTTTGTTACCATTGATGTGGATCTGTTGCGCAAGATGTTTCTCATTTTCTGGAATGCTGACTTGGCCTCAGCACATCTGCTTTTTATTTCATTGTGACATTTTCCATTAGCTGTTATAGCTGTTCCTAAGTGAGACACACAGAAATTATAAAAATGCTGGAAGACATCAACATAGATGAGAAAGATCTGAAACTCATCAAAAGCATATACTGGCAGCAATCAATAGCAATAAAGGTTTTTTTTTACAAGCCCGGTATAAATAAAGCCAAACTAGCGAACAAAACATATTATATATATATATATATATATATATATATATATATATATATATATATATATATATATATCTTATATCCTTCCCGTGCCGTTAAACGTCACATAGGGCTCGCAAAGTAGTTCGCCAATTTTTCCTGTCTTCCGCGAGTCTTTCAACCTCATCAAAGGATTTTATGCCTGTTAACTTGGCCTCTCTTAATAATGTCCTCTTCAGAGTTTCACGCGGTCTGCCTCTTTTTCTTCGGCCTGTTGTGTTCCACTTGATAGCTTGTTTTTGGGATTCTCTGATCATTTCTTCTCATCAAGTGACCAACATATGTCCATCTCCTTTTCCTGATCACCCATGAGACTGGTTGTTGTTCAGTCATCTGTCTTATCTCTGCATTGTTCTTGAATTCATTTCACATGATGCCGAGTATTTTCCTTAGGCATTTGTTTTCAAAAGAGTCTAATTTCTTTTCTATTTCTTTAGTTGTTTTCCAGCTTTCGCATGCATAAATGAGGGTGGATATAACATTTGAATTGAATAGTCTTAACTTGGTTTTTGTGCTTATAACTTTTGAATTCCATATGTTCTCAAGATTCTTGAAGATTGATGCTGCTTTTGCAATTCTGATCCTAACTTCCTTTCTAGTGTCACCATCCTGATCTATGTAGCTGCCAAGGTATGCAAATTGATTGACTTCTTCAATATCTGTCCCTTCTATGTGTATTTTTCCATTTTGATTGATGGGAATTTTCATTATTTTTGTTTTGTCCTTGTTAATTTCAAGTCCTATTTTGCTAGCCAGTGAAGACAGGCTATCTGTTTTTTCTTGCATGGAATTCACATTATTACTGATAAGAGTTATGTCATCAGCAAAATCAAGATCTTCTAGTTGGGTCCCATGTACCTAGTCAATATCTGTGTTACCTGTGCAGCATTTTTTCATTATGAAGTCTATTGTAATCCCAAAAAGTAAAGGAGACAGTATACATCCTTGTTTCACGCCTGTTTCAATCTGGAACCATTCACTCATCCCTTCTTCTGTCTTGACTGCACAACCATATCCATTGTATAAGTCCTTAATGATGTTGACAATTTTAGATGGTATTCCATATAGACATAAAATTCTCCATAATGAATCTCTGTGTATGCTATCAAATGCCTTTTTAAAATCTATGAAGTTCAGTATTAATGATTTCTGCTTTTCAATATGTTCTTCAAGTATTATTCTGAGAGTAAAGATCTGGTCGAGACAGCTTCTCCCTTTTCGAAATCCTGCTTGTTCTTCTCTCATTGCAGTATCCACTATATCTTTGAGTCTATTCAAAATGACCTTGCAAAATACTTTTGACACAACTAATATTAAGGTTACTCCTCTCCAGTTGTTACGGTCACTAAGGTTGCCCTTTTTTGGTATTTTAACAATGATTCCTTTCCTCCAATTAGAAGGGACCTTTTCTTCTTTCCAAATCTTGTTAAACATTCTCTGTAGTTGTCTCATGTTGTCACTATTGATAGCTTTTAGCATCTCGGCTGTTATTTCATCTTCACCTGCAGCTTTGTTGTTAGCCATTAAATTCACTGCTGTTTCAATTTCATGCAATTTAATTTCATCTAGGTTGACATTTGGTTGTGGGGCTGGTAAGTCAGTTTCAAGGTTTAACAATTCTTTTGGGTGTGGTCGATTGAGTATTTCCTGGAAGTGTTCAGCCCATCTTTGCTTTTGGTCTTTATTTGATGTTAATAGTGTTCCAGTTTTGCTAAGGATTGGTCTTTCTTTAGATGTAATAGTACCTGTTAGCCTCTTTTGTAAGTTATATAAAGTTTTGCTGTCTCCTGTTTTTGCTGCTTTTTCTGCCTCTTTCGCCATATTGTCTATGTATTCTCTTTTATCCCTCCTAGCTGAACTTTTTACTTTCTTGTCTATGTCTTTGTATTTTGCTTTTGCCAAATCTCTTTCATGATCTGCTTTTGCATTCAACATGTCTAATTTGACTGCTCGTCTTTCATGTATATACTTCCATGTTTTATCTGATATCCATGCTTTTCTATTTGGTTTTTCCAATCCAGCGCTTACTTTTGCTGCTGTGATTATGGCTGTGCTGTAAGAATTCCATAACTCATCTATACCTATCTCCTCAACTTCACTGGGTGTTTTGGAATGATTGGCAAGTTCCTGATTGAAATTAATGTTAGTATTTTCTTCTTGTAGGCTGTGGCTGTTTATCTTTCTGTGTACTGATTTCTTGTGTTGACTTTTCAATTTTAGTTTCATTTTCCCTATATATATATATATAGTATATTTATACACACACATACATCACCGTTAATTACTGTCTAGTGTACGACAGGTTGAATGTGAAGGACATGGCCAATCTCGGACAAAACTGAAGGACCAACTCGTCACGGTGCTCGTGGATACTACACAGCGCTTGCTGAGATTCCCCCTTCACGTCAGGCGATGATCACAGCACAACGTGGACGTGTTAGACGTGCAGTAAATCCTCAACATTACTGGACTGCCTGTCAGTCTTAACTGTAAATTGTGCACTTTCCAGTTTGTAGTCGTCACTGTAACTAGCTACTCTTGAGACAGCTTTTCCCAATCTTTTCAGAGCCTCGCGACCTCCTTTTCATAAAGTAATCACAGCAGTTTCTGGTCTTTCATCCTGAATGAAACCATGTCTGGATGCAGGTATATGAAAGTTACAGAACACTGCTCTCTCGGTGTATCTCCTTCTAGGACGCTGCAAGAAGCAAAGAGCGACCATCAGCGACTGAAGATGTTTGGCTGCATAGCTACTACATCTTCCAAAACTGTTGAATCTGGACCAGCTAAACGTTAACACTCATAGAAGATGGAAGACAAAAAGAGCTACACAGTAACATTGCGTAAAGTTACTTAAAAGAAGAGGACTATGGGCACAATGCAGCGGTGTCAGATGCGAACGTCCTGTTAAGAAATGTCATTCAAAGCGGAACTGGTGCCATGGATTGTTGCACGCTGGATAACATAATGGCCAGATCTGAGCACAGACGGATTTGTCCACAGTCTAATGGTAATGATCCTAATTATCGCCCACCACCAGATCCCTCGTGGTACAAGAAAGTAACAGGACCAACCAAGCATATTTTTCTGAATCTGATACCACCCCGAGGTTCTCATGATATAACTGAAGTTAGGGAACACCAGTGTATCACTGCATCTGATGCATATTATATATAAGGTTCAACCTTAATGACTGTCTGGAGCAAGCAGAGGTAGAATGAAACTGACGCGGTCTCTCTGTCTTGGACAGACATGCACCCAATGATCCTTTCAAGAACGTCATACGCTATCCCCAAAATCACAACAGAAACTGCATTATGTGATATTAAATGGGCGCACACAGACACTCCTCGTTTTTTAAGCTCATGTGCTCCACGGTTCTAAGGACTGTAATAGCCGGAGGTGTGGTGGAGTATAAGCTCTCCACTTTAATTAAATGTCTCCGAGGCGTGCGTCTCAAATAGCCTCTGACAGTCCAAGTCCAGCTCCTGGCCTTCTCGTGGCGGAACTGTTTAAACTGACAGGAGAAAGGGCGAAAGGCGAGTATCTGGCGCCTGAAAACCAGACGCTTCGAGTAGAGGAGACTCGTTATTATTGGTTGATAGTTCATTCAGGAGAAGGAAAACTCTGATTTAAAACCCCCTGCTGCCTTGTAGGGTAGGCTCTGGCCTGAGTCAGAGGCTAGTGGAGTAAATCATAAACTAACTGATGGAAGGCAAGGGTAAATCAACACTGTACATTCTCAAGAACAGTCACGACAATCCACAATTCTCTGAATCATAACGACGTTAATGTGGGTTCCAGTGGAACCACCTCGTCCGGTAGGAACTATCACTATCACGTGCGACAGGTGATACCAGATCGTCATCCAACTACTGTACGCAAAGAAAACACAAGTAACACCACAGTAATTGCAACATGGAAAATTAGAACACTAACAGAACTCGTAAAACTGGAAAACATCAAACAAGAAATTAAAAGAATGGAAATTAACATCCTTGGTTTATGTGAAATGAGATGGACTGGAGCAGGAAGCAGAGATCATAAGGACTTCAAAATAATATATTCCGGGGGAAACCAGTGTAGAAATGGAACTGGCATAATACTGGATAAGAATACAGCAAGAACAGTGAAAGGTTTCTGGTGCATATCGGACAGAGTGTTAATGGTTAAATTACAGGGCCACCCAAAAGATACAAATCTCGTCCAAGTATATGCACCAACTTCAGAAAGCTCTGATGATGAGATAAAAGAATTTTACATCAATCTGGACAAGCCAATGAAACAGTGCAGACCATGGGAAGTAAACTTTGTGCTGGGTGATTTAAACGTGAAAATAGGGACTAAAGAAGACAATGAAGCTACTGGCAAGTATGGACTTGGTATCAGAATACAAGAGGAGAGATACTGATTGAGTGGACAAAAAGAATAAAATGATAATAGGAAATACTTGGTTTCAACACCATCCAAGGCGACTATGGACATGGAAAAGACCAAATAATAACATACGTAGCCAGATAGATTACATTATGATCAACAGAAGATTCAGGAACTCACTAATATCCGTGAATACAAGACCAGTGCAGGCTGCAACAGTGACCACATCCCAGCTGTATTAAAAGTGAGAATCAGGCTAAATAGGTTAAAGGTAGCAGCTAAAAACAAAGAACTAGATAGAAAGCTGCTACAAAAAGATAAAGCAATAAAAGAACAATATAGGACCGTAGTACATAATAGGTGTAATGCTACAGAGAAGATTAAAACAACTGATGAACAATGGAACATGCTTAAAGACTCTATTCAGCAAGCATCTATCGAAATCCTAACTCCAAATAAACAAGCTAAACAGGGGTGGATGACATAAGAAATTTTGCAACTAATGTATCGGAAAAAAGTCTTAAGAAAGATAAAGATGAATATGACAAAATAAATAAATAAACAAGACACAAATGCAATAAAGCTAAAGAAGAGTGGCTAAATAAGAACTGTAATGAAATAGTGATAAACCATCATGGAAGGACAAGAGATATGTACAAACAAATAAAGGAGTTAACAAACAAAAGGGCATACCACAAGACTGATTGCCTGAAGTCAAGGGAGGAGCATACAATAAAGGACGGATGAAATATTGGCACGATGGTGCGAATACATTAGAGAACTCTATAACGACAATGGAAGTGAGATAGATATGCGAAATAATAATGAAGGGCCTCCCATATTAAAAGCAGAAGTGGAAGAAGCCATCAAACACATGAAGAACAACAAAGCACCAGGACCAGATAAAATCATCAAGGAAGAATTGGAAGCATTAAGAGAGCTTGGCATAGAAATAATTATCAGATTGCTGAATGACATAACAGTAACTATATCCCATCAGACCTTTTCCAATCAGTTTTCATTGCCCTACCAAAGAAACAAGGTGCAGCTGAATGTGAAGACCATCAAACCATTAGTCTTATGAGCCATGTTACCAAAATCCTACTTCGTATTATCATGAGAAGAGTCAGGGGCAAAATAAAATCAAAAATCGTTGAAGAACAGTGTGGCTTCGTCGAAGTAAAACGCACAAGTAATACTGTATATATACATACATATATATATATATATATATATAGTAGAGAGAGAGAAAGAGAACACTGATGGAAAGATCAACAGAAGTAAAGACGAAAGTACTTATGCTTCACAGTCTACTGTAAAGCATTCGATAAGGTGAGACACACAGAAATTATAAGAATGCTAGAAGACATCAACACAGATGAGAAAGATCTGAAACTCATCAAAAACATATACGCTCCAATCAGCAGCAATGAAGGTTGAGGATCAAATAGGAGCATTCCAAGAAATAAAATTGGGAGTGAGACAAGGATGTGTTTTATCTCCTGACCTCTTCTCCTTGTACAGCGAAAACATAATGAGAAATATAGAGAGCGTGCCAGGAATATCAATTGGCGGGTATGGCAGAGAACTGAAACAAGTTGATAGATTTAATTACTTAGGAAAAATTATAGCAACTGATGGAAAATGTCACAATGAAATAAAAGCAGACGTGCTCAGACCAAGTCAGCATTCCAGACAATGAAAAACAACTTGTGCAACAAATCCACTGCAATGAAGTACTTAAATGTTACATGGAGCCTATTTTGTTTTATGGATGTGAAGCATGGTCCATGAATAAGAGAGTACAGCGAGAAATGGAGGCCATGGAAATGTGGTTCATAAGAAGGATGTTGAAGGTACCATGGACAGCTAAGAAAACCAACGAAGAAGTCTTAAGAGAGGCTGGAGTTAAAAGACAAATTACAGCAAAGATCAGAGGCAGACAAGTGAGATTTGTAGGACATTTTCTGAGAAGAGGAAAACTGGAACACATTGTGGCATGTGGGAAAACTGAAGAAAGAAGATACAGAGGAAGACAGAGAGAGAAGTTACTGGATGGGCTGTCAGTGTGGCTAGGAAGAAAGTCACCGGTGGATCTCACAATCATGTCTAAAGACAGGGAATTGTGGAGATAAATGATCGCCTACGCCACACGGCATGGCATTTGACTGATTGCTCCACCACACGGCTACCTGTGCGCCACCACACGGATACCTGTGGGCCACCACACGGCTACCTGCGCGCCACCACACGGCTACCTGTGCTCCACCACACGACTACCTATGCTCCACCACACGGCTACCTGTGCGCCACCACACGACTACCTGTGCGCCACCACACGACTACCTGTGCGCCACCACACGGCTACTTGATCGACTGTAACAAATCACGTGCTCATTGCATTTCTTTTGCTTGGACAACATTCTAAATTCGCAGCGCACAACTCCGCTTAAAGGAAATTATTTTTTTTTTCTTTGAGCTGCCAAACAGATACAGGGAAAAGTTCATTAGATCCGCACGTAGCGTGCTTGAATGTGAACCAGAAACGCTGGCGTACAAATGTTTTTAAAAATCTTTTTAAAAGAAACCTGTGAAAATGTGAGACAGGAGACAAGAACAGCAGCTTTTCTCTTACCAAGTCCTACGGATATTTGGCAGGGAGTAAAGGGAGATCAGCGCCCATATACATAAAACATATACGTAATAGATTTGTACAACAAACACACACGAGTACATGTCCAAAGAGTGTCTTTAAACTGTTACGTTCACAGTGGACTAACTTCTGTGATCAGCTACTGAACTCTACAGCTTTCCGAGCGACTGACGCACACTGCTGCAGACAAGACGCTCGTCCATTCCTCTCTGTTCTTGATCTTTTCTTGCCAGTTGTCGATCCAAAGAGCACGTTTATCTTCTTCTAGGCTTTCTCGCCATCGCCGTCCAGATCCACCTCTTAGTCAGTCTCCTTTCAACAGTTCTATATATGCCATCTTTGTTTGCCTATCCTCCTCCATTTTTCTCTAAACTCCCGAGCCATCTCAGTCTGTTGCTCTTCTTAATGGCTGTTAAATGCGGGGAGTCAGACAATGTGTAGACTTAACTGTTACTACATATCTTCCAACTTAACAACAGAGTAAATGGCTTCCACGATGAGTAACGGAATCTAGGAGTACAGAAGCAAATGCCGCAGGAAAGATGCCACACTGTAATCAGAATGTATTCTTCTAAAAGTTACTTCTAAAGAATGACCGCTAGAATAAGACGAGAGAAAAAAAAAAAACAACTTACTTTTAGCTTTATGCGGCTTCTTGGATGTGGGCTGCCATCGAATCTCTGACATATCCTTGTTCAGGGTAAAGAAGCGATGGTACTGCCGACTGTTGGACCGGACTTTGATGAGCTCACTGCCGTTCTGCATGTAGGTCAGACAGTCTTGTGCTGTAGAATATACAGATCATTTGACGTTGCTTTTTTCCCTCTTCAAAGGCATCAGTTGCCAGATTTATAGACTCCCGTCATATTGTCAAAGACATCAACACGCAGATTTATAATTCCAAGAAACAGATAAATCTACAGGCTCTAGACTTTTTTTTTCCTTAAAGATATTAAGATACAAAAATGATTAAGTGATTTCATCCAAAATACAAACTATCTGAAACAAAGTCATTCTTTCAGCTTAGTGCAAGTATTTCGAAATATTCATACGCTATTAAGTCTGTATGTATGCGTGCCTATATTTATGAACTCGTAAATATTTTATATCCAGGTTACGGATATATATATATATATATATATATATATATATTAATGTAATCACTTCATGTGAGTGTATGCTTGTTAGAATATGCTATCTTGGTAGCCGATTTGTTTTAAGATAGACATACCACATGACTGAATATTTTACATGCTGACAAACGTTCACACTAGTACTACAAAATGGTACCTTTAGATCTGATAAGAAGTAGCAGAATATACATAAACCTTTTACTTTCTCCCAGTTGTTCATGAGCTAAAAGATAAGACTTTCTCCCAGCTGTTCATGAGCTAAAAGATAATACTTTCTCCCAGCTGTTCGTGAGCTAAAAGAGAAGACTTTCCCACAGCCGTCCACAAGCTAAAGATAGGACTTTAGCCACATCCTCCCACTACCCAAAAGAGAATACGGGAAACTCTCTACTGTACAGAGCGGAACAACAACAACACAACTCTTTAAGATCAGATTCCCCCCCCCCCCCCCGACAAGTGTTTCGGCAAGTCTCAGGGGTGCCATTTTTCATGTCATGCAGGACTTCCTCCCATGTTGTCCACTGACCTTGCTGTGCTAGATGAGCTACCTTCTGCACTTGCTTATCAACCTCTGAATTCCTAACTTCGCTGATGATCATGCCCCTTCTTTCTTTACAGGAGGCCTCTGACCACCACTTGATTTCACCATGACCAAATCTCCTTTACCACAGCCGTCAAAATAACCAAAATATAAAACTTTCCCGAAACTTCCCACAAACTAAAAGATAAACCTCTCCTATTGTCGTACACTACCGAAAATACTATATTTTCCCACGTCAACAGATAAAACTTTTCAAAAGTCCCCCATTAACCAAAATATAAGAATTTCTTACAGTTTTCCACTAATCACACGATAAGACTTAATAAGATAAAATTTTCCCACATTCGTCCAGGCCTAAAAGATCAAATTTCCCCACAGTCGTCCACTACTTAAAAGATAAAATTTTTTTCCACATTCATCCACAACCTAAAAGGTAAAATTTTCCCTTAGTCATCCACAACCTAAAAGATAAAAATTTCCCCCTAGTCGCCCACGACCCAAAATGGTTCATATTTTATTCTGTTTTCTTTCATTTTTCTTCATTTGCCTTTTTAAAATATAAGACAAGCCCTTTCTCTTGCTTTCATTTGTTGTCGTCCTACACGTTATTGTATAAATAATATGAAATTCCACATGTTATACGTAGCTGTCTTTAATTCTTTAAATAATTGAAATGCCTTTTATTGTTTTCTTTAACGATCAAATGTAAAGGAAAGGCTTTATTTCAGTAACAAGATAATATTTCAAGAAAATGAAGAAGAGAAATGAGACCAAAGCCTCAAAAGGCTTTACGACAATGCCCGTATATATCTGTGTGGAACATTTCTTACATCTTACATCTTTCCCGAGCCGTTAAACTCACATAGGGCTCGCATAGTAGTTCGCCAAGTTTTCCTGTTTTCGGCGAGCTTTTCAACCTCATCAGGGGATTGTATGCTTGCTAATTTGGCCTCTCGTAACAATGTGGAACATTTACAAGCACATATACGTCACATTACATTAGTTATTTCTTGCTCTCTGGCAGGTAAAGTCTGCAGGCAGAAGCTGTACTGATTTGTGTGGTCTGCAGGCAGAAGCAGTGCTGACTGGTATAATTTGGTGACTGAAACAGTACCAATGTGCACAGTCTGTAAACTGAAGCAGTACTGATAAAAATGATCGACAAAGAACAAAACCCAGGCGTTTATTAGAAACCAACAGATATCTGCCACTCCCTCCCAACTTCTTACATCTACGCTTTCCGGGTAATATTTCACTAATTTGAAACACTAATTTAATACCCAGTCATCCAAGCATTCTCCTATCCTGCATAGTCTTTATCTGCCCGATGAAAACTCGAAAGTGGTAGCCAGCCGGCGGAACCTGGATTTAATATCCCTGATGTAAAACTCTATTTAATTTCAGAAGCATGCAATAGGTCATACAGCATCTTAACCTTCATGGTGCACCGAATGCGCTAAAAATATCTTCACTTCACATCAAAGCTAGGGGTTTTTTTTCTCTTCCCGTCCTCACAATAACAGATGCACGCAAAATATGAAGATTTTGAAGAGAATTCATACGACATAACACAGAAAACAAAGTTAAGATAAGGAAGATATAAAACTGATAGTTATTTTCACTGATGTAATAAAAACAAAATGATTTACACGCACTGGGAGATAGATCAGAACCTAAAGCATAGCGACCACGATAGGTATGGGAGATGTTAAGCTCTTCTTAGATCCAAGAACGTAGTTTTATGTGTGTGTGTGTGAGATGTTTCATTTTTCTTACATCCAAGAACGTGAATTTATGTGTGTACTGGATGTTTAGTTTTCCTTACATAAGCAGCATTTGAAATACCTGGCTGGGTTAAAAAGTAAACGTAATAATTTTTGTATTAACGTAAAATGTACAGATATGATCGAAAACTCTTCCTTATCAATTTTTAACATAGTCCCCACCACGTTTATTGAAGGTCTACGGAGAAAATGTCTTCTGACAGATCCTACAGCCAATCATGGACTATCTCTTTTATCTCATAGTCCGTACTGAACTTCTTCCCATCTATCGCCTACTTGAGGGGTCTAAACACAAAGAAAAAAACATATGGTGCGAGGTCGGGTGAATGCGTTAGATGTGGGAAAACAGATCCATAATTTGAGCGGTTGCACCGTATGTGTGAAGTCGCACGCTATTGTATTGTAACAGTACACCATAACTGAGCAAACCGCAATGTTTAGACTTGGTTAAAGTTTTCGAGTGATTCTCTAGGGGATCACAGTATGCTTTGTTGTTCACAGAGGCTGCTCGGGGCATACAATGTTACAGGATTGAGCCTTTACAGTTTAATGAGCGTCAGCATCAATTTTTAGGCAGAAAACTGTCGCCAATCCATGCTTGCTGACTTTGACCTGGCTGGAATTAATATATCAAGCATTCGTCTTCAGTGACAATACATGGTATAAAGGCATCTCCTTCAACTTCTTAACGTCGTAAAAGTGCTTCTCAAACATACTTTAGACGTTCTTTCAGATCGAGAGCGAGTTGTTTTGGCATTCACCTGGTAGAAACTTTTCTGTGCTACAGCACATCGGAAATGATAGGAAGCGCAGAGCCGTGAATAATCTTCGTTTCTCCAGCCACCCCATCGACTGTTATCCGCCGGGCATTCAGCATCATTCTTTCCATTTCAGTGTCAGTGTCAGGCGTATTCGCAGTGTATAGTCGGCCACAGAGAGCTGGATAAGCCAAGCTTTAGATCTCACTTTTAAACGCCCTGTCCCACCCGTATACCTGTTGAGGCGACACATACGTATCCTCCCATAATTTATCTTCATTCTGTGGTGAATATCTGAAAGCTTCTCGTCTTCACAACTCAAGGAACGAATAACTACATGCTGTTCCTCTCTCGCGCATGAGTCTAATGGAGCTGCCATCCTTGAAACCTACAACATGAGAACTATATTATGTAAGCTGTTTCACAGCTACTCATATATCAAACCTATTTTCTTGTCAACCCGTTTATTCGCCTGAAATCTATACTTGATTATCTCAGCTCCTTATATTTCGGTAAAAAAAACTATATGGGTGTGTATATTTATATAAAGAAATGGCTCCCATACTCAAGCTGCGAACCAAATTAGGATCATGTGGTTCTGAGGTCGGCTGCGAGAAGATATTCAAATCAAAAAAAGGCAAGATTTTAGAACAATTCCTCTTCTTTCTATTTCAAACCCAAATATTAAAATAACAACCACCCTGGCTGATATTCACTGAAGTAACTGTCTTTGAATTTAGGCATTTATCTCTCCATGGGTCGCGGGTTATGTACCGTTTCTTGTTTAGGGTCGTGTAAAGAAAAGGTCGGGAACCGCTGATATAAAGGAAATGGATTTAGAGAGGATGATGAGGTTAAGAACAATGAAGGGTGCATTAGAGAAGGTGTGAATCGAAATGGCAAAGAAGGATGAATTAGAAAAGGTAGGGAGGGAAACAGCAATGAAGGCCGGATTAGAGAGGGTGGGGTAGGAAGAGCATTGAAGGCTCGTCAGACTTTAACCACTGGTTTTTACTTAAAAAGCTTCAGATCTAGTTTCGGCCCTGATCGCATACACACCAGACTTTACACAGACATGCATGAGCGGATGCCCTCATGTCAGAGTGCGTCCTTGTGCCTTTCTGTACATAAACTTACATGCACTGTAAGTTTCCCTGGCACTAAACGTTCCCTACTGAAACTCTGTAACACCGCCAGGGTTACAACTGAATGTATAACTGGGACCATACCCAGAACATGCCTACATAATGATTACCTTTAACTGGGACAAAATATGGAGCATTAACTATTCAATTTATCTGTGCAAATGCTATATCATGGAATAAGACTGACATCTGATTATTAAAAACATATGAGTTATACAAGAAGTTTAACTACAGTTTTCCAAATCCAGAAAAATAACAGCTTACATTAGTATCTGACAGTGTATAAAGCTGTCACACCTGCAGTTATGCTACCAGACAAAGCATCCCTTGCATTAGAGTCCCTTTTCTATGGATTACTGCTAATAAATTTTCTTAGATTTAGACACAAGGAATTCTCTCTCCTACCATGTAATTCTGCTTTGCACTATTTATCCTATTCTTTACATTCTTTACATTTCCAGACTTCCATATTCTGACCGAGACTAACTTAAAAAACATGTGTTTACCCAGACATAACTAAAACCTCAGAACCTGTTTACAACATTACCCTGGGGAGGGGGAATCTAAGATTTCAGGTGCACAGATAAGCTTACAACGGGAATAAATTTTTGCAAGGAGAAAACGGATAGAGAAGGCTTTCGTTTGAAATATAAAAACCAGGCATTATTTTTGACATGTCTACAGTTAGGACTGTCATAAAATATTAAGACAACGCGGTAAACTAATCTTGTAAAGCTGGCACGGTATCTGCATATGTGAAGTAAAGGCAATACTTCTGCACTGCGTGCATGTCTTGTCTTCTATCTCCCTAGAAATGCCAGCTGGTGTTTGTTGCGGCCGATGCTGTGAAAGACACTGGGGCTTTGGGGGCCGTTATGGTGGCTATTTTTTCAGCCCGTAAACGCAGGTAACAAAAAAAAAAAAAAGATGGGAGTGTGCAATATTTTTTCACCAGACTCCACCACCATGTGGACTATAACCATTCCCGCCCTCTCAGCCAGGCTAAGCCTATTACTGAAGGTACCAACGGCGAGATGGACAGGGTGTTGGTCAGCTATGGTCGCCAAATCTAACGCCAGCATGTCAGCTATGGGTCGCTGATTTCCTAACGACAGCGTCTTCGCCTCCATACCTCGTGCAAACTGACTTGAAACATATATCTTGCTGAAGTATGGACACTCATTTAAAACACTTCACAAAACAGACCAATTCTCTGTAACCTATCAGATTTACATGTCAAAGCCGTAAGAGTTTCCAAAAATCTGAGAACATTTTTCTCCAAAGAAGAACTCTCTTTCCAACAACCACGCTATAAACAATGCTATTTACTGTACTGATTGACTGATCGATCGACTGACTGACTGATTTCGGGAGGCATTAAACACATTCCCATATCTGCTCCGCTACCTATTCCAGTAACCAACGTAAGGCGTGCGTGTATACCGTCTAGCGAAGATTTCGAGTGCGTCGCTTCTGTTCACAGAAGAACCTTATCCTATCCTGACCGGTTACTTCACGTGTACTGACTATATAATTATAATATAAATACTACAGGACAGACACCTGGGACTGGAGACATGCTAATCTACAAAGGACCATGCTTGGAAGCATCTGGAAACCAGATGAAACAACTGTGAGACATGAAGCTCTTGAAAGATACCAGAGGACTTCAGAAAAGGAGGACTCTTCCAGCAGTTACTGGCACCACGGGCGCTGAAACAGAATGGACCAAAAGTGTTACAAAAATAAATAAATAAACAAACAATCGTTTAGCACCTTGTACCAAGCTCTGATAATTTGAAATGGCTTCTACTTGTCATTTTTCATAATATATTCCTAAGTACATCTGTCTAGTAGTTAAAAGCAAAGGTTTCAATTTAAAAAAAAAAGAAAGAAAGAAAACAACTTTACAAGCAGAATATTTCTCTTCTTCCCTTGTCGACTTTCAGTTTTAAGTAACATAAACACAGATATCTTATCACGATTTCCCCTGGTAGAGGCATGTTACAAATAACTACAGCACAACTTTATATAATAAGTAAAGCTGTTCTATTTTAACAAATATGGGCAATGTCTTCAAGGAATGCACTGCCAGATGTCAACGGACCAGAGGAAGATGGTTCAAGTTTTAACGCTGCACATTAAGGCAATAGATCTCCAGGGCCGCCGCCAACCCTACACGGACTTCTCATTGTCTTTTTTTAAAACGACAGTGATACTGTAATTGTAATCAGAGACTGGCAGTCCCGCACTCCGGGAATTCCCATATGTGCTCCGCCTTCTCTTCCAACACACACTGAAGTGTACGCCTACTGATGGAGCCAGTCACACACTGATTGTTGTGGGTAACACACGCTAAACATTACATTAACATTACAATATGTTAGGCGTTGGGTCTGTTCTTAATCTCACGCAAAACCAAGCAGTAAACTTTCTGCAGATAACCAAGGCGCAAACTTTCTGATCAGATCGTCCGAACGTGTTGCTATTTAAACTATTTCCTATATATCGCTTTTCCGTAGCGTACTTCGAGATTTTTCCAAACAGGCAGAAAGTCTATATTCCTAGCGAATTATAACTTCTCCACGGAGCTGTAGCACCTAACACAGATACAACGGCAGGGCAGCATCCAACAAGCTACTGCTACACATGAGAAACAAAATTAATCTAACAGGACAGGAACAAGACCAGATCTTGCCATTTATGACTGGTAATGTAAGAGCTTGTAGGCGTTAAGTCTGAACAGAAAAGACTTTGTTACTTTCTCTTGCACCTCTCTCTCTCTCTCTCTCTCTCTCTCTCTCTCTCTCTCTTAACTGTGGTAAGAATGAAGGAGGGGTGGATGATTGATGAAAGACAGAATATCACTCGAGCCTGTGTGCCCAATTCTTTATCCTTAGGGAATTTCTTTCTGTCGTTCCTTCTCTCTCTCTCTCTCTCTCTCTCTCTCTCTCTCACACACACACACACACACACACACACACACACACACACACACACACATACTTATTAATAACGTTATTTATTCATCCAACCTGAAGAAAACGGAGGAAAAAAAAACTGAGGCATTTCTGGAAATGAGGTTACAGGGAATGATTAAGCGAGTTTCAATTCCTCCTCAAGACACATCCGTCAAGATACTTATATCCGTCAAGATACTTACATCGGTCAAAACACTTATATCCGTCAAGATACTTACATCGGTCAAGACACTTATATCCGTCAAGATACTTATATCCGTCAAGACACTTATATCCGTATTAATTTGTCTTTCTCTAAAATTTCCCAAACCCAGTGGTCGCATGAACAAATTTTCTGCTCTCTTTATCACGTTTCTCTCACACCTCGGTTTTTTTGTGCATACCTTTACAATCCTTTCCAGCAGACTTTCAAAATCTGCCTCATCCTTGTATAAAGCTGTTGATTCTTCTACCAGATTTTCAAAACCCTGAAAAAAAATTTTCCATGGGAAAAAAAAAAGAATTCCTTTCGACAGAACCTACAACTGCTACGTGAAACAGAGATCACTGCTGTTGTTGCTGTGTGATCGCGGGGGGGGGGGGGGAGGAGTTATTGCGGTTAAAAGGAAATTATTTTTAAAATTTCAGTCATGTCTTAACCTGTTTATGTTCCGTGCCAACAAAAGAAGATGTGTATGTCTCTCAGTATCACTTAGCTGCAAAAACGTTGCCAGACACATGGGGCAATGAGTCATATCTCGGCGCATATCAGCTTATCTCTTTGGCGCCAAGATATGGTCTCTAATGTGAAGTTTCAGCCAATTCGACTACCATAAAAAAAAACATACGCGCACAAGTTTACTTCAGCTGCATTGTGACAGATAAGCTTCGGCATAATTCACAGAAATGGTAATTTCTGCGTGCCATAATATTTTGTAAATATAATGTATAGTAATAGCACGCTAGGCTCGCCGATGCTCAGAGCGATATTTAGTCTCAATAAAGGAGAAGAGGTATATCTCAGACCCAGCCCATATTTTCAGTTCTAGAGAAACTTCTGTCCAGTTTCTTCCTTTCAAATTTCTCTTCAAGATTTATTCTGACAGAGCGTGGAATTTAATTCAGTAGTAAAAAGAGTTTAAAACACCAGATCTGTAGTATAAACAATGGACTCAGCGGACATCAGCAGAACAAAGATCACAGAAGAAGTAAAGTAATTCTGTAAAGAAACAATATTAACATGCCCTGTTTAGTAAAAAAAAAATAAACTTCTGTTCGTTATAAGGAATATATCGAAACAGATCTGAAAGCTATGAAGACATCAGAAGCGTCTATACGAGCTTGAAATGATTTAATATCCTGGTCTTCTTGGGGAGGACCATTAGGCACACACGTCCTCCATTCAGACCACATCTTATTGTAGGTATTTCTTGCCTTCTACATTTCCTTTTCCTACAGTTCTTCCTTTCTAACTTTTCTTTCCAGACTATGACCAAAAAAAAATTTTAATAATCATGTAATAAAGAGACCAAGATACAGGAAACAACAAACTTGGGGCGTAGGGGACTCTTGTTATAGTTGCTAAAATGCGAAGCTTTGTGGCTGATGACTGGTGTGTGTAATTCTCTAGGGGCTAGATAGTTACTGGTCCCGCTAGAATCCAGAGTTCTACTCCAAGTACAAGTAATGGCTGTATGCACGGAGACGACCAGTGATGGACCGCGGTAATACAAGCACTTAGACGAAATATTATAACTCCTAGATAACAAAAACAGTGGCCGCGTTCACAGGCAATTACCGGTAAATTATTGATAAATAAAAGAGAAAAATCGAAACTTTTGGCGGTCGCCGGTTACTGTAACCGGTTTATATTATCCAAAAACCTAGTAAAAAAAGCAACCAGCGAAACTGGTTGGAAGATAATCGAGCCAGCAGGATCTGCATGAAGGATAGCCAGTAAAGTTTAGACCCTGGTTCAAGCATGCGAGAATTTTCCATTAAATCTGGCCGCAAACAACATAAGAAAATAACTTCACTCCAATATTTAAATCCCGCTGATACTTTTCATGTGCTTTTAATTGTAAATTTTTTTAAAAGTCTAAAAATACCTGTTTTCTTAACAGGTATGTCAGAAAGCACTTCGTGTAAGGGGGGGGGGGGGGGGGGGCGCGAAATACAGGTATAATTTTACCGGTTTCAAAAAAAAATCCTAGCGCGATCATTGATAAAACGTATTGCCAACCTCTTTTAGACGCAAAAAAAAAACAATGAAAAAAACCAACCTGAGAAAGAGGCAATTAATGAGCAAAACTACCCAGTCCGTCGGAAAAAAAAGCAAAATTAACGATGCTTTGTCTCAGCTATTACTAGTCCAGTGAGCAAACCAACTTTCCGTGCCAGCTTCCAGCCATTCACATCACATCTCTAACGGACTGTTCGAAAACTCAACAAAATAAAAAAAAATTCACTATTGTCCTGTTGCTGTTTAAAAAAAAACTGTTGGCAATGACCATAACGTTAAAAAAAATGTTGGCAATGATTATAACGTTAAAAAATCCTGGCAATGATTATAACGTTAAAAAATGTTGGTAATGACTATAACGTTAAAAAAATGTTGACAATGATCGTAAAAAAAAAGTTGGCAATGATTATAACGTTAAAAAAATGTTCGCAATGATCATAACGTTAAAAAATGTTGGCAATGACTATAACGACAATAAAATCTTCTTTAAAAAAATTATGAAAATATGGGATTATTAATGTCATTTCTGATCTTTAAAAAAGCGGGGGGGGGGGGGGAGAAATGATGAAAGTATGTGAATACTAATGCCATTTCAGATCCTTAAAAAAAAAAAAAGAAACGATGAATTCATTGGAAAAATAATGTCATTTCTAATCTTAATTTTTAAAAAAATAAATAAATAAATGTATGGGAACACAAATGTCCTTTTTGATTCAGAACATTATTCGCGAATATGCCATATAAAACTCCGTGGATATCGTGACCCCAGCAAATGTCTGGCAAATATACTAAGCCGTGCATGAAAGAGGCTCGTTCCAGCTGGCTAGAGACTACCACTGGGTGTCATTTGGCCCCTAAATGCCAACTGCTCTCGGTTGCAGTATGTAAACAACAGCGTGATCAAGTTAAACTGAACTCAGGCGTCATAATTAACGCCAGACTCTGCTAGAGAAAATCAATTCACGTGATTCTGTTTTGTGTTATTTTTGTTGCTGTCGCTGCTGCTGCTGCTGCTGTTGCTGCTGCTGCTGTTATTATTATTATTATTACTGCTTCTATCCGATGTCCATAAAACAAAATAACACGACATTAAAGCTGTGTAAAAAAAAGTAAGAAAATATTATTTTATATAACTGTAAGATAACTGGAAATAAATCCTCGAACGACTCGGGCATCTAAATGTCAGTTTCCAAAATGAAAAGTTAGATCAGTGTTTCCTAACCTTTTATAGACCATGCCCCACCTCAACGCTTCAACAACTCTGATGTCCCCCGCCCCGCGTTGCCCGTGTCTTCTTTTCTTGGCTCTCAGCTTCAGTAATCAATGCTTGCCACATCTAAATAACAAAAATACATTCTCTCTAACTTGATTATAGTTTTTCTTTCTCTGAAAGATGCCACAAGAGATAAGTAACTGTTCTCTAAATCTAATATTAAAAAAAAAGTTACAAAGACGAAACGTTAACAAGTTTCTGATGCAAAACGTACCGTTTCAGAAACTCACATTGTCCATTATGTTCCCCCTAAGCTGTGCAACAGCGTGGCTGCAGTTATATATATATATATATACACACACACACACACGCACGCACGCACGCAAATTATTCACGACATGAAATGTTATACGCCGCACAAAATAAAATAAAATAAAATAGTTTTATTTTCCAGCTCCCACATGTAATTCTGTGTTATAATAGCTCGATCACTGAGAAATAAAGACAGGAGCTAAACAAATTTTGGAGATAAATATTTGTGGAACATTTCAGGCTTCTAGTGCATACTGTGAAAGACGCTTTAGCCTGATGAATCAAATCAAAAGCAAAAGCCAGGAACCTTCCCGAATCTCATCATTTGAACAATAATATAAGAATCAATCAAATTTAGCTTCACGCAACATAGTTATCTTGAACAATATCTATACATTTTGGAAGAACGATGAAGGGCGAAAAATAATTTCTGTGAGCCACCAATAGTGGCTGCGTTACCAACTCTGATCAAAACCCCAACCCGTCTTTGAAAGATGGGATCAAAACCCCAACCCGTCTTTGAAAGAGAAGATCAAAACCCCCAAACCGTTTTTTTTGAAAGAGTGGACCTAAATCTCTTTTTTTTTTTTAAAACTAGAGACTTAAATGCGAATTTTTAGAATGAATTTTAGTGGAAAAACACATTTTAAACAAATAAAACATCAGTCTTTTAAATACGATCTTTGACACAGAACGTACGCATCAGATAAACAGACATCAGTTTTCATTTCCCTGTGCCTGGGACTGGAACAACGGAATATGATCGATAACCAACCATCTGCCTAATGAGCCAATTCACCACGAAAATACTTTAAAGGACCATTAAGTTAAGAGCATGAAGCGAAATGAAGACAGAAACTGTGGAAAGACAAAAGTACACCTTTTGAAGGAGTGGGTCAAACAAACGCGTATTTTTACATTAAGATTAAAATAAAAGAGAACAATCTCTAGAAAGAAACATGTTAAATCCTTGACATCGTTAGAGACAGATACCGACAGATACATCTCTTCCTTATTTATCATATTAAAACACAAAACCCGGCACAGCAGTTTTTCATTTCGGAAAACAAAAGTTAACACTTAGAAGACCTATCATTTACAGCTGATACACTGTAATAGGGTCAGCAATCACGACAGCCGGGGGATGACTGGCGCTTATGCAAATGCAACCAAAAAAAAAAAAAATGCAAATACAGGAGACAAGACAGAGATGACGACGCCAAAAATAACAAGTTAGAGCCCAGACTAGGCACACCACAGCAGACTGGACGACACTGTAATCAACGCTGTATTCACAAGTTTCTCACTTTGTCTGGTTTTTTTTTTTTTTTTAACCACTGTGATTCATTGGTCGATAACGATATTGGAGATTTTTGAAGAAAAAAAAATGGTTTTCTTGTAAAAGGAAATATTCTGTGATATGATGTTCTTGTCACACGTGATGTTTAAGTACCCTTTTGTCATCTGTGAAATTTCGGTACCCTTGTGATCATTTAGTACTCGTGTCACGTGTGATCTCTATGTACAGGTATCATTTGTGATAGTTCGTGTGATATTTAGGTACCCGTATCGATAATCTTATGACAATTTAATACCTTTTATCCGCTGTTACATTTCAGCACCTTTATCAACTGTAATAATTCAGTATCATTTGTGATATTTTAGTACCCTCGTCTGTTGTAATATTTCAGTACCCTTAACAATCTGAGATATTTCAGTGCCCTTGTCCTTTGTGATATTTCAGTGCCCTTGTTCTTTGTGATATTTCAGTGCCACTGTCCTTTGTGATATTACACTACATTTCGTCAACTGTGGTGTTTATACAGCTTGGGACAGGGGCCGGGTGCGCGTGCCGAACGTGACACACACACACACATTTTCTGAACACACTAAAAACTCCAAAATCTCACACAATAATCCACTGCGCAAAGTTCCTAGTGACATGTGTGGGGAGCCTTTGAAAAAAAAAAAAAATTAATGACCAATTCTGGCACGCACCCTCAAGAAATCTGCCGTCTCCGACGTCGGAAGTTCAGAAACTGTGCGTGCCTGCGTGCTTCAAGCACTGTTCAAGCATTGTAAACAGTGGCGGAACTTTATGGGGGAACAAGAAAAGAATATTTCACCAGAAACAGATTTTCATTTACCCACAGACAATTTTATTTTACGAATGCGAGGCATGGTCAGTCACCAATGAAGTACAAAGCCAACTGAAAGCCACTGAAATGTGGTTCTTTAGAAGAATGCTAAGAATATCATGGACAGCAAAGAAATCAAACAATGAGTTTCTGAGAGACGCTGGAAGAGACGAGACGAAAAGAATCCAAATTCATAGGATACGTTCATAGGCAAGCTAGAATACACTGTGACAACAGGAAAGACAGAAGGCAAACGAGATCGAGGTATGAAAGAAAATGCTGGATGGACTAACAAGATGACACGGACAAGATTTGGAACAGGGAACTGTGCAAAAGCCAGCGCCAGTCGACAGGACAACAGACAGGCAGGCAGGTGGACAGACAGACTGATGGATAGACAGACAGTCAATTAACAGTCTAAATGATGTAATGAAATATATTCTTTAACGTTCATTCCTCGCACACAAAAAAAAACCAACAAATCTACTGAAGTAAGAGGGAACATGTGAACCAACAAAAGTAGATGTGTGACATCACAATCATGGCTGAAACAGTACATCTTCATTGTTTTGTCTGGCGGTACAACGCCATATGTAGCAAAACTTTCTCTGAAAACAAAACACACTAAAAAAACAAAAAACCCAGCTTCCCTGACAAAAGCTTGTCTAGGAATTCCCTAGTTATTTTATATATATATATATATATATATATATATATATATATATATATATATATATATATATCAGGACAGTGGTTTCCAAACCACAGCTCGCAACCCAAATTAAGGTCTCGTGAGGTCTGCACAAAAAATATTACTAAAAGGAATCAAAAATACAGAAGAAATAAAAAGATTAAACAATTAATTAATAAGTATTTAAGTACATAAGCAAAATAATAAAATAAAGGATGTATTTGCTGTTTTGTTTCTAAACATAATTATTAAAACAGCAAAAACCATAGTCGCTCCTATTCACTGAAATGTTATTGGTTAAACAGCTTCTTTTTTTTTCTTAAAGTTTTGAGTACATCATAGTATCTTGGGGGAAAAAAAAACAGATTATTTAGGAAATAACTTTACACACAATTCATTGTGTTATGCGGCAATGTTACTTCATGTTAAAGGCACTGAAATAGTATATCTAATTTTTGTTGAATTGCATTACATTTTCTTTCTATTATCCTTTTTCACTGATTGCGGATCAAGTACGCTTGCTGATTTAGGATCCCAGTCAAAGAAAACTTTGGAATCGCTGTACTGGGAGGTCTGAATGCACGCTTTAAGCTCCTCCCTAAGAAGACCAGCCTATTAAATCATTTTAAGCTCCGGTATACATTTCTAAATCCTCACAGCTTTAAGATATGATCTGGTATGTTAAACAGAATATTTTACTCAACGGCAACATCTGGAAGATATAAATAGTGAGTGAAGCAATGAAAAACAGTCGCATATGCAGGAAACTCTCCACTGTAGAGAGCGGAACAACAACACACCTCCTTCAGAGCATCAGAGGAAGTATCCCCCCCCCCTCAGACAAGTGTTTGGGACCTATTAAACTCCTGACACTCAAGGGGGGGGGGGGGGTGGGGTGGGCCCCTCTGGGTCATGACTCCCAAATGTCTTGTGAGTTGTTGCTTTTTTGTCCCGGGATTGAACCAGTGATCTTCCAGTTGGTACTGCACTTTGAAGTGCGACATTAGCGATTTAGCTACGGAGGACTGGTATTAGTTGTGACAAACGAAATTATTTAAGTTCTCAATGCTTGTTTCGCACTCCACAGCCAGCATGAGGCCTTTTCTGCTGTTTCTGAAAGTCTTTTCAGAACCTTTGCTCTTGCTTGTCCCTTTATGCCCAGTTGCTTACATAGGTCACACATTAAATTTTTTTTAAAAAACAAATAACAGAATACTAGTCATACATAAAGATATAATGGATCCTTGTCATACATAATGAAATATGGGAATACTAGTCATAAATAATGAAACAGGGGAGTACTTCTCACAGATAAATAAATAAAAGAATACTAGTCACATATAAAGAATTAAGGCACTACTAGTCATACATAGAGAACTACATGAATACTACTCTTACATAAAGAAATAATGGAATATTAATGATACATAAAGAAAAAAAAGGAAATAATGGACATACATACAGAAACAAGGGAAAAGCTATGCCATAAGGATCCAAGAATTAAAAACATAACATGGAAATGAGTAATTTTTACGTGACAAGAAGCCAAGTATTCATAAACCGACAAATGAAAGTACTCTGTAGCACAGAAACTAAGGTTCCATACACAAGAAACGAAACACCCTCCCACAGTTGCAAGACAGAAACATTCTTCTTTTGAGATGCAGGACAATGATGCTCTTCTCCCGTTCAAGGGGAAAAAAAAAACAATTTCATTTCGTAATTTACACCCCTCCCTTCCCCCTTTCATGTTTATTCTACTGCCCCACAGAGCATGTAATAACATCGCTGTAAAATGCGTACACCCTGTAACCTGTTTCCACAAGTGGCTTGTGTTTCCATGAGGGTTCAATACCGTGTTTCTGACTAGCACAGCGCCTCTTTTCATTTCATCCTATAAATGCTTCACAACTGAGAAGCAGCTAATAAATTTCTCACAACTTTCTATGCTCCTGCCAATGAATACACGAGTGCAAGGACATAAATGTTTGTAACATGTTTCACTGACAGGCCCCGGTCGAATGGGTCTTTATTGTACAGCTTTTCTTTTTTTTTTTAATGAAAACCCACTCTGTAAGGCTATACCTGTAAGACTCTACAGACGGATAAAGGAGATGTCCAAGAACTGAAACAGCCCCTACACCGCGAACCATTTTTTTTTTTAAAATAAAAGAGCAATTAACGCATGAGGGATAACATTCGGTGCTGTGCAAGAAAGGGACACAGATCAAGAGGAAGACCCAGAAAGAGACTGATAGATGGTATCAGAGAAACACTCACTAATTATGGCATGACCGTCACTGAGGCCACCCATTTGGCCCAAAAACGCAAGTTGCACCTCCCCTCGACATTTCACGGTGCAAGAGGAAAAAAGTGCAAGAAAACGATGTTTAAAGCGCACCGTTTACCTTCACTCCTAATCAGTTGTGATCAGAACGTAACACACAAATGCCAGAACTGAACCCATACTTCGTAAAGTGTTTAGAAATATTAAAATCCTTATTGATTACCGGCTCTGCACTCGGGACAACTCTACAAGTGTTCCAGTCTCCTTCTTGGAAGGAAGATCATACTACGGGTGCACGTACTCCGTAGCCCCAGCGAGAATCGTTATTGTTTGGATGGTGAAGACAGCGAGGATAGATCGAGAAACCGCGTTGCTATCATTTCCACCCAGGGAGAACTTCAAAGCAAACATTACAGGAAGGTCTACGTCGGCGGGCATTGTTGGACGGACTGGACCTTGGTAAAAACTACAGAGCGCCACCGAAGGAAAACTGCGGCCTTCGATCTGCTCATACAGCTCCAAATTTTGCACAAGAGGAAAAACAAAAAGTAATGGCAAGGGAGTGTTAGCATGTTATGTCAGCCTCACTTTCTCATTATATGATATTACTGGAATAAACGTCATCTGTAGGACAGTATGAAGTACCCCCCTCCTCTGAAAATCATAATCAACTGACACAGTATTCCAGCATTTCACCCTCGTGTCACCTCGAGTTTTTAGCACCTGATGATATCACACAGGCGAACATGAACGACTTTACCCTTTTGGATCGCTCAAGATCCGATGGCTTAACATTCCATGGCATCTGTTAATTTAAAATTCAGACACCGCCAAACATTAGCATATATGGTTTTGTTTCCTGAATCTTCTTCTATCTCCTTGAAACCTCGAGCTGGACGTCCTTTGCAGCCGATGCCGTGAAAGTGTTGCGGTACAGTATCGTATCGGATAAGAAGCGAGTTTTGGCAGCTATTTTTTTCAGTCACTGAGTGGTGCTAAAAACCAAGGGTTGTGCAGTACTTCTTTAGCAGAGTTCACTACCGTGGAGACTATGGCGATTCCTGCCCGTTAGCCAGGCTAGGCCTGTTACTGGAGGTACCAAAGGACATGTGGCACAGGGTCTTGGTCAGTTACGGTTCGCTAACAACTCCGAGGCTAGCATGTCAGACTATGGGTCATGACCATCATTAGTTGCAGCGCTGGCAGGTGGTTCTCGGCCATGCTTCCCCGCGGATCTCATTCCCTGACATCTTCTGTTAGCTTAACTGGTGACGCTAGGGCATGACACTGACAGCATCACACTTTCTTGTGCCAAAGGTCGTGAAAATACGGGCCTAACACCGTATCCCCAATATGACATGGAAGCGGGATCTTTTTTTTTTTAAGTTGATGACTCTTTATTATCCCATCGGGCAAGACTGAATATGATTTTGTTTTTTTTTCCTCTTGGTCTCTCCCTACTCTTCTTCCCATTTATATTACCTGTTGCTATGATGTTTTCATGCCATCTCCATCTTATTACATGTCCAGTGAATGACGAATGACGTCTTCTTATAGATTTAATTACGTTCCTTTCTTCATCAGCTTTTGTTAGACATTCCCTGTCTGTCATCTTAGCTCTTTGTGGTATTATTAACATTCTTCTAAGAAAGCACAACTCTGTTCCCCTAGTCATCTGTGTATTGATCTGCTCATTGTCCGTGACTCATTTCCATCGAATGGGATGGGCTCAATGTAGCATTTTAAAATACTTTTTCTGATGTTCAGTGACGCATTGCATAAGACGGTTCTCATTTCTTTGAAAGCTGTTTTGGCTTGACATATTCTATTCTTGATATCTGAGTTATGCTTTCTGAATCTCACAATGCAAATACTGTATATTATGCCAGAACTTCAGGGAGAAAAAAGAAAACAACTTAAAAACTCTTCACACAGTCTTTAGTTGTCTCGGGAGAATCTGTAATAACTGGCCAAATCTATGAAGCTGGCAAGTAACTCTCTGAGAACAAAATACACAATAGAAGATAGTCTGAAATCGCAGGACAGAAATCATCGTTGCAAAAACAAACGGAAACTCCACGTCTTGAATACGTGCTGATGATGTCTAAGCTTAGGCAGGTCCTTACGTCAACTATTATTTCAGTAATGTGTGTATGTTTATGTGCCCTTTCCAATCTGGCACTGCCCATTTGTTTCATGTATTATTTTCTGCTTCTCCTGTTTTATAAAATGTATCGGTATTTAAAGAAAACGGGCTCGGTGTCCACCCAGCCTCCAAAAATGGGTACCAGAGACATCTTAGAAGGTAAACGCGGCCTGGCATGATACTGACCACACCACACTTTCATATGCCGAAGGTCTTGGAATTACGGGGCTAACACCGTATCCCCAATATGACTTAACGGCACGGAAATGGTAATTTTACCTTTACCTATCGGCAGTTAAAGAAAACAATTCACTCCAGAAACGGAACTCAAACAAAATATACAGAGCACGACAGACGACCACCAGTGTTTACCAATATTATGATTTGGGTTAGTTTGGGACATGGGCCATGAACACTCGTTATCCGGTATTTTATGAATTATGGTTACTTGTTCGTGACAACAGTCGCATGTAACTCAAAAACTTTTATCTCTGATTCAACGGTTCTAAAATCCTAGGGTCGAATCCTTTATATTCAGCCCAGGCTGCCCTCAAATTCTCACCTTTATATTAAGTGATCCAGAAAGGATTTTCACCATTATAAATTCTTTTAAGGCAGTGTTTATTCTGAGTTTCGCTCGCGGTGGCATAGTGCTTAGCGCACTCGTCTGTCGATCAGATGGTCTCTGGTTCGATTTTGCACTCGGCCTGAATTTTTTCGGACCAACGGGCATCGAGGTCAACCCAACCTCAAAAAATGGTTTCTTGCGACTTCCCTATGAAAACAAAGGCGCGAGGACAAGTGGGGGCATCATCACCCCAGATACTGTTATGGCCCAGAAATGTGAAAGGACTAAAACAGCATGCAAATCCCACAGGACATGGACACAAAATTACTGAAACGCACACTTGACATTCTTTCCCGGAGAGCTACTTGTCTCCCCTTTGAGAACCACTGCTCCAAGCGCTACGTGAGTGCTTGCAAATGAAAAGCTATAAAACATCAAGACACTACCACAGACATGTGAAAACCAAGTGTTGGCCCACACATCAAATATCTCGCGTTACAACAAACTAGCTACTCCTTGTTCTGCTTCCATCATACTCACTTTCGTCTCTACACATCTGTCGACTTTTATTTCTCCTCAAATGTTTCGTCATCTATCACGCATTCTTCCACAGAAAATTTCTGCGCCTTCTTAAATGCATCTAAGTGCTTGACATAACACCCCTCCAGCATTTAAACTGTTTATTTTCTTCCTCGTCTGCATTCTTTTTTCTGTCTGGTACCCATTATTCTGTACATCACTGTAAACGATCAGTTTTCTTCTGGAAATTCAATTACATTAGCACTTGACAGCCACTCGGAAACTCTGTATATCCAACATGGCTGTTTCGTTGATTTCACATGCAATAACCTTTGCTATTTCGCCAGAGTAGCCATTTCTGTGTATCTGTTCTAATAATAATTCATTGTCTTAACATTGTGCTGGGGTGGATAGCCCCATTATAACTTCGGCAATTACGACGAGTATTCTGCGCTGTTAACAAAAAATTGATTCAAGTCTCCGAGTTTAATTTGCTTGTTTTGTTTTCTGCCTCAGCCCTTAGCGGGCACAAACAAGAAAGAAATCGCGAAGTTCATCATTTCTACTTGATATTAGTGGTGCAGCAAATGTTATAATAAATGTGAAGATTTTCTATATCTAGATTCTGAACACACATACTGACACCCATTCCTACCACCTTCAGTCTTACTAAACATGGTGACAACAAACATAGTAACAACATGCATTACTGTCAACTTCAGACTTATTAAACATAGTAACAACACGCATTACTGTCAAATTCAGACTTATTAAACACAGTAACAAAACGCATTACTGTCAACTTCAGACTTATTAAACATAGTAACAACACGCATTACTGTCAACTTCAGACTTATTAAACATAGTAACAATACGTATTAATGTCAACTTCAGACTTATTAAACATAGTAACAACACGCATTACTGTCAACTTCAGACATATTAAACAGTTAATTACAACATGCATTACTGTCAACTTCAGACTTATTAAACATAGTAACAACACGCATTACTGCCAACTTCAGACTTATTAAACATAGTAACAATATGCAATACTGTCAACTTCTGACTTATTAAACATAGTAACAACACGCATTACTGCCAACTTCGGACTTATTAAACATAGTAACAGCACGCATTATTGCCAGCTTCTGTGGCAAGAAGTCTAGCCCTGCTAACTTCTCTCATGACTCAACACTCTTTCTTGTCTGTTCTTACTGACGCAGTTTCCACTGAAACCAAACTGCCTACAAGTTAAATATGCTTTTTCCCCTCCATATTTCATCCAAGTATTCGTTCAAGTGTTATTCTGTCCAAGCATGCCGCATACCCTGAAATGCAGTAATAACATCTGGGTACAGTTAAATACTGCGCATTTAACGTTCTTCGAAATAAAAATTAGTCTCCTCTGTTTTTGCTGTTCTCCAGACGTTTAAGCTGCTGTTTATTATTCTTGATATTCATTCTTCTTTGATAAAAGCTCCCACTGTCTTCAACCTTTCTGGGCATGGCAAGGAAAATCAAAAGAGTTCATCAACTCGGGCTACATACATGCCCTCTCTGTCATCTGCGCTGATTCCATAGCAAAACCTGGAACAATATTCCAAGCTACAAGCAACTGTGCCCCACCCATACAACAAAACAAACACTTTACGGAGCTTCACCCCCACCCCCCTCCCCCCCCCCCCCCAAGCTACCTCTGTCCCCAGAAACACTCAGCAACAATGACATTTAGCCAGAAGGGAAAAGGATATGGATCTATTCTTGTCGAAAAAACAAAAACAAAAACAAAACAAAAAAAGGTGCACGAGAAATGTCGGAAAGACCGCTTAACAAGCTGCCAGTTACGGAGGAGCAGAACGATCAATCTACATTTTTAGGTTGTCTGAGATGAGCTTCGTTAGGCACTGTTCCTGGTAACTAAGTGAAACAAACCATTGCAAACTTGCTCGTAAGCTGTTTCACATAAGCTACAACTGTGATATGATCTGGAGCTGTGTTGCATTTAGTGCTAACAGTAATGAAAGAAGAAGAAGAAGAAGAAACAAATGATGATGATGATGATGATGATGATGATGATGATGATGATGATGATGATGATGATGATGAAGATGAAGAAGAAGATGACGATGATGATGGGAAGGAAGGAAGGAAGGAAGGGAGGGAGGGAGGAAGGAAGGAAGGAAGGAAGGGAGGGAGGAAGGAAGGAAGGAAGGAATCATAAAAAAAAATAAAATGAGACAAAATTTTGTTCAGTGTCAGACACGAGCTCTGCCAAAAAACACGCTAAAACTACAACAACCAGGAAGAAGCAGACGCTGATATTCCTGCCCCAATGACAAAACACTACAAACTTCCTTAACAACTGATGAGCTGTCATAGTTATTGTGTTTTATTTGTAAATATCTTCTAACAATTTACAAGGCATATTGAAAATATATCACTCTCTGAAAAAAAGGCGGTAGGTGAGCTGTGTCACAGTTCATAGTTATGTTGCTATAATCGTGCCCTTCGGCTCAACACATCGGTCTTCGTCATGGCCTATTTTTTAGCACCGGGTTTGCCTTCCCATTATATCCCCGTTCACTTGGTCAAGGTTACGAGAAGAAAGCACCGGGAGATAGACGGGGGCCTTAATCGGCTACGTTTACGGACCACTGTCTCACACAGCTTCAATACTGCGTCTGTAACCTCCCTTTTAAATACAGTAAAAGATATCGCGTGTCATGAGTGCTACAGTTACCATGACCATATAACTACAACTGGACAAAGCTCAACTGTATCTTCTGTATTCCTGGAAAAAGGCTATTCGGCTACTTTAGCCTGATAAAAAGAGGCGGATGCACTCCTCATAACAGTGTACCCTTTCAGACAGTCTGCTTCTGGTTCCGTTAAGAGTACGAAAGAAAGCCGCTGCAATGCGTTCTCTGCTTGATTCGGCGACCCATCTTACAGAATCCCCACGGCTACGTCGGCTTCAAAACGAAGCCAGGCTACACGGAGCTACAACAGTAATATCGGGAAAACCGCATCATACTCTCAAGATACCAGAATTGTTTTAAACACAGTATCTGCTACAGATACAACAACATTTCAAACACAATACGGCATTCGAAGCACTATGTTTAAAACATCGTACTTGCCACAGAAACAACGTCAGTTAAAGCACACCACGTGCCACACTCGCTACTCTTTCAGGCTGTTTCCATCTTTACAAGAATGATCAACCACCGACCAGAATCAATATTCGGGGGGGGGGCAGCAAAAGTCACGCTTTTTGTTCTGTTTTGTTTTTGCTTTCTTAAATCTCAGCAGAAAAAAACCTGGTGGTTTATTGTGAAGTTTACTGCTCCATAAGGAGCACGCGTAATACGTGGAATTCTTTTTTTCTGGCGTCTTAGAATTCCACACATGGATTCATGAAGAGCGCAAAACTCACCCCCACAGAAATCACAGTTATGACAGAGAATTCATTCCAGCATAAAACCCTTGGCTTTAGAACAGAGAAAGACAGGCAGAAATAAGAGTTATTTCTAACACGAAAGATTTTACATAAAAAAAATATTCATAATTTTTTGGGAAAGTCTAAAGCTGAATATAACACTTCAGGTATGGAAAGTATTTTTAAAGAATATAAACAAACAAACGAGGAAAGCAAGACAAAACAGATCTCATGAAAGATGGGGAAAGCATGACAAAACTGACCTGATGAAACATACATGAGGAATGCAAGCCAAAATAGATCTAATGAAAAGGAAAATAAGAAAAACAAGATATACCACCTGAGGAAATACTGAGAAAGCAAGACCAAAGAGAACTGGTGAAAGGTAAGAAAAACAAGATATACCATCAGACGAAACACGGAGAAAACAAGACAAAAGAGAGCAGGTGAAGGTCAGGGAAAGCAAGACAGAATTCACCTGGCGAAAAAGGGGAAAGCAAGACGTGTTAGATCTGGCGAAAGATGAGAAAACCAAGACAAGATTCGCCTGGCGAAAGGTCGGGAAAGCAAGATGTATTAGATCTGGCGAAAGAATGGGAAAACAAGACGAAACAGACCTGGTGAAACTCTAGTAAAGCGCGACAGAATACACCTGGCAAAATACGGGCACAGCGAGACAAACCAGACCCAGTGAGAACAGGAGGAGGAGGGGGGGGGGGGGGGGGGGGGGGGGGGACTCAGGAAAAAACGAAGCCTGGTTTAACACTTTAAGGATTTCCCATGTTCAAGAAAGTGGTTGGAGAACATAAAAAACTGTTTACGGGGGTTCCCCTAGATGGGGACAGAGTTAAAGTATTGACTTAGGCGCTGCTTTCTTCGTTCCACCCCCAAGAAAAAAGAAAAAGTTGTGAAAGACGAGTCGAGTTCAAGTGCGGTCCGAGCAAAGAGGAGTCTCAATATGGCAGCCTGTTTGGGGGGAGGGAGGAGGGGGTGGGCTCTGAGAGCTCTGCCCTTTCCTCTAAACCTCGAAAAACTAAACATCTTGAGTAGCGAGATCTAAAGCTTGTTGTTTGCTCTTATTCTGTTTTTTCCTTCTTCTCGACTGGCTTCAAGATACGAGATGAGCAAGGCTTCTTCATCGAAAAAACAGAATGAGGGGACACAAACTTTTCCTTGAAACCAGGAAGTTTCACGCTATCGTCACATCATATTCAGAATGCTTCTTGAGAAAGGACGAGTAAACAACAAGTGTTTGTGTGGGTGGTCTTATTTCTGAGGCAATTCTGCAGAACACACGACACTCAAGCGGCTTTATATTCACATTTTTTCATTCTTGCTCATGCTGTCAGGGCTACATTTAACTCCACAAGACACAGCCATATGCCGCACGTTCAAGGGTATCTATTGCATTCAAATAACGGGAGAGAGAGAGAGAGAGAGAGAGAGAGAGAGAGAGAGCTGACGAGCGCTTACATAAATTCCATGTTGACTATCATTTAATCGTATGGTAATGAATAAATTTCACGGAAAACAAGCTATCTCGTGTCACCAACAACAGCTTTGCCTGTCTGGCTCCCTTTTGTATCTGCGCCTCTGTTATCTTTTCCATCTATCATTTCCTCGATATCTCCTCCATCTATGATTTCCTCGATATCTCCTCTATCATTTCCTTGATATTTCCTCTATCTATGATTTCCTCGATATCTCCTCCATCTATCATTCCCTCGATATCTCCTCCATCTATGATTTCCTCGATATCTCCTCTATCTATCATTCCCTCGATATCTCCTCCATCTATGATTTCCTCGATATCTCCTCCATCTATCATTCCCTCGATATCTCCTCTATCATTTCCTCGATATCTCCTCCATCTATGATTTCCTCAATATCTCCTCTATCATTTCCTCGATATCTCCTCCATCTATGATTTCCTCGATATCTCCTCCATCTATGATTTCCTCGATATCTCCTCCATCTATGATTTCCTCGATATCTCCTCCATCTATCATTTCCTCGATATCTCCCCCATCTATCATTTCCTCTATATCTCCTCCATCTATGATTTCCTCGATATCTCCTCCATCTATCATTTCCTCTATATCTCCTCCATCTATCATTTCCTCTATGTCTCCTCCATCTATCATTTCCTCGATATCTCCTCCATCTATCATTTCCTCGATATCTCTTATACCGAGTCCTCGCCTTCCTTACCATAATACCAGAAGTATAGTTTTCTCATCTTCTGAGGTCAGAGTCTACGTTTAGTGTAAAGGTTTTCCCTCTTAAGAGGTCTGAATTATTTCTTCATACTATTTTAGTGCTGAAAATTGCCTTAAATCGTATACAAAAAACAAAAAAAAACAAAAAAAAACATCCAGTAATAGTTATCAAAATGGAACATTCAGCTCTACGAGTACTCATGTGAACTGCGACCTGCTTGGTTCTTTTATGCAATATCAAACAGACCTCGGCTGTTTCTCGTTTTATTTTCTAGTCATCATTTTCTAGTGACGAAGTAGCACTGTTATTGAACTTCCACTTGGCTTAAATAATTCAATCTCCTACCATGCTTCTTCGTTATACGTAAATCTATAATGACAATTTTCCTCAGCTTTATTATAATAAAAGTTTCATATACTTGTGATCTGGTGTTTCTTGGGACAACATCTTAAGCACTTGGCTCAAATCAGCAACACGACCTGAGGTAACCTGAAGCTCTTGGCCAAATCACCAACACGACCTGAGGTAACTTGAAGCACTTCGCCAAATCACCAACATGACCTGAGGTAACTTGAAGCACTTCGCCAAATCACCAACAAGACCTGAGGTAACTTGAAGCACTTCGCCAAATCACCAACACGACCTGAGGTAACTTGAAGCACTTCGCCAAATCACCAACAAGACCTGAGGTAACTTGAAGCACTTCGCCAAATCACCAACACGACCTGAGGTAACTTGAAGCACTTCGCCAAATCACCAACACGACCTGAGGTAACTTGAAGCACTTCGCCAAATCACCAACACGACCTGAGGTAACTTGAAGCACTTCGCCAAATCACCAACACGACCTGAGGTAACTTGAAGCACTTCGCCAAATCACCAACACGACCTGAGGTAACTTGAAGCACTTCGCCAAATCACCAACAAGACCTGAGGTAACTTGAAGCACTTCGCCAAATCACCAACACGACCCGAGGTAACTTGAAGCACTTCGCCAAATCACCAACACGACCCGAGGTAACTTGAAGCACTTCGCCAAATCACCAACACGACCCGAGGTAACTTGAAGCACTTCGCCAAATCACCAACACGACCTGAGGTAACCTGAAGCACTTCGCCAAATCACCAACACGACCTGAGGTAACGTGAAGTACTTGGTCCAAATCACCAACACGACCTGAGTTAACTTATCTCAACAATGACCGGAAACTGGGCGAGGAAGACAACATGCTGAGACTACTTAGAAGACACTTTCAGAACGGCCAAAACTACATTTGAATTCGGTTTATTTGACTAAATGTCATACGTTAAACCTGGAAGTCATACTGCTTATTATTCGGACGGACGGACGGACGGACGGACGGATGGATGGATGGATGGATGGATGCATGGATGGATGGATGCATGGATGGATGCATGGATGGATGGATGGATGCATGCATGGATGGATGCATGGATGGATGCATGGATGGATGGATGCATGGATGGATGCATTGATGCATGGATGGATGCATGAATGGATGGATGGATGTGATATAGAATTCTCAATGAACACAATGACGTGGTAATATTACATTATGTATATAAAGACAACTTAAGCCATAATCTGACTAGCCCTGTCCTGTATTATAAGATTAAAAATATATCTTCATGTACAAAGAGAGCAGACCAAACAACGAGACAAAATATTTACGCGAAACAAAGACAACGCTATTTTACAATTCAACATGTGTATACAAGAGCTGTGATGGAAGAATACGACTTTTTTTTTAAAAACCGTTTACATCAGATCAAACCTAATAAATATAGAATGCGTATAGAAATCAGGACCTAATACAAACAGTGAAACAGCTAATCCACCTCGATAAACCTCGCTACATGAAACAACTTTTCTTAAGTAATCGTGTCCCTGAGCCCGGCAGAACAAACGATTTATTAAAGAATGTGACACTAAATTACAAACACAAGTTGACTTTTTTTTTAAATAAAAACGGCAAATGAAAGCAAAGAAACGAGCGTACCTGACAGAAACAAGCCAGACGAAAACAAACAACAGTTAAAATTAAAATAAATTCAGAGTAGAGAAATACTGGATTGTGTGCTTTATTCTTTAAGAAAGGATAACATTCTGATCTGACCAAACTTGTCAAATCTTTTCCTTTTCTTTGAATTCATTCGGTCTAGTCACAAACAAGATAAGGATTAATAAGCACTTGTCCAGAAACAAATAAGGTAAGGATTAATACGCACTTGTCCAGAAACAAATAAGGTTAAGATTAATAAACTCTTGTCCAGAAACAAATAAGGTAAGGATTAATAAGCACTTGTCCAGAAACAAATAAGGTAAGGATTAATAAGCATTGTCCAGAAACAAATAAGGTAAGGATTAATAAGCACTTGTCCAGAAACAAATAAGGTAAGGATTAATAAGCACTTGTCCAGAAACAAATAAGGTAAGGATTAATAAGTACACCTAAGACCACATAAGCAGATAACTATACTGCCCAAAAAATAAAAGGAACGCACTGCTTATATAAGCTTCTTTATATATATATATATATGATAATTTTACCCAGGTATCTAAAACCAAACCAAAAATTGTAACCAAGATATCAGGTCCATGATTTAGCGTGAATTTGTTTTATTCTCGTGTATAGTCAGAACGCAGTATCTGCCCTTGCTAATCACGCATTATTTTTTTTTACCATAACTCACGCTGCGTTCATGGGAAAGTCGTGATTTTTGTGGTGAGCACAACTCACCTCCCACGCAAATGAAACCTTATAAAAGGATGAGATTACACAAACAAATTCAGTTAAGTTTCAAGCAGACAATTCTGGCGCGTCTATCACAAAATTTACGAAACATTGCTATTGGTCGCCTTCAAGCAGGCGAAAGTCAAAATCAGGTTGCCAGGCATTTAAACGTGCAGCAGAGTACCATCAGTCGACTTTGGCACCGTTTCCAAGCCACTGGCTCAGTTGAAGACCGGCACCGCAGTGGACGACCCAGGGTGACAACAGTAGCTGATGATCGTTTTATTCTGGTTCATCACCTCAGAAACAGGTTTACAACAGCTTCTTCAAGTGCCCAATCATTGCTTTCAGGACGTCGTGTGTCTGATCAAACTGTCCGGAATAGACTGCATAAAGCTGGACTGGTGGCACGACGACCTCACCGAGGTCCTGTCTTAACGAGACGCCATCGCCCAAATCGACTTGTTTGAGCCAACCAGCATCGGCCTTGGACAACTGACAATCAATGGAGACGTGTCTGGTTTAGTGACGAATCTTCCTTTTTGTTGCACCGCCATGATATGCGGAGAAGGGTCTACCGTAGGCCAAAATGAACGGTTTTTATTGCGTTGATGAAGTTCCGCCGCATGGTGGTGGAGGTGCAATGGTATGGGGAATGATCAATTTCAACGGAAGGGATCCACTGGTGTAGACTGAAGGAGGCCTGAATGCGCAACGATACATCAATGATATTCTCTGACCCCGTGTCCTTCCATTTTTGTCTGCCCAAAGGTCTGTGTTTCAACAGGACAACGCCAGACCCCATTCTTCACGGTTCACCACACAGTTCCTGACTACCAACAACATTCTCACCCTTCCCTGGCCATCCCTGTCTCCAGACATGAATCCGATCTAGCACCTATGGGATGTGCTACAAAGACGTGTTTGTCGCCGAAACGTTTCTCCGGCCAATCGTTGTGATCCGTGGCAGGCACTCCAGGAAGAGTGGGCAGCCATCCCACAGGCGCACATCAGACATCTGATCGAGTCTATGCCCAGGAGATGCCAGTCGCTGATCGATGCAAGCGGAGGCCACATACCATACTAACTTGAGAATCCCTGGGACTAACAAATTCTCTTCACACATATGCAAGAAACTGTCAAGTGAGTGTTTAAACCCTTAGGTATTATTGTGTGCAATTTGAAAATTTTATTAATTCAGTTTAAAAAGCTACAGAATATCAAAGTTATGGCTAAAAGTGGGTCATCAGTAGTTATGCATTTCTCTTTTTTTTTTTTTTTTGGACAGTATATTACAGAATGTCATTACACCTAGCTCAGTTCCAGCTCAACGCCAGCAGGTAGAAACAACAAAGAAACGAAAGCAGTTCTTCAAATCAAGCAAGACCACCACTCGAGAATGGCAGGTACTGATCTCATCATGATTTGTTTGGCCACACACACATACACACACATTCATCAGTTTCTGTTTTCTCATTCAAGCAAATAGATCCCCTCTCAAACCTACAGCCATTTTTCAGGATCCGCCACGCGCTAACGTGCACAAGCTAATATTTCACGCTTAATGACATGGCCATATGTTTTTGTTGCATGCTCGAACCCCCCACCCAGGCTCCTGTAATGCTACGTATGTCTTAAATTATCATATCTGAGAATGGTACAGGCACCGGCGCTGGAGAAGGCTGACATCTCTGATCGATGATCGAGATACAGTTTCCTATGTACGTGGAACAGACTATAATGTTCTGCCATACAAACAATGTTTTCCAATCTCTTCCTAATCAATTGCTTATTCATCAACCATTATTATAGTCGTTCTCTATTCAAGGGACAAACCTGTATATGGTACTTTTCAAGGTCTATAAAGTGTGTTTAGCCCCGCAGGAACGTATTCCCCGTGTTGGGAGAAAGGCTACAAGTACATCTAATACAATGAAAGCCTCCAAAATCCAATCAGCGATGCCAAAGTGGTCTTTTGACTCCAGGGCACATCATGAACATCTCTCTCTCTCTCTCTCTCTCTCTCTCTCTCTCTCTCTCTCTTTTTTTTTTAAGAAGATTAAAGAGCCCAAATCTGACACGAAGAAAGCTGCGGGACACACTGCTGACGATAGGTTTCCCCTGTTCATAACGTAGGGTCATGAACCTCTTCTATGCGACCAGGACTACATTCAGAACGGATATTTGTCCCTTAACTCTTTCACTCTTCATTTAATTTCCACGCTTTGCTAGAATAAATTCTGATGAGAAATTCTGGTAGAAAGAAACTGAAAGGAAGTTATTTTTTCTATAATTTTAAAATATGGGTTGGGTTGGAAATGTGCTACTTTTCATTTTATTTAGATTATATCTAAACATCGCTCCAAGCACTGACTGACACAGGTGTGCAAGATCTACCATCACGGACAGCGTTGAACTCGTCATCATCATCAGCTGCTGGCGTCGGCTATTATGTTTCTCCACAATACCTGATCCCTCATGCAGGTCATTAGTTCAGTTGGTGATCTCATCTCACACAACCTCGTCAAACCATCCACTATCATTTTTCTCGCCATTCCCCTGGCTCTTCTTCCCTCTATTTTTTTTTTCTGTTGTTACAATAATTTCAATGTCCTCTCTTCTCATTGCAATGTCATTCTCGTATCTTTTTTTTGACAAGATTATTTTGTCTCTCCAGCTATTCTCATACATTCTTCATTAATAATCTTCGCTGGCCATGGAATTCGTAACATTCTTCTTGTCAACCACATTTCTATTGCTTCCAATGATCTGTGTGCGGATCTGCTTATTGTCCACGATTCACTTCCATATAATATGACAGGCTCAACATAGCACTTTAGGACCCGGTCTTCTTGCGGTGCATTTATTTCTCATTCTCTGAAATGTCTTTGCTTGGCCTGTTCTGTTTCTAATTTCTGTTCTGCTTTTCCTATCCGAAGTTATTACTCTTCAAGGTATTTGAATTTCTGCACTTGATTTAGAATTGTTCCACTGAATTTTACACTGCATTTTGGTGGATTCTGTATCTTATATAATACGTAGTCTCGACCTTTTTTATGTTAAGAGTAAGGTCTTTCTGTTTACCAATTTCTTTAGCGAATTTATCCAAGAGTTTTTGCGGGTCTTGCTGGTTCTCACCTATCACTACTGTGTCGTAAGCACATAGAAGGTTGCCACTATTGTATCCACCGACCTTTGTAACCTGCCTCAGAAATGATCATTCTCTGAATATTCTCGGTGTACAGAGATATTACACATCCCTGTCGCACTCTTTGTTTTATTGGTTGATATTTTCCTGTTTTATTTTCAACTCCAATCGCTACTTCCTGCTGTCAATATAGACGTTTAACAATCCTCAGGTCTTTGTTGTCTATGTTTATGTCTTCAAACATTTTAATACTCTCATCATGCTTCATCTTGACAAATGCCTTCCTGTGATCAATGAAGCATAAGCAGAGATCTTTTTTGTACTTCTAAAACTCTTTTGTTGATGTTCGCAAGGCATAAATGACACTATGTGTTCCCTTTCCTTCAACAAATCCTTACTGTTCATCCATTTCCATTTTTACCTTTTTGCCTTTTCTTCTCATAATAATTCTCAGAAGTAGCTTTTTTTATGTGACATGAGATACTGACAGTCCTGTAGTTCTCACATTCCTTTGCACCTGGTTTCTTTGGTAGCGCTATAAATGTAGATTTAAGTAGGTCACTAGCTACATCTTTAAAATGCAAGTCTCCATGCCTGCAGTTTCTAAGTTTACAAGCTGAACCATATGAAGAAAATAAAAATAATGTTTTTGACTGCCAAGAAAAAGATGCATAAAACAGTAGTATCATTCCGATCTAACAAGATCTTCAGCACAAAACAAGATTTAAAAAAAAACAAAAACAAAAAAAACCTTCCAGAACTCTCCAAACAGGAAACAGAAGAACCACCGTTCTTTATCATAAAACTTGTTATCACCCAACTAATGTGAATCATGAATGATGTTTCCTAAAAGAGGCGCCACCTCCTCAACAGATACTGGGAATTAAATAGTAAAACGTTATCTAAAGCTTCATCCGATTATTATTTATAGCCGGAAATGAACGATGTTGGGAGCCATGTGAATTCACGTAGGCGTGTTAACACTATAAAGACGCAGAACAAACAAAACCCAAAGCCAGTGGAAGCAAAGGATCATCATGAGAGAAAAGTTTATAATCTCATGACGCTATAAGAGCCAGTGAGTATGCTACATGTTTGTGGAGACCTGTTACATACCGAAAACGGAGAGAAATATTCAAGTACATCTCTAAGAAGCCTAGACTAATCGTTAAAGGAACAACAGTTAAACATCCCAGGTGATACAGATGACACAGTGATGACAGCTGACAATCCAGAGACTCTCATATCTCGGACGGACCTGCGTGCCAATTCTTAAAACTTTAGAAATAATGATCAATCAATCAGTCATGACACAAATAAACAACAGAAGCCAAGAAAGCGGACTTGAAAGAAACATTAAAAAGACCACGGGAAATCTGCAGGAATTCTTTCCTTCTGCCCGGCTGTCTTTTATTTTTACTCCTAAAAAGCATCTGTAAACACAAATATAAAGGCAAACATGCTCGAACAAGTGATACAGGTCATACATCTGGGAAACACGATAACAGACAATGAGAAATACCACATGAAAAGAAAAACAGAAGAACAGAAATGTCCAAGTGTACATTCAATAAAATGAAAAAAAAACAAGCACATATGAAGCTCACAGCCACTACAATGTAAATACTCTTCGCACTGCTCCACGGTGTAGAAGAAAGGACATTAAATATCAAAACAGGAAAGAAAATCGAAGCGCTTGAAATGTGAGGATACTGAAGAATAAAGCAAATTTCACGCTCAGAAAAGAAAACGATTAGAGAAATATACCAACTGAAAATCAAAAGAGAAATAACGAAGAAAAGCATTTTAGTCGCATCAAAAAGAATGACAGAATAATGACAACCATTCTGGAGAGAAAAGTAAAAGGGTAAAAAAGCAAACAGACGACACCGATAAAGACTCGCAGACATCACTAAATAAATGGACTGGATTCGGCTTGACTGGGGTATCTATGAAAACAAAGGAAAAGCAAAGGTAAAGGAGCACTGCAGGTAATATTCCTGGGGAAACACCACAGGATGATGGTGCACACATTATATCCTAAGTCCCTTTTTGTTTACGTTTCCACGAACCACTTTATTGTGAAAATGATATAAACATAAAATGACTGTACCCACACTTCCATTTAAACCTCGTCGAGCAACTGGTGCTCTGTTTTATGCATTTATTTCTTTCATTTATCTTTTTTTTTTCTTTAATGATCGGGTGGGGTTCTTTTCGAAAATCTTCTATAAACAATAATCTGTATGAAGCGCCTGAAGAGTGAGCAGAAGTTGCACGTTCAATGACAGACAGGCATGTCACTTAACTCTTTCAGTCTAAAACAACACTGACTTACGTGAATCAATTCTCAGAGCAATATTTAGGGAAAATCTCAATAGTATCACACTTATAATCCAACCTATATTTGTAAATTATAGAGTAACTAACTTCCTTTAAATTTCTTTCTACCAATATTTCTCATCAGTATTTATATCTGTTTTTGCAGATGACATAACTCTTACCAGTGACAATGTGAAATCGATGCAGGAAAAAACAGACTCCCTGTCTTCCTTGGCTAGCAAAGTAGGTCTTGAAATTAACAAAGACAAAAAAAAACCAATGAAACTTCTCATTAATCAAGAAGGAAAAACGTACGTAGAACGAACAGTTGTTGATGAAGTAAACCAATCTGCATACCTTGGCAAGCTACATAGACCAGGATGGTGATACCAGGAAAGAAGTTAGAATTCGAAATGCAAAAGGCAGCATTGTCCTTCCAAAATCTTGAGAACATATGAAATTCAAAAGTTATGAGCACAAAAACCAAGTTAATATTATTCAATTAAAATGTAATATCCACCCTCATGTATGCATGCGAAAGCTAGAAAACAACTAAAGAAATAGACAAGAAATTAGACTCTTTTGAAAACAAATGCCTAAAGAAAATACTTGGTATAAACTGGGACAAATTCAGATGAGCAAACAACAACCTGTCTCATGGGTGATCAGAAAAAGAAAATGGACATATGTAAGCCATGCGATGAAAAGAAACAATCAGATAATCCCCAAATAAACTATCAAATGGAACACAACAGGCCGAAGAAAAAGAGGTCGACCACGTGAAACTCTAAAGAGGACATCGTTAAGAGAAGCCAGTTTACTGAACATAACATCCCTTGATAAAGTTGAAAGACTCGTTGAAAACAGGAAACGTTGGCAAACAACTATGTGAGTCCTATGTGATGTTTAACGGCACGGGAAGGATGTACGATTTATTCCGGCAAAGCGCGGAAATTAATTCAGGACTGAAAGAGTTAAGAAGGTAAGAATTCATAGTCTTTAAGTGTGTTTGTGAGCATATATTTATGTATTATAATTCATTCACGTGACACGTCCCTTCCACAGCCTCCCTGAATGCAATACGGTCTTGCGCAAGTTGACCGGCGTCTCAAGATGATATATTCAGACTTTAGTGATGTCCTGATCCTATGTGCCCCTATGAGTCCATCTGCGGAGATATCATCACTTTTCTCTTTTGTCCGGGCAGTATGCCTTCTAATACCAACCTCTCCAAGTTGGAGAGTTGTGTCCCTTGATGTGAGTGAAGTATCTCAGATTTCCAATTTGTATGGTGTTCACGAGCCAGGTTTCATCCCATCTATATCTCTTTATTTGATTTTCGTTATATCCATAATATAAGTGCCCATCTGTAACATTTCATCTTTCTCTCTCACACACACACACGCATATATATATATATATATATATCCTCAGAAATACTTTTCTAGCTAAGATTTTACTCCCATTTTAATGACTGCTAACCTTATCTAAATAATGCTGACCATCATTTCAATATTTTTACAATGGCTACTGACAATTCTATTATTATTCTGTACCGCGTTGGACAGAGTTAATAATCTCGCTTCTCCACACACCCCCCTCCTCATCTTACCTCTCACGTCATGACCCACTGGCGTCAGCAAAAGTGTTCCCCCCCCCTCCCTCAGTACTGATGCCCAATGTCGCTCACTCTTCCCTCACCCACACAACCTCCACTGCCCCCCCCCTCAGGGAATGAGCGGTACACCCACTTCTGGATCACTGAAGCTCTCTCTCTCTCTCTCTCTCTCTCTCTCTCTCTCTCTCTCTCTCTCTCCCTGCCGACAGGCGTAGAATATCACGTCCTTCCATAACTCCTGATCCGTTGTGCATCTCAACAGGCCTGTCACTGATCACCTCCCGTGCCAGAATGCCACAAACATCCTTCCTCTCTGTCTACCTCTGTCTCTTCTATCTTCGATCTTCCCTGTTGCCACCGAAGTACACACTCACCCCAATCTAACCATTTCTTTTCATTACATGCGGCTTGCCAAAATGTACATACTTTCATACTCAGGATTAAGAAAAATTCCCTCAGTCGTAATTACTCTTCAGAAACTTTTTTTTCCCTACATTTCCTGTCTATTTATCGCCTTCAGCCCATATCTCCATATCTCACATCCAACATCAAGAACTACAGCACACAAGTAAAAGATTTCTAAACGTGTTTCTAGCTATGTCAAACCTACACAAAGACGCAGGCGTTCCTGATATCCCAGTGAAGGTTAAAAAACCGACAGGCGATTCTTTATTAGGATATGAAAATGCTATATAATTTCCCAAATCGACGCGAAGCAAATCGGGCGAGAAATTATTCTTACTGCTTTGTGTAGCTAGAAAAATACAATAAACCCCACGCAATAGCTACAGGAGACAATAAAACTCTATACAACATACAAAAGAGGCGTACGGGTACAATTGCTTCCAAAGAAAGACCAATCTTTAGCAAAATTGGCACCCTATTAACATCAAGTAAAGACCAAAAATAAAGATGGGTCGAAAACTTCCTAGAAATACTTAATCGACCACACCCAATATAATTTACATACCCTGAAACCGACTTACAAATCCCACAACTAAATGTCAACCTAGATGAAATTACACTAAACGAAACTGAAACTGCAGTGAACCTAATGCTTAACAACAAAGCTGCAGGTGAAGATGAAATAACAGCCGAAATGTGAAAAGCTATTAAAAGTGACAATATGTGCCAACTACAGAGAATGTTTCAATAAAGTTTGGAAAGAAGAAAAAGGTTCCTACAAAATAGAAAAAAGGAATCATTGTTAAAATACACACAAGAAATGCAACCTTAGCGACCAATAATTGGAAAGGAGTAATCTTACCATCAGCTGTGTCAAAAGTATTTTATAAAGTCATTCTGAATAGAAGTAAAGATATAGTGGATACTGCAATGAGAGAAGAACAAGCAGGATTTCGAAAAGGGAGAAATTGTCTCGACCAGACCTTTACTATAAGAATAATACTTCAAGAACATATTGAAAAGCAAAAACCATTAGTTCTAAACTTCATAGACTTTAAAAAGGCGTTTGACAGCATACACAGAGATTCACTGTGGAGAATTTTAAGACTATAAGGAACACCATCCAAAACTGTCAACATCATTAAGGATCTCTACAACGCATGTGCAGTCAACACAGAAGAGGGAAAGAGAAAATGGTTCCAGATTGAAACAGGCATGAAACAAGGATGTATACTATCTCTTTTGCTTTTTTTAATTGCCACAAACTTCATAATGAAAAAAATGCTGCACGAGTAAAACGGGCACTGATCACATAGGACCCAACTAGAAGATCTTGATTTTGTAGATGACATAATCAGTGACAATAATCGATGCAAGAAAAAACAGATACCCTATCTTCACTGGCTACCAAAATAGGACTAGAAATTAACAAGGAAAAAATAAATATAATGAAACTTCCATGAATCAAAAAGGAAAAATGTATGTAGAAAGAACAGCTATTTAAGAAGTACACCAATTTGCATATCCTAGCAGGTACATAGATGACATAATCAGTGACAATAATCGATGCAAGAAAAAACAGATACCCTATCTTCACTGCCTACCAAAATAGGACTAGAAATTAACAAGGAAAAAATAAATATAATGAAACTTCCATTAATCAAAAAGGAAAAATGTATGTAGAAAGAACAGCTATTTAAGAAGTACACCAATTTGCATATCCTGGCAGGTACATAGACCAGGATGGTGACACCAGGAAGGAAGTTAGAATTGCAAAAGCAGCATTAACCTTCAAGAATCTTGAGAACATATGACACTCAAAAGTTGTATGCACAAAAACAAAGCTAAGATTATTCAATCCATATGTAATATATACCCTCATTTATGCATGCAAAAGCTGGAAAACAACTAAAGAAATAATCAACAAATTAGACTCTTGAAAACAAATGCCTCAGGAAAATACTCGGTATAAAGTGGAACGAATTCAAGAACAACGCAGAGATAAGGCAGATGAGTGAACAACAACCGGTCTCATGGGTGATCAGAAAAAGTACGATAGACGTATATCAGTCACGTGATGAGAAGAAGCAGTCTTCTCCAAAACAAGCTATCAAGTGGAACACAAGAGGCCGAAGAAAAAGAGGTCGACCATGTGAAACCCTAGAATGTATAAACTAGGAAAAAAGTAGGAACAGCTCTATTATACTACTAGTCAAAAGTTAAGGCCCGGTTTTTTTTCAATCCTTACAAAAACAAAATCAAATGACTAACAAACAAGCCATTAGTACCAAATAAAACAGCATTTAAAACCGAACAAATTCAATCATTTCATTCCCAAATCGCAATAGGAATACGCATACTGCAAGCAGGGGAAATCACTCACCGCTCGTCTAAAAATTCACAAGAGTGATCAAACAACAAACATGTCAGTATCGTGCGTGGCCACCGTTAGCTGCCAGACATTCGACGTACCGTTGCCTCATCCAGTTAACCAGGGTTGTTAAGACATTTTGTTGAAGGAAAAGGGTCAGGTGGGTGACATCAACATGTGGAGGATGATTTGTCGAAACCCATCTGCCTATGACATCCCAAATATGGTCAATGGGCGACAGATCGGGCGACCGAGCTGGCCAATCGGTTCTAATGATCCTTTGCTGTTGAAGAAAATCTTCTATGACACGACGACGATGTGGTCTTGCGTTATCGTCTTGTAGGACTGCCCCTGCATCCATGGCTTGCAAAGTAGGTTGGACAATGGGTTGCAGAATTTCGTTCAGGTCTCGATGGGCGGTTAGGGTGCCATGAATGACATGGAGGAGAGTCATGACTTGCCTGCTGATACCACCCCAGACCATGATTGATCCCTCTTCATAACGATCCATCTCTTGGATAGTGGTGTCATAGAACCATTCCCCTGGCCTTCTCCAAACACGGATTCTGCCACCATAGAAGGACATACTGAAGCGGGATTCGTCCATGAAAAGAAGTTCACCCCACTGGCACTTCGTCCAACGGATGTGCCGTCGGCACCAGGCAACGCTAGCTCTGCAGTGAGCTGAAGTAAGAGGTATTCTTATTGCTGGTCGTCGTGAAGCCAGCCCAGATTCTCTTAAACGCCCGGGAACTGTTCTGCCGCTAACACTGACGTTTGCGTATTCATCAGTCGGTTTCTGGGAGTGGAAGACGTTACTGTCCGGTTGCGAAGTGTTGACAGCTGCAGGTATCTGTCATCTTGTCTACTCGTGCAACGAGGTCGGCCTGAACGATAACCGTCTTCTACTCCTCTGGTTGCGCGAAATCGCTCCAAATGCTTTTGGATGGTAGAATGGGACATTCCCGTACGCCGTGCAACGTCACGGCCAGATAAACCGCTTTCAACCAAGGCTATGACCTGATGACGCTCAAAGGTACTAAAACGCCTTCGCGGTGGCATGGTGTTTTTCAAATGACAAAAAAATACCCCTAAATCGCTTTAATAAAAATGATTGGAAGGTGAGAAGTGTTCACTAAGGATGCCTCTTGCACGTGCAGCACAAATCAGCACGATTTAATTACCTGCTGGGTCATGCTGACACTTTTAAAAATGCCCTAACATTTTGTCTAGGACGATTATACTGCACGTGATTTACACTTGTTGTGATGAACAGTTGGTGCTGTTTATGCCCCGGTTGCATAGCGGACTGCCTGAGAAAGCAATTTAATCAAGATTCTACAATAAATTTATTTACAGCTTTAGTACGGCAATCAGAATAAACATGTGCTTGAAATTAATGATAGGCCCTTAACTTTTGTCCAGTAGTATACTTAACGAGCACACAGTTTTGACGTTTCGGCGTAATCCTTAGTCATACTTTATTTTAATAAAATAAAATAAATGGTGCACTTAGCTGTGACTTGTAAAAAGCTGTGCCTTGTAAAAGGTTGTGTTCAGAAATGCGCATGGTGGTGTGTAGAGAATATTTAATGGAGACGTATGATGCGTGATAGGTGGGTCGTAAAAGAGGACTGGGGTGAAGGAGATGTGGAGAGGAGAGATAGTGATACAATGGTAATCTAGCCCCCACCCCCTTTCTCATTTACAATGTTTCTTTCTCTCACGTCTCACTAAAGTGCTTTGTCTACGATGTTTTCGGAGGTCTAATCCCACAAAACTGTGTTCTTTACTTTACCGTACGAAAGTCTCGTTCTTTCCTATTTATAACAAAAAAGTGTTCCTGAAACTATAGCTGAAACTAACTTCATGTAATAGGTATTACATGAATTCGTTTGTTACTGTTGTTCAAGTATGCACCATACATGACAGAAGACCGTGTGTATGTTTGTCTAAAGTTGGTACCAGGTACCAAAAATTCTGAATCTAAGCTACGGAATTTCTGTGTCATTACCTCGTTTCTTTCCGGGTGTCACGATCTTCATGTCGACTGAACAATTACTAATGACTTCGATTTCAAACACCTTTTTTAGGAGGTGTGAGATAGTGCTACTTAGTACGCCGTTCTCTCGTGGCTAGACGGCTGCTCGTCCTATCGGGGTCCGTTGTTCGAATCTTAGGTAATTCTCCTGTGATTTTTCTTTCTCTCACGTCTCACTAAAGTGCCTTGTCTACGATTTTTTCCGAGGTCTAATCCCACAAAACCACGAAACTTAAAATTTTCAACTCACTTTGTTATCCAAGTGTTAACATACGGTTGTGAGGGTTAGAAATCAACCAGTCTACTCAATCAAAGACTTGATGCATTTGAGAACAAATGTCTCCGTAGACTATTGAACATCAGATGGTCCGACTTTAAATCGAACGAGTCAATAAGACAGGAATCGAACCAAGTCTACGTATCAGGATACATCAAAAGACGTCGATGGGCCTATCTCGGCCACGTTCTCATAATGGACGAATCCAGACTCCCTCGCCAAGCCCTCACATGATCAGCGAAGGGCAAAAGAAAGCAAAGCAGGCCAAGGGAGACTACGTAGAACCATCACTAGAGAGAGTACAACGTTGGGATTCAAGTCCATCCAAGACCTACAGCGGGCGGCAACGAGTCGTAGACATAGAAAGATATGATTTCCGCCCTATGAGACAATACAGGCCCAAAAAGAATGTCAATCAATCAATCCCACAAAACTGTATTCTTTACTTTACCAAACTAAAGCCTGGTGTATAGTTATATATGTATACATTAATTACTCATGTGAAACTCTAAAGAGGTCATTGTTAAGAGAGGCCAAATTAGTAGGCATAAAAAGGTTGAAAAAATCGCCAAAAAAAGTTTGGCACAATACTATGCGAGTCCTATGTGGAGTTTAACGGCACGGGAAGGATGTAAGACGTAAGTAATGGCTACAGAAAGCGATATATTTTTAGTTTGTCTTTGCCAAGATATCAACTTCTTGACCTCCGCAAATGCCTGAAGAAAACAATGAGATTAAAAACCCAGGAAGCTTTACATGAAGAAGACAAACATTACCATGCGTGGACATCATCAGCGTCATTATCTTGCTCAATATTATTTTGTCAGTATTCACACTAGTCAATCCAGCACTTATACCACCTAGTATTCTTAAAATTATAATACTTGCTGCAGTTCTTCTATTATCATTGACTCTGAGCACACACTACAGGAGCAGTCTGATTTTGGCTGTTACGAAATATCTCTCTCTGAACCTTAAGTGCTGAGGGCACATGGGGCTTCGGCAAGGGTTTTCCACAAATGCCTGTCCTTCGCCTTTTTTTTTCTGCTCTTGCCCAGGTGAGCCCTCTATTGTTCAACATCCTTTCTGTTGTTCTGTTACGAAATATACTGAGCATTATTTTACTGGATAATTTCTTTGATGACTGACTCTACAAATACTGAATTAGCGCAAAAGGCAACAGTAACAGACAAAGAGTGTTTGTGTTATAAGGTTCTGTCTTCTTATCTCTTAACCTGTCATAAGCGGTGTAAACGGCTTTTAAATAAAAAATACAATAATTACAACTTTGCTGCATGGTCTAGAATTTATACTTTTAAACCGCTCCAAATGGTAAGGAGAAAAAAAAGCATCAAACCATTCCTCAGCAGAACAATGCAGCAGTGGCTTTTTAATTACAAAAAATGTTTGTGTGTTAAGCATGTTGTTTGCTAGGTTAAGAGTAATGACGCCGTCTTTCTCACAGCACAGACTAATAAAAAGAAACATGCTCGAGTATTTCACAGAAAGCTGCTCTGTTTCGCTGACAAAACGTTAGCGTACATACATCAACAGCTCTGAATCTACAACTAGTTCTCGCTGATTCAAATTTACCATCCAGAAACTGACACCTGACGCGTGTAATATTAGGGAACAAAAATGCAGCGACAAGTGATAACAAGTATTCACCCATCTAGCAAACATTTCAATGAACTATAAGGGCAAAAAGTTAACGAAAAACAAAACTAAAGCTTTCGACAAAGTACAATCTTCAGAGTTTGGCTTGTATTACTGTTTGCTAAAATAACACAACGTAAAATGTCAGGTACATGAACATAATTAACTAGTACATGAACAAAATTAACTCGTACATAAACAAAATGTAACCCATACATAAACAAAATTAACTTTTACATAAACAAAATAAATTCTTTCACTGCATTATGTCTATGCTATTCAAATGTTTAACTGAATTAACTGTTTCAATAATGATGGTATAAAACATGAAAAAAAAGCAAAAACCACCGATCTATGTCAATACTGAATGAATGTAGTAGGCGGGGATCACTGATATGCATACAAATATTTGTGCTTTGACTTTTATGAGCGAATACAGTATGATGTGCATAGCTTAAGCCCACGGCTGTCTTTTCTAGTGCTTCTTCGCGTTAATACGAGTCTAGAAGTGGAATGCGGAATAATATTAACCAACCATATGTTGCCTCAGCAGCGTGTCACGTCGATCATAATATGTATATTCACTGCATTGTCCCAAAAACCACTCTTACACCCACTTCGGGGTTAGAATATGCCGTTTTACTGAGACGTGCCGGGAATATGATGTTAAGTGCCCATATTTCTTTTTTTTTTAAATTTGTTTACATGTCCCGCGACTCCGGGGCATATCTGACACATGGTGTTAGTGCCCATATTTTCCTTGACCTTTTCCACGTCACTGAGGCATATCTGGTGCATGATGATAGTGCCCATATTTGTTTTCTCTTGACGTGCTGGAACACTATGAGAAAAACCATATTTAATGTACGTTTCACGTGTTAAGTACAATTATATATTATATTTATATACAAAAATAATTAACTAATTCATTGCATATTTATTTCACAGAAATAAATGGCTATTTCTCAAGCTTGCAGAAGTTCCTGAGGAGATACAGTCTTTCCCTCCACGTAAAGCGGTCAGCCAAATAAACGTTACCAAAAAGGCTATATTACATTTACAGTGCTTTACTTTACAATGCAGAAAGCCAGAAGCAACATACACCACGCCCTTAAAATTCTCCATACACAACATTCTTCAACCACGGGAAGACCACAATACTGTAACATATAAGCGAAAGGGGGGACAATACTTCAGAATGCGTCTCGACTCAAATACCAGGGTGAGGTAATTCATACACTCTCCAAACAATGAAAGCTGCGGTCTTCTCTATACAGCGCGCGAAAGATTCAACCAGGAGTACAAACTAGTGAACTAAAACTAGAAATCCTAGCGACGAAGAACGAAACTTCTGGAATCTAAAATAATCCTATTAAAATATTACAAACAAGCAGCACACATTCTGTGAAACTATAGAAGACCGGCAAATCTACCGGAAACATTCTGGACAGCAAAGATCATTCTGTCAAATATCCCAGGTTTGGGGGGAGAGAGACATGATCATTCACTGGCCTGTAATATTAATATGATATACTCTATGGACATAAGTTCTAGAAAACTCACTGGGCCTTTACATAGCCTTCCATAAGACTATGTGTGCAACTGCACTTAATCTTTCGCAATCACAGTGCACATGACATACATTACTATAATCAAAGCTCGGTGTGCAATCGCACTTAATCCTTGGCAGCCTTAGCTGCAAATGTTATGCATAACTAAAATTAATATTAATGCAAGCATATGAATGAATAGCATATATAAGATCAAGCAGGCAATATTAATCCAATATGGCTATTGTTTAAGATAGATCATAATATATTTAATAAGCAATCCTTCAAATAAAATACCTGTATCATTACAACTTCAGCTATTAACAGAACTTAACCTTCAACACAAATTACATCACTACACATTCTGACTCGAAAACCTATAACACAACTTATTCCACACTGCACAAAAACTAACACCACATCAGGTGGGCACGGGCAGAAATCACAGCTATACAATCAGTCGTCCTTATCATAATAACATTAACAGAAAATTACAGCATAATCCATAAGCACAACAAAAACACAACCCAGCCCGGCCATGCCTCGGACAAGAATGATGCAAGAAAATGATCAATCACACACTAACCCCAGAACCACTACTAAATCTCGAGGATGATTACATTTTTGTCAATGTTGTACACCCCTCGATCCAAATGCAGATTGTCCACATACTGATGATATGGTGATACGTGTTTTTTAACACTTTCCACGTCACTGATCCGTGCAGGGGATATGGTGGTAAGTGTTCACACGTTCCTGGCGTGTCCCATGCCACAGAGGCATACGGGAGATATAGTGGCAGGTTTTCTTACGTTACTGGCGTGTTCCCTTGCAAATGAGACATAAAGGAGATATAGTGGCAGGTTTCTTACGTTCCTGACGTGTTCCCTTGCAAATGAGACATAAAGAAGATATAGTGGCAGGTTTTCTTACGTTCTTGACGTGTTCCCTGCCTTTGGAGCTCATATATGCTAGTGCCTACATGAAGGAACTAAACTATTTCTTGAAAAAAAATATCCATCCTGAGTTTTAAAAGGTAAATAAATAAACAATTCACGCTAGCGACTGGTTTTTCCTGTAAACCAAGAAAACCAGATAGATGAAACCTATAAACTGCTCCAACGACAAAGAAAAATTAGCGATTCGTGTTCTAGTTCTGAAACATGCTCTTCATAAATTGTGTTCTGAATTCCACCTTAAAACACTGATCCTTGGTTTTACTTTAAGACGCACATACAGAGACGGTGAGAGAGAATAAGTGCCGTGATCAGAGCTAACTAAAGCCCGGAATGCTTATGGGCTGTCAGCAGGCAATAGGAATATAAATTTGTGGCAGCGTGCCAATTACAGGCCTGCCTTGCTTTAAAGCCTGCTAAGTATATGTCCTTTGTGAAACCTCCGCTGCGTAGGTGTTATATACACCTTGCTCGTTAGACGCATTCCACTAAGGCTTGTTATTTTGTCCACCCTTCTGACCAACTATTGTAACTTTATCCATGAAGTCATTATGTACTTGGACTTTTCTATCTGCGAACCCATCATCTGTGATTCTGCAATGTCTGTCCCGGCTGAACACCTCTATGTTATAAGAAATGTTAAACACGGTATCAAGAACGCACGATCAATATACGCATCAAATCATACACAAAAACGGCCAGGAGTAGTCAGTCAGTCAGTCAGTCAGTCATTTGCATGTCTCTTGCGGAACTTTTTTCCTCCCTAACAGCTCTCCTGTAGGCCTCTCGGTTGTAAGCAAGATGCCCTGCTGCTGATGCATCCATTTGCAGATCATCAACGATGTCTTGCAGCCATCTTCGCCTTGGTCTTCCTTTCTTTCTTATTCTCATATGTACCCTTACAAGACAGTCTTCTCTAAATTCTCATGACGTTTAATGTGTCCAAAATATTTTAAGTTTTATCTGTTTAATCCTCTTTACTAGCCAACCTTCTTCAATATTAAGTTCTTGTAGTATGGATATATTTTAACGTATTTGTTCTCTTTTTTTTTTTTTTTTGCCCATGATATATGAAGAACTTTTCTCTAGCATATGTCAGTAGTAGTAATAATAATAATAAATACCAGTATTAGGCCTACTCATGGAAGACATCCATCCTAAAATCATATCTGGCCAGAACTACAACAGAATCAAGGAAAGAAAGCAATCGATATAGGCTATCAAAACTGAAGATATACACGACGAAGTGGATCTCCAGATATTTTTGTCTGCGTCATCTACCTTTCATGTTACTACAACATCCAGAAGCCTGTAAGTCTAGTTCGTGCTTATGATGGAGAATGCGACGCTTGATATTACTGCTATGTCTATTCTCATTATCTTATTTCTCCCTATACTTTACCAGAAGCATGGGCGATGACTTCAAGTACCACCAGTTAAGACCGCATGCGGTGCTCTCATCAACTACACCACATAAATAGAACATGCAGACAACCATGTCTTACTTGGTCACATTTATGGTTTATGATCATGTTTCTCCAGACTTTTTTTCCATTAGCGGACCCTAATTCAAGGATAACTCGCCCAGGCCATTTACACGACCCCGATAGTTGATATTAAAGTAGAAACCTTATATAGATTCTTATTTTGAGACCTGGGCGTCTGAGTGGCGAGGTGGTTAGTGCACTGGTTTCTCATGGGGAAGGTCGGGGGTTCGAATCCGGCCGGAGGCGCCCCAATCACCCAGCTGTAGAAATGGGTACCCGACTTCTTCTGGAGTTGGGGAAGGACAGGCGGCCAGGCGTGATACTGACCATATCGCCCTCTAGTGTGCTGACAGGTCAAGGAAAATATGGGCACTAACACCATATCCCTATGTGCCTCTAAAAGACACGAGAGGATTACCTTTACCTTTACCTATTTTGAGACCTGGTGTGCTTGTGCTTTGTTGTAATGAACACAAGTTTCGTTTAAATTTAATATATTTTTTTAAAAACTAGACTTGTTACGCAGGACCTCTTTAGCCTCTTGCTCTCCTATAACTCTTCCTGGACTCCTCGGATTCTGCAGCCCTCCTACTGAAAACCGGTGACGTGCTGTAACAGGATGTGGATTTGCAGAGTTTGTTCCTCTTCATAATGCGTTAAAGTTAACCCCCCTTGGGTTTTTTAATAGCCGAAATTCTAGGGTAATTTCCCTTGAGTTATCCACGCAGAGCTTTGACTACAACAAGATTACGCGTTGTGAGCATTTATCAAAGTACGAGAACTGCTGGGAAACCTTGTAGGGTGATTTCTGGTCTGGGAGAGATCAGACAGTCTTTGTTGAACATCGTACAAGAGAAGTGCTGTTTTTTGTCAAGTCATGAAGTGAATGAACAACTAGGATACCAAACCTGTCCCCAAATGTATTCGTTATGTTCTGCTGGAACTCGCTGGCTAGTGTTGTCGCTGTCAATGCTAAGTGTGTGCTTTGTGTTTCCACCAGTAGTTTGAGATGTACGAATGGACGTTTTATTTGTTCTCAAGGAATTTCATAATCATCCTGTTCCATAATTAAACTGGCTTTTGTTTGATCATCCTGCTCCACAACTAAACTGGATTTTGTTTGATTTGACAAAAAGGCTACTAACTGTAATCGACTGTGAGATTTCAACAAATGAGTGTAGTTCAACTGTGAGATGTCCAACCACTAACTGTGAGATGTCCAACCACTAACTGTGAGATGTCCAACCACTAAGTGTAGTCAACTGTGAGATGTCCAACCACTAACTGTGAGATGTCCAACCACTAACTGTGAGATGTCCAACCACTAAGTGTAGTCAACTGTGAGATGTCCAACCATTAAGTGTAGTCAACTGTGAGATGTCCAACCACTAAGTGTAGTCAACGGTGAGATGTCCAACCACTAAGTGTAGTCAACTGTGAAATGTCCAACCACTAAGTGTAGTCAACTGTGAGATGTCCAACCATTAAGTGTAGTCAACTGTGAGATGTCCAACCACTAAGTGTAGTCAACTGTGAGATGTCCAACCACTAAGTGTAGTCAACTGTGAAATGTCCAACCACTAAGTGTAGGCAACTGTGAGATGTCCAACCACTAAGTGTAGTCAACTGTGAGATGTCCAACCACTAAGTGTAGTCAACTGTGAGATGTCCAACCACTAAGTGTAGTCAACTGTGAGATGTCCAACCATTAAGTGTAGGCAACTGTGAGATGTCCAACCACTAAGTGTAGGCAACTGTGAGATGTCCAACCACTAAGTGTAGTCAACTGTGAGATGTCCAACCACTAAGTGTAGTCAACTGTGAGATGTCCAACCATTAAGTGTAGTCAACTGTGAGATGTCCAACCACTAAGTGTAGTCAACTGTGAGATGTCCAACCACTAAGTGTAGTCAACTGTGAGATGTCCAACCTGGGTCCTGTCACATGTATAGGGAGTCGTATTATTTGCCATAAGTGTAACTTTGTTGTTTCCATCAATCATCTCACCATCTGGCAAGCTCCTAGTGAATTAAGGGAGACTGTCATAGAATGATGAAGCTTTGGTTTTCATGATCTCGATGGAAAGAACATGAAGCGTTATATAATTCATTTTGCCATTTTCAAATAACTCCCAACATCTCCACCTCCCGTACTTGTGAACAGGGATCATAACTGTATTCAATCAGCGTCAAGAGTCACCTCCCCTAGAACCAATCGAAAGTCTCATCACAGTCAACAAATTTGATAGAAAAAAATAATGTCCCGAACAAGATGATAAATTCTCCAGCTTATTTCCTCCGTCGTGTCACTTGCTATCAGACTTCAAGCCCTCATTACAGTATAAGTGTTCTCTATAATTTCTCATGAAAGCAATCGATATAAATTTACTTTGTATAATGGAACTATCACAGAACGGGAATATTACCAATTGGTACTTCTAGCTTTTTGTTCATTCTACGAAGACTCTGCCTTTCGACTTAGTCGCAACAGAAAAAAAGTGCACACAGAACAACATAATATACAGACAAACCTGCAAAGTATATGCAATTTTAGAGTTGCATGGTATAAAAGCAATTAACACAAATATATGTACTGTATATCTTTCCAAAACTACTTAAGTAAGATGATGTCGACTGATAATTATGGGGGCTGGTAAGCATTTTCATCCCCAGATACTTCTCTTAGAACTGATTCCTGAGACATGATTTCTCACATGATTGATTCTTGAGAAACTTCTCCCACGACTCATTTCCTAAGAAACCTCTCACGGCGGACTCCTGAGAAACTTCTCTCATGACAACATCTTAAGAAACTTCTCTCTTGACCAGTTCCTAAGAAACTCCTCTCATGACAAAATCTTAAGAAACTTCTCTCTTGACGAAATCTTAAGAAACTTCTCTCTTGACTAATTCCTACGAAACCCCTCTCATGACAAAATCTTAAGAAACTTCTCTCTTGACTAATTCCTACGAAACCCCACTCATGACAAAATCTTAAGAAACTTCTCTCTTGACTAATTCCTACGAAACTCCTCTCATGACAAAATTCAAAGAAACTTCTCTCATGACAAAATCTTAAGAACCTTATCTCATGACTGCAACCAAATAAACTTCTCTCATGACTGCAACCTAAGAAATATTTCTCATGAATGACTCCTGAGAAACCTCTCTCAAGAATGATTTCTTTAAAAAAAAAATAAATAATAAAACCTCTCACGACTGTATCCTAAGAAACAATTCTCTCTTGACTGATTCCTGAGAAACGTCCCTCTTGACTGATTCTGCCAATGTTTGGCAGGAAAAAAAATCGGGTACAGTAAGCACACTTCACGCTTTAGCTATACGATCCTGTCTCTTGTGTATTAACGGCTCTTGTCTTCTTGTCTGACTCCCATTTATTCCTCATCTTTAAAAAAAAAAAAAGCTGAGTACTTGAGTAATCTTTCATATTTCATGGTACTCTGACAGTTCTCCTAGTTCCGGAGAAACCCTCAGGGACCCCGTGAACATCCAACTAATGATCTACCTTTAATGCCCCTTCTGTTCTGGGAGTTCCTTTGATGGTATACACTATGCTATGAACATCCTAAAGAAGCATCCGCGTGATCACATTTCATATGAACATGACATACTTTAATTAAAATGGCATATAAAATCAACTCTACTGGTTGCAATTATGATCTTTAAGAACATAGAAAAAAAGATAATTAAAACATAATATGGTATCGTACACGTTTCCACAAACAGTATACTTGTGACTATAACGGCAAAACAGAATCCTGGATGTGAACATCTCCAGACTGGCTAAAAGTTGATGGACCGGAAGATGTATTGGGGATTCACGGAGATGGGTGTGGGGCTTCATTCTGGACTTACCAGGGACTGGAAACAGTGGAAGACCCACAAATGCTTGGAGATGTGAATGCGATGACCGGAAGCTAAATAAGGCGACAATTGAAACAGACAGGCCAGGATATGAGAGCTTGCTGTGAACTAGCGCTGTAAGACGGGCTCAAAGTCTGATGATTATGATGACGATGCTATATGACGATGATGGCGATGACTATGTTTTAACAATAACTTTAAACTCTGCATTTAACATAACATCTTCCTATTCTGATATACACAGCAAATTTCATAGAGGAATTGTTTTTTTAAAAAACAAAATCCTTAAACACCTTTAGAATTCAATACAATTTCCACAGTGATCGCTAAGTTATATCTTCAAAAACTCGATAATGATCTGTTGTGCTTCCATACTTTTATCTACATAGAGTCAACCACTTGGAAGTGATCATGGCTCCCTCATATTTGAGTATATTCTCTCCACACTTATCTTCACTTTTAAGCTTTTCCCTCTTCTTCATAAATGACTTTCTTCTCTTTCATTTATCGATGGTGTTCCTTCCATAAGGAAAACTTCCATCAAGGGAAACTTTGACTCTGATTTTTCCTATCCCCGGGTTTACGAATTTTCACTCCTTTTCCCTTGTATCAGATAATGAAACGTACAGGACCTCTTCAGCTGTTCTACATCTCCATACATAATGTCGGTGATTGAGAAGTTTGGTGATATCAGGTTCTTCCGAAGGTCCTTCAATGCACTGCACTCCAGCAGATGGTGTTTAACAGTTTCTTCTTCTTGTCTGTTGCAGTGCATGTAGTAAGGTGTGTGGTCAGTGGTCACTCTGTGTAAGTGCTTACTGAGGGTGATGTGTCCTGTTCTCAACCCGAAAATTGTGATTTGGTCTCTACCACATAAGCTGTTGACGTGGTCTCCTTGGTTAGGCTTTGGCAGATGTGTATATATGGATCTTCCAGCTGGATTACTGGCCATCCACTGCTGGTTGCAGTTGTGTATAATGTGTTTAGCTGTTCTCATGTTGGTGGAGATGTGGGGCTGTGACTTGGTGGCTCCACTCTTTGCCAGTCTGTCAGTACCTTCATTTCCTCTGATATCTATGTGCCCTGGTATCCACTGTAGGGTGGTCTTGATGTCATAGGAGGCGAGTTGGTTTATTGCACTGAGTATATCAGTTGTAATGTGATCAGCTGATGGTATCAAGTTTTCAAGGGCCTGGAGACCAGACTGGGATTCTGGGAAAATAACAAGGTTTTTTTTGGGTGGGAGGCACTGTTTTAGTATTTGGTAGTGATGGCTGTTAGGGCTGCTAATATTGCCTGTATCTCTGTATCATAACTGGAGCAGCGATATCCACAGGGAGCAGAAATGTGCCTTGTTGTCTTGTCTAGAAACATTATGAGTACTCCATATCCTGTATTGTCTGTTTCCTTGAATGCTGACACATCAGTGTATGCATGGATCCAGTGCTTGGGGTAGGATTCTATGGTCTCCAGAGCACACAGCTTTAAGGTGTTGGGATCTGGTGGTTTGTTCATTAATTTGTTATTGAGTCTGGTGTTAGTTTGAGGAGGTGTACAGTTTGTGTTTGGTGGGATGTCTGGTACTTTTGTAAGTGCATCAAGGAAAAAAAAGGTTATATTAAATGGCATTATTCCTGTCGTAACTTTGTTTATGTTTACATAGGGACGTATTATTAACACTCAGCAGTTGTTAAAAATGTGACTGTCGAGAAGTGGTGAGCATATTTCAGATCGCTTTCTGATGTATAATAAAGACAATAAACTATATAATGCAAAGTGAAGCCTCACAATGGACGGAGGCAGTGCACTATCTTCTCATGCAAAGATTATAGGTTGATTTAGGTTATAGGGGCAATCTCCAGTCGATGCAAAACGCAGAAAATAGGTAATTGCCAGGTATGTGTCGGGGGAAACAGCCTCCGAAAATGGAGACCATCTGCTTGTATACAAACACTCTATCTGGTAACAGGCTACAGTTAAACGACAGCCTGGCCAATTGGGTCGGATCCATGAATTCCTGGTACGGCCAAAACTTTGATTCCAGTTCCCTCATAAATTTCTACCGACTTAGAATCTGGTCTCTTTATGTTTCTACTGCCGACTCCTTTATAAACGTAAATTTATACCGACTTTGATTCAGACTCCTTTATATTTTTACTGCCGACTCCTTTATAAACGTAAAATTTCTACCGACTCAGAATCTGGCTCCTTTATGTTTGTACTGCCGACTCCTTCATAAATGGTACATTTCTATCGACGGCAAACGCTTACCTCGTCCATAAACTGCTGCCGATGCGGACCTTACGGCTCCCACTCCAGTGTCCTGATTCCCAGGACTGCTACGAAACTTCGTCTTAAATTCTGCCCTGGAAGATAGGAAAAGTCACTATAGGAAACCTGTAACCCTAAATGATTCCTTCATTACAAGTTTATAACCACAGCATCGGCTGCTAAGAGCTTACTAGCTTGCAGCTACTGGCAAGCCCAATAACAAGAGCTTTATATAATGGAATGAATAGGACAATTAGATATTAACTACTCTGTTTAAGACACACTGGGCTCACACAAAAAAAGTCAAATGTCCGAATTCTTTAAGGTCCCCAGGCGGAGGAAAGACGATCGAATCACACATCCCGTAGTACCGGCGAGAATTTGTATCAAGTGGCTGGGTGACTGTAGCACGATGGGATTAAACTCATTATCTTTAATCTGAGAAGCTACGACCTTGATGACATCTTACATTCTGCCATTCTTGTTTCTGCCCAGCTTCCTCCCCCTCTCTCTCTCTCTCTCTCTCTCTTTCTTTCTTTCTTTCTTTCTTCCTTTCTATCGCTTTTGTAAAAGTGAACCATACACATCTGTCTACTTCATGACTGAATCCTAAGAAACCTCTCACGTGATTATCAACCCGATCACTTCTAACTTCCATTACGAAAAAAAAAACCCCACAGTCTCGGGATTCCCCTCCCCCTCCCCCAAACCCCTAATCTATGTCTATTTGAACGCGGCAACAGAAAACTGTATACAAGAATGTCACAAAGGAATTTTCCACTAGGTTCGGTAACTGCTTCATAAAACGAGCAAGGTCAGCAATCAGCTTCGGGTCCCAACGATTCCTTCCGGTAGGGCTCCTCTGAGACTGGCAACCCAGACAATAGATATGGCGATTCCACATTCTGATTGTATTGTGGGACGGATCATGATGTAATGGGTATTACTGACAAAATCGCTGTGTAACTAAACGGGGCTTCCGATACCCGCGTCCGAATAAATTCCTGACAATTCCCTGAAACTCTCCCACACAGTAGCCCGAATCAGATGATTGCTCGGGATTTTATTTTTAACTTCAAAGCTGCTACTTTATGTTCGCGCATTTCCCAGTTTGTTTCTGTATTACAGGATAATATTCCAACGTAATTCTATCATTCTATCTATAAAATCTTTGCAAACGATCCCGCCATCATCCGACGTTTCTTGCGGCATGTCAATCGATCTACTTACTGGTCGATAACCACCACCTGTTACCTTCGCAGGAATGAAGAACACGGTGCAACATGCACGACATGTAACACTGGCCATCAGCTAACATCACAGCACAGTTCTGCTACATTATACCGCTTCATATCATCACTTCATGGCGTCTCCTCACGGAAGGTTGGCTGCCATGAATCTCCACTCTGCTCTGTTCCTTGTCCTCTCCGAACACTCGGCCAAGTTAGTCCTTGCCCATCTCTTGATAGATAAGAGATGGACTGCTTTACATGCTCCACGTTAATCAACTTAAATATAAGAAGACTTGTTTTTCCTACTGGGTCATTCATGGTCATACTGACACGGAACGACATCTAAGAGAGCATACTCGTATGTCCAGCAGGTGTTCTCCCTGCTGAAGCTTTTTTTTTTTTCCTTCCCTTCTGATTTTCTAGAACCAAAAAGCGCTGGAATGCTTTCAAAACAATTCCCACTGAACTCTTTTTTTTTCTTTCTTCATCAATCAATCTTCTTTAGATCTCCTTGTCACATTTTAGCATAGATTTTTTTTAAGCAATTGTATTTCTAATATCTCTTATGTCGCTATTCAGCTTGCCTTTGCAAGGTCCTTGCACTTACGTAAGAGTTTGCCTGTCAAAAGTAAGGCTTTCTTGGAGTCGGTGCTCTGCCGTCGTTCTATTAGAATTTCACTGGCATTAGCTGATACTGCTAGTTTTTATGTGTCACTAAAGTCTGTTCAATAGCCATTTCTTCTCCTTTATCTTACATCCCGACTGCTCTGTTGACTCCTTCCCAACTTTCTTATCTTATATATATATATACCTTCATCCCCCTCCTCAGACCTTGATTATTCTAGATTCGCAGCTGACATATTCTGCAACATTTCAATCATTCACCCATTCATAATTATTCAACGGCTGATATCAAAGGTAAAGGTAAACTCCTAGGGTTCACCCAGTATCAATTAAACACAAAAATGGGTACCAGGTTAATGCTCTGAGAATCAAGAGGAGTTCGTGCTGACTACAACACTTGTCGGCGGTTTCTGGTCAACTAGTCAGAAGAGCACTTGACCGTGTGCAAACGACGCTGGTTCGCAACTCATACCTTTACCTTTACAATTCAACAGATAATATATCCAGCAGTAATAATTATATTATTTCGATTATTCATCCATTTTTTTAATTCAACAGCATGAATGGCCCGAAGTAACAATTATCACTTAAGTCATTCACACATTTACAGTTCACAGCTGTGCTAACAACAGCTACAATATTTAGGCCATACTAAATGGTACAACACACCAATTAAACTCATACTCAAGGTAAAAGCTAAATCAAAACAACAAACAAAGAATGTGACATTCAAAAATCTACAAGAATCAGCTTGGCCCAGTGCACTGTGAAAATAAAATGTAGAACAAAGCGAAGATACATGGCCGGGAGTTCTATCTAAGAAGATATTACAGGAAGCTGATACATTATTTGGTTTATTACATGTATCGCTTTTCTAGTCCCACCACATTCTAAGACTTGTGGACGTAAGATGGGTGGTGGGGCCAACAGAAGCTGGCACCGATTACGTGTACTTTCCAAATGTTGTCATGAAATCTCACTGTGTCTTCACTTGCTGTAAAAAAAAAACTGAGTCGTGCGATCTTTTCACTGAACGTCAAAATTGTGGGGATATCGGGGGAAAGAACAAAATCTATATGCGCAAATTTGGCGTTGGTGAGAAGTCATAAGATCAATAACAATGTGACACGCCCGAGCGTATGCATAGAGTTTGACACTCAGAGTCAATACATTCAAAACATGTCAAACGTGAACCTCCCTCATTAGTCTTTTTTTTCCGTGTTTTTTTTTTTAACAAGAACAAGACAAAATCTTACTTGGACCAAGTTATACAAACTATAAGAGAGAGCGTGTGTGTGTGTGTGTGCGTGTGTGCGTGATTTGTCTGGTTAACGTGCAACGTTAACACCAGTTCAGTGTAGACAGCAAAGCCATACATATACTCAGAATTTTACTTTGCCAATAAACAGGCAAACAACAAATGATTCCTATATTTTAAAAAAGTCACAAGTTCAGTCGCAGATTTATCACCACTATTTATGCCGGCTGATTAAAAGTGTCCCTAAACACAAACAGATGAATATGTAGATGGGAAGATAACATACGAGACTGATACGACGCCGCCTGGTGGCTTGGTGCAGTATCAAGGCCAGGGAACGAGGAAAATGGAGATTTATGACCGCCAACAATGATGATGCTGATGGTGGTGGTGGTGATGGATGATGGCGGCGACGGCGACGATGACGATGATGATGATGATGATGCACAAAAATCTTTTAATGTGCTCCTCCCAAATCCTAGACCTGACGCAAAACAAACGGCCTTTCTTACTCGGCTGATCACCACTAGAAAACTCTCCCATATCGTCAACTCACATGTGATATTTATAACACAGGAATGAAACGTTTCAAATACTTAGCTGACGCCAACCATATGCTCCCAATACTACTACATCCTATGTGTGTCAGTTTTTGGTTTGCCAGATACATACAATATATGTGATGCTAAGTGTTATATAACATACATATAATTTAACAAGGGTAGATTAAGTACTTTGTGACTTTTCTGATGACCTTCAATTTCTTTCTTGGGGGAGGGGGGTGAGGAGGGGAAAGAGAAAGTCCAAGAACATCCACTAATCCTACTGTGAATATTTAACGAAATATTTACTAGTAAAGTATTACAGTAAACATGTGTAATATAAATGGTAATGTATACATGCGATGAACATATTATTACTTAAAAGTACTAAGTATATTCTGAACTAATAAATATACTATATACAAAAATAGACAATAGTTATCTTCAGCCTTCTGAACATAACGAAATTTCAATTATCCAGAACCTTGTCTGTAAAATCTCACGTCTGGGAAACCGAGGTCCATGATGTCTAGTGCTGGCAGTATTTAGCGACTTCAAATAAAATGACTGTTGTAAGCTGTGGTTAAGATGATAAAACTTGCGACCGCGTGCTTTCTTAACTGTATTTGAGCCGATCATGTTAGAATAAAATATGTGATGTTAAACACACGAACATTTGGGGGGGGGGGGAATATACCATAAGACTGATAGGTTGGTAGCACGGGGGGGGGGGGGTGGGGAGAGCCGAAAGAAGAGACAGGGATACAACGGTAATCTAGCCGAGAAAATGGTTGGTGAAATAAGACAGATCTGGCTGTAATCTAATACAGTCAGCGTTCTAAAATATAAGTTACAACTGATGAAACTGTAGAACTTACAACAGAAGGAATATGAATGTGTGAGAAAGGGAATGTTAAGTCAGCTCACAGGTCTTCATTTAAACGTTCACAACGCTCATCCACGCGCATTCTCCGACTCAGCTTCCTACAGGTCACAGCTAAACGCTCTCCTTTTTTTCCATCCTTATTTGTTGTATGTCATTCATGCGAATTAATATTTTGTCTTCTTTCTCTACTTCTCTGCCCTATATATTTTTTGTACGATTAAAGTGTAACAGGTGCACGTTAATTAATAAAGCTGTTCCAGCTTTTGTTTTCAATAGTTTTAACATTTTGTTGATGCGTAAAGCAGATAACAAAGCTGAGAGATGTAGAACAGAGTGAAAGCTAAGAGATTTATAACAGAGTGAAAGTTGAGAGATTTATAACAGAGTGAAAGCTGAGAGATATATAACACAGTGTAAGTTGAGAGATATATAACAGAGTGTAAGTTGAGAGATACAGAACAGAGTGAAAGCTGAGAGATATAGAACAGAGTGAAAGCTGAGAGATATAGAACAGAGTGAAAGCTGAGAGATATAGAACAGAGTGAAAGCTGAGAGATATAGAACAGAGTGAAAGCTGAGAAATTTATAACAGAGTGAAAGCTGGGAGATACAGAACAGAGTGAAAGCTGAGAGATATAGAACAGAGTGAAAGCTGAGAAATTTATAACAGAGTGAAAGCTGAGAGGTCATATAACAGAGTGAAAGCTGAGAGGTACAGAACAGAGTGAAAGCCGTGAGATTTTATAAGAGAGTGAAAGCTGGGAGATATATAACAGAGTGAAAGCTGGGAGACAAAGTGAAGAATATCATACAGGCCAACGTGGCCAACTCTTTAAACCTTTGAAATAAAGCTCTTTCGGTTCATCCGCTCTGTCCATCCGTCCGATCTCCTTTCTCAAAGGCAGACCTTCAGGCTGTGATCAGCTTCCCCCCTCCCCCCTCCCACACTAGCGCAGTGCTAACAAACTACAAACAGTTTTACCAAACCACACACTGCGACCGCTACAGCCAAATAATGGACATTTAAACTCGGATTACAATCAGCTCACTGGGAGACTGGATGCCGATTCTTTGTTTACTGTTCTCGGCTTTGGCTTGAGTTGCCGTGAAGAAATGTTGATCTGTGTAACACAACGCCAGACGCAGCATACCACTTACTAATGACAGAAACATAAAAGCCTCGAAATACACTGCCTGTCTCCTCCCTATAATGTTGCCAAGCTGGTCACATCGATTTTTTTTTTTTTTGGTTACAAGATCACACTGCTGTAGGTTTCCTAATTACACGTGTTTGCTTACATTGCTCACCAGTCCGTCCAGTAACCAGAGCGAGGAAACAAAACATTACCAAATGCAGGCAAATATGCTGTCTACTCAGACCTTAAAGCAAGGGTCCCCAAACTTTTCAGCTCATGGACTCCACTAAGAAATTTCAGACCGCTCATCGACCCCAAAACATGTGTTATATGAAAAGTGCTTTAATAAGCTGAACCATAACTAATTTATTCAGACTGGCCGTTAGGTTTTATTGTAGAGAAAATACTTATAGTACAGCAAACACCATCAAAGTTAAAAAGATGAGATACTTCGGACACACCAGGAGACATACTGGTTTAGAGAGACTGATATCAGAAGGCATCTCGTGCCCGGCAAAAAGAGAAAAGGGGCGAACTCGCCGCAGGCGGAGTCAGGGCATCACGAAGTCTGAATCTGTCGCTGCGACATGGTGGTCAACTTGCTCAACACCCCCACAGCATTCTGGGAGGCCGTAAGACGGATTACGTTCTGGAAAGGACACGCCACATTACACGTCTATAACAGCATTATTAATCATACCATTAAAATCATTTTTAAAAATCGGCCCCCTTGATAGTCCCATCGACCCTTGGGGGTCACTATCCACCACGCTGGAGCGCCCCCCCCCATTTTTTAAAGATTGAGGATTGGGGGTGTGTGTATATGTGTAGAGGGAAATGAAAATGACTTATGTGATTTCAAGGACATGCATGAGTGTATAAAGCTGCCCCCACTACGCCAAGCCTTTATACTGTTTTAATGACTTAATTTAAGCACTCTGATTTCCCCGATCCCTAGTGGATTTCTCTCTATCCGGGATCTTGACTGTTTGCGTCAGAGCAAGCCCACAGTCGAAATGACACTATCTGTGTTTTACAATAGAATGAAGCGACATGTGCATTGGAATTATCAAGCCACTTTTCCACTCACCGCTGCGGTATTCCTGTGTGCATTCACATAACAACCTTTTTTCTTTTTTCGGACAGATGACGTAGAGGACCCAAAAAAATGAAATTATCAAGAGAGAATGGTTTCATACAAAAATGGCAAAACCAGAAAGAAAAGATCTTTATTAGGACGGACGGGAAAAAAAGGCATCCTTGCATTACTGCATGAGCGGTAAATCCCGGAAGTAACTGAAATGGTTGACCCAAGAAGGGCCATTACTCGCAACTCTAGCTACAAGAGGGCAGGAGCGGAGATGTGCAGAGAATTCAGCTGCGCGCATGTGTGTGTGCGTGCGTGCGTGTGTGTGTGTGTGTATGTGCGTGTATACCGACTGGATAGTCCTGCAAATATCATGGACATGAACACACGAACAAAAAAAAAAAGAACAGATATATTCATACTACAAGAATTTAATACTGAAGAAGACTGGCTAGTAAAGAAGATTATACAGAGAAACCTTAAGTTTTTTTGGACATATTAAACGTCATGAGAGTTTGGAGAAAACAGTCTTCGAAGGGTACATGATGGGAAAAAGAAAGAGAGGAAGATCATGGTGAAGATGGCAACAAGACATTGTTGACGATTTGTGAATGGATGCATTTGCAGCAGGGCATCTTGCTTACAACCGAGATGCCTTCAAGCGAGCTGTTAGGGAAGCAAAGTTCCGCAAGGGACATGCTAATGAATGAATGAATGAGTGGCTGTATATGAAGCACTTGATTCTTGTTTATTTTAACATTAGCACAGTGAAAGATGTAGAGATAATCAGTTAAAAACAAAACGGGAAAAGAGGATATAGAGGTTCTTTTGGCAGTCCTACTTCCCGAGGGGAACCCACTGTATCCTTGTTCGTGGCATAGGAGGAAGAAAGTATTGGCCATCACGGCACATGAGCATTTGTATCCAGGTAGAACCCACAAGATGGATTCTACTTAGAAATGAGAGTTTACCCGCTGAAATGTTTCACAGCTGCCATTACATTTCAGTGGTTCATCAGTGTCTCCTTCATGTGAGCTAGCGTCAGGGTTGGCTAACATGTCCCATCAAGACCCTGCCCCACTTCTCCCCTGGTACCCCCAATAACCCACCTAGCCTGGCTAACGAAGCAGAGATAGCCACAGTTCCCGTGGCGGTGAAGTCTGTTAAAGAAGTTGCTTTTTTAGATCACTCAGGGACTGAAAACAAAAAAGAAAGTAACTGCCATAACCTGCTCCCAACGCGATATTGTGCCTTAATGTCTTCACCGCATCGGCTGCAAAGAACACCAGCTCGCAGTTCCATGTAGTAGCAGTAGCAGCAGTAGTAGCAGTAGTAGTAATAATAATAATAGCAGCAGTAGCAGCAGCAGTAGTAGTAGTAGTAGTAGCAGCAGCAGCAGTAGTAGTAGTAGTAGTAGTAGGAGGAGGAGGAAGAGCAGTAGTAGTAGGAGGAGGAGGAGCAGTAGTAGTAATAATAGTAGCAGTAGCAGTAGTAGAAGCAGTAGTAGTAGTAGTAATAGTAGTAGCAGTAGTAGAAGCAGTAGTAGTAGTAGTAATAGTAGTAGTAGTAGCAGCAGCAGTAGCAGAAGCAGTAGTAGTAGCAGTAATAGCAGTAGCAATAGTAATAGTAGCAGTAGTAGTCGGAGGAGTAGGAGTAGGAGGAGAAATAGTAGTAGTAGGAGAAGGAGAAGAAGTGGTGGTGGTGGTGGTGGCGGCGGCGGCGGCGGCAGTTATATCTGCCTGTGAAGATCAGAAATAAAGCGCCAAAAGAGGTCAGATAAGAAAGACAACTTCTCCCTCCAACATAACCTACCCTACGACTACCTATATTTAACCGGCCTCCCTTCTCTTCCTACTTTCAGTTCGAACCCGAGCTTTCTCCTCAGCTTTTTCTCGCCGTCTTCAACCCTCATTACCAAACTTAGCTCGCAGCAGTAAACATCAGCGAGCGCTTCAAACTAGCCATAAGCGTAAATAAAAACAATCGTTTCGCTAATTCGATGCAGCGTGTACGCCTCGTTTAATTCACGCTCAGTTTTGTAACACTGAATGTACGCGCCATAAAAACAAGGGTTTACAGGAGCTCATGATCAGACTAAATGAGTGAGGGAGAGAGATAGAGAGAGAGAGAGTCCAATCTCCTTTAGCTAAGAGATTTTAACTTCGCTTTAAATTTGTTGAATATAAAACAACAAATCTGAAAATAGGAACAATGTCACAAACCAAAAACAAGAAAGTTAATGAGACCAATGTAAAATATTTTTTTTAAAAAAAGGTTAAAATGTATCTGAAATATTACCACAGGTAAGATAAAAATGTTGAACAAAGATTCTTAGACAGGAAGCAGGTTACTCAGCGGAGGAGTTTCAAGTCTAAAGGGAGGAACTGTTTTCCAAAGGTGGATTTGTTTCATTGTGAAAATCCTTTCTGCGTGATAATTTAATATATATGGGAAGATTCGGGGGGATCGTGTACTTCGGGGAAAAGCCTGAGCTGAAAAGAGAGGGCTGGGATCTGAGACTGTGGGAACCGCTGTCGCAGAAAGATCGAAAGCAGTGGCTGAAGAAGCACACGAAGAAATAGGCTTGTCATTACTTTCAGATATTATAGATCTTAACATTACTTTCAGATATTATAGATCTTAACATTACTTTCAGATATTACAGATATTAACATTACTTTCAGATATTATAGATCTTAACATTACTTTCAGATATTATAGATCTTAACATTACTTTCAGATATTACAGATCTTAACATTACTTTCAGATATTATAGATCTTAACATTACTTTCAGATATTATAGATCTTAACATTACTTTCAGATATTATAGATCTTAACTTTCAGATATTATAGATCTTAACTTTCAGATATTATAGGATCTGAACGAGAACAGTAAACAACAAGGTAAACTAAGCATTCGATCATCTGAACAATAATCTGAAATATCACTAATCTAAACCAGATCGAACGCCTATTTATCGGATCTTCACACCACAACGCCAGTTCCCTTCACCCAGCTGTTGAATTTAAAACGGAAACTCATGTCCGTATGGTACCACAGAAAACCAAGCAACAATTTACAAAAGAGATCCGCATTTTCTTTTCTGGAAAACTAAACAAGGAAATAAATAAAAATGTTCAACTAACACAACTAAAGAAATACAGAACAGCAAAGGCTGAAACTATCGGCCAAAAAAATAAACAAAGCTTTGTTGGAACAAATCAGTCCTGTTAACCAGATCTGTAAGACCAGTTACCAGGAGTTCTGTCCTGAGCCATGATAGCGTATTACCCAGACTGAGAAATCATCTTTGGTTACCCCCATATCGCAAACACTTATAGGCAACTATTAAACTGCCTAATCATTCATTTTATGTTGTACTTTGTACTCTGTGTCACACAGTATAGTGTGATAGAATACTATTTGTCACTTATTGGCTGCACTTTTATTTTTAATAAACGTATATAACAATATCTGAAGAAAAGCAGAAAAGTCTCACAGAAGTTTGTCAGATTCTTAGAAATCATCATCATCATCATCATCGTCTTTCACTCATTTGAGAGCATAGGCTAAAGGCTCTCCAGTCGTCCCTGTTCTTGGATTTATTCTCTGCTTCCTTCCACGTGTATCCCTCGTCTCTGAGCACTGTCATAATTTCTCTTCCCCAATTAGTTCTGGGTCTTCCTCAATTTCTATTTCCCTGAGGATTCCATGTCAGTGTCTGTCTTGTTATGCTGGTGTCTGGCTTCCTCAGTGTGTGTCCAATTCACCTCCTTTTCCTAGAGAAGATTTCTTGGTTAGATTCATAAACAGCGTCCCAGAAATTCCGATGTCATGACTTTTAATGTGCACCTTAAGCTATATAAGACCCAAGTTCTCGTTATAACAACTTTCCTAATAATATCTTCTTTTTCCCTCTAGTTTTATCTCACAGGAAAAAAAGAAAGAAAAACCTCCATGTTTCTACAATCCAGTCGAAAAAAAAAAAAGAAAAGAAAAGATTTTCCCATTCTTATTCTAATTTCCATTGTCTACTTCCACTATCTAACAACTTCTCGACAACTTCCTGTTATCCTGCAATGTTCCCAAGCACAGAACTCTGCCCTGTGTGTTACATATTCCAAACAAGAGATGCGACACAAATATTTACCACAAACCTTAAGGACAGGCAAACTATGACCGAGTTCACACACCATTATTTGAATATCTTAGTAACTTTCCCTGTGGAACTGTAGACAAATACTGAAAATCTACAAAATTGAAGCCCGCCCACTGAAATTGAAAAAAAAAAGCATTGAATGGCTAAAAAAAAAAAAGTATTGAATGGCTAAAAAAAAAAAATCGTAAAGAGAGAAGGCCGCTGATCCTCCACTACTCGCCCCCATACTGATGTATGTACATAGTAAACATAAGTGAACCACGAAGGAGCTGGGCGTGAAATGGATCCATGGAAATCTAAACCGTCAGCTGCTAACGAACTGAACAGTTCGATGGTCTTATCGACTAGCAATACACTACATTTCTAGACAGCAAAATATCCAACAAAACCAATATGAACTTTTTTTAATTGGGGTGGGTGGGAGGAGACACAATGAAAGACATAGATTAAATGAAAAATGATCTTTGAGGTATCAGCTACTGCGGGCACGCTGACTGCTGGATTATTATTCTCATTGTCCTTGATAAAGGCATATCGCTGAAATATTTGTTGCTGTTTGTTTTACATTTCCTTCTCGCCTGTACATATATACATAAGTAAAACTGCACCGTACACCTCTGATTATTCCACTAGAACCAAACTGACTGCAGTCCGGAATCCTTCGGTCTTTTAAGAATAATAATAAACTAGTACAATATATGTGTATACATTCACACTGCTGTATTAATGGCTACAGAACGGGGATTGTAGCTGCCATTATCTAAAGCTCTTGGGCTAACTGGACTCGAAAATGGCAGAAGTATAACAATCCTCACTAATGGAAAGAAACACTAATAATAAAAGCGACCATCTACTAAATGAAAGTAACAATAAAAGAATCATTTCTTTTACAAATGTTAAAATGTTAACCAAAAAAAAAAAATGTTACCGTTACAAACAAGATGAGTCCATGGATGCTCCCATGTTCTTACTGGAAGGGGAAATCTTGAGTTTCGTGCACGAACTTCGTAGCATTCTAAATAAACTCTGAGGACCGGAAGCGGCGGTATCACGGCCATTGCGTGGACCTACAATATCAGTCGGAGAAATCGAGAAGCTATTCAGTCTGATTAGTCTAACCCCCAACTCCCTGGAATAATTGCAACGGACGCCTAATGATGGTTCAGATGAACAAATCCCGAATGACAGAGTTGTATTTTTCTTTAATTCCTGCTTTTTAACGCGTACGAGACTTTCATTTTTTTTTAAAAAAGTGCTTTGCAGGTTGATCCACAAACATTTTGATGTCAAGTTTCAAATAATCCGTTCTCTTTATTCTGCCACACATCTCCTGGGATGAGAGCCAGACAGAGAAGCCACAGAACTGTTCCAAAGATCGCTTAAAGTGGAGATCAAATAGTTCTTTTGTCCTCTGTTAAGCCTGATGGAAAATACCGAAGCTGACTTTAATGACGAAAAGTTACTGGTATAATCATTCAGATTTGATCTTTTTTTTTTCATCTCTTGGACTCCGTTGGAGACTTCTCAGCAACGAATCCTGACGTCTTGTAAAATATAGGCGTCTTCCCCCCCCCCCCCGACTATTTGACTAGTTAGGAGAAAAAATAATAAAAACAGAACACGGTCGAACAACGGAACCGGTCGAAAAATGAAATCCAGTCTTTTTTTTCTGTTTGCAACTGAACTCTGGCAGCCGGAAAACGTATATATCACAATATGTGTCACGTGCAAATATGTCGAAAGATAAACTGAAAAAAAAATAAACATATGCTTGCCTTTAAACAATTTGATTTTTGGACAAGTGAACGATGAATATATGGCAAATTAGAGAGTCTTGAACAAATTCGTATGCACAGAACCCAAACAAAGTACGCTTAGCTTTGCACCCTACATCAGAATAGGGCATGCCTTGCTCACTAAGTTTGATTTTTTTTTCCTTGCAAAATGAGAAGCTTGTGGATTCTTTTAGCTTTACCACCACATTTAGGGAGCATTATCACTTTATAAACGCTAACATAACTTTATTAACACAAATATAAAAAGTATTATATGCACGAATAAGTATAAACACGTGAGATCCACTCTGGAGAGTTTCTGACTAAAGGTTGAAGATGTCGAGTTTCATGATATGAAATTTCTGGTTGATCAAAATTAGAATCAAGTGGGAAGTGTGCGAAATCGGTTGAAAGAGCAAACCACGCTGTCGAATGCGTTCTGGTCATAAGTGAAAAGGGTCGATGGAACGCATGTATGATATAATCAACGGACTATACGAGACGCTTCTTAGACAGATGTCTTTGTTGGTACGGTGGTCTATATCTTATGAAGAGGTATCACTCAATAATCCTATGTTAGATGTTTTGACATCCATCAAGATTACTATGCTGCTCTCTCAATGTTGCAAAATGTTTGATATCTAGCGAAGCTTGAAGGCGTTTATTTACAGAAGGGGTATAAATTCAGCTGGCGTTGATACTTAACAGCTTTGAAGAAAACAGGTGAGGAAGATCTGGAATGTGGGAAGGTAGGTATGGTTTAGAGGGAAAGGGAGTGAGTGAGAGAGAAGAGAGTGAGAGAGGGAGAGAAGCTTGCAGTTAGATACAGCTCCTGCAACAGCAGTTCAGCCAGCTCAAAGAGGGAAGAGAGAGCTCAGAGAGAGGAACTGAAAAATCACTGGGAGGGATCCGTGGTGCATGAAATGTTTATGAGTAGGCGTGAGGTAAACGAGGAGGAAGCAGTTAATTTTCTGATGTACCAGATGACGCTATCTTCTACAGCCACAATATATTAAACTTTCTAATTCTGCAGATTTAACTTCTGAAACAACAAGATCACACATACTGACTGACATGAAGAATAAGACAGCAGTGCTGGCACTACCCAAGACTACCACTACTGAAACATCAAAATCTCCAGTTATCACTGCCATCACCAACACGTCTACTACAACTGCGAAACCACACACACACACACAAAAACCAAGATATTGTTCCCTTGTTTCTGTCCTTCAGCTTTCTCGTGCCAGACTCTGAGAATCAGCACCGCCTACAGAAGAAAATCGATTTCCTGGAGATAGTCTTGGGAGGCCCACACACACACACACACACACACACACAAATCTGTATTCTGGCCTGGCTGAAGTCCCGATTTTATGAATGAGCTCTTTTTAAATGCATTCATTCAGTCATAAATCCATAGTGGTAAACATAACTCCTCCCTATCAATCGGTAGCTGTGGTCTCTATTAAAAACTGATAACATTCTGGATCTCAGACATAAAACACTGGGACTCCGTGTGCTGTAAGAACTGTTTTTATGTTAGAGATATTTCATGTGTGTTTCCGTAGCGGTGCGCTGTGTAGAATAATGGGGGTGAGGCTTCACTGACCTCCTGAAACTGAAGCTTTTTACTTACAGTAATACGCGAAATGTAAATGTCCTACATGATCCCGTGTGTGGATACAGCAAGCAGAGAAATTTAATAAAAGGTTTTCAAAATAATATACGCTGAACGTGCACAGGTATATTTCCGATGTCAGTGCGTGGGTATATTTTCAAAGGCAGTGCATGGACATACTCCTAATGTCAGCGCATGGGTATATTTCCAAAGCCAATAAATTGGTATATTTCCAAAGTCATTGCATGGATATACTCCTAATGTCAGCGCATGGGTATATTTCCAAAGCCAATAAATTGGTATATTTCCAAAGTCATTGCATGGATATACTCCTAATTTCAGCGCATGGGTATATTTCTAAAGTCAGTGCCTGGACACACTTCTAATGCCAGTGCTTGGGTATATTTCCAATGTTAGTGCCTGGATACATTTGCAATGTGACCGCATAGGTATTTCCCCAACAGTTTTGTTAACACGTTCACTAAATGAAGCAAGCTCTTTCTAACAAACCAAACATCCAAAAACGGTAAATAATAATAATAATAATCACGCACATTTCGGCAATTTTCCTGTAACTTCCCTTCTTTATCTCCGAATATTGCTCTCTGAAGAAATCCCGGCCACAAAACAGCCCAGAGAAGATTTTAGACGCGTAATAAAATGGAAAGGAAGAGCCCATTTTCACTTAGCACTGATATTTCGGGTGTAACTGTTGATAAAACCACGCTTACTAATTTTCACTATTGCATTGGCAATCTATTTTCAGATGTAAACTGGTGCTGAGAGATGCTATGTCTGGTGAAGTGTGATACCACTAACAGACCTTCTAGAAGCTGCTAGAGCTTGTCTCGGCTGTCGATTGGGACAACTCTTCTCGGCTTCCAAGCTTTTCAGTGATCTTCTTGTACGGTCAGGAAATGGAAATAAGTGGCAGTGAAAGGAAATGCCACGTTCTCCCTGATACAGAATGCGAAAACAAAACAAAAAAATAACAAAAATAACAAATACATGAACGACATGCTCAGATGATACAGTCAAATCCTGAAGACTGCATCAGAACTTACAATATAAATAACTGCTCAAATCCTACACTAACTTGTCTCAATATCCATTAATCCTGTGCTGGTCACTGATGATAAGATTTCATGACAACGTGCAAAATTACCAGGGAGGTTGGAGACATCGAGTTACTGTTTGATTCTACGATATGAAGTTATCAAGTTATAAACAAACAAACAAACATAAAATACAAGTGATCCTGCCCCCCCCCCCCCCACTAAAGTAAAGTTGTGCACTGTCAATAAGGAAGCCAACTCCATCAAAATTTTCTGTCATCCATTGTGCAAACTTCACACGAGCACAACAAGAAGTCATGAAACCAACAAAACAAAGAGGCACGAGCTTGCTAAAAGGATCCAACAAAACGACAGTATTCAGTGTAACAAGAACAAGAGCAAACGGGCCCTCGCTCTCATTATTTCCTCATCTATAATAGATTATAATTTCTGCCTCCAGAAAAACGCTTCCTTGAAAGTGCCTAATTTCGTATGCAGTCCGTCTTCTTCGTGATTCTTCTTCCAAATCTCTTTAGAGCGCTCCCGCCCTGTCCACTAAGCTCCAGGAGCACTGCATTTCCATCAAATTCATGGCGGTTGTGCGCGGGATCTCTGAAGTAAGGGCCAACACTTGTAATCTTTTGTCTAGACTTCTGATGAGGCATTACGACCAGCAAAGTACTTCATTTACATTTCTACCCAGACCTTCATCCATTGCTCTCACTGAATGTTATCTGAACGCTGATCATAGCGTCTGAGGTGAAATACTAAAGATCTTTCTATAGTAATGTACATAAGCTGTAACTAGATTTATTCTTGCCGTGTCTGACTTTGTGAAGAATTTTAGAAGAATTGCATCCATATACGCAAACATGTCAATCACTACTTATTTAACATACCCTCATTTATATTTTTTTTAAACAAGAAAAAAATTATTATAAAATGACTGTGTTTTCACAGTCAAAAAAAAAAAAACGAATTACTAACTCAGTTTCCAATTTTGGGCCCAGCTGAAAGAAACCATAACAGCCCAATGGTAAATAAAGAATTTCCTCTACTGACAAAGATCTCAACACCTTCACCGATAATTTTAAAAGGGAAAGGCATGTGAACGCTAAACTGTACATTCCGGGGGGGGGGGGGGGAGAGAGAGAGAGAGAGAAGAAGAAGAAGAAGAACTCTGTTCAAATCTGATAACCCATCAGACAGAGTTTAGGAGCTTAGTCCGAGGAATTTATGAAAAACAAACCAAGCTTCACTACCCCTTTACTTTCCTGAATGAATGAATGAATGAATGAATGATCTTTATTTTTAAAGGGTAAAGAATTGGACATGAGGGCCCGTCTTACATTCTGACATGACATTCCCATTTGGGAAATGCGACGACATGAGTTTCAATCTCTCCTTTGTACCACTGTACCATTTGAAATATACTGTATATCATTTTTTTTAATCCAATGCTACTTCAGTAATCTCCGCGGCAATTCTGGCCTCAAACTGTACAGGTTGTACTGTTCCTCTGGAATGAGAAAATATATGGCACTGGCAACAGCATATTCCCCACCCGAACGCATGTGCCTACACTCTGGAAAATCTCATCTGGAACATATCAGACATGAACGAAGAGAGCAAATGAAACCATTTCTAGCCAGTTTCTGGTAACTATGACAGTACGATGAAACCATTTCTAGCCAGTTTCTGGTAACTATGACAGTACGATGAAACCATTTCTAGCCAGTTTATGGTAACTATGACAGTACGATGAAACCATTTCTAGCCAGTTTCTGGTAACTGTGACAGTACGATGAAACCATTTCTAGCCAGTTTCTGGTAACTGTGACAGTACGATGAAACCTTTTCTAACCAGAATCTGGTAACTATGACTGTATGAGTATTTTCACCAAAGAACAAAAACAATAATAATAAAAACAGCCAAAATTACGACCGTATCTAGAAAAAAAAAACAGCGGGGATGCTCAGTTAGGAAATGTAATCACCAAAAACGCGTAAGGGACAATATGGCAAAGCCACAGATGACATCGATTGATGAGACTTTTTAGACTTCTTGTACCGCTCGTCAATCCCAACTGTGAAATTATCTTTAAAAGGTTTTTATTTTCCTTTCATTTAACAGTGACGTGATTAGTGCACTAGTCACACGTGACTAGAGTCGGGGGCTCCAATCCGGGCGGCACGGCCCAGTCGCCCCTGCTGTAGAAACTGGTACCTGGCTTCTTCTGGAGCTTCTTTCCTGAATGAAAGGCGACCAACCAGACGCGATGCTGACTACAATATCCTCTAGTGTGCTGACAGGTCAAGGAAAATATGGACACTTAACACCATATCTCATAGATAGTATAGTAATGCATATCTTTTTTTGGCATAATAGTGCTTATCTTTACTTTACACTAATAATCGGTGTTGCACTTACTCGAACTAAGGTTCTTTATAATCTTCTCTTACTTTCCATACAATGCCATCTGATTCATATAGCATAACGATAACAGTGACAACGGTGGTATATATATATGGAGGGTGAACCAAATCAAAGTTGGAAAATGTGAATAAAAGTTCCGAAAGAACAGACAGAAACCCCTTAGTAATACCATCTGTTAGCACCAAAGAAAGCAGACAGCACCACTGTCGCCTAAGTAGCAAGCCGAGAGAATAACGCATGTCAAGACGGCGACTACGTTGCAGACATACTCCAACGAAGACGTACAGTCCGATTCTTGTCCATCAAAGCTCTGAACCTCTCCAACATACGCCGTGAAATATATGCGCTGTACGGTGATGAGTTACGAATTCCAATAATAAGCTTACAAGACGTCGACCGTCCTAGGTAAGCAGACAAGGGACGGGTGCACCGGTGGCTAAAAGTCGAGACAGAGGGGTTTTTTTACTGGAATTCGAGCGCTGATTCTGAAGCGGCGCAAAAAACACCTCAAAGCATGGCGACATTACTGAAAAACACTACTAAAACATGTATTAACATTAAAATTTGTGTTGTTTTTTTTTCATTTTCTAACTTTCATTTGATTCCCCACGTAAATTTTACACAACCAAACTTCCAACAATAAACACTTTCATACCACAAAGCAACATAAACGTATAGTAAGGGGAGAAGGAAATCAAAACTAAAAACAAAATAAAAATAAAAATACAGATATCCATTTCACTCACAGCTCAGTTCCCTCGTAGTCAAAGAGCAAAACTTTCCTTGAACAGATTCCCTGCAATGTTTTATTTCATTTCAAAACAAAAAGATACAGAAATGCTTACAGCCACCTCTTTCATGCTGGCGCCTCAACTCTGTTCCTCGACGACTTTTTAATCACACTAAAGGCCAATATTTATATAAGAACGAAAGAAAGAAAGAAAGAAAGAAAGAAAGAAAGAAAGAAAGAAAGAAAGAAAGAAAGAAAGTATGAGCTGAATGGAATTTTCCTTGCTACCATTTGTACAATACCATTGAAATCTCACCCGTCGGCAATCCTGAACCCTCAATCCTGCCTCATCCTGGCTGCATGTATTTTTTTTATATATATCAATACTTGTTCCTCTCGCGACACGTCAATGCCCTTTCTCCAATACACACAGTCAGAGAAAAGCAACGAGACGGAGAATAAAAACTGGAATCAAGCGTTCAGGCAAGAACTGTATAATGGGAACAGCTCAAGCCCCCACCAGGACACTTTCCCCAGCATTGATTGCCAATGCCACAAGAACGTGCTGAATGATATGGAAATACGAGACTCGTTGAATCTGAAAGAAATTATAAGGTAACACCGGCTTTTTTTTCCATCCCTGTCAATCGCTGAACTTGGGCTGCTGTTCCATAATAACTGACTTTCATCCGATATCATATTTCCTCTTTCTTTCCGTATGTTTGTAGTGTGTACAGCGTAATTCAGCGACTCCGCCCACAAGCAGATTTTAACCGTTTTCTGAGACGTCCCCCACCCCTAAAGCCGAAATGACCAGAGTGTCAGACTAGTATCAGGTACTGATTTTCAGACTGCGTCCACCGATACCAGGTCTCTAAGCCACCACCACTTTCCTACGAGAAGACTGTCCATTATTGACTGTCCTGCCCCCAGGTCCCAGCGGAATGCAAGCTCTATTCTATTCTCCCTACACCGTACAAAAGAAAACACCCCGACTAAGGTATATATTTCATATATTTGCTAGGCTGTAGTAAGGCCAGGCTGGAAAGACGAGACACCGGCTGATATAAAGCTAAGACATATAACAAGCATTCTTGCTCGTTTAACTTTCACACAGAATGTGGAGGTACACAGGAATGTGAAAAAAACGCTCACTAACAGAAAACAAGGAAACTACAAGAGTTTTATTTGTTTTGTTTTTTTTAAGAGAGAAATATTCACTTTTTAAGTGACAAGACCAGTGGGTAGTGCTGTCCATATGGAAAGACACGACAGCGCGCTGCAGACCTAAGAGAAGAGAAAGACTGAAAGTTAAAGAGAGCAAGAACGACTGCCAGGGCAATTTTGCCGGTTGAATCCAGCGACCTAGTCACTCGGCAAAAGAAATGGGTAACTAACTCCTTCTAGGCGTGACGCTGACCACGTCATCCTCTAGTGCGCCGACAGGAAAAAAGACATTATGGGCACAAATACCATATTCCCTTGGTACCTCTACGGCATGGCAGTCTTGCCTTTTTTTTTCTATTATCATCACAAGAGACCGCACAAGCAGTCCACTGCTGACAACTTTCCATCATGATGATGATGATGATGACAGAAACACAGAACGACTGAAAACCTTTCACAACTAACGTCCACACCCTTCATCAGTTTAACAGGACACATATATGACGCTGTTGTCCAGGAGCAATGTGAAAGATTGTTTGGTCTGTGCACTGCTTCGGGGCCCGAAGGGATTCTCCTTCTGTAAGGATGGGTCTGCAGGTAGAAGGCCGCAATGGATGAAAACAGAATGGCCAATCAATACAGTGCGGTGAGGGGGGAGAATGTATTTGCACTGACCCTGCTCGCGTGGTCTCATGTTAAATTCTGTACCGGGGAAGCACTTGCTGTTTCATTATGTCCCTCCACAAATCTCACCAACCATGCACAGTAGGTCAGGCTGTCCACTCTCGAAATACTTCCTATGAACTTTCGTCTATTTATCATCCAAGGATGTTACTCTTCTCTTCACTTCACTTTTAGAGATCACTAAATGCTGAATAGTTCTTTTTCTTAAACGAAAAGGGCGGAGAGGGGGTGTGTGTCTTATGATGCAACAAACCGAAACCAGAGAAAGGACATTTTAAGAAGTGTAAACAAAAAACAAATAAAAGGATCTCTCAAAAACGTTACATCCGGGTTTCTAAGCAACGCTCAGACCAGGCGTCCGGGAGAGACGGGCCAGGGGCTCAGCCAGAGATCATGATTAACAACAAGAATGAGCATCGTTTTTAAACAGATCAACACAAAAATATCATTTCTACCAAAAAAATAGCTGTGATAATTATTATTACTGTATTATTAATCTACAGCTTACCGACCAAAGCCATCTTACAGTAAGCTGCAGATGTAACGAGTTGTTGTTCTTCTTTGTTTTAAACAGATATGCTCCCTACTACTGGAAAATTAATTCAAGAGTTCTTACAGCAGTCTCTCTACCCTCAGGTCGCCACCCAAAATTAGGGTCGCAGTGGGGTCTGGGTTTGGGTCACGTGATATTATTTATGATAAAATGTTGGATTATTACGAAGTGACATTTACATATCATTTTTAACAATTAGTAACAAACTGATTAGTAACAAATCAATTAGTAACAAACCGACTAGTAACAAATCGATGTGTAACAAATCGATTAGTAACAAATCGATTAGTAACAAACCAATTAGTAACAATCCTATTAGTAACAAACCGATTAGCAACAATTCTACACCTTGTTTAAGGCATCGAAACAGTTTTTTTTTTTTCATCAATATAAACATTTTTTTCATGGGTCGTGCGCTACTTAACACTTTTTTTAACATATCGTGGGTCACCCATCACTCCTAATCTAAGGTCACCTGTCGCGTAGTATTGGTGATTTAGGGTCGCGCTAAAGCAAAGATTGAGAACCGCTGTTCTGCAAGGTTCAAAAAATCTGGTTTACATTATATTTTCTCCCATTACCACTGTAACTAACGGCGAGTTCCTTTTCCTTATAGCATTTTCCTCAAAAGAGAGCTCCTATACAGCTCCCTGACATCGCTCAGCGTTCAGACGGGAGACAGACAAGACCTGTATAAGTAATTCTGTTCATTCAAAAAGAGCACAAATATGAGGAAAATACACAGCAAGGATGGAAAAGAAGTGAGACCAACCGCTCTGCCGCTATCACTCAAACCGCTGTGAGTGGTACACCCTCTCCCCCCCCTCCCCACAACATAACCACAGCTACGGCATTATCTATTTAATATGTTCGTATCTGCTTGTGTTCCTTGCAGAATTTACTCAACTACTACCACAAACAAAAACAAACCATCCACAGCAGATCTGTATTGTTCTGAATTAACGATGGCCAGGCCAGAGATGTGGTTCCGATGGTAAAGGTGAAGGTAAACAAAAGCAAACAATCCCCCCGTTTCCATGCCACTAAGGCACACTGGTGACAGGGTGTTATGTCCGCATTTAACTTTCTACGCTGGAGTCTAATTAGCAGCATGGTATTACACACAGGTGAAGGACAACAGACCGTCTTCTGCCAATGACAAGAAGACTACAGCATCCCGTAACCACAATCATCATTACGTGCATCAATAAAATGTCCCACAACAATCAGAATACGAAAATAACGGGAAGGAACTAAAACATTTCTTATCTCAATTGTAAAAAAAAGGACAATTCTCAATGCAATTACAAGCTAGGACGGACGTGTCTTCATTTTCCTATAAATCTGAGTGCGATATAACGAGCTTATGGCCCGTGGCACGCACGTTTATATTTTAGGAACTATGGCTCTGTATAAAGCGTCCATGACCGTCCAAATATGACTGAAGGCAAACAAAGATGTGGCCTCACAGAAGAATGTTAATTTGGATACCTCAAGACTTGATAAAAGCCAATTATATATATATATATATATAAAACAACAGAAAGGATGTTGAGCAATAGAGAGCTCACCTGGGCAAGAGCAGAAAAAAAGGCGAAGGACAGGCATTTGTGGAAAACCCTTGCGGAAGCCCCATGTGCCCTGGGCACTTAAGGTTCAGATATATATATATATATACCAATAACACAACATCACATTTACTGGCCCTATCGTATATGGCGGGGCGGGGAGGGGAGAGAGAGAGAGAGAGAGAGCTTGACAACATAACAAAATGAAAGATACAAGCAATGGCTTGATTTTTAAAAAAAAATCATACTATGCTGATGGGAAACATGCAACACCCGAAAATAATATCCACGACATTAAGCACTTTAAAAAAACGAACAGAAGTTTTATGCGTGTCATGAAGACTTGTTTGTTTTCAAGAAAAGAAAACAGACAAAATCCGAAAATAATTTCATATCCCCACATTTTAATAATCCGGTATACACAGAAAACAAAATTCGAGGGCAAAGAACATTTCTGCACCAATTTATATTAACTGTTTTTGTGATTAAAATACGCAGCCTCGGTTTCGAATATGGTAATTCGGCATTCATGGCATGAGAATGTGTCGCTATTGATGGCACTCGCGACATTTTCAGGAGCACTTAGATCTAACTGCCTCGTATGACAATAAAAATTTTTTAAAAAACCTCCAAGGAAGCAACGCGCGTACGATAATGGGGCACGTTTTATCACGAGAACGATTGCAAAGATCGACCCTGAATAGTGCCAGCCTGATCGTTTCCATGCCGGGCTAGTAATATCTGCATACACTCCACTGTCCTCAGAAATCCGTTTCTGAACCAAGCTGCTGCTATTTTCAAAGAACCTTCCCCTCTGTTGTGACTTGCATCTGTTCGGAGCGAAGGTGGCCAACACCCTGTCCAATCTGTGCGGGGTTGTTCCCTTTTTGTAGTGATAAATCATTCTTGCACTCGAGACAGGTCTTAAGTCCATCGATCCCCTAACCCGTCAGTGTATGTCGTTAGACCTAGGTGGCTCGGGCACTAAGAGAATGGGGGGGGGGGGTGGATAGACAAGCAAAGATGACCTACACAGAAGTGATGAGAAAGGGGCAGACAAAGAGGTAGACCTAAACAACGATGGCGAGACAAGCTAGAAGACACACGCTCTTGGAGTCGACAACTGGCAAGAAAAGATCATGAACAGAGAGAAGTGGAGAAGTGTCATGTCTAATTTTTCCATTTCTATTTTTTACATAGCATTCCATGTGAATTTATATTTTATCTTCTATCTCTCTCTCTCTCTCTCTCTCTCTCTATTTCTTCGTCCTGTGTGTTTTCGTATGATTAAGGTTTACACTGAAATGTCACAACTGTGTACTAGTTAAGTAATAAAGCTGTTCTTACTTTTTTCCCTAGTTTATACATTTTGTTATCACAGTTTTCTACAGCGGCGTCGTGTATAGTTATATACTTAGTTTTATATACTTAAACATTAATTATTCGTCAGTTAAATACAGCTCCTACGACAACAACAGCCAGCTCAAGGTGTCAAGCACGCGTTGGTGCATCCTTCCCTTCTACTCTAAGCCTGCAGTTCTCAACAGTTTTACTTCCCTGACTCCAGGCCACCCCCAAAAACGTATATTTGCAAACCAAATGCGAGAGAGAGAGAGAGAGAGAGAGGAGGCTACACGAAATTGGAAACTCTTCGGTTACGGTGACGAGAACCTAAGGCCCACAGGTGCGTCAGTGAAGGGATTCCGGTGCTGATAACTGTTAAGTTCCCCCCTTCAACCCCCACAACCAACACACACACACGCACACTTTTCCACTGAAACAGCTCTGGGTTTCACGCCTACAGATCAAACTGTTGACAGATTCCAGACACATGATACATACCCATAAGCTAGAACAGGGATATCCGACTTCAAGGGCCCAAGGGCCACAAGTCTATCGACAAGTGGAGTGCCGGGCCACATCTAACTCAACCGCTTTTTTTGTTGTTGTTGTTGTTGTTGTTGTTGTTGGCGAATTACACACGATGCTTCGGGGAATTTTATTATAGACTGCTCAATCAATCAAATCTTTGTTTATTCCTTTATTTCGCAGCATAAGACGATAACTCATCTTATCTTGGTCTTGTCTTGTCTTCTAGCTCCCCGGAACTGCCAACTGTTATTCTTTACGGCCGATGCTGTGAAAGTGTTGAAGCACAATATCGTGTCGGACTGACGGTTATGGCAGCTACTTTCTCAGTCCCTGAGTGCAGCTGAAAAGCCGGGGGTGTGCAGTACTTCTTTAGCAGGCTCCACCACCCTAGGGACTATGGTCATTCCTGCCCTGTTCTTTAGCAGACTCCACCACCGCCATGGGGACAATGGCATTCCCGTCCTGTTCTTTAGCAGACTCCACGCTCAGGGGGACTATGGCATTCCCGTCCTGTTCTTTAGCAGACTCCACGCCCAGGGGGACTATGGCATTCCCGTCCTGTTCTTTGGCAGACTCCACGCCCAGGGGGACTATGGCATTCCCGTCCTGTTCTTTGGCAGACTCCACGCCCAGGGGGACTATGGCATTCCCGTCCTGTTCTTTGGCAGACTCCACGCCCAGGGGGACTATGGCATTCCCGTCCTGTTCTTTAGCAGACTCCACGCCCAGGGGGACTATGGCATTCCCGTCCTGTTCTTTAGCAGACTCCACGCCCAGGGGGACAATGGCATTCCCGTCCTGTTCTTTAGCAGACTCCACGCCCAGGGGGACTATGGCATTCCCGTCCTGTTCTTTGGCAGACTCCACGCCCAGGGGGACAATGGCATTCCCGTCCTGTTCTTTGGCAGACTCCACCACCGCCATGGGGACTATGGTATTCCCGTCCTGTTCTTTAGCAGACTCCACCACCGCCATGGGGACTATGGCATTCCCGCCCTGTTCTTTAGCAGACTCCACCACCGCCATGGGGACTATGGCATTCCCGCCCTGTTAGCCAGCCTAGTTACTGGGGGTACAAAAAGAGAGGTGGGACAGAGTCTTGGTCAGCTATGGTTTGCTAAACCTGACGTGAATATGTCAGCTATGATTCGCTGACTGTCAAAGCGGACACCGCCTACACCCGCTCTTGCCTGATAATATTAATTTTAATGAGAGAAACTACATGTTCATAACAAACTCCCGGGCCATCATTTGGACACCATGAGCTAGAGAACAAACTATTATGTTAGTGCACCGCTGCAGCTTACGACATGAACAAACTCCAGGGAACTACTGGAGACTATCATTAACTGGCAGCAAACTCCAGTAACTATCGTGGCCGTAGTTAAATACAGCAAGCCAGACTGGTTTTATAAACTACACATAAGCTACTGATTGTAGTAAACTACTGCAAGCTATCATGACTGTAGTGAACTACAACAATCTACCATGACTGCAGTGAACTACAACAAATCACTACGATTACTGCTATCTACATAATTTACAATACAGTAATGTAGTCTGGATGATGCTACGCCTGGATGGTCAGTAAAGAGATACAAAGAAGACTGGAATCAGCTGAAATGTGGTTCTTAAGTATAACGATGTCCACGGGACAGCTAGAAAATCGAACGAGGAAGTTGTGAAAGAGGCACAGGAAACAGGGGGAGACTATAACAAAGATCAGAAAATGCCAATCCAAATTTGTGCGGGGGGGGGGCATGTTTGGAAGAGAGGCGGGGTAGAGCATCTAGAGGCAACAGGGAAGACCGAAGGTAGAAAAGACAGAGAGAAAGATGTTTGATGGTTTGGCATCCTGGTAAGTGAAATGCTCAGTGACAAGCCTGCTGACATGCACAGGGGATCGAGGGTTATAGAAGGACATGATATCCTATGCCTGTTGGCAGAGACCTTGAGAATGTGTGTGAATGTGAAGAACTGCAACACACTACCACGACTGTAACAATCCAAACAAGCTGCCATGAAAGCTACGCACAAGAAATGTACTTCGTACAAAATATAAAATGTAGTTCGGCCTCACGAGTTACTACGCGAGACCTTCACAATTCCGATTCCTCAAACTTTTCACTGTTTAAATACAACTCTGACGCAACGTCTTTTCTTTTTTTTTTAAAGAGGCGCATTTCCGCTGACTCAACTCAAAAATTGCTTCCACAACCTTGCCAACAACACCTGTATAACTACAACAAAAACGTTAACAATCAATACAAAATCCCAGCACCGCCTCTGTTGCAGGACAATTACAACAACAACCCAGCCTGTAAGCAACAACAACAAGACAATTCTTACATCCAGCACTGTTACCATGGCAGTCATGTAAACAGTTTGTACACTGAACCTCATAGCTTTGCCATCACAAAAAAGATCTGTCCCGGTTCTAAGGACGAACGTCCTCAGACACTGCTGAAAGCAAAGATTTATTCTGCTGTACTTTTTTCCTTACTGATTCCATTTCTCATTTCTTTACACAAATAGTCCCCGCTTTACGACGATACCCGACCATCGATCCGGTGGCCTCTTGCAAATTTACAACCAATTTTTTTTAGAGCACACAGCATTTATTTCATGTAAAACTACTACTGCATCAGCAACAGGGCATCTTGCTCACAACCGAGAGGCCTACAGGAGTGCTGTTAGGAAGGCAAAGTTCCGCAAGGGACATGCAAATGAATGAATAAATGAATACTACTTGCTTCAAAGTATGTGTACAAATGTATAAGGTCTATCTGGTTTATTTTTATGTTTCGATGTAAAGCATAATGCCTACTGCCAGTAAACTACCGTATACTCACCCGTTTGAAATTCGCTCTATGTCCATTCGCTTTCCATTCGTCGGAACGAACCCCCTCCCCCACCCCGAAAAGACAACCGCGAGGACTACTCATCAATACCTTTTGCGCCCCTCCCCCTACACACTCTTAGGGTTCCATTTGTCATTCCTTTACATAATTTCATTATTCCCTGCCGGCTCCCGCCCACCTTTCCATTTATCATTCCTTTATAAAAAATCATTTCGTTTCCTGTATGATCACACTCTTTTCACTTTCAGCATTCGAGTTGTTTCCCTTGTAAAATCTAGTCCTAACAGGCACAGTGATAAGATTATATATATATATAAACACACCCCTAAAAACAAACCATTATATCAGTGCTGGTGAGCCCCTGCTACACTAAAGTACAGATAACCACGTGCAACTTTGATCCAAACCAATCTATATCCATACTACACTAAGGTAAGACTCCTTCAGTTGCAATCCACATTACCAACCCATACCCCTAACTACACTAATATATGTCTCCTTCAATTGCAACCCACATTACCAACCCATACCCCTAACTACACTAATATATGTCTCCTTCACTTGCAATCCACATTACCAACCCATACCCCTAACTACACTAATATATGTCTCCTTCACTTGCAATCCACATTACCAACCCATACCCCTAACTACACTAATATGTCTCCTTCAATTGCACCCCACATTACCAACCCATACCCCTAACTACACTAATATATGTCTCCTTCAATTGCAATCCACATTACCAACCCATACCCCTAACTACACTAATATATGTCTCCTTCACTTGCAATCCACATTACCAACCCATACCCCTAACTACACTAATATATGTCTCCTTCAATTGCACCCCACATTACCAACCCATACCCCTAACTACACTAATATATGTCTCCTTCAATTGCACCCCACATTACCAACCCATACCCCTAACTACACTAATATATGTCTCCTTCAATTGCAACCCACATTACCAACCCATACACCTAACTACACTATGTCTCCTTCAGCTGTAACCCACAATACCAACCCTGATAAAATATGCAAACGTGTTGGTCTCTGAACAAACTAGCCATCATGCCTAAAATTCAGCACAGAAACTGAAAACTTGGCCCAAAGCAATAAAAAAAGTATTAAGAGCCAGCACAATTTAACTCCAGACCAAACTAATCTCATAACTGATAGAAATAAATTATGAAAAGGAAATATAATTATGTTTGTTATAGTATATCTGCAACTTAGTCTAACTTATCAGAGAATCAGTTTTCCTTTCTGAGTTCACTCAGCAGTGGTTCATCATCATCATCATGTGCCGTGCCGACTGGCGTTGGCTATTATGCTTCTCCAAAGTACACGATCCTTCATGCAGGCCATCAGCTCAGTTGGTGATCTCCTCTCACACCATCCCGTCAGACTGTCCGGTATCATTTCTCTTGGTCTTCCTCTTGATCTTCTTTCTTCTATTTTTCCTGTTGTTATAATATTTTCAATGCCCCCTCTTCTCATTGCATGTCCTATGAAAGTACATTGTCTCTCTCTTATCTTTTTGACAAGGTTTTTTGTCTCTCCATCTCTTCTCATACATTCTTCATTAGTTATTTTTGCTGTCCAGGGGATTCGCATCATTTACTTCTAATAAACCACATTTCTGCTGCTTCCAATGATTTTTGTGCAGACTTGCCTATTGTCCATGATTCACTTCCATATAACAAGATAGGTTCAATATAGCATTTTAGGACTCGTTTTCTAACATTCATTGATAAGGATGTGTTAGTTAATATGTTTCTCATTCTCTGAAATGCAGTCTTTGCTCGGCCTATTCTGTTCCTAATTTCTGTTCTGCATTTCCCATCTGAAGTTATTACTTCAGTGGTTCAGTGATAAGTGGTTATCAAATCATTTTATTTTCCTCTTTATGCAGCTACCATTTCATGTAAAATTACTGTTAAGTAATTTCTTAGAGATAAAAACTCAGATATATATGCTCCCATAGAACACATATAAATTCACAGATACATATGTCCTACAAGTCTTTATGTCACTTTTTTTTAAACCTGTAGTATCACTTTTATGTCACATCTGGGTGTTAACAGAAAACAGAACAAGACATCTATTCTGACTCCATCAAAAAATTGCTGCCAACAACTGTAGGGCCATGATCTAAAGTCAAGACTTCTTGCTAACATTCAGAAACAACTTTTTATACTTCAAATATCAAAAGGAAGATGAGTTTGTTTTTTCTGTCTACTGAGAATGTAACATAAATGTAAGATTACATAAATATACGATGTTTTCAATAACATATCACATCTTTACAGTGAACTCATTAAATAATAATGAAGGAAGGTAAAAAAAAGGATGTTCAAGCTGAATACAGCAAGGAAAAAAAATAACAGAAAAAAGTTCCATATTATATTAAATATTCTTATATCTTATATCCTTCCCGTGCCATTAAACGTCACACAGGGCTCGCAAAGTAGTTCGCCACATTTTCCTGTCTTCGGCGAGTCTTTCAACCTCATCAAAGGATTTTATGCTGTTAATTTGGCCTCTCTTAACAATGTCCTCAATATTAAATATTGCAAGGAAAAAAAGAAAACAAACTGAAACTCGTACACTACACCTGGGACAGATTTGGTATTAACCGTCCGAATGAATGACATTACTATCAATGAAATCATTACCTTGTGTAATCTACGCAGAGAACAGACAAATAAAACTTTGCTTGCACTGTTAGCTCATGCTCAAATTAAATATATATTTATGCATTTTAAAATGTTTTGCAATAACTGATGCAACTGTCATTATGCAAAACAGCACAGAGCTTGTGCACATACAAAATGTAGTCTGAAAACTTTTAATACACACATACACACACCAAATGAACCCAATGGTATGGATATAAGTTATACAATCTACATTCAAACCAAAAGGAAAACACACAATGATTACCGAACTTTTTTCATACTGAGGCACATCTGCTAGACTCTCGTGCAGTTAACCATATAATTTTAGCATTTTCTGAGTTTTATACACTACACTGACTAAACTGACAAATTATATGTATATGATTTCACTGACAAATTCTTTTTAAAAAACCCACTGTGAGCGATTGTAGGTTTTATTATACAGGGCGTTCTTCTCAAGATGAAATGTGAACCTGCCTGAAAGCACAGCCCATTTCTTCTCGCGCTGTACTCGGAGTAATAACTAAACTTTTTGGTGTTCTCTGTCTGGTGGGTACTTTTCATATGAATAGGCAACAACAACAAAAACGCCATGTAATATGTTTAAAAAAATGTTTTAACTAACAATTTGGATGCACACCTTTATCTCTCTCGCGGCAGGCCACTGAGCTGAGACACACGTTTGAAAAACTGATTAATAGAACTCGGGAATTTGTTTCAAACTGGGCTCGCAGCCTTCTACAAATCCTACCTCAACCATAGAAGAAATTAAGTTAACCTTAGCATCACTGAAATAAGCAAACAAACAAACAAAAATCATTATCTTCGAGCTCTGGTTGCTACACGACCCTGTGTGGACACCGACTGCAGATTCTTTAATGGAACAAGGAAAGAAATTAACTAGTTTTATAAATTTTTTTAAATTGAATAAAATTTCACATATAAAACAAAAAAACGTATAAATATTTTTAAAACTAAAACTGTGTAGGCCTTAACTTTAAATTTTATTTACCTGTTGCGATTTTCTTTTCCGTGGGCATGGAGCTGAAGGAAACTGTTTTCTTTCGTATAGGTCGTCTGCTTCCATCCTTGTTCATTAGACTTGATCGTCGCGGCAGCACTTGGCCTGGTAAATTTGTATCCGAATTGCATACTCCATATTCGTCCTCGTCGTCGTCTTCTTCTTCGTTTTCTTCATCGCACACATTGTTATCTCCGTTTAGAAACACATCCTCTGGTTTTTCTTCCATTGTATTTACAAACCCATTCGAGTTTTCCTCCTCATCCGCCATGTTTTCTAATCATTTCTAGACAGCCCCATTCCGAAGCTGGGGGAAAAAGTTAAACTTTGACCCGAAGTGTGTTTCTTGCATTAAATTGAGTTTAAAGTGCTTGTTTTGTTGCGATTCCTGTACTAAAATGTATATTACACCTATCACATTTCAAATTATGTTTTCCAGTATCGTATTTTGGTCAATATTCAACTCAGCAGACCTGAAAACCCTATTTTATAATTAACTATTCCGTGAACCCTGCGCAGTTGAACCAAAGCAATGGTCGACAGTTAGTACTGTGCTAAGGCACGTCATCGCAGATGGACAACCACTGGATCGGGCTCAGAGAGTTAGGCAGAGTGGAGTACTTCGAGGCCAGTGAACCGACACCGCTGCTTAGACTGAAAGAGCTGGGAATACAGATCGGTACGGCCATCTATCAGGCCTCCTATCAGGATCTGGAGAGGACTGGGGGCTTTGCCATATCGACAGGGATCAGGATCTGATGTGACTAACAACCTCGAACGCTGAAGAAGCCACGGCCAGGAACTAGAGGCATACTGGACATGACAGACAACTTGTCAACCAACACAGGACAGGCACTATCAGCCGTAGGACAGTGGGGGGAGGGGTGAGATCTGAGCACCCATGGACATGTCCGAAGTGCAGCGATGATGACCCAGACCATAAATCATAACCATAAATCATATTGCACGTGTCGACTGGCACCGACTCAGTTCAAAACTGCTTCTGACTCAAAATCTTTTTTGTAAATGAATTCCGCAAGATATTGCAAGAGTACCATTTACAGTTACTATGAGAAACAGGGAATGTCTTTTTAAAAAAAAGAGAAAGCAAATGTGGAAACGACCCTAATTAAATCCATAAGAAAACGTTAATGATCATTGGTTCTAAGGACTGCAAACGCGCCACAAACAGCCTCTGTCAGTCAAGTCCAGCTCCTGGCCTTCCCGTGGCAGAACTGTTTAAACTGACAGGAGAAGGGGCGAGGGCGAATATCTGGCGCCTGAAAACCAGTTACTTAGGGTAGATGAGTGGCACATTTGGTAGCTCATCTGCCGCTGTTGGCGAGATTTTCAGCTGCCGTGCGTGGAGCGGTGCTCCTCCCAGCCAATGAAGAAATTTGCAAATGAGGTTGCCGCGCAGCATCACTACAGAAAAGGTGGTAGAAAGGATAAAGCGAAGCAAACAGTCAAATCACGGCACCTCTGGTCTGGAGGTCGGCCACGTCCTGAGTGCAGTCATATCGGGTGAAATGCATGAACCGGCTTGTCCCAGAGGTTAAGACACTGCTGGCGAGACTCTTCAAATGCCGCGCGTGGAGTGAAGCTCCTCCCGGTCAAGGAAGCAAATGCGGAAAAGAAATAAAGGTTGCTGTGCGGCATCGATGGGAAAAGGTGGTGGAAAGTGAAGTTTAAACGGTATGTCCAGTAGTATCGCTACGAGAGCTATACCACGGCACCTCTTCTCTAGAGGCCGCCCACGTCCGAAATACACCTACACTGGTGAAATATGCCTAAACCGGCACACACCAGGGGCGGAACTTGATGGCTAGACATGTCATGCCACCTCCGCTCTAGAGGTCGGTAACGCCTGATAAACACTCATACTGGTGAATTTTGCCTAAACCGGCTTATACCAGGGGTGAATCTTGAAGGCTATGCATGTCACAGTACCTCTGCCCTAGAGGTCGGTCACGTCCCAAACACGCCCATACTGGGATAATGCCTAAACCGGCTCAACCCAGGGGTAGAAGTCACTAGTGGCGAGGATTCGTCCTCCTGGACAAAAGCTCCATCCTGGTCACAACTAGGAAGGGTAGCGGCCACGACCGCAAAATGCTGAAGTCGGAGACACTGGACAAGGGAAGTCTAGATAGGCAACCACCTCTCACCCGGCGGGGATGTTTGCGTATCCTAATCACGCTGAGGTTTTCCGGTGAGAAAGTCCAATTCTGGCCTGGGTGGGCTACCGCCTCTCACCCAGCGGGGATGCACTGATATCCTAAACACGTCGAGGTCTTCCGGTGAGAAAGTCCAACCCTAGACTAAACTGGTGCAATGAAAACTACGGTGTCACGCAATCCCGCTTCCGAGACCCACCAAGAATACATGCTAAAGCACTGTGATATTCTGAACCCCGTGGATCTCGTGTGGTCTATTCGGGGACCACACAGGGGACCACGGGACTTAACGAGGACCACAGGCGTAAATTCAGTAGGTTCACAGTGCGGTTTTTGGTGGTAGAAGTGAACGAAGAAGAAGAAGAAGTTAATGATCATTCATTGGACATACACTGAGAAGGAAAGGGCTTGAAAACATCATAGCAACAGAAAAGATAAATGGGAAGAGAGGAAGAGGATGCCAAGAGAAAAAAATCACGGACAGTTTAACAAAAAGTTACCACATGAGCTGGTCCAAAAATATAAACGAACGAGATTTATGGAAAAGAATTACCGTCAACACCTACCGGCACGACACATGATGATGATGATGATGATGTCGCACAACTCATTCTTATCGAAGTAAAACTCCCAGTGCTAAGAACAGTTGGGTTTTTGGTAAGTTTTTTTTATTTTGAACGCTGTGGACTCTCATTCGTGGATCCTGATCAATGTACGTTGACTCAAGATATCTTTTATGAAGCAGGTAGATGTTAGCTGCGTGGAGCAACTTCTCGTGTGACTGATTCCAGCAATACAGTCATTAACCGACTTGCGGCCACATTTATAACCAGCCATCAGCCGTAAGTCAATTTGGCTATATGCTGGCCGTTATAGGTGAGGTCAGACACTTAGGTACAAGTCATTGTTACAGCGTGTTGCAAGATAAATAACCATCTTTACCTTTACTTTAAAATACGAATGGAACGCACATTAACGCAGTATCTGTATGGAAATTAATCACAAAATATGAACCATCTTCTTATCTGTTTAGCTTATGTTATTAGCGTCGCAAGGAGTTCAGAGCAAGGTGAGAGGCTTGGGTAGCTGTCATGTTAGTGCCTTTCACCCCGTCTATCTACTTTTTCCCTGGTCGCCCTCGCGCGCTATATCCGGGTGTTTTCGAGTCGTGTGTACGTGCAGACGGTTGTTCCGGATTTGTGTTTATCAAATGCTCCAACCATTTAACTCTGATTTTCGACATAGTTCTTAACCAGCCTTGTTCGCACCATTTGCCGGATTATTTCATTTAAATATGAATCACAACACACTACATGCGGAATCATATCATAATAACTTTTCAGTGACTCACATAAATGTACATTACAGGCATACTCACTAGATTATGCTGAAGTGTGCAGTTTCATCTTCTTCACTTGTCTTGTGATGAATTTCTAGTGAATGCAGCAAATATTTGTAAATTAATTACATAACACAACACATTAAACAGTCTATGAGACCTCGTCAATAAGCGCAAAAGAACCGATTATGTGCGTGACTGTACCGGATGTGCTTATGCATTTCATCGGCTAAAATAACAGGCAGAGTGAGAATTGACGAGGGTTATATTGCTAAAGCTGTATTAAACAGACTGCAGGAAAGTGAAGAGCATGAATGAAAGAACAATGTAGTTTAAGGAGATTGCTAGAGCTGGGACAAATTAAAGGCTGCTGGCTGGAAATCCCAACAATGTGGCACACAAAAAGCATCGTAAACAACCAACACTTAACAAGAACTATCACTAAGCAAACTCTTGTGTGTGTTCTGCCGCATTTGATGAAGCATATGAATAATTAGAGTATAAGTATACAAAATTAAGTATGTAACTATACACGAAGTCACTGCAGTAAAGCTGTGATAGCAAAATGTATAAACCAGGAAAAAATTAGGAACAGCTTTATTACTTAACAAGCACACAGTTGTGACGTTTCGGCGTGAACTTTAATCATACACAAAAATACACAGGACGAGGAAACAGAGAGAGAGAGAGAGAGAGAGAGAGAAGGTAAAATATGAATTCACATGAATGATATGTAAAAAAAAAGTAGGAATGAAAAAAAATAGAATAAAATAAAATAGATGAAGCACTTAGCTGTGACTTGTAAGACGCTGTGGCTTGTACGAGGCTGTGTTCAGAAGTGCGCATTGTGGAGTGTAGAGAATGTTTAAATGGAGACTTGTGATGTGTGATATGTGGTTTGTAAATGGGGGGGGGGGGGTGGTGGTGGAAAGGGAAGAGTGTGATACATTGCTACTCTAGCCCGCTGTTGGCGAGATTCTTCAGCTGCCGTGCGTGGAGCGGTGCTCCTCCCGGCCAATGAAGAAAGGTGCAAATGGGGTTGCCGCGCAGCATCACTACAGAAAAGGTGGTAGAAATGATAAAGCGAAGCAAACAGTCAAATCATGGCACCTCTGGTCTGGAGGTCGGCCACGTCCTGAGTGCAGTCATATCGGGTGAAAAGCATGAACCAGCTTAACCCAGAGGTTAAGACACTGCTGGCGAGACTCTTCGAATGCCGCGCGTGGAGTGAAGCTCCTCCCGGTCAAGGAAGAAACTGCAGAAAAGAAATAAGGGTTGCTGTGCGGCGCCGATGTGAGAAGGTGAAGGAAAAGATAAAGTGAAATTTAATCGGTATGTCCAGTAGTATCGCTACGAGAGCTACACATACCACGGCGCCTCGGCTCTAGAGGCCGGCCACGTCCGAAATACACCTACACTGGTGAAATATGCCTAAACCGGCACACACCAGGGGTGGAACTTGATGGCTAGACATGTCATGCCACCTCCGCTCTAGAGGTCGGTAACGCCTAATATACACCCATACTAGTGAATTATGCCTAAACCGGCTCACACCAGGGGTGAATCTTGAAGGCTACGCATGTCACAGTACCTCTGCTCTAGAGATCGGTCACGTCCCAAACACGCCCATACTGGGATAATATGCTTAAACCGGCTCAACCCAGGGGTAGAAGTCACTAGTGGCGAGGATTCGTCCTCCTGGACAAAAGCTCCATCCTGGTCACAACTAGGAAAGGTAGCGGCCACGACCGCAAAATGCTGAAGTCGGAGACACTGGACCAGGGAAGTCTAGATAGGCAACCACCTCTCACCCGGCGGGGATGTTTGCGTATCCTAATCACGCTGAGGTTTTCCGGTGAGAAAGTCCAACTCTGGACTGGATGGGCAACCACCTCTCACCCAGCGGTGATACACGGGTATCTCAAAACACGTCGAGGTTTTCCGGTGAGAAGGTCCAACTCTGGCCTGGATGGGCTACCACCTCTCACCCCGCGGGAATGCACTGATATCCTAAACACGTCGAGGTCTTCCGGTGAGAAAGTCCAACTCTAGACTAAACTGGTGCAACGAAAACCACGGTGTCACGCAATCCGCTTCAGATACCCACCAAGAATACAGGCTAAAGCCCTGCGATACTCTGAACCTCTTTTGGTCCTCTCGGGGATCTCGTGTGGTCCTTTCGGGGACCACACAGGGGACCACGGGACCTAACGAGGACCACAGGCGTAAATTCAGTAGGATCACAGCGCGGTCTTTGTGGTAGAAGCGAACGAAGAAGAAGAAGAGAAGAAGAAGAAGAAGAAGAAGAGAAGAAGAAGAAGAAGAAGAAGAAGCTACTCTAGCTTGGAGAAGGTAGAATAGGTGATTATATTTGGGGTATAGAGGTTGTAATCTGATGTTGTGAGGAGGTTCTGAACTATATGTTACAAGTGAGAAAGGTGTGAAACTTAGTGCAGAGGAAATATAACTGTGGAAGAAGCGAATGTTAGTTGTAGCTGAATTGCGAGTCCAAACCATGTAGTTCTAGTGTCCCATATTGCTGAATGCAGCGGTTCTCAAGCGCTAGGCGGCTTCTGTCATGGGCGTGACATTGTTTGATGGTTGTTACCAGAAAATTATTTGCCTCTGTGATTGGGGCTATTGAAATGATTAGGGACTGGTTTTAAAGCATGCTGGGTGATATGATACACTTTTTATCTTTAGTTTTGGCCATTGTGTCATCCCTCAACCGTTTCCCGTCACTTTGCCCGGACTCGATCTTTTGACACTTTTCAGGATTCCTAGTGGCTGGTGAAAATAAACATCTTTCATGGACGACTTATAAATATCCTTACATCTCAGTTTAGCTACACTTAGTAGGCTCCTATATTATTTGTTTGGGTACTTGAATTTGAAGAACGGCCATGCACTGCTGTAGAAATGGGCCTCCTTGCACTCAGGACACTACCATATGTACTCAGCCTTTAATGTTAGTGCTGTTCGTATTGTGTGCTGGGTGATAGTGCCTATGGCACATTGACTGAATACAGCTTGATCTTTTCCGCATAGTTCTGAATGTCTGCCACTGACCTTCGTTATTACCCTTTCGCATAGTCTTTGATAATATGTGATACATTCAACATTTTTTTTTGTTCATCTCCCTGCAAGTTTAAGAGGGTGGCTGTTATAATGCTTACCTTGTCCATTTGTAGGTTGCTCGTGGTCGTTGCTTTACCGCCATTTCTTTACCTTTGATATCGGCATGTCCTGGGCAGTAAATCCAAATTAGTGAGGAGATCTGTGACTCTTTTAATTTGACCAACCAATTGCGACACATCACCTGGTTTTCGATTTTTTAAAAACATGCTTTGTGAGTCTGATAATATTACGGCCTGTGATGTTCGCTGGTTTGTAGCCAGTTTATGACTCGAGTGGTTGCTTCGGTCTCCATCCTTGTGCTGGATGTAGTTGTGGTGAAGGCTCCCCGGCTCGCTTGGGTATACAGTTGCTATCACTTCTTTCTTCTGTTTCTAGCCATCGTATCTTCTGATGCTGTTACTGCCTTCACAAATGAAAGTTTAGCAAGGCATCTTGCTCACAACAGAGAGGCCTACACGAGGCAAAGTTCCGCAAGGGACATGCAAATGACTGACTGACTGAGTAGTAGTAGTAATAGTAGTAGTAGTAGTAGTAGTAGTAGTAGTAGTAGTAGTAGTAGTAGTAGTAGTAGTAGTAGTAGTATGTGACAGATAAAAGGGATGGCGACTGCAGTAAAAATATCGGATGTTGTATGTTTTTCATTTATTCCCTCACTTTGTAAAACTGCACCATACACCTCTATCTAGAAGTAAGACGCCTCCTTACCTCCGTCAGTCTACGGGACAAGGGGTCCGTCAGGGGTGCATATTATCACCCTACTTATTTAACTTGTATACTGAAAATATAATGAGGAATGTTAGAGAAGACGTAGACAAAGAATATTACGATGCCATAACAATTGGAGGTTATGAAATACCAGAGATTAGATATGCTGATGACACAGTGTTACTGTCCACAACACAAAAAGGAATGAAAAAACTAATTATGTCAGTCCGTAAGAACAGCGAAGAGCAGAACCTCTATCTTAATGCAAAGAAAACTAAATTGATGACAACTGACAAAACAAACAAGGCAGTTGAAATATATATCAGTGAGGAAAAATTAAAAGAAGTGGAGAGTTTTGAATATCTTGGATCACTACTAACTAATAATGGAGATACAGTGAGGGAAATTAAAAGGAGGACATTTATTGCTCTTCAGAAAGTAAAACAACTAAAGAATCTGTGGAGAGGAACAGACAGAACTACAAAAATAAGATTTTTAAGGGCATGCATCTTTCCCATCGTAACATATGCCTGTGAGACCTGGACACTTAACAAAACAGCTGAGAAACACATAAATGCCTTTGAATGCAAATGCTACAGAAGAGTTCTCCAAATATCGTGGACACAAAAAAGAACAAATATATCTATACTACAAGAGCTTAATATTGAAGAAAGCTGGCTAGTAAAGAGAATTAAAGAGAGAAAACTGAAATATTTTGGACATATTAAACGTCATGATAATTTAGAGAAGACCGTAATGGAAGGATACATAATGGGAAAAAGAAAAAGAGGAAGACCAAAACGAAGATGGCTGCAAGACATCGTTGACGATCTGCAAATGGATGCATCAGCAGCAGGCCATCTTGCTCACAACCGAGAGGCCTACAGGAGTGCTGTTAGGGATGCAAAGTTCCGCAAGGGACATGCAAATGAATGAATGGCACCTCTATCTACCTTTTTTAGTAGTAGTAGTAGTAGTAGTAGTAGTAGTAGTAGTAGTAGTAGTAGTAGTAGTTTAGAGTGCGGAAAAAAGCAGTAAAATCTGAGCTGGCGAAGAAGTAGCTTTTTTTCTGTTTGTGCGCGACCTCCGAAAGAAATAAGCCAGTGCGTAACGCTCCGCCCATCAACCCGCTTATCTGTTATCCTGCATTTACGGGCCTCCCGAGACACACCATTAAAACAGGAAAAACTCTCATAGTTCCTCTGTGTGTATGTGTGTTTTTATAAGAGAGAGAGAGAGAGAGAGAGAGAGAGAGAGAGAGAGAGAGAGAGAGAGTTAAATGACGATTTTTAAGTAAAAAATCATCTTCATTTATAATAAATTTGAAAAAAAAAATGAATGTGTCAAGACTAAGAACATGGTGAACATAGTTTGACTGGTTGATCTTTATTTCAAAAGGGTTAAGAACTGGGCACGCAGGCCCGTCTGATATTCTGCCCTTTATCATACAACTTTCAATCTGTTCCAGACATTCTACAAATATACTGCTCATATAACCAACAAATATATCTATACTACAAGAGCTTAATATTGAAGAAGGCTGGCTAGTAAAGAGGATTAAAGAGAGAAAACTTAAATATTTTGGACACATTAAACGTCATGATAATTTAGAGAAGACCGTATTGGAAGGATACATAATGGGAAAAAGAAAAAGAGGAAGACCAAAACGAAGATGGCTGCAAGACATCGTTGACGATCTGCAAATGGATGCATCAGCAGCAGGCCATCTTGCTCACAACCGAGAGGCCTACAGGAGTGCTGTTAGGGATGCAAAGTTCCGCAAGGGACGTGCAAATGAATGAATGGCACCTTTATCTACCTTTTTTAGTAGTAGTAGTAGTAGTAGTAGTAGTAGTAGTAGTAGTAGTAGTAGTAGTAGTTTAGAGTGCGGGAAAAAGCAGTAAAATCTGAGCTGGCGAAGAAGTAAGTAGCTTTTTTTCTGTTTGTGCGCGACCTCCGAAAGAAATAAGCCAGTGCGTAACGCTCCGCCCATCAACCCGCTTATCTGTTATCCTGCATTTACGGGCCTCCCGAGACACACCATTAAAACAGGAAAAACTCTCATAGTTCCTCTGTGTGTATGTGTGTTTTTATAAGAGAGAGAGAGAGAGAGAGAGAGAGAGAGAGAGGGAGAGAGGAGAGAGAAAGAGAGTTAAATGACGATTTTTAAGTAAAAAATCATCTTCATTTATAATAAATTTGAAAAAAAAATGAATGTGTCAAGACTAAGAACATGGTAAACATAGTTTGACTGGTTGATCTTTATTTCAAAAGGGTTAAGAACTGGGCACGCAGGCCCGTCTGATATTCTGCCCTTTATCATACAACTTTCAATCTGTTCCAGACATTCTACAAATATACTGCTCATATAACCAACAAATATATCTATACTACAAGAGCTTAATATTGAAGAAGGCTGGCTAGTAAAGAGGATTAAAGAGAGAAAACTTAAATATTTTGGACACATTAAACGTCATGATAATTTAGAGAAGACCGTATTGGAAGGATACATAATGGGAAAAAGAAAAAGAGGAAGACCGAAACGAAGATGGCTGCAAGACATCGTTGATGATCTGGAAATGGATGCAGCAGCAGCAGGCCATCTTGCTCACAACCGAGAGGCCTACAGGAGTGCTGTTTGGGAGGCAAAGTTCCGCAAGGGACATGCAAAGGAATGAATGATAACCAACATAACTAACACTGGAAAGCAGAGAGACATAAAATAAAATAAAACATTTTCGTTTCGCTCTTATCCATAGATAGATAGATAGATGGATAGATAGATAGATAGATAGATAGATAGATAGATAGATAACTTAACGCGCGCGCAACCGACAATGTTAAGTATTCCTATCCTAGCACCCGAACTCGTGGGTTTATTGACAAATCGCAAGAGATTTCTGTAAAGGGAGGGAACTCATGTGAATTGGGGGAAAAAAAAGTCAATGGTGGCAGACGGTTGTTTTCAAACAGAAAACAAAAAAAAGATCTCGCCCAGTTCTTCAAAATTTGGGCCCTGGTTTAGAAACTGTGACATCGTCAGTTTGTAGAATCGTTGACAAGAAGGTAACCATTGAACTGGTATGCGGGAAGTGATAGTTTGCAAGTGAAGAGTTTTGTTTGGTACCGAAATACAACGTGTGGTGTTTAGTAAAAAAAAAAAAAATGGTGATGATTGTAGCGATGACAATGAATAATGGAAAATTGTTGACGTTCATAAATATGTTTATATAAAAGACCTTTATAATCCAGATTATAGTCATAGACAGGCCGTTCTCGACTAAATGTGTGTTATTTCAGTGTGAAATGTAACAACTTGCAGAAATGTAATCAAGTGTAGGTCGAGAACACTGCTCTTTGTGTGTTTTCGTGGTCACTCGTAGAGGACCATTACTGCAGATTATCACAACATGTTTTGTTGCAGTTTTAATTTTTTTCAACGAGTTTTTTTAAAGACACTTGTCAGCAAATATTGTACCAGAACAGAGATAAAATAATCCATTAATTCAATCAAATTTACTTAATTTTTAGGTTAAAAAAAGTATATTTTTGTTTCTCCTGTTATCATTACTGGTATACAAGATCTATGAGAGAAATTTTTTAAGGCAATGCAGAATGATTAATCCAGTTTCCTAGTATCTGTTTTCATTCCCCCCCCCCCCCCCCAAGCTCTATGGGGTCACCTATAGTAATATAACTCTGAGTTTATATATTGTCTTTAGTGTTCTGATTATATTGCTGGACTTTAAGTGATGTGAGTGTCACATATAGCAGCACACTTTGACTGTTTAAAGGTTATCAGCCTAATGCACTTTCATGCAGCATTGTTAACATGTGATCGTGACGATATTACCTTTCTCCATGTCACTTTTTTATTTATGAGTGCACGTTACTACTTCTTTTCTGTTCACTTAAACATTTCAGAATGTCACTACATGTGATACTATGTGGTTCATCACAAGACTGAAATCTTAACACACATAGTCGCTATAACATTCAGATAGTTCATTCCTGAATCAAATTATAGTTTTCCTTTAATGTTCACCAAACGAAATTCACAAGTATCAAATTGAGGCATCTCCGAAAGCATTTTACACAGTTTCAAAAGTATCAAATCTTCTGCATTTTTCACGCAAAACTAATAATCACTTTCTGACTTGAAACACATCTTCTATCTCCTGAATATCTATTGGCTCTACCTGTCCATCTGTTCTATCTATCGTTGCTCTCTATCCTTCTTTTCTACTTTTTCTGTCTCTCTCTTTCTCCCTTTCTTAAAACTGCATGCCTGGCTTATACATCATGTCAGTTGTGCAATAGGACACACCTCTAGATCTTTCTATTGGTCAGCTGATTGACTACAGTCTGATTGGACTTTGGGATAAGTCAGTCAACTCCCTTTGGTCATCATATTGGTCTGCTGGACATTTCATGTGTGCAAATTGTGTCCTAAATTTAGCAAATATGCCTCACCTGTCACTAAGTCTCTTGTGTCAAATCGGTCTATTCAGTTTTCTTGTATAGGTAAATATTTCTTATCCAGTATCAGGTGTTTGTGATACGTGTAGCAAATATCTGTTCACAGTGTCCATCTGTCTGTCTCCATATTGCTGATTTAACCATTCACTTTAGACATGTCAGGACTATTATAATCTGGATGTATCTCTTTAATCTGCATTTCCTCAGCTTCATACATCTAGTATTTGTGTTTATTTAATTTTGTCATAATAATACTAATACTCTCACTGGTTCTCAAGTTTTCCATCGTTTCTTACCTACTTTCTACCTATCAATCATATCTATAATAAAAATACTAATAGTAATAGTAATAATACCATTAATAATAATACTATTTAAATTTAAAAGGCTATAATAATACTACAGTAACAACCAAGAAGGCACTATGTTACATACCCTTAAAATAGAGAAAATCCCTATTGGGGGTCAAAGTAATGCACTGGCTGCCTCATCCTTATAGGGTCTGCTAGTGTATTACAATTTGTTTATATACAAATACACTGAGATTTATCTAGTGTTGTGATAATATTTGTTTGTGTGTGTGTATATATATTCATTCATTCATTCGCATGTCCTTTGCGGAACTCTGCCTCCTCTAGGCCTCTCGGTTGTGAGCAAGATGGCCTGCTGCTGATGCATCCATTTGCAGATCATCAATGATGTCTTGCAGTCATCTTCGCCTTGGTCTTCCTCTCTTTTTCCCATTGTGTACCCTTTCAAGACGGTCTTCTTTAGATTATCATGATCATTATGTGTCCAAAATATTTAAATTTTCTCTCTTTAATTCTCTTTACTAGCCAGCTTTCTTCAATATTAAGTTCTTTTAATATGGATACATTTGTTCTTTTTTTATGTCCATGATATTTGAAGAACTCTTCTATAGCATTTACATTCAAAGATATTTATGTTTTTCTCAGCTGTTTTGTTAAGTGTTCAGGTCTCACAGGCATATGTTGTGATGGGAAAGATACATGGCATTAAAAATCTTATTTATGTAGTTCTGTCTGTTCCTCTTCACAGATTCTTTAGTTGTTTTACTTTCTGACGAGTAATAGATGTCCTCCTTTTAATTTCCCTCACTGTATCTCCATTATTAGTTAGTAGTGATCCAAGATATTCAAAACTCTCCACTTCTTCCAATTTTTCCTGATTGATACATATTTCAACTGCCTTGTTTGTTTTGTCAATTGTCATCAATTTAGTTTTCTTCACATTAAGATAGAGGTTTTGCTTTTCACTGTTCTTACGGACTGGCATAATTAGTTTTTCCATTCCTTTTTGTGTTGTGGACAGTAATACTGTGTCATCAGCATATCTAATCTCTGGTATTTCATAACCACCAATTGTTATGGCATCATAATATTCTTTGTCAACATCTTCTCTAACATTCCTCATTATATTTTCAGTATACAATTTAAATAAGTAAGGCGACAGTATGCACCCCTGATGGATCCCTTGTTTTATGTCAGACCAGGTTGTTGTTTCACCATTTATTCTTACTGCTGCCTGTTGGTCTAGATAGAGCAGTGATGTTAATTGTATCAAATGTGTTGGAAATCTCATTTTTTCCATTATTTCTCAAAGTTTCTGGTGTTGTACACAGTCAAATGCCTTTGAGTAGTCTATAAAAGATAAATATAGATTCACATTAAAAACTCTCTGCATTTCTCTATTCATCATCATCAGGTGCCATGCGCACTGGCGTTGGTCATTATGCTTCTCCAGAGTACACGATCCTTCGTGCAGGCCATCAGCTCAGTTGGTGATCTCCTCTCACACTATCCTGTCAGACTGTCCAGTATCATTTCTCTTGGTCTTCATCTGGATCTTGTTCCCTCCATTTTTCCTGTTGTTATAATATTTTCAATTCCCCCCCCCCCCCCCCCATCATTGCATGTCCTATGAAAGTACATTGTCTCACTCTTATGTTTTTTTGACAAGATTTTTTGTCTGTCCAGCTCTTCTCATACATTCTTCATTAGCTATTTTTTCTGTCCAGGGGATTCGCAACATTCTTCTAATAAGCCACATTTCTGCTGCTTCCACTGATTATTAATTTTATTATTAATTCTGTTATTAATCTTATATTGAGTATATGATCTCTTGATCCTCTTCCTTGCCTGAAACCAGCATGGACCATATTGACTTCTATTTTCTTACGAAGTCTACCTGTTATGATTTCTAACAGAATTTTACTGGCATAACTAATCCAGGCAACAGTTCTGTAGTTTGTGCATAATTTCAGGTTACCCTTTTTTGGCAGTGGTATGAATATAGTTTTTTTCCATTCTTTTGGCCAGATACCTGAATGCCATATCTTTTTACATAGCGCATGATAGATTGTTGCACATTCCTTTCCTCCTGCTTTAATAAGTTCAGCTATCTCATCACATCCTGGTGATTTACCATTTTTCAAATTCTTTATTGCCCATAAAACTTCTTTTATTGTTGGTTCGGGTTCTTTCTCATTCAATAATAATTCACACTGTTGATTTCTGCTTTCACAGTCGGTTGTTTCATACATTCCTCTTTAATATTCCTTCCGTCTTTCTAGAATTTCCTCTGTCTCTGTCAAGGTCTTTCCCATCTCGTCACAAATTACATTTAGCTTAGGTGTGACATTTCTCATCAGTGTCTTCATTTCTTTAAACATTTCACTATCTCTTCCACACTTCTGATGTCCTTCTATTCTTTCACAACAATCTTGTATGTATTGTTTTTTTGTCTTTTCATATGTTTCTTTCTATTATATCTTCATTTCTCTACATTGTTTTATCAATTCTAGTGTGGCTGCAAATATATCCATACTACAAGAACTTAATATTGAAGAAGGCTGGCTGGTAAAAAGGATTAAAGAGAGAAAACTGAAATATTTTGAACACGTTAAATGTCATGATAATCTAGAGAAGACCGTCTTGGAAGGGTACATAATGGCAAAAAGAAAGAGAGGAAGACCAAAGCGAAGATGGCTGCAAGACATCATTGATGATCTGCAAATGAATGCATCAGCAACAGGGCATCTTGCTTACAACCGAGAAGCCTACAGGAGTGCTGTTTGGGAGGCAAAGTTCCGCAAGGGACATGCAAATTAATGAATGAGTGTGCCTTCTATAATCCATCCATTCTTCTGTGTTTTCTTTACTGGAACTGTGTCTTTAGCTGTTGTTATATCTCTGGCCTGCGTAGCCAATTCATCTGGTGTCATCTCCTCCTGTACAGCCATCAAGATTTCGAAATGGTTTTTTTACTTCTATACCATAATGTTCTGGTATTTTTGTAAGATCAAAGCGCAGTGATCTTGATCCCGTAACTGTCTTTTTTATCTTTATCTTCATGTCTGCTATTAATAACTCATGGTCCGTATCACAATCAGCACCTGGTAAAGTTTCTGCTGATGTTATACTTGATCTCCACCTTCTTTGCACTAAAATGTAATCTATTTGATTCTTGGTTTTCCCATCAGGAGATGTTCATGTATAAAGTCTTCTTGGATGTTGTTTAAAAAGTGTGTTAGCAATCATTAGCTCATTTTCCATGCAACCATTAGATTGTCACCTGCCTCATTTCTATGTCATGCTAAATTTCCCCACAACATATCCTTTGCCTTCTACTCTTTCTGTACCAATCTTTGCATTAAAACCCCCCATTGTTAATACAGTATCATTTTTCTGTATCTGGTCTATCTATGCAGTGTTATAAAAATAAAAGTCTACTTTCTCTTCTTCTGCTGCTGATGTAGGTGCATATATCTGGATGATTGTTACATTTCTAGGAGTGCCTTTAAGTCTGATAGTGAGGATTCTATCATTTACTGGATTGTAACCTAGTAATGCTTTTGATGTAGATTTGTCAAAGTAAAAAGCCACTCCATTCTTTCCTCCTAATTCTCCACCAGAGTATATAAAGATATTATCATTCTCACTCTTGAAGTGTCCTGATCCTTTCCATCGATGTTCGCAGATTCCCAAAATGTATATCCCTGTTCTTTTCATGTCGTCACTTATTATTTGATACTTTCCCTCATACATACTTCTCACATTCCATGTTCCTACTCTTATTTTTCTTTTTAGTTTGATACAGGGGTTTTCCTTAGTAACACCATCAGGAGTTTGTCTGTCATCACAGTTACTAGTACTGACCTCTGTCTCACACTCTTCTCCGGTGTTAAAATTAGATCTATCTGGCCTTTGAGGACTCGCCACCAGATCTTTTTCCTATCTGAGCTTCTGTATTGCTGTTTGGGTTTTTTTTTTATATTTCCAGAAAGTAGTTTACCATTGCTTTCCTTCCGAGCAGCGACTGTACCAGTCAGTGATTGTAGCCATTGTCCCTACATTGAGATCATTTGCCTACCATCATAGAATGGTGACCATAACCAACATTATCTGTCATCAGTTCTCTCATTCTATCCACCATCTGCTCCCGTGGCTTCACGTCACCCTGATCGGGGGGCTATACGGGTACTCCATCTTGCCCAAGGGTGTCCCATAGACTGACAGAGGTAAAGAGGCGTCTTACTTCTCCTTTGATAGGGAATACCCCTATATATATATATAATGAATTTAAGAACAACACAGAGATAAGGCAGATGAGCAAACAACAACCTGTCTCATGGGTGATCAGAAAAAGAAGATTGACATATGTAGCCCGTATGATGAGAAAAAACAGTCAGAGAATACTAAAACAAGCTATCAAGTGGAGCACACCAGGCCGAAGAAAAAGAGGTTGACCATATGAAACTCTAAAGAGGACATTGTTAAGAGAAGCCAGTTTAGTGGGCATAACATCCCTTGATGAAGTTGAAAAACTTGCAGAAAAATGGAAAACTTGCCAAACAACTATGCGAGCCCTATATGATGTGTTTAACGGCACGGGAAGGATGTAATATATATAATATATATATATAATATAAATGAACATGTGTGTATGTATGTTAGAGCATCACACTAGAATGCCTGGAGCAATTTCAGCCAAACTTGGCACACAGATGACTTACAATCTGGACAGTGCACCGTGTGGGGTTAGATCATCCCGGGGGGGGGGGTCCTGGATTGTGGGGGTTGATCGATACAAACAATACCCCACTGAACGATGGGAAGTAACTCCCGTGATATGTTCGGGTTGTTGGCCGCGGCGGACAAAGGTCAGCCCACACAAATCGATGATAGATCTGCTGACTTGCCAAACATTTTAATGAATGTGGTCATGAAACACATGATCCGCTGAGTAGATTTCTGATTCATGACAGACACCCTATTGTTTTTCACCTCGGTGTCCATTTAGAAAATGATCAGAGTGTTTACTTCATACCAGAGAGTGCCCATACAGTGGTTGATCAGCTACCAACCGCATGGGGGGGGGCCTAGGGGTGGGGGTGGGATCTTCTAGAAAGTTGTGAATATGGCTGCGGTCTTGGACTCATATGATGTTCAAGAAACTTCCAGCACCCACCCGAATCTTAGATGGTCATATATAAGGTAAGCTAATTCGGCAAGTCTTCCAATTTATCCTCTGTCAGGGAATGTGACAGTGTCATGTCGCTCTTTTAGTTGATGGTCTATTTTTTTGTTTTAGTTATACTTGTAAAAATAAATTATAACTTTGTTTTCACCTTATGTTTATATTGGCTTTTTATTGTATTCTATAGTAGATTTCATTGCTCTGTGACAGTATGCTGTTTTCTTAATTTTTCAAATTAGCTTTTCAAATTAGGGAGAGAGAGAGGGAGAGAGAAAAGGAGAGAAATAGGGACAGAGAGGGAGAGAGATAGATTTGAGATCACCATGTTTTTCTCACAGACAACTTTATGTTGCTTGTTCAGGGGAGAGAGAGAGGATGAGAGAAGGAGAGAGAGGGAGAGAGGTATGGACAGAGAGAGGGAGAGAGATAGATTTGATATTGCCATGTTTCTCCCATGGACAACTTTATTCTTGCTTGCTCAAGGAAGAGAGAGAGCGAGAGGGAGAAAGAGATAGAGAGAGAGAGAGAGAGATAGAGACAGGGTGAGAAAGAGGGAGAGAGAGACGTAGAGAGAGAGAGACGTAGAGAGAGGGAGAAAGAGACAGAGAGGGAGAGAGAGAAAGAGAGAGATAGATTTGAGATTGCCATGTTTCTCCCACAGACAACTTTATGTTGCTTGCTCAAGAGAGATAGGAAGAGAGTGAATGAATGAATGAATCTTTATTTTTAAAGGGTAAAGAATTGTGCACGCAGGTCCGTCTTTCATTCTTCCCACACACTTGATTTAATACAAGTATACAAATTCTTATATCCTTCCCATGCCGTTAAACGTCACATAGGGCTCACAAAGTAGTTCACCAATTTTTCCTGTCTTCGGCGAGTCTTTCAACCTCATCAAAGGATTTTGTGCCTGTTAATTTGGCCTCCCTTAACATTGTCCTCTTCAGAGTTTCACGCGGTCTGCCTCTTTTTCTTTGGCCTGTTGTGTTCCACTTGATAGCTTGTTTTGGGATTCTCTGATCATTTCTTCTCATCAAGTGACCAACATATGTCCATCTCCTTTTCCTGATCACCCATGAGACTGGTTGTTGTTCAGTCGTCTGTCCTATCTTTGCATTGTTCTTGAATTTGTTCCACTTGATGCCGAGTATTTTCCTTATGCATTTGTTTTCAAAAGACTCTAATTTCTTTTCTGTTTCTTTAGTTGTTTTCCAGCTTTTGCATGCATAAATGAGGGTGGATATTACATTTGAATTGAATAGTCTTAACTTGGTTTTTGTGCTTATAGCTTTTGAATTCCATATGTTCTCAAGATTCTTGAAGATTGATGCTGCTTTTGCAATTCTGATCCTAACTTCCTTTCTAGTGTCACCATCCTGGTCTGTGTAGCTGCCAAGGTATGCAGATTGATTGACTTCTTCAATATCTATCCCTTCTGTGTGTATTTTTTCCATTTTGATTAAGGGGAATTTTCATTATTTTTGTTTTGTCCTTGTTAATTTCAAGTCCTATTTTGCTAGCCATTGAAGACAGGCTATCTGTTTTTTCTTGCATGGAATTCACATTATTACTGATAAGAGTTATGTCATCAGCAAAATCAAGATCTTCTAGTTGGGTCCCATGTACCCAGTCAGTACCTGTGTTACCTGTGCAGCATTTTTTCATTATGAAGTCTATTGTAATCCCAACAAATAAAGGAGACAGTATGCATCCTTGTTTCACACCTGTTTCAATCTGGAACCATTCACTCATCCCTTCTTCTGTCTTGACTGCACAAACATATCCATTGTAGAAGTCCTTAATGATGTTGACAATATTAGATAGTATTTCATATAGACTTAAAATTCTCCATAAAAATTAAAAAAAAAATACAAATTACATTAGGAAAAAAACATATTAAAAAAGAGTAAGATTAAATTATTACATTCAAAGTAAAAGAGAAGAAGTAATTAACCTAATAAAATAGCACACGCACACACACAGACATATACATAATCAAAAATACATTGTCAGTACAGATCTTCTAACATATGTTTATTAACAAACATTAAAATAATTTCTAACAATATCTAACAAGTTACTTTTCGAACTATGTAATTTTAGTACTTGATGGCTGGTGAGTCATGGGTTGAGAGAGTGCTGGTTATTCTATGGAGGCATATAATTACAAGCAAGTAAATAATGAAACAGGTTTGAGGTAAAGGATGAAGTATTACTAATGGATTTTAAATAGTAGGGGAGGGTGTTCCAGAGCTTTACTGCAGAGTAATCAAAGCTGTTCTTGTACAGATCAATCCTGGGTTTAGGAAGGAGGCAGTTTTTTAAACGCTGGCTATGTCTAGTGTTATACGTAAACAGTGATCACAAGTAAGGCGGAGCATTGTGCAACAGAATTCTGTGAACAAACCTAACTTTGTTAAAAATGACTATATTTGAGTGGTAGAATTTTGAATTGTTTGTGCTGATCTACAGGGTGTTTGTCACAAATTAGATTTAATGCTCGTTTGTGAAGTGAGTGGATCCTTTGTGTATTTGAGACTGAGCATCCATTCCAAATTGTGGAACAGTAATCTAAGTGTGTTTGTGTGTGTGATATGTAGTATATCTTTCTTGTATATTTGTCGATAAAGTGTTTAATTTTGGCTATTTGGTAAACTTTCTGTGCAGTCAAGTTTGTTAGATTATGGACGTGAGAATTCCAAGTTAAATGCTGTTCAATGATGAGGCCTGGAGTTTTATGTTCATGAGAGAGAGAGAGATGGACAGAGAGAGAGACAGGGACAGAGAGAGAGGGAGAGAGATATATTTGAGATTGCCATGTTTCTCCCACAAACAACTTTATGTTGCATGCACAAGGGAGAGAGAGAGGGAAAGAGATAGGGACAGAGCAAGAGGGAGAGAGATATATTTGAGATTGCCATGTTTCTACCACAAACAACTTTATGTTACTTGCTCAAGGGAGAGAGAGAGAGATGGAGAGAGATAGGGACAGAGAAAGAGGGAGAGAGATATATTTGAGATTGCCATGTTTCTTCCCCAGACAACTTTATGTTGCTTGCTCAAGGGAGAGAGACAGATTTGAGATTGCCATGTTTCTCCTACAGACAACTTTATGTTGCTTGCTCAAGGGAGAGAGAGAGATTTGAGATTGCCATGTTTCTTCCCCAGACAACTTTATGTTGCTTGCTCAAGGGAGGGAGAGAGAGAGAGGGAGAGAGATAGATTTGAGATCACCATGTTTCTTCCCCAGACAACTTTATGTTGCTTGCTCAAGGGTGGGTTCACCCAAGAATTTATTCTAGCTCCTGGAGGTGAAACTAAAAATGTTCTTTATAATCAAACCGTCTAGACTTTGTAGAACTTTCTAGAAGGTTGTGAAAATGAATTGAATACTGTAGAACCTTCTAGATGATTGTGGAACTGAATAGACCTCTGTAGAATGTTCTAGAAGGTTGTGGCAATGAATAGAACTTTGTAGAACTGTCTAGAAGGTTGTAGAAATGATGAATAGAACTTTGTTGATTGGGAGAAATAAATACCCGGTCAATGTCGGGTACTCAGCATGTATATATATATATATATAACAGTTAAGATGACATCATTGCACGAACACTTCTCTCACACACATTGTCAGATTCAGAAGTAGGATAAATGGAGCAAGTATCACAAAGATTTGTAGACTATATGAAACACGCAGGAAAACAGACCTCATGAAATCCAGTATAGAAATGAGCAGGACCATTTGGATTATGAAGAAAAGGCTGTTACTGAACCCATCTTCTTCTGGGGACTTAACAAAAGGCACAGTTGTGCATTCTTCACTTTCTCAAAAGCCACTTTACAGTTTATTTCAGCTTTTTTTTTTTTTTTTTTTCAGTATGTATTCCCATAATGCCCAGCATGCAATAGTTTTGTTTAGATCTCAGAGAAAGTCTATAAGAGTTTCATATTTAAAATCCACATTTGCACAGAAATGGAGCAAACAGATTTGTATTATTTTTCTGTAGAAGGTTCTCAGTTCTATTGGATCAACAGCAGGAGCTGTCTGGATGTCATACCTTATCTTACCTAAGTCAGAGCTAATTAGTAAATGGTCATACTCTATTTAAAACAGTGTTTCCCAAATTGGGCGATAATGCCCCCTTGTTGGAAAGGACAGGTCAAGGGGAGGGGGTGGGGTTTGAAAGAAAAAGGGTCAGTGTGGAAGACAGTGGGGGGGGGGGGCATTGATGGAAATCAAAGCAGCAGACGGGGGTAGTAACACCTTCCTTCTTAGAACTTTTCAACCTGGTATTGAGAAACTTGTGTCCCTATATGAAACTCATCCATCACTTTAAGTTGAGAAAATAATGCAGTAGGTGAGTTATAAATGTCCTCCTTCATATTCTTAAATAAATTGATTTGCTAGCTGAAGTTTTTAGTTGTATAATGTATAATCTAGTTTAATAGGTCATTGTCATAATGGGGGGGGGCATTATTTAGGATGTAGTCTGGGAGAAAAGGGGGGCAGCAGCCTGAACAAGCTTGGGAAACACTGATCTAAAAATAGTGCCTTTATTTGATCAAGACTTTATGGTCAAAACAAGTAACAAAACACTTCCACATCCTCCTCCATCATTTTCCCAGGATGCATGAGATTTGTTATTTAGGAGAAATTTGATGCTTTGTCTGTCTGTCTGTCTCTCTCTCTCTGAACCTTTAGGTGCCCAAGGCATCTGGGGCCTCTGCAAAGGTTATTTATATATAAAGGTATATATATATATATATATATATATATATATATATATATATATATATATATATATATATATATATAAAGGTGTTTACCTGTCCTTTGCCCTTTTTTTTTCTTCTCTCTGCCCAGGTATGGCTGCTGTTACTCAACATCCTCTCTGTCATTCTTCTCCATGTCACCTTTGGTCTGCCCTTACTACTGTTTCCCTGAGGTGCCTATTTCAGTGTCATTTTTAGTAATGAATTGCTAGTCATCTGGAAAACATTACCCAGCCATCACCAACATCTTTCCTCAATAATCGAAGTCAGTTGTGTAATCTGCATGTCTGCCAGCAAGGTATTATTTCTTATGGTACTTGGCCAAAATATTCCTCAAATCCTTTATAAACATTTAGTCTGGAGGGAATTCAGTTTGGTTTCTATAGTTTTGGCAGTGTTCCAACATTCACTTCTGTAGAGTAGCACACATAGGACATTACCCTTGAGTATAGAGTGTTATAAAGAAAAAATTTTAGGTTGCTTGGAAATAGCAGATAATTTTTTTTCAGTATGGTGGTTTGATGTTTAGTATGATTTCCTCAACTTGGACAGCATTCCTCCATCTATGATTTCCTCAACTTGGACAGCATTCCTCTATCTACAATTTCCTCAACTTGGACAGCATTCCTCTATCTACGATTTCCTCAACTTGGACAGCATTCCTCTATCTACGATTTCCTCAACTTGGACAGCATTCCTCTATCTACGATTTCCTCAGTTTGGACAGCATTCCTCTATCTACTAAGATCCTCTTTCTCAAAGTTCTTCTCCTTTACATTATCAGCTATCCTGTCTTCATCAGGTAGTCATTTAGGATCTGTGCTAAAATTGTCTTTCTTATATACAGACATTTTTTGTATAAGGAAAGTTCTTGGTATTTTGAGAGTGGCTGCTGCCACAGTACAGCCAGAGAAGTACAGACCTGGAGCAATGGAGAGCTGTACTCACGTGGAGCATCTGGTGGTTTCAACAGATGAATCAATTCTTGATCCAAGTCGTTGGCAGTGCTCCGTGTGTGGAACCACAGAATGGGTCTGGGTAAGATGTTTGTTTTATAATCTGTTTTTTTTTTATATTAAAAAAAAAATGATGGATATTACCAGTGATCACAAGGATTAGGAGAACTGGGAAAAGACTACCTTGGGGGTGCTGAAAAATTGAAGGAAGAAACACTATCCAAAACTGAATACAAGAGATGCAAGTTTCCTATATGTATTGTTTACTATATCTGCTGTGTGTTATCCTTACTGTCTCTGCTGTTTACTGTCTCTACTGTTTCCAGTCTCTACTGTTGCCTGTCTCTGTTTCCAATCTCTACTGTTGCCTGTCTCTGTTTCCAGTCTCTACTGTTTCCTGTCTCAGTTTCCAGTCTATACTGTTTCCTGTCTATGTTTCCAGTCTCTTCTGTTTCCTGTCTCTGTTTCCAATCTCCACTGTTGCCTGTCTCTGTTTCCAGTCTCTACTGTTGCCTGTTTCTGTTTCCAGTCTCTACTGTTGCCTGTCTCTGTTTCCAGTCTATACTGTTTCCTGTCTCTGTTTCCAGTCTCTTCTGTTTCCTGTCTCTGTTTTCTGTTTCTGCTGTTTACTGTCTCTACTGTTTCCAGTCTCTACTGTTGCCTGTTTCTGTTTCCAGTCTCAACTGTTTCCAATTGGTACTGTTTCCTGTCTCTACTGTTTCCTTTCTGTACTGTTTCCTGTCTCTGTTTCCAGTCTCTGTCTCTGCTGTTTCCTGTTTCTACCTTTTCCATTCTCTACTGTTTCCTGTCTCTGTCTCTACTGTTTCCTGTCTCTGTCTCTGCTGTTTCCTGTTTCTACTGTCTCCATTCTCTACTGTTTCCAGTCTCTGTCTCTGCTGTTTCCTGTCACTACTGTTTCTTGTCTCTACTGTTTCCAGTCTGTACTGCTTCCTCTCTGTTGTTTCATCAGTTATCCTGCTATAATTTTTTTTCCTTCAGATTGTTTACCATCATGGCTCTTGAGTTGTCATGCCAAACCATCAGTTCTAACTCATGAAATTTTTTTTCTCTTTTCCTACTGTCTGTTTGAAAAAATGTACATTTCTGCCTACATTGATTACTAGAATTACTTCAGACTTCAACTCATACATTTTTCTATGTCTTACTCTGTTTTATGTATTATTCTACTGTTTAACTGTGGGTTCTGTATTTTTCTACTGTCTTACGGTGGCTCCTTTATTTTTCTACTGTCTTATTTATTTTTCTACTGTTTGTTTTTTTGTATTCTTCTGCTGTTCAGCTGTGGCTCCTGTATTTTTCTACTGTCTTTATTTTTCTACTATCATACTGTTTTCTGTATTCTTCTACTGTCCAACTGTGGCTGCGGTATTTTTCCATTTCCTGGCTGTGGTTCATGTATTTTTTTCCTTTCTGATTTGTCATCACATTCTTATTTCTGCAGGCTTGTCTAAGCTGTGCCAATATGGCTTGTGGAAGAATGAATGAACAGCATGCAGTGCAGCACTTTGAAGCCACACAGGTAAGTGTGGCATTATCTGACAGAGAGTAAATTAATGTCTCTGAGGAGAAGAAAAATGAAGATAAAATAGCTTTTGTGGTCTAATAAATGAATTGTTAAATGTTTATTTATAGCTTTAAAACTAGAGTTATTTTAGATAACATAATGCTTCTAAAAGACAAAAGAACAAAATTAATTTGTTATGTTTCTTCTGTTTGTCGGTAACTCTTTCCTGTTGTTTTTTTTTTTTTTTTCTAAAATGAAGAGCTATTATGAAATCCAGCTCACTTGCTGTTTCGTTCTATTTAGATGTTTATCTTCTCATTTTCTTTATACATTTGATTCTTTTTGCTGGCTTCTTTTCTTTATATATATATATATATATATATATAAAGTTTATGATTTCACCTTCTTCATCTTTATTCACCATCAAAATAGAGTTGGCTGTGTTGCGTCCGGCTATGTGCCTTTTGGCCTAAAACATCTGACTTTGGCTCACTGTATTTTTCATCTTCCTACTGCAATTCCCTAATCATTTACACAGACTACTGTCTGTTTCTAAGGGCACCAAGGGGAGGTAGAATAGGATCTTGGTTGGCTATTGTTTGCCAACCCTGACGCGATGCAACCAGTCATCAGTGAGTCACCGATCACTGTACCATTCAGTCTGAGTGGTGTGTCTTTACCCTCCAAGGTATGGTTTAGTACATGAGCGGATAACTATCCAGAATACATTTTTTTTCCAATATAAAATTAATAATAAAATTTGTATTTTGATATGAATGATATATCTGGGATGAAAAGAGGTTACAGAAATTGTTAGATTTAGCAGTAAAAGAAAGTGAGTAGAAAGGACTTACCCTAAATTGCAAGCAAACAGAAACCGTGGTTATATCATAGAAGACCCCCCCCCCCCCAAGTGTAGTGTCACAATGAAAAAACTTTGAGGCAGGCACATACATTTAAATATATGGGCATGTGAGTAACATCAGACGGGACATGCACCGCTGAAATCAAGAACAGAATATGCCAAGCCAAAGGTTTTCAGACAAGTAAGAAACATCCTGTGTAATGCATCTGTGTCACTGAACATCAGAGAGTTCTGAAATGCTGCATTGAGCCTGTCCTAACTATGTGGAAGCGAGTCATGGGTAGTGAACAGGTTGATGCAGAGATCATTAGAGGAAAGATCAGATAAGATCACTAGAGGCAAGATCAGATAAGATCACTAGAGGCAAGATCAGATAAGATCACTAGAGGCAAGATCAGATAAGATCACTAGAGGCAAGATCAGATAAGATCACTAGAGGCAAGAGAGATGTGGTTTCTTAGAAGAATGTTGAGAGTACCATGAGCAGTTAAGATGGCAAACAGGGAATGTCTAACAAAAGCAAATGTATAATGAAATTTAATTAAATCCATAAGAAAACAACAGTCATCATTCATTGGACACGTAATGAAAGGGAGAGGGCTTGAAAATATCATAACCACAGGAAAGATAAATAGGACTAGAGGCAGAGAAAGACCAAGAGAAAGACAAACATGGACAGTCTAACGCAATGGCATAATAAAAAAAGTCATCAGCTGAGCTGATGGAAAAGATGAAGAACTGAAGACTGTGGAGAATTATGACTGACCACCAACATCTACCAGAAGGGCACATGATGATGATGTATCTTAGAAAACTGGCTCAGGGTTAAGATACCAAAAGTGGTTAATGGAAGAAATCTTTGACGCAGAAAAGGGAAGGATGAAAACTTTGAGATAATATTTATAGCAGATCTCTGCAAAGTACTGCATTGCCACATCTCTGAAAATATATGACAGCTTCCTTTTCTTGTAATTTCAGCACCCTCTGGCTATAGAAATAAATGAGAAATATGTTTATTGGTGAGTAGTTATATTTTTGACATGTTGTTTGTTTTTCATTATGTGTCAGTGTTTAGTGAAAAATAATTGTGAAAAGTGATTTGACTCTTAAGCAAGAAACATGACACACAAACATTTTTTGTAATAAAAAAAAACATCTATGTTTTGAATGTTTTGCCAAGTATGAAGCGATGCCTTTTTTAAAAAGAATTCGTGGCGGTTTAAAATTATTAACTCCTGACTTCAAAACTATAGTTATCTTATTTTTTTTTATTTTTAACCTTTTGAAAAGCTGTTTAAATGACTCATGGTAAATTAAGTAATCTCATTTGTATGAAAAATTGAAAGTTACATGGTCTTGAGAATATCATCCATTTGCTTGAGTCTTGTAGACTGGGGCTGTTAATCTTGTGGTTTATTAACATATAATCAAAATTCTTTGAACATGGTAAAAGAAAACCTTAAAATTTTTACCATGTCTTCCCTTCCAAAAAGCTTTTGCTCTGGACCAGATTTAGTCTAGCCTGTTGTTGAAACAGGTACTCAAACACTAGTGTAAAGGAGAACAGCTTTCAGAAATGGAGAGTCATCTGCCAGCATAACAGGGCACACTGGATCACATCAGGCTTTCAGTGGATGAAAGAAAAATGGGATATCATTTGCCCCCCTGGGAACAACTGTGTTAAGAACACACTTATCTTAACATAGTTTTTGTGAGACAGGGAACATAGATCTGTTTGCTTAAAAACTCTGACCTACTTCTGTAGCCCAGAAACCTGTAGCAGTTGACATTAATTGTAACTGTTATTTTTGTAAAATGTAATGTCAGGTTGGTAGACAGATGGGGACATGGATATAGCCGGCAGGGATGAGGAAAATCTGATGTGAAACCAATGAATTTGGGACATGACAAGCCTATGGGTCTTTAGAACAATAGCTGTCAGAATGATGTAAACAAAACAAAGCCAGCAGACTATAGGTGGCGGGGAATGGATATCGTTGAAGCATTCATCAGATTACTCATCCCAATATTGGAGTGTCTCTGTGGAACTGTCTCAAAGCCGTCTGGCCAGCCAGCATTGCATGCTGGATCTGACATGGAGAAGGGGCTTAAATACAGCCACTAGAGGCTGGAAAACAAAGCCAGAAGGGGCATCACAAAAATCAGGGTACCACGCATCATCGCCAGTGTGCATACTAAGAAGAAGAAGGATATCATTTGAAGTTCAGTCCCACAAATAAGGGATTCTGTCCAAGTCCAAAGCTAGCAAATAGAACTTTTGGTAGCTGAAAGTAGAAGTCTTCTTAGCACAGAGACAGATATGAGTTTTCAGTGAATTTTATACATTGTTATTTAGTTTTTTACATATTGTTTTTACATACGAGGGGAAGTCACTAAGTAACTCGCAAATTGAAATATTTTATCAGTGGCAGTCTTCAGATAGTTTTTAAATATATCCTTAGATAGTACCATCATCCAGCTTTATAATAGTTGTATGTAGGGGGCGCTGGGAGTTACATGCGCAAAGCATTAACAAAATGGCTACCCAACTGTTAGTGTGTACCAAAGAAGAACAGAGAAGTGTAGTACAATTTTTGTGGGCTAAAGGACATTCAGTTGAGGACATTCATAAGGAAATGATTACAGTTTATGCTGAAAAGTGTTTATCACGTAAAGCAGTCTATAACTGGGTAAAAGAATTTTCTCAGGGATGCACCGAAATTGTCGACAAAGTTCGACTTGGCCACCCTGTTCAGATTGCAACAGAAGCAACTGTTCAATGTGTGAATGAGATTATCAGAGCTGATAGATGAGTAACAATAGACAGTGTAGCAAGTGCAATCAGATGCTACAGGATGCAATTCGAAGAAAACGTCCTGGTCTGCTGAGTAGAGATGTGCTTCTCCTTCATGACAATGCCAGACCACATACGGCTCGGTTAACCCAAGAGAAAATTAGCCAGTTGGGTTGGGAAGTTCTTGAACATCCACTCTATAGTCCTGACTTAGCTCCAAGTGATTTTCACCTGTTTGGTCCATTGAAAAACCACCACCTTGGCGGGAGAAGATTCTCGAGTGACGAGAGGTGGAAACAGAAGTAAAAAAAATGGTTCAGAAATTGGACTCCCGATTTTTATGCCATGGGTATTGCATCACTGATTACACGATGGGACAAACATATCAATGTTGGTGATGATTACATTGAAAAATAGGGGAATACTGTAGGTTCAAAAATTAAAAGTTTTCAAGTTACTGTCGCATTTAGTTTTTTTGTAACAGGCATTTGCGAGTTACTTAGTGACTTCCCCTCGTAATTTTCCTTGTTAATTATATTACAGCTACTGAATGTTATTTGGATTAGATTAATTTTACTCCTGACCAGTCATGTGTCATATTCCAGCTATGTATGTGATGAGTATGTCATAGGAGATAATGTGCAGGGAGACATTGAGTCTCTTAGGTCTGCCCTAACTGATATTGGCACACTGTCATTGGAGGAGGTTCAACATAAGGGAGGAAAGCTGTTGCGTTCATACTCATTTAATCAAGAATTTTCAAGGTGAAAATAAGTTTGTTTTTTTTTTTTTTGTTAACTGAAAACTGCCCTGTAAATTCTTCAAAAGCCGTCATTAAATTGTTTACTAATATATTTCTTGAGCTGCTTATTCTAGAGCCAGGCTTTTATTTCTTCTTCTACTTCTTCTTCTTCTTCAATATCCCTAGTGTTCTTTGCAGCTGACGCAGTGAAGATGTTGAGGTACAGCATCAAATCAGCTTGGAAGCAGGTCAAACCAGCTATTTTTTGTCAGCCCCTGAATGCATAAAAACAATCGGGGGACGTGCAAAACTTCTTTGGTGGACTTTACCACCATGAGGATTGTGGCGATCCCTACCCTGTTAGCCAGTCAAGGCCTGTTACTGGGGTACCAGTGAAGAGGTGGAACAGGGTCTTGGTCGGCTATGGTTCACTAACTCTGATGCTAGCATGTCCGCTACTGGTTGTTGATTGCCGAAACTGGCAACATCTTCACTCCCAGACATTTGTTTAACTAATAGACAGCAGGCTTGGATTCTTATATCTTATATCCTTCCCATGCTGTTAAACGTCACATAGGGCTCGCAGAGTAGTTCGCCAATTTTTCCTGTCTTCGGCGAGTCTTTCAACCTCATCAAGGGATTTTATGCCTGTTAATTTGGCCTCTCTTAACAATGACCTCTTCAGAGTTTCACGCGGTCTGCCTCTTTTTAGGATGTTATTTGTTGTGTTTTACACTTGTCTTTGCCCCCACAGGTATGTGATCCTAATTGTCATCTCTTGTTATTGTTTCCTCATGTTACTGTGCACAAAATAGAGCTTGTTCATGACATTTTTTTTTAAAACACTAAAGACATGCATTTTGTGATAGTAATGTGATTAACTTTGTTTTAATATGTCAGTTTCATAGATGTTAAGCCACCATCTATAAATGCTGATAAATTTGTCATAATAATTATTACATAATATATGAACGTTTTTTTGTGGCATAGAAATCAGTCCACTAACTTTTATGAGAGTGTAATTATATAGATTACTGTTAATTCAGAAAACAGATCTAAAGAATAGTTGAAGCAAATTCAGAAAAGGAAGGATTGTATAGTCAAGACAATATATGGAAAGATTGTTGTTAAAAACTTTTATTTAAATAATTGCTCTGGTGATTGTTTTTTTCAGGAGTCAAGCAGATGAAGATGACAGACTTGTTACTGCCACATGTCACTACAGGTATTGTTGTCGTATGCCATATTCCTGATGTGTGGCGTATGTCTGTGAATTTATGTGACACCAGTGTGTATATGGGCTGGTTTGTCATGCATGTGAAGATTTCTTGCAGTTTGATTCTTTATATCATTTAGCTTAGCTGCTGAAATTCATGTCCATTTTGTTTTCTGCTAGGCCTGTCGGAATGGAACCCCTATTGGAAAATGAGAAATACTTGTGTACCTTTTTTCCATTCATATCCCATTTGTCCTTCATTTATATACCTTCTTTCTTCTCCTCTCCTTTGATTCCATTTGTTCTTTTATATACCTTCTTTCTTCTCCTCTCCTCCGATTCCATTTGTTCTTTTATATACCTTCTTTCTTCTCCTCTCCTCTGATTCCATTTGTTCTTTTATATACCTTCTTTCTTCTCCTCTCCTCTGATTCCATTTGTTCTTTTTTTTATATATCTTCTTCTCCTGCTCAACCAAGAACACACACATGCACACAGTTGAGACTGTTGCTTCCTCTTTTGTTCTTGCTCATGCATATTTTGCACTTCATATACTTGGACTAAACTGATGCTGAGTAGCTGTGATAAAATGAAGTTGGGAAATGTTGGACAGAATATAAGAGGGCTGATGCGTGCCCAGTTCTTCACCCTTTGAAAATCAAGTTTGTTCATTCATGCCATCTTGTGGCTGCAGCTTTCTAATAAACTTTTTACTGTAATTTCATCTAAATTAAAAATATATTGAGAATGATTTTCTGGAAGATTAGTATGCAAGTAATGGTCTCATGACTTTTCTCGATTTAAAAATAAAATGTGAAAACATTGTTCTCTCAGAAGTGAAGTGCAGATATTGGGACCACATAGGTTTGATGTGTATAAAATATATGCAAAAGCATTAGCTTGCAGAAGTCTGTGTTGCAGCATTATCATGTCCATCAAGGTCAGGTTCAGGTATGTGTTTTGTCTAAAGAACATCTTTTTTTTTCAAATATAGAAAGATTATACATAAAATTTCAAGTTTTCCAAAAAAATTTCACTTTCATGTTAATTTTTTTAATGAATGTCAATTTTGGTCACATCGGAGTAAGGCCGTGACTGGTTAAAAGTGCTGTTGATGCCATTTTCTTTTCTTCTTCAACAGAAAATCACTTCTTGGGAAAGTTTTCTCAGCATGGCAGCTGTTCACCCAGAGAGAGAAGGAGCAGAAGGTTTTCAAGAGTTTGATGTTTCTCTGATTTTTTTCCTGAGTGCTTGTGTACCTGTTTATATATTTTAAAAATTTTTGTTCATTGTATATTAAACTGTTTAAAAAGTTTCTAAAAATGGTTAGATATAAATTGGTAAGTTCTTATCATGATGAATTCCCGTCTTTTTTTAGCAGTGTTTGGTTTAATGGGATGACCTTGCTACAGGCGGACTCAGGACATCACAGAAAGACTGTCATTGTGAGATGCTGGTCAATTTACGCAAGACCGTATTGCTTTCAGGGAGGCTGTGGGAGGGACAGAGTTCTAGAAAGGACATGTCACATGAATGAATGAATAGAGTGATTTCATCCAGCTGTGGAAACAGTTGTGCAATAATTTTGCATAGACTTCTAAAATGGTTATAGAATGTAACTTAATGAGGAATTTCCCTATCAGTTGTTGGGATGATATAGGCACAGTGGAACAGATTCAAAACTAAAACAGAGATAAGAGAAGTGAGCATGCAGTAAACAAACATTCTCAGCAGTGATCAAGAAAAGCAGGTAGAAATATGCAGGCCACATGATAAGAAGAAATATCAGATAATTACAAAGAAAGTCATCAAATGAGAAGAATCTGGAACAAGAAAATGGAGGCTGACCTCAAGTGACCCTTAAGAGAGCATTGACAAGAGAGGCTAACATGGTAGATATCAAATCCCTTGATTAAACCAAGCTACTCTCTGAGAATAGAGCCTCATGGCAGGAAACATTGCTAGTGCACTGTGACGTCTGACAGCACTGGAAGGATGTAAGATGTTGGGATGACTGTATAAAGGATGCCTTTGTTATTACCAAGTTGGTTGAGCAGTGTAGCAAAATAAAATCATTGGAAATATGATCTGTCACAGATAGAAAACTAGGAATACTGGCACAAATGTGTAGCCATATTTTTGTGCTTGTGGTTTAGAGGACAAAAGTGTGTTCTCTTTATGTAATCATCTTTCTTCTTCTTCCACGTTCAAGTTGGTCGTGTTATATCTGCAGCCCTGTTGCCCTGACAAAGTCTGCTGTCTTCACCAAGCTCGAGGGGAAGCCCCACAGCTTTTCTTTCAGTGTCTCTCTTCCTCGCGCCAGATCTGTGCTCGAAGCATGTCATTTAGGAGCAAAGAAAATTATGTTATCTTTGTGTAATCATTATTTTTGGGTATGTGAACAAGAAGATGACGATGTAGTCTACTTTCGCAGGCAGCAACCAGCACATCAACTACAGCTCATCCAGCCATGATGACCAGGTCAAGGTCAAATCTTTTCCACGTGAGAAAGAGGACCCTTATTCCTGGTGTTACAGGCCTGCGTAACCTGGGAAACACATGTTACATTAACTCAATCATACAGGCTCTTGGGCAAGTGAAAGCATTTTTTTTATCCTCTTCTCAAGTGTTGTATGCTGAATTTTACTTAAAGTAAGCATGTAGCAGTTGTCAGTAGCTTGAGAGTCTGTTCAAGGGGTGGATTATACAGTAGGCTGAATTGCTGTAAGTACAGAGGGGCTAGAGTCAGGGAAAAACCAGAGCACTGCAAATACTAATTATTTCGTACAACAATCACTTATAATTGTTACTAATGCACTAGCACATTATGTTTTCCAAAATAAAGTGGTGTAAGAGTTGTGTTTGATCTGTGTAATACAAAGTCAGTAATAGAACAGATTACAGCCAGAAGGGAATCGGGCCATGTATCAAGGGGTGGATGGTGTATGTTGGAGGAGGAGAGGAGGAGGAGGAGGAGGAGGAGGAGGGGAGTTTGGGTGGTCTATCTCTGTACATGCATTGTGTTCTACATTCCTGAACCAGTTTTTTTTTCTTTTCAGTATTAACTCTTCCTAAGAATTTCATTTTTCTGGTTTATGGACTTGTTTTGTTTTTGACTAATTGGTACCTGGGGTCAACCCAGCTTAAAAAAAAAAAAAAAATGGGTACCTGGAGTTACGCTGAGAAAACAAAGGCAGCAAGGACAGGTGCTGGCATCCCTACCTCAGATGCTGTAATGGTCTGGAAATGTGAAGGCACTAACACTTCACACCCCGCTGGTATGCATAATGCCACAGGACATAGACTTCAGTATAAAAATACGGGGCACTCCTTATCTATCTTTTTTTACAAGCACCTGAGATCATTGTGTGAAGAGATAGTAAGGTTAAAGCTCTGGCAGATATTATGAGTAAGAATGTTTAGTGATTTGGTTTTTTTATCTTAATTTTTTTCCCCTGCTATTTTAAACATTTCAGCCATCTTGAAGACTTCAGGGAATATTTTTGTCAGCTTGTGTTTGGCCTCTTCTCTCCAACGGGAACACCATTACCTGGCTCATCTCCGCCCAGTATTTCTCCGCAGGCAGCACGGCAGCTTCTCAGATTAGAAACCATAGACTATTTTCAGGTGTGTGAGTGGTCAAAACAAGCTGCTGAAAGTGATTCAGTGTCGAAGATTTGTTTCATTTCCAGATGAATTAGATGTCTGCAGAAGTGCATGGTTCAGTTTTACAGAAACATGTAGAGGGTGGGAGAAGGGGAGAAATAACAGTGAAGTTTTTATTTTGCTAATGATTTTTTTGATTTGTTTCATTCAGAGGTTTCATGGTCCTTGTGTCATTTTTTGTTGTTGTTGTTGTTGTTGCTCAGTCTCATCAGCTGTATCCATTTTAAAATAATTGTTATTGATATTCCAGCAACCTCTCTCTCCTCTCTCTCTCTCTCTCTCTCTCTCTCTCTCACTCCCTCCTCTCTCTCACTCCCTCCTCTCTCTCTCTCCCCCTCTCTCTCCCTCCCTCTCTCCCTCTTTCTCTCTCCCCCTCTCTCCTCTTTCTCTCTCCCCCCTCCCTCTCTCTTTCTCTCTCCCCCCTCCCTCTCTCTCCCCCCTCCCTCTCTCTCTCTCCCTCTCTCTTCTCTCCCTCCTTCCCTCTCTCTCCCTCTCTCTCTCCCCTTCTCTCCCTCTCTCTCCCCCATATAAATTATACTCCTTCCTACAACTACAAGCTTTCCCAATATCTATTTGATGTCGACTGCATGCCTCCATGAATTATAAAACTTAATAGTTGTCTTAAACTGCTCTTACAGACACCGAATACAATTAATTGTTTTCTGAATAGTCCCGAAAATTTTGTTTAGTAGATAGTCATTTATAATGTATGTAGTTACTTCTTTACTGAGTGAATGTTTAAGAGCGAAACGTAAATGTTATATTTTATTTTATGTATCTCAGCTTCAATGTTAGTTATGTTTGTTATATGAACAGCATATTTGTAGAATGTCTGAAATAGAGTGAAAGATGTATGATAAAGGGCAGAATGTCAGACGGGCCTGCGTGCCCAATTCTTAACCCTTTTGAAATAAAGATCAATCAATCAATCAATCTCTCCCTCTCTCTCTCTCTCCCCCCTTCCTTCTCTCTCCCCCCTCCCTCTTTCCCTCTCTCTTTCCCTCCCTCTCTCTCTCTCCTTCTCCCTCCCTCTCTCCCTCTTTCCCTCTCTCTTTCCCTCCCTCTCTCTCTCTCCTTCTCCCTCCCTCTCTCTCCCACCCTCCCTCCACCATTCCATTCCAAGCTTTTCAGGCTCATTGTTACAGATAAATCTCTCTCTGTTCATTTTTGTTACTGACTTCCTCCATTTGTTTACTCTAAGTTGTCTTTGATGGTCATCTACATTGTCTCTCTCCTTCTGCTGGCCTGCCCCATGGTGTTGTCCCGCAGATCTCTTGTTTTATAGGCAGATTTGGTCTGACAGCTGTCTTCAGTAACATTCTCTGCTTTCTTAACCTAATACATGTCAGCATTCAGATGTTCAAAATATTAACTCTTTCCGTGCCTCAGGAAGAAACGCAGATGTTCAGTTAGTACCGGAGTAAAAGTGCGGGTCTTGATATGTATAAGGGGTATAGCTGTAAAATTGAATGAAAACAGTATTTCCATGTACTTCCGTGTACTTATTATGTTTCAAAATATAACTAAATGTATGAAGATTTAATAAATGCAGAGTTTTTAGGAAAAAAGAAGTAATGTCATGTTTTTAGATAATGATTGTGTCCAATTTACCATCGGAAAGGCCTAGAGGTGCAATACGTGCCATTGAGATGCATAAATCTACCTGTTGACGTCGTATTGTGATTCAGTGTTGCATTATCGATAGAATAATGTCTGAAATAACCTTCTAACTACTTCTCCAGTTGTCTAATATGTCTACTTGGGATACATTCAAGAACAGTGATCTGGTCACAGGGCATGTCCATACCCCTATCTACGTCACCAAAAATTGAAATTTCTCTATGTTTCTCTTCATTTTTCTTGCTCGACAACGCTCATAACTAAGCACTCTTTCACCATTTTGAAAAGTGTCACCAGACACGCGCATGAAATGTGTGCAGTCTAAATGTTACACCGGTTTTTTAATGAAACAAACCAAATGTCAAATTTTTGACGACTGTCATCCACGTGAGAAACCGGAAGCATCAGATATCTGATGATAGGCATGGAGAGAGTTAATAAGAGACAAAACACTTGTCTGTGAAAACAAAGTTGCTTCTCCATCAGTCTGAGGTTACATGCTTTTTTTAATCAGCTAGTTAATTAGAATTCCATCAGAAATTTCAGCTTCCAGTGTATAAGATATGCTCACAATTTTTAGGCTAGTTTTTAAGGGAAGAAGGTACACTTTATTGGCTGGGAAATATTCTAAGCCTCATGGATATGCAATGATACTTGGGCTGAAATTGGTTGAAAAAAAATCTGACTAATGCACTGATTATTCTTTTTTTTTAAAAATATATTTAAGTGTGCCTTCTCATGAGAAAAGAGTAATTTATAGTTAAAATGAGCTCAAAATAATTATAATATCAGTTTTCTTTATCTTCACATTTTTTGTACAGCATCTTAGTGGTCATCAGTCTGTACATGTCAGTAGCAACAAACAGGCAGCCAATCAGAAAAAGGAAGGGGGTTTGCATGGCGGTGGAAACTATGAAAGCAACGATAATCAGGAGTTATCTATACAAGTGGCCATGGTTGACCCTTTGGTGAAGGCTAAGACGGACGTGCTCAAAACTTTGTAAGTGAATTTTAGGAATTTGAACAAACTAGTATGTATATTGTGTATATTTGGGATTTTCAGAATTATTTAAATAGGAACCAAGCAGATTTTTTAGCAGAAGAAAGAATTTGAGCTAACTGCTGCAATATGCAGACAGTGAAAGAGTGAAGTGTTTAGCCTGTGTCAGGCCAAGAGTCATTTGAGGTAGCTGAGATGGTGCTGAATCAGATACATGTAAATAGTTCAGGGTATCAAATGATGATAAATGCTGTAACCAAAACCCAGTTTGACTCTAGGATAGTTACGAGTATGTTTTTATTTTGTTGCGAGGCTGCTTCTCTGACAGGGCTCAAGTCTTCTATAGTCATTTTGGCTTATTTTATCACCAAAAACACATTGATTTGTTTGTTAAACTTAAATTTTGCTCTAGAACTGACATGAAATCATAAATAAGCTTCATTTTGATATTAGTCATAGCTTTGCCTCATTTGTTTTATTATGTTGCTGTTATGAGGTCATAAATGTTTATCATTGGCAAGGTCTCAGACGTATCAGATCTCTACAACATAGAATGAAATTCCTCTCAGCTTTCAGGTTGTAAGGCTGCTCTGCTAAGTCAGAGACTTATTTCATTTCTAAATGAATTTGATGTCTGCAGAAGTATATGGTTCACTTTTGCAGAAAGATGTGAAGAGGGAAGAATTGGCTATGGAAAAAAAAAATTAACAAGAGTACACTGTCATGAAAAAACAAGAACAACCCAATATTTTGGCAAAAAGTCTTTGTCAGGGACAACAGAAATAACAAATCAACAGATGAAATGCTCACACAAAAGCACTTCTGCTTCAGGGATCCACTTAGAAAGATGAAGACCACAAAATATTTTTGTTAAACTGAACCATACACCTGCATCTACCTGTACTTCACTAGTACCATCTCTGCCACATTCATTGTCAAATTCATCACCATACTACAGACCTGCACTACATACAGAGACTTCAGAGCCCAGGTATGATCCCGAGAGAGAAACATGGAGGAAGAACTCTGGGGTCCCTACGAAGACCTCCTGCTGACAGGATTCATGGGGATGACCTAATTCCTTGTTTAGAAAGCTGAGGATATGAAACTGAATGTAGAAGAGGAAGAAGAAATCAATCACTTGTACTGGTTTTGGAAACGGTGCATATAAACATGAAACATACTATATAGACTTTTATCTTCCTAGGTCTCTATGCCAGGAGCTACATGGCCTTTTGCGAGTGCTGTGGTCAGGCAAATGGGCACAAGTCAGCCCACATGGTTTTCTGCATGCTGTGTGGAAGGCAATACCCATGTTCAAAGGCCACTCTCAGCATGATGCTCAGGAATTTTTATGGTACATTCATGCAAATTATTATCATTTTAAAGGTGATTTAACTTACAATTTGGAGCAACTAGCATGAAAAATGTGTTAGAACTTACATCACTAAAGTCCGTGTAGTTTGTATTTAGTAGTCATCAGCAGGTATAGACTTTCAGAAAGTCAAGTAATGTGTTCATTATAACAAGGATTCTCATATGTTATGTACTGGCATGTTAATATGTCTCTTAGGATGTTCATCATTCATTTGCATGTCCCTTGTGGAACTTTGCCTCCCTAACAGCTCTCCTGTAGGCCTCTTGGTTGTGAGCAGGATGGCCTGCTGCTGATGCATCCATTTGCAGATTATCAACGATGTCTTGCAGCCATCTTCACCTTGGTCTTCCTCTCTTTCCCATTATGTACCCTTCCAGGACAGTTTTCTCTAGATTATCATGACGTTTAATGTGTCCAAAATATTTAAGTTTTCTCTCTTTAATCCTCTTTACTATCCAGCCTTCTTTAGTATTAAGTTCTTGTAGTATGGATATATTTGTTCTTTTTTGTGTCCATGGTATTTGAAGAACTCTTCTGTAGCATTTACATTCAAAGGCATTCATGTGTTTCTCAGTTGTTTTGTTAAGTGTCCAGGTCTCACAGGCATATGTTGCGATGGGAAAGATGCATGCCCTTAAAAATCTTATTTTGTAATTCTGTCTGTTCCTCTCCACAGATTCTTTAGTTGTTTTTCTTAGTCCTTTTAATTGTCTTATTTCTTATTTTAAGAATAAAAACTTATTTTAAGTGTCCTATTTCTCCTTTGATAGGGGATACCCCTACCCCGCTAACCGTCTTAGTATATTATTTTTAATTTTCATGGGATATTCTTATAAACTGGCAGTTTTGAAAATTCACAATTTTTTGAGCATTTCTTCACTATAGTTCACTGTGGAAGATAAGCTAAAAAAAAATATGGTGCAAATTTTTGTTGCCTCATCCATCTGCTAGCATGCCTTAGTGAGTTTATGAAGGCATTGGCCTTTATTAAGCACTCCCTCAGCCAACAGTTTGTTTAGAAAATCATTTCCGGTTTCTGCTTTGAATCTTTTCCATTAAGAGTTAGATTTTGCTCCAGTGTCCAAATACAGTATTGAGCAGTAGTGTTCAAGTTTAGAGCCTTGTCAGGTATTCTTAGCATTTATAAATATATATATCTTTTTTTTAATGAAAGAAACCTTGATTAGATGATCCGTGTGGAAAAATGAATGAAAACACTGTTGCAGTTAACTGACAAGTCACTATTAGAATATTTCCTGAAGTCAGCACATTGTCATTTTGGTTATAGACTACAGACTTGTACTCTTGAAGTCATTGCAGAATTTCCCAGTTTTTATGGGCAGTTTGGCATTGCTATTTACCATTGACAGCAGGGATTTTTTTTTCTTCTCGTCATTAAATAACTGATTTAGTACAGCACACATACATCTGTAAAACTGTAGTAAAACAGATGTAGATTTCCAGATAAAACAGGTAGAAGAAAATTTCGTTTAATAAGAAGGGTATAGTATAAAGACAATAATAGTGTGTATATTTATATTTAGAGTCTCCTGCTCATAGTGTCTGTTTGTAGTTTTTTTTTTTTTTTTGATCATTTTATTTTGCCTCATGAAGGTTCTTAAATATTACATTGTTGACTTGTCACCGAATAAAACTGGCTTCACCATTTTTACATTTAACCTTGCTGGCTCAGGGTTGTTGGGTCAGTAGTAAACTGTACTTTACCTTTTTTTTTTCTTTTCATTATCTTTCTTATCTTCTTCTTCTTTGTTCGCTTCTACCACCAAGACCGCCCCGTGATTCTACTGAATTTACTCCTGTGGTCCTCGATATGTCCCGTGGTCGCTGTGGTCCCAGAGAGGACCACAAGTGGTTCAGAGTATCACAGGGCTTGGGCCTGTATTCTCGGTGGGTTTTCGTTGCACCAAATTTAATATAGAGTTAGACTTTCTCATCGGAAAACCTCGACGTGTTTTGGATATCAGTATATCCCAGCCGAGTGAGAGGTGGTTGCCAATCCAGCCTACAGTTGGAGTTTCTCACCGAAAAACCTCAACGTGTTTTGGGATATCAGTGTATCCCCACCAAGTGAGAGGTGGTTGCCCATCCAGTCCAAAGTTGGACTTGCTCACCAGAAAACCTCAGCATGACTAGGATACGCATACATCCCCGTCAGGTGAGAGGTGGTTGCCTGTCTAGACTGCACTGGTCCAGTGTCTCTGACTTCAGCATTTTGTGGTCGTTGCCGCTACCCTTCCTAGTTGTGACCAGGATGGAGCTTTTGTCCAGGAGAACAAATCCTTGCCACTAGTAAGTTTCACCTCTGAGTTAAGTCGGTTTAGGCGTATTATCCCAGTATGGGCGCATTTAGGACGTGACTGACCCCTAGAGCGAAGGTACCATGATATGAGTAGTCATCAAGTTTCACCCCTGGGTTAAGCTGGTTTAGGCATATTTCACCAGTATGGGTGTATATTGGACGTGGCCAGCCTCTAGAGCAGAGGTGCCGTGGTATGAGTAGCTCTTGTCGCGAGACTGCTGGACATGCCGATTAATCTTCACTTTATCCTTTCCATCACATTTTCACAGCGGCACTGCACAGCAACCCTAATCACATTTTTCTTCATTGGCCAGGAGGAGTTTCACCCCACGCCGGCAGCTGAAGAATCTCACCAGCAGCGATCTTTTCTTATAAAACAAGGGGCATCCAAGTGGTGAAGTGGTGATTGCATCAGTCTCATGGTGAAGATAGGTGGTTCAAATCTGGCTGGAGGTGTCCCCTCCACCCAGATGTTGAAATGGAAATGTGGCTTCTTCTAGAGGTGCCCCATTCACCAAGATGGTGAAATGGAAACGTGGCTTCTTCTGGAGGTACCCCATTCACCAGGATGTTGAAATGGAAACGTGGCTTCTTCTGGAGGTGCCCCATTCACCAAGATGTTGAAATGGAAACATGGCTTCTTCTGGAGGTACCCCATTCACCAGGATGTTGAAATGGAAACGTGGCTTCTTCTGGAGGTGCCCCATTCACCAAGATGTTGAAATGGAAACATGGCTTCTTCTGGAGGTACCCCATTCACCAGGATGTTGAAATGGAAACGTGGCTTCTTCTGGAGGTGCCTCATTCACCAACATGTTGAGATGGGAATGTGGCTTCTTCTGGAGTTGGGGAAGGAAAGGCAGCCAGGTGTGCTGCTGACCATGTCACTCTCTCATGCAGTGTTTTATAGATGGTGTGCCGGAAGACAGCCGGGGGTGTTCTCCTATCGCATTTTGGTTGCAAAAATACTTTCATTCAAATCACACCTCACTCAGTGTAATGTAAACAATGAAATACCATGACTTTGTGCTTAATATGAACACAAGTGTGCCAAGACAAAAATTTGCATTGTCAGGTGTGCCACAGTCTGTAAAAGTTTGAGAACCACTGTTGTAGTGTGTGGACAGATCAAGAAAGGTGTGGGGAGTCAGCCATTTGCATGTCCCTTGTGGAACTTTGCCTCCCTAACATCTCTCCTGTAGTCCTCTCAGTTGTAAGCAAGATGGCCTGCTGGTGATGCATCCATTTGCAAATCATCAGCAATGTCTTGAGGCATCTTCGCCTTGGTCTTCCTCTCTTTCTTTTCCCATTATGTACCCTTCCACGACGGCCTTCTCTAGATTATCATGACATTTAATGTGTCCAAAGTATTTAAATTTTCTCTGTTTAATCCTCTTTACTAGCCAGTCTTCTTCAATATTAAGTTCTTGTAGTATGGATATATGTGTTCTTTTTTGTGTCCATGATAGTTGAAGAACTCTTCTGTAGCATTTACATTCAAAGGCATTTATGTCTTCTTCTTCTTCGTTCGCATTGTCTGTCTATATCTGCAGTCCTGTCTCTTGGACAGATTTCACTGTTTTTTGTAATTTATATATGAAAGAAGGCATTTATGTGTTTCTCAGCTGTTTTGTTAAGTGTCCAGGTCTCACAGGCATATGTTGCAACGGGAAAGATACATGCACTTAAAAATCTTATTTTTGTAGTTCTGTCTGTTTCTCTCCACAGATTCTTTAGTTGTTTTACTTTCTGAAGAGTGATAAATGTCCTCCTTTTAATTTCCCTCACTGTATTTCCATTATCAGTTAGTAATGATCCAAGATATTAAACAGTTTTTCCTCATTGATATATATTTCAGCTGCCTTATTTGTTTTGTCATTTGTCATCAATTTAGTTTTCTTCACATTAAGATAGAGGTTTTGCTCTTCACTATTCTTACAGACTGACATAATTAGTTTTTCCATTCTTTTTTATGTTGTGGACAGTAATACTGTGTCATCAGCATATCTAATCTCTGGTATTTCATAACCTCCATAAAGTAGTGTTGCCACTAACCTTAGGTGTCTCCATGGCTTAACAAGTTTACCATTTATCTTAACCTTTATAAAACAAAAGAGTAATATCCCAACTTTTGTTCAAAACTAACTCACTGTCTCTTGTTGTGATTGCAGTGAATTATTAGATAAAGTATCTCAGGAGATTGAAAATCTACCTCAGTGTAAAGGAGCAGAGAACATTGTGGACCAGAGTTTTCGAGGAGAAATTGTCAGTCAGGTATGTTTCTACCATTATGGTTTCCAGGTCATTTTCTCTCATCATTGTTTGCTACTTGTACTGGGCATGTGGGCTGAACTGTATGTTAAGTTTACAGCTCTGTTTTTTGGCAGTTTGTAATGTTCAAAGTTTTGGGGTTTTTTTGGCTGTTTATAATGTTCAGTTTATAGTTTTATTTATGGTAGTTTATAATGTTAAGTTTATAGTTTTATTTATGGCAGTTTGTGTTAATTTTATAGTTTTGTTTATGGCAGTTTATAATGTTAAGTTTATAGTTTTGTTTATGGCAGTTTATAATGTTAAATTTGTAGTTTTGTTTAATACAGTTTATAATGTTAGGGTTAGAATTTTTTTTTAAAGGCAGTTTATAATGTTGAGTTTAGTAGTTAGTAATCTTTGGTGGCTTATAATAATGAATTGACAGTAGCCCCCAGCATGTCCAGTCTGACACTCCTGTTCCAAAATCTTCACTGCAGAATCTGATTCTGTTGACCTCTTATTCATAGCTGAAGGGAGAAGATGACAAGAGCAAACCTTGTTTGTTGTACACACTTTACTTGTCAAGTCAAGGAAATCTAAGAGTATTTATTTGAGGAATTTACACTTAGAACAGTTCTCTCATCCTGCTACTTTTCTTTTGCTTTTTCATTTTTTTCCCTTGAATTATCAGTTAAACAATTATTCTTGAATTTTCAGTGAAACTTATACTCTGGGAAAACTTGGATTGGCATGATTATGGTTATGGTTTATGGTCTCGGTCATCATCATTGCCCTCTGGATATGTCCATATGCGCTCAGATTCCCCCTCCCCCTCAACATATCCATCAGGTCCTGCGGCTGATAGTGCCTGTCCAGTGTTGACTAAGCAGTTGTCTCGCATGTCCAAGTATGCCTCTTGTTCCTGGCCATGCTGATCTGTATTCCCAACTCTCTCAGTCTGAGCAGCGATGTAGATTCACTGCCCTTAAAGTCCTCCATTCTGCCTATCTCTCTGAGCGCGTTAACAATATCAGTTCGATCCAGTGGTTGTCCATCTGTGATGATGGCAGAGCCAGCCGGTCTATCAGTTCTCTCTCATTTCCCTGGATGGCCACATGCCCAGGAACATAGATGAAGGTGACTCTGCAAAGATTTAAGCCACTGCCTGTGTACAGAATCTGCCTTGACCTTCCGGATCATGCTCATTGAATCACTTAGTATGCAGACACAGGTGTAGTCTTGTGACTCCAGCCATACAAATGCTTTCATTACTACCATCACCTTTGTCATGTTTGTTCAGATACATACATTTAAATTTGTGTGTTTTTGTTAGACCATGTATTTAACTTCTGGATTTATTTTGGACCATACGTTTAGTTATTTGCATGTATTTAGAAATATTGAAAACCATAAAAACAAAACAGCTAAGATACTTTGGGCATGTCAAGAGCCACAATACTATATTGAAGACCCTTCTTGAGGGCAAGATCAAAGGGAAAAGAACAAGAGGACGACAGCGATATAGGTGGGTGGACAACATCAAGAGATGGACAAGGACAAGCTTGGCTGAGTGTTCTACAAAGACAAGAAACAGAACAGAGTGGAGAAGCCAGCCTTCTGTGGGGAGACAGCATGAAATGATGATGTATTTAGAAATGTGGATCACATGTTGATATATTTGTTTAAAATATAGTATAATAAAAAAAAACGTATATTTTTTCCATAAAAATCTGTAAAGTTCTTTGTTTTTTTCCTCTTGTCGTAGGTTACGTGTTTGTCTTGCAGCAACATATCATCTCGGCATGAAGCTTTCCTAGATTTATCTCTAGAATTCCCTCGGAGCTTTCAGTATACAAACAGCCAGGTCAAAGCTAACATGTGTCATCTTACAGGTTTGAAAAACTGTTTCTTGCCACATTTTGGCTAGTTTAGTATGAGATTGTGATGAGTTTTGAAGTCTGTGTTGATTTAGAGGGTGCTGCAGTGGTGTAGTGGTCGGTGCATTTGCCTGCTGACCAGGAGTTCCCGGTTCAGTACCCAACTGCAGGGGAATTTTTCTTGGATCAGTCAGAAAAAAAAGTCAACTCATGTTCAAGAAATTGGTACCACAGGAGTTTTTGTAAGAGTGTACGGAGAACAAAGACAGATGCTTGCCTCCATCTCTTCCCCCCTCCCTTTAATCCCTTTTCTCCAACCTGTGGTCTAGAAATGTGAAGGCACTAACACTTCACACTCCCAAGTCATGCAAAAACTATGGGCTAAAAATTTTAAAATTCTATTCGTGTGATTTTCTTGTGAAATAAATCTCCCACTCCTTCTTCTTCATTCTCTTCTACCACCAAGACCACACTGTGGTCCTACTGAATTTACGCCTGTGTCCTCGTTAGGTCCCGTGGTCTTCTGTGTGGTCCCCTAAAGAGATCCCCAAGAGGACCACAAGGGGTTCAGAGTATCGCAGGGCTTTAGCCTGTATTCTTGGTGTGTCTCTGAAGCGGATTGCATGACACCGTGGTTTTCATTGCACCAGTTTAGTCTAGAGTTGGACTTTCTCACCAGAAGACCTTGATGTGTTTAGGATATCAGTGCATCCCCGCTGGGTGAGAGGTGGTAGCCCACCCAGGCCAGAGTTGGACCTTATCAGCGGAAAACCTCGACGTGTTTTGAGATACCCATGTATCACCGCCGGATAAGAGGTGGTTGCCCATCCAGTCCAGAGTTGGACTTTCTCACCAGAAAACCTCAGCGTGATTAGGATACGCAAACATCCCCGCCAGGTGAGAGGTGGTTGCCTATCTAGACTGCCCTGGTCCAGTCTCTCCGACTTTAGCATTTTGTGGTCGTAGCCGCTACCCTTCCTAGTTGTGACCAGGATGGAGCTTTTGTCCAGGAGGACGAATCCTCGCCACTAGTGATTTCCACCCCTGGGTTGAGCCGGTTTAGGCATATTATCCCAGTATGGGCGTGTTTGGGACGTGACCAACCTCTAGAGCAGAGGTACTGTGACAGGCATAGCCTTCAAGATTCACCACTGGTGTGAGCCGAAATCTCCCACTAATTTGTTACACTGAGTGAATTTATATGTTGAACATCAAGAGCTTCTGAAGACAACCTTAAGGGCAGAATTTTAGAAGGAGTTCTTCAGAAATTTGTTGAACGCAAGAATTTCTGAAGATAGTCTTTAAGGCAGAATTTTAAAAGGACTTCTTTGGAAATTTGAAATCTTTTTTTTTTTTTTTTTTCAGAGTGTAGGCTTAGAATTCTTACAGTTTTGTAAGTACTGAAAAAAAACAACATGTACATGATGATTCTAATTTAGATATTTTTCATGGTCTTTCTATTTATTCTTTTTTTCCCTCTGTGTTTTCCTGTGAATGTCAGGTTGTGTGACCTTTGCCTTCTCACACTGGATAGGTAGAGTGTTAGTGGAAGTACGAGTTTAAATAATTTATGGTTTCGGTTTCTGTTACAGTTCACTGTTTTGTGTTTTCAGAAATGTTGTCAACATTCACAGATGTAGAAGAGTTGGAACCACAGTCTTATCTGTGTGAAAAATGCAATAGTAAGTGACAGCTTATGTGTTTGTGCATCAGACAGCAAACATGTCTTGTGGAAGATAATATTGTTATAATTATTACACTATGTGGGTATATGAGATAAGGTGAACAGTTTGTGGTTGTGTGACTGTCATCTTTGCAGACATTTTTCTCATTTATTTTCTGTGATTAATTTAAATATATCTGCACATTTGATGGCAGAGTTTTCTTTTCATTGATTAGCTGAAGAAAACACACTTGCCCTGTCTTTTATGATTGGCTGAGGAAAATGCCTTGTCTTTTATGATTGGCTGAGGAAAATGCCTTGTCTTTTATGATTGGCTGAGGAAAATGCCTTGTCTTTTATGATTGGCTGAGGAAATTACATTTGCCTTGTCCTTTATGATTGGCAAAGGAAAATGTACCTGCTTTGTCTTTTATGTTAGTGGACTTTGGGAGGTTCTTGCGACCCATTTTCTGTCCTTAATTTTATAGTTCCCGTAGTATGTTATTTATACAGGGTGTTCCATAAGTGACTGTGCACTACCCCAGTATCGATTCCGGTATTATAGTGATATCTTAATGTCTGCTTAACAACTGAATACACAAAGACAGACTGAATACAGTGAATGTTACACAACAGCAGCTTCAACCCTCTTACATATACAGGTAGATGTGGCGAGATACAGCAGTCATTAAGATATCACTATGATACCGGATTTGATACTGAGTTAGTGCACAGTTATTTTCCAAACGCACTGTAAATTCCACCCATTGTCCACTGCTGTCATGAGTCACATCTTGAATCTTTGCTACAGATTTTAATTTTGATAAACTTCAAATTCTCTGCCAATTCTGAAATTGAGCTCATGGGTTTGCAAAATGGTTAGTCCATTCATGTGTCATCATAGGGAGAGTTCAGTCATAACCAGGGGGTGCTCCAGTCAAGTTGGTTGTAAAAGTGGATACTTGGCTTGTTTTGGAGCTGAGTAAAGAATGTTAGCAATCATTTTAATTAGAACAAGTCCTTGGGTGCTCCAGTGACTTTCACTGTAGGAGGATCACACCATGGTGTATGAACTCAATAGCACCGTTGAGAACTGTAATGAGGAGAAGCAGTATTACAGCTGCCATGGGTTGAGTTTGAGAGACTGAGTCACTATCAGTTTAGCCATTCCTGAACTCTTCGTAAAGCCAGACTTGATATTGATCACGTCACTGGCCATTTGGCTGACCAGCAGAGGAGAATATAATCACTGATACTGTAACCTGTAAGTAACTCAGTGACGTTGAAGAGGACTCTTTACTTTGATACTGTATCCTTTAGGTAACTCGGTGACATTGAAGAGGACTTTTTACTTTGATACTGTATCCTTTAGGTAACTCAGTGACATTGAAGAGAACTCTTTACTTTTTTCCTTAGATTGTCATTTGAATAGCAGGAGATATGACAAATAATTTGACATCTCATTGTAAATGAAGGCTAATCCTTTTCAGATTTTGTGCATTCCATCATTTGCAAAACTTATGTGGTTGTGGGTTGTTGTTGTTGTTGTTTTTTTTTTTTTGCTTGGTTCAGTCTAGTAGTCCAAGATTTCTTTTTAATCCTTTGTGTCCTTTAAATCATCTGTAAAAGAAAATAAGTCTGAAGTGTTGGCTGTGCTGAGCTTGGCAAGAAACATTTTTGATGTGGCAAGAGTGTGGAATATGGGATGTGGCAAGAGTGTGGAATTTGGGATGTGGCAGAAGTGTGGAATTTGGGATGTGGCAAGAGTATGGAATCTGGGATGTGGTAAGAGTGTGGAATTTGGGATGTGGCAAGAGTGTGGAATCTGGGATGTGGCAAGAGTGTGGAATCTGGGATGTGGCAAGAGTGTGGAATTTAGGATGTGGCAGGAGTGTGGAATTTTGGATGCGGCAAGAGTGTGGAATCTTGGATGTGACAAGAGTGTGGAATTTAGGATGTGGCAAGAGTGTGGAATTTTGGATGTGGCAGAATGTGGAATTTGGGATGTGGCAAGAGCGTGGAATTTGCAATGTGGCAATGTGGAATCTTGGATGTGGCAAGTATGTGGAATCTGGGATGTAGCACTGGAATAAAGTCAGTAAACCTGCTTCCATGTAGTACTTCTGATAACAGAATGTTTTTCATGTTGAACCTGGCCTATAGGAGCAATTTTTTTCCCTCCTTTTGGTAGTGGAGTCAGCTAAGAAGTTCACCTATAAGTCTACTCCAGGAAATACGAAATACCCCTGTAACCTGCTCCCTATCCAACTTGATGGCTTTATTCCATAATCTTTGCCTCAGCATCAGCCACCAGAAGTATCAGTTCAAAATTATAGGGTTATCCTACGATGGCAGCATGTTTCAGTGGTTATTATTAATATGAAAAGGGAGATTATGTTGTCATTGTCATGTATGTTCTCATTGTTACAGGAATAAATATGCTCTTCTGCTGTTGTTGTTGTTCAGAAAAATGTAGAAGATCTAGCAGGCAGAGGGAGGTCAGAACAGATGCCAAGAAGCAGTTGTTGATTAGCAGACCTCCAGAGATACTCAGGTTACATCTGAAGCGCTTTAGGTGGGTTGTTAAACTCATACAATAATCACAGACTGTGTCATGATCATGTAACTCATACAATAATCACAGACTGTGTCATGATCATGTAATACATACAATAATCACAGACTGTGTCATGATTATGTAACTCATACAGTAATCATAGATTGTGTCTTGATCATGTAATTCATACATTGATCACAGATTGTGTCTTGATCATGTAACTCATACAATAATCACAGTTTGTGTCATGATCATGTAACTCATACAATAATCACAGATTGTGTCATGATCATATAAGCATTATATGTGGTGAAATCTCATCAGTTCATGCTGCATAGCACAGAATAGTGGTTTCTAAGGTTGATGTGCATCTTCATGCTTGTTTTTGTGCCTTTACCTGAATGATATTTGTCTCTATCACTGTGTGTTTGGTGAATGTGCAGTATTATGTGTGACTGCTAATGCTGGGATTAGTGAACCATAGCCGACCAAGATGCCGTCCAATCACTCCATTAGTAGCCCCAGTAACAGGCTTAGTCGGGCTTAAGGGACAGGGAGTGTTATAGAGTCTGCAGTGGTGGTGGAGTCTGCTAAAGAAGTATTGCTGTTCAGCTCCTCCCAGGGTCTGAAAAAAAATAGCTGCCATAACCCGCTCCCACTTTGACACCACGCAGCACCTCAACACTTCACCACATCGGCTGCAAAGAACATCCTCTTTGCAGTTCCAGGGCATAGAGCAAGAGCAAGACTGCTGGGTATCTTACTGAGAACTACTGTATAGAGGAAGATTTTTACACACAAAAAAAAGTGTGTGCATTTACATCAGTTGATGAGAAACATTCTTGCCAGCTCAGATACTCAAATGAGCAAACAAAGATGTAGGTAACAAGAGGGTACTTGTATTTGTATGAACTCCCTGTAAACAGCGAGCTGGTGTTCTTTGCAGCTGATGCTGTAGAGGTGTTGAGGCACAGCATTGCATCGGTGTGGGAGTGGGTTATGGCAGCTGTTTTTCAGTCCCAGAGTACAGCTAAAAAGCAGGGAGTGTGCGGTGTTTCTTTAGCAGACTCCACCACCATGGGGACTGTGGTAATCCCTGGCCCCATTAACCAGGCTAGGCTTGTTACTGGGGGTACCACGGAGAGGTGGGACAGGGTCTTGATCAGCTGTGGTTCGCTAACCCTGATGCTGGCATATCAGTTATGGGTCGCTGATTGCTTCATCGGACAGGGCGTCTTCACCTCGAACAAGAGGGGTAATGCTGTATAACTTTCTGCTTACATTGACATTCATGATTGATGACCAGCATCAAAGTCCCCAGTATAATACAAATATACTTGGATTCTGACAGTGTTTTTTTTCTAATTCCCATAGCAGGAAGAAGTCATTGTTCTATAGTCACAAAAACATCATCATGAAACCTGTACTTTTATTTTCTTTCTTTTCCTTTACATGGTGTTCGTTCTTTTTTCCACTTATCTCACAAGCATGAGTGTAAAAGTAATCTCCATACTTGAGACTCAACCGTTTTATTGCTAATATTAGCAATTATAAACTGTCATGAAAACTAAAAATGGCTTATGATAGTGCATCATTCTGAAACTCTGTAAGATGCTTTTTGCCCCAGTGATAAGGGCAGAGTTAGTAAATATTTATTAATTTTTTTTGCACTTTCAGTGTTTCAGTTTGTAAAACAGAGTTTTCATATCAAAGAAATGTGTCAGTTTGTTGTTTTGGTATCTGTATCTGGCAAGTTTCACAAGAAAACAATTATTTATTTGCCATAACATAGACAAGACATCATTTATCTACCACACTAACCAAGAAAACAATTATTTAGCTGCCACACTGACCAAGAAAACAATTGTTTATCTGCCACACTAACCAAGAAAACAATTATTTAGCTGCCACACTGACCAAGAAAACAATTGTTTATCTACCACACTAACCAAGAGAACAATCACTTATCTACCACACTAACCAAGAAAACAATCATTTATCTACCACACTAACCAAGAAAACAATCATTTATCTACCACACTAACCAAGAAAACAATCATTTATCTACCACATTAACCAAGAAAACAATCATTTATCTACCACACTACATGGAAAAAAAACAGTAATTTATCTGCTCAACAACATCAGAAAACTCATTCATCTACCTCATTACATGAGAAAAGCTCATTCATATCATCATCATCAGGTGCCGTGCCGACTGGCGTTGGCTATTATGCTTCTCCAGAGTACCCAATCCTTCATGCAGGCCATCAGTTCAGTTGGTGATCTCCTCTCACATCATCCCATCAGACTGTCCAGTATCATTTCTCTTGGTCTTCCTCTTGATCTTCTTCCTTCTATTTTTCCTGTTGTTATAATATTTTCAATGCCCCCTCTTCTCATTGCATGTCCTATGAAAGTACATTGTCTCTCTCTTATCTCTCTTATCATTCATCTACCTCATTATATAAGAAAAATATCTTTGTAACCTTTCACTTCGAAGGTCTAATGAAGGTTATTGCTTCTCCCTGCATGTTTGGTATTTGCTTCTGTTTGCATGTTTGGTGATTGCTTCTTTCTGAAAGTTGGTGATTGCTTCTCTCTTTATGTTGGAGATTGTTTCTCTTTCCAAATTTGATGATTGCTTCTCTCTGAATGTTTGGCAGTTATCTCTGCATTCTTGCTTATTGCTTCTCTCTGTATGTTTTATAATTGCTTCTTTCTGGTTATTGCCATACAGTTTTTTTAAAACTACTACCTTGGGGGGAGGGGGGTTAGTGCACTTGACTTTTGAAGCGAAGGTTGGAGGTTCAAATCCAGCCTGAGGTGCCCCAGTCACCCAGCTGTAGAAATGGGTACCTGAGTTCTTCTGGAGTTGGGGAAGGAAAGATGGTCAGGCGTTATGCTGACTACATCACCCTCTGGTGTGCTGACAGGTCAAGGAAAATATGGCCACTAACACCATATCTCTATGACAGGATTACCTTTACCTTTTTTTTTTTTTTTAAACCTTTACTGTCAGGGAAAAGAGAGATCTGCAGAATCCGAGTTATTTAATAATAATATGTGTTCAGTTTGTTTGTTTTTTTGCTTCCTGACAGAAGCATTTGCTTTAACTTTATCTTTTTTACTTACGCAGGTATTTCATTGTTTGTTCTCATATTTGTTCAGATGGTGTGGTCGCAACAATAGGGAGAAAATTGGGACGCATGTTGCTTTTGATGAAGAGCTTGATATATCTCCGTTCTGTCAGGCAGTCCCTGCCATTTCAAGATACAGGCTGCATTCAGTGGTGGTGCACCACGGTGCTGGCTTCAGAGCAGGTCACTATACAACTTACACCTACAACAATTATGCAGGTCAGTCCAGATGTTTTGCATTGCTTTATTTCATTATTTGAAAAGTTATTTAAAATATGTTTTTGTCATACTTTCATATTATTTACATTATACTGTATTCATACATAAAAATGTTCTGATTTTCACGAGTTTTTCATTGATTTCGATTAACCCCTTTCTGCCTTTTGAACTGCGTTTAACCAGCATATGACTTGAATGAAAACGCCAAGGATGAGGTGAAACTTCAAGAAGGAAGAAACATAATTGCCAATGCTTTTTTTTAAAATTTTACATAGCACATAATGAACAAATTAATCCTTTTGTAGGGATAGGAAGCAAGAATGGCCAGATTGATATTGAGATGGCTTCTTGAACTGGAAGACATAGGTTCTACCCCATTGAGATCCTCCTTCCAGGAAAAAGAGCACTTATGAAATAGTCCAAAGTATCATTTGTCTAAGATTTCCAATACAAAATAGATTTTGTGCTACAATTTTTGTTTTGATGTTAATAATAGCTTCAAGCTATTTTTTTTGTAGAAAGAATCTGAGAAATTTTCTCTAGGAATCTTACGTAGATCTATTTTTCTGCAGAAAGAATGTGAAAAAATTTTTCTAGGAATCTTACATTGAAGTGTTTTTCTACAGAAAGAATTTGACAAAATTTCTAACAAAATCTTACATTTGTACTGTTTTATGTTGCATGATTACTTTAGGGAAAAAAAAAACATCATCTCGTAATTATTTTCAGCATCCTGGTTACACTGTAACGATTCCAGAGTCCAGCTGGTGCAGCTGGAGGAAGTACTGGCGTCTCAGGCTTACATTTTGTTCTATACCCGGGAGCTGACTCCTGTCAGTCTGGATGACATACCAGGTCTTACGAGTGCCGTTGGCCATCCAGATACTCTGTCTACAGTGAGTAGGGAAAACTGACAAGGGTTTGAGATTTGCTAGTGTTTATTTGTTGTACATAGTGTGTGACGATGCCATGTTATGCAGTTGTGTGTTAACATTCTTGTACAGGTTTGTGAAGTTTGATCTCATCTTTAGTACTTGTTTTTTTTTTAAATTACAGATTGTTGTAGCCATGGAAGTGTTTTATATGCTTGACATAAATCCATATATAGTAACAATAGTAAAGGTAACCCTGTTATGTCTTAGAAGCACATAGGGATATGGTGTTAGTGCCCATATGTAGACTAACAGATTTATATATTTTGTTTCAATCCAGACTAAACCGATATACAAATGTATATATTTTGTTACAGTCCAAACTAAACAGTTATACTTGTTTGTATGTTTCATTTCAATCCAAACTAAACAGCTATACAAATTTGTATATTTTATTTCAGTCCAAACTAAAGTTATACAGATTAATAAATTTTGTTCCAGTCCAAATTTAAAAAACATTTTTTTGAATATGTATTTTGTTTCAGCCCAAACTAAGAAAAAATTACGCATTGTGTTCCAGTCTGAACTAAACAAAATACATAAATTTATATACAGGATGTTCCAACTTTCCAGAGGCCAGGGTAGAAAGATAAATGCATCTGTATGGAGAAAGCATGTGTTAAATGTAGGAGTACAAAAAAATTGTAGAGAAAGTTTCAAGGTTTTTAATTACTTGCCAATGTTATTCTGGACATACCAGAGAGCTCTGTATGCAAAATGATGGAATAAAGAGCAGAAAAGTCATCTTGCGTGTTGGAATTTGTGAAAATCAACTGTGTTAAAGCAGTTCAGTAGAGTTTGCTTGTGTGTTTTCGAAAAGAGCCACTTTTAGACCCACGATCTGCCAATAGTGTTGCTGATTTGAAGAGGCAGGTTGCCTGTGTCCCACAGAATGCAGTGGGCACCCATCTGCATCTTGTGAGAAGGTGGAGGAAAATCATATTATGTATTGGGGCAGTCTATGAAAATCACTTCGGGGAAACTTCTGGAAATGGCTGTAATGTATCTGTAGGAAGTAGGGCTGTTAACATAAGCTAATTTTGCCTTTCAGGTCTCCACCATCCCTGATTTTGATCAGGACACCATGCAGACTTTGCAGCGACTGGGTCAGGGAGAGGTGGAACAAGTGGTGGATGATGAGGTCTCCTTCAGCTTCCACAGAAACCCAACTCTTGTGAAAAAACTTTCCACCCTCAGTTCACGCTCAGGGCAGGGCCTCAGTTCACCTCCTGGACAGGGAGTAAAGAGAACAGCTTCAGTATCAACCATTGACCAGTCTTCTTCGCCCAAATCTGTGAAAACCAAGAATCATCCTTTGTAGTGTTTTCTGTTGTTGTTTTTTTTTTTTCTTCTTTAAATTTGAATATATGAGAGGTATTAAAATGGATAGCTAAAGATAAATTTTAAAAATCTAAAGTAACAAAATTTATTTTTAGTAAGAGACAGACTACAAAAATAACTATCGTAAAACCAGGGAATCTCCTGTTTTATATTTAGCATAAAGCTTGGAGTCCCACAGTTTATATTTAGCTTAGAGCTGGGAGCCTCCTAGTTTATAATTAGCATGAAGAGGGAAGCTACCAAGTTTATTTACAGTTTCATGGAGGAAGAATACTAATGGGAAAGATATTTTTTGGAAAAATCTTGGGTATTTTGAAACATGAAAAAAACAGTAGACAATGCAGATAAGTGAATGTGTCAAATGTATTCATTTCTGCATTATAGTAGTTGTAAATGCAGCACAATGCAGAAAATGTGTTCCTTTTTGTTGATTTAATAATGTGAATCTATGGCAGCTGGCTAGAGACTTGTGTGAAACCTTGACGGTAGAAGTAAGAGAGTTAGTGGCAAATTGTTGTGACTGTTGGAGTTGTGAATGAGTTTTGTTTCTGCTGAAAGTGCTGTTTTATATGGAGTTATTTGCAGCTGATGCTGTGATGATGTTGCGGCACAGCATCATATTGGCATTGGAGCAGGTTATGGCAGCTATTTTTTCAGTCCTAGGATACAGCTAAAAAGCAGTCGGTGTGCTGTGCTTCTTTAGCAGACTCCACCACCATAATGATCCATGCCCCATAAGCCGGGTTAGGCCTATTACTGGGAGTACCGACAGAGAGGTGTGTGTATACATATAAATATATCTTATATCCTTCCCTTGCTGTTAAACATCACATAGGGCTCACATGATAGTTCGGCAAGTTTTCTTGTTTTCAGCAAGCTTCTCAACCTCATCTAGGAATGTTATGCCTACTAATTTGGCCTCTCTTAACAATGTCCTCTTTAGAGGACACATGATTGACCACTTTTGGTTTGTCCTGTTGTGTTCCACTTTATAGCTTATTTTGGGATTCTCTGACTGTTTCTTCTCATCACATGACCAACATATGTCCATCTCCTTTTTCTGATCACCCATGAGACAGGTTGTTTGCTCACCTGCCTTATCTCTGCATTGTTCTTGAATTCGTTCCACTTTATACCAGGTATTTTCCTTAGGCATTTGTTTTCAAAAGAGTCTAATTTGTTGTCTGTTTCTTTAGTTGTTTTCCAGCTTTCACATGCATAAAATGAGGATGGATATTTCATTTGAATCAAATACATATAAAGTACTTGCATATGACCTTAAGAAAGTTCATCTATATAACTGTTTATTTGTGTACTTTTTTGGAGCTCAAACCTGGCCACAAGAGAGCAGTGAAAGGTAGTGCACTTTGAAGAACTGCCAGTGGAGGGATTCGTGGTGTCCTGTCTCTTTGTCTAGATGGCTGAACATTTAGAAGCTGGGTACGGAAGAAAAATCAAGGAAAGCTTTTATTTTTTTTTATTTCTGGGGGGACATTTTTTTTTTCTGGCATTTTTGTGGAAGTTTAAGGAGAATTTCCATCAAAAGTTCCTAAATATTAACAATAAAAAGAGATATAAATCTCTCTTCCTTTTTTTTTTTATTTAAACTTTCACAGCCATCATTAGAATCTCATTTAAAAGTTGTAGGTGAATATGTAGATAGATAAAATTGTAGATAGATAGGCATGTATGTTGATGGATGAGAGATTTAGTAAAATCAAAGTATTCAGTTTATAATAGGAAAATAATATAATTCTATACTGAGCAAATGTGCAGGATATAAACCAAAGTGTCATTAGTCATTTATATACTATTCTTGAAGAGAAACCAGGTGAAATGTGATATGAAAGGGAAGGATTCGGTACTTATAATAGCATGGAACTAGTTGTTTTGTTTCTGCATTATTTTCTTAGTTTTCAGACAACTTCTTATATCTTCTAGTAAGAAAACAGTAACAGTGTGGAAAAAATCTTATTGTTTGAATGAGCATTCAGTCTTCAGGGGATGAAACAGACTGAAGTGCTTGAACAAAGAATAGTTTTATATGCTTTGAAAATATAATTGTGTTTGGTGCCACGGTGCTGTAGTGGTTAGTGCATTCACCTGCTGATCAGAAGGTCCCTGGCTTGATTTTACACATGGGTGGAATTCTTTTGGAGTGACTGGCATTGGGATCATCCCAGTCCAAAAAAAAATGGATACCTAGGGTTTTCCTGGAAAAGAACGGCAGTGAGAACAGGTGATGGCATCGCTACCTCAAATGCTTCAGTAACCTAAAAATGCACAGGCAGTAACACTTCACACCCTACGGCATGCAAACGTCACAGGACATAGAGATTAAAGGACGGTTTTAAATACGGTTGAGAATTTAATTATGTATTTTTTTTAAAAATAAGTTAGAAAAACTAGCATGATGGTGAGAAAAATGGAAGAGCTTGGAAAGTTGAAATACAGTTGGAATATTTATCATTAGTATCACATCTATGCTTTATGTTTGAGCTTTAAATTCCCATTTCCATGCAATTAAGGCATAACTGAGAATACAAGACCTTCGGCACATGAAAGTGTGATGTGGTCAGTATCGCACCTGGCTGCATTTAGCTTCCCGGATTTCTCTGGTGCATGTTTCTAGAGGCTGGGTGGAGCCTGGGGCCGTATGGGTGTGGTAGTAGCAGAAAAAAATTCCCCACTGCTGGGATTTGAGGCCGGTACCACTGGCTTTGTAGGCCAAGCACTTAATTTTTAGCTGAAGTGAAATTCTTGATTACTGAGCATTTAAATCTGTCATTAACAAATGTATGTTTACTTCCTGCTGTATTACTTAATCTCCTTTACTGTTTTCAGATTTGCATAACATTAATCACACTTTCAAATAAAACTGAGCTCAAAAGTTTCCATAGAGGAGACCTTGGCTAGAACATAATCCTCTCATTATCACAGCCAAGTGCTTGTGTCAGAGCATGATGCAGCTTCCAAAGTTTGCCAGTTGCTTTGTTTGATCTTTGCAGATACATCATTTGTTACTTATATCAGATCCTGTGAATGATCTCAGTGTTGAACTGTTTTGTATATAAGTAAAGTGCTTTTGCACTGGATGTAGAGAAAAACAAAAATGCTATTGTTCAGAAGTTTTCACCACTTTTGCCAAGAAAATAATTAAAACCATTTGTGTGTGTGTTTTTTTTTTCTTTTTTATTAGTTGTTTCTTATTTTTGACTGATTATTTTATATCCTTGAGTTTTGACATTGTACAATAATGATTAATATTGCCAATTTTTTGACGTCTTCAGGGATGTATATATTTAGTCAAGTAAAAATAATGGATATAAAATTTCGAGTCTGTGTTTCAAATGGTCATTCATGAACCTTGTAGAGCCAGGTGAAAAAAAAATGTATTAGAAGATAGAAGTTAAAAACATAAAAGAACTGTGATTGTTTTCATGAAAGATAAAACATAAAGAACTCTGAATACTTTTGTGAACTAGAATGTAAAGAGTTTTAGAATGTTGGTCTTGAAAGATAAATTATAGATAGCTCTGAATGTTTTCATGAATCGCTTACCCCATGTTTTCTTCCGTGTACTTCTCACACCATGAGATGTGTTGTCATAACTGACTGCCTTAGGTTAATTTTTTGCCATATCCATCCCCTTATTCTGGGGTGTCCTCCTCTTGTGGAGGCAGTTTTTTCACTCTGGTGTTAAAGGCCCTTTAGTTTGTTGATCCGGTCTCATTCTAGAAGATCAAGTGTACAGACCCAGTTCATTCATTGACTTGGCTAAGAATGTTTTCTTGCACCAGCTGTGTTTCAGATCTCATTATGTCTTATCTAGATTCTTTTAGTCTCACTGACTGCTTTTTCTCAGGCACCTCATGCAGTGTTTTAGTTGTTTCTCTTTTTGTTGGGACCAAGTCTAGCACTTGCTAGGGCAAAGTGGCATCTTTTTATAATGATCTGAGGGTTTTTTTGTGTGAATTAGGTGTAAATAAGAGTAGTTTTTCTTAACTTGCATACCTTTATCTTTGCAAAAAAAATTTTTCATTTAGTTTACAAAAATAATGAACACGAGTTTACGGTTTGCATCTCACTTACTAAACAACATATGAGGCGCCCATCTTATTTACTAAACAACACATGACGTATCATCTTATTTACTAAACACCATATGAGGCTACCATATTATTTACCAAACAACATATGAGGTTCTCATCTTATTTACTAAACAACATATGAAGTTACCATCTTTATTAAACATATGAGATTGCCATCATAGTTAATAAACAATGTATGAGGTTACTGTCTTATTTACTAAACATGAGGTTGCCATCTTATTTACTAAACAGCCTATTAGGTTACCATCTTATTTAATAAACAACATATCAGGCTCTCATCTTAATTACTAAACATATGAGGTTGCTATCCTAGTTAATAAAAAACGTATGAGGTTGCCATCTTATTTACCAAACATGAGGTGGCCATCTTATTTACTAAACATGAAGTTGCCTTCTTATTTACTAAACAACATATGAGGTTGCCTTCTTATTTACTAAACATTAGGTTGCCTTCTTATTTACTAAACATATGATATTGCCTTCTTATTTACTAAACAACATATGAGGTTGCCTTCTTATTTATTAAATATGAGGTTGTCATCTTATTTACTAAACATGATGTTGCCATCTTATTTACTAAACAGCATATGAGGTTGCCTTCTTATTTACTAAACAACATATGAGGTTGCCTTCTTTTTTATTAAACAACATATGAGGTTGCCTTCTTATTTACTAAACAACATGAGGTTGTCATCTTATTTACTAAACATAAGGTTGCCTTCTTATTTACTAAACAACATATGAGGTTGTCATCCTAGTTAATAAAAAACATTTGAGGTTGCCATCTTATTTACTAAACAACATATGAAGCTACCATCTTATTTACTAAACAACCTATAATGTTACCATCTTATTTTCATGAGTCTATGAGGTTTTCTCTTACAAAGAAAACAGTCCGAGGCTTATGAGATTTCCATGACATTTAGTGATAGCTTGTGCAGCATGGAGCCATGCAGCAGTCACATACGAACTCCTTGGTAATATTAATGATATCCCAAAACATTCTGTAAAGTGTTCACATAATGTTTTTGCTCTGTTTTTATACATCTGTGTCTTCTTGTTGTATTGGAAGGTTCAGAAGTAAGCGCCCACTCTAACACATCTTTCAAAAATTTCATCTGGAAAAAAAATTCTTTCTGTTCCACATCTTCATCAACTTCCTCAGTTTCTCTTTGTTTAAGTGATTAAAAGCTGGACATTCGGCACAGCACATATTTAGCTGTCTTCTGTGTTCACTTTTGAGTTTGCTTTGGTTATGTATTTTAATTTTAGAAGGAAAATATGTTTGTGATTTGAGAGAACACCTTATGACTTGATTCATGAACCTTCTTGGAATAAGTTTTGTATTTGTTTTGTTACTAACTTTTAGATACCATGGTTATAGTCCAGCTAGTTCCTGAATTGCAAGAATTCTGGGAGATGTGTGAAGTGAGGTGCAGCAGTGGACTTTTTTTTCGTTTTTTTAATTAAATTTTGTCACTAGTATGCAGATGACCCAGACAAAATCTCTCACAAAATATCCTATTTTTTTCCTGCATTCGCTGATAGCCATGCATGCAGGTGTAATCTAGCATATACTGTAGGTGGATATTCTCTGTTTTTATTTTTTGGAGACTGTTTTCTCTCAGCACTGATGTGTCAGGTACCCATTTTGCTACCTTAGCATGCTGGAGGTTGGCTGTAACAAGTACAAAAAAGTGTGAGGAGAGAGAAAGGACAGTGTTGACTAAGCTTACTTGCATCCTCCTAGTGGTCTCTGAAGCAAGAAAGAAGAAAATGGAGAAAGAAATTACCCATGTGAAATATAGACATACAGAAGAATGAGATACATTCCCTGAATTGCAGAAATCAAGCTACTAAGATTTAGTTTTTCATGCACAATGTTTTGAATGCATGTGCAAATATAATCTAAAAATAAAAAAAAAATTTGTGTGCAAAATAAGTATTGAAACATGAAATTACAAAGTATGATTTGAAGTACTTATAGAAAAAAAAATACTAAAATCCAAAGAAATGAGGAAAACAGACTCATGTAACTATCACATTTTTCTTCAGTACTGCTGTAGCATGGAGTATGATCAGAGAATTGAAAAGGTAGCAATTTTGTTATTATTTTTTTTCTCCAAGCATATAAATTTTCATACAGGGCATGTTTTGTTTTATTTTGTTTTGCATTTTTGCACACCTTAGAAGGAGCATTGGTGAACAACATAAATAGATGGACTATATTCAACTTGGCTGGGTGCATGGTGAAAACTAGGGGCAGAGCAAGCTGATGAGTCATCGCAGCTCGGAGGTTATGGCATAAATGAGTGGTCCATGATTCCAGATCCCAGTTTAATTAAAGCTTATAAACCAGGTCCTTCAGTTTATTGACCGTTATAAAATAATGGAGAGATTCAGGTGATAGAGGCTGTCGGTTTGTTACAGCCAAGATCTTAGAACTAAAGATCTTGTTAAAAAAATAAGACAAAATTGTCCATTCAGCATGCATTTTTGTTGTTGTTGTTGTTCACTTTTCATCGATAAACCATCTGACAGTGATCATGAAAAAGTGGGCATGGAGAAATGAGCGAATATTGTTGGTTTTACACAGATTATTTCTTTGTTCAGTTCCTTCACATATCATGGATTTGCCGTGTTGAACAAAACAAAATGAATGAATTAATAAAACATTCTTCCACTAGAGCGTGTTTGAAATATCAGCTTCACGTTTATTTATTATTTATATTAATATTCTCAGTGATGTTCTCTTTTAAATGATAGAATGATGGTCAGAAAGTTCTATTTTTCTTTTTTCATTTGCATTTTAGATCCAATTATTTTTTAGTAGATGTCCATAATTTTGTAGGCCAGTGCTTCCCAAAACTGTGTGGCACAAGAGAGTTCAGAGGTGTGCCGCCACCGAAGTCTGGTGGCTACAAATATTTTCACTCATGTATCAGTACAATGCCCCCCCTTTTTTTTTTAACATAGTTATCTTTTTAGGTTGAAACTTTAGCCAACTGAATATTTATGTAAGTGTGATGAAGATTTCGGTGAAACTGGTGTTTGTGGAGTTAACTGACTGACTGACTGATTGATTGATTGAGCATTATTTGCAAAGAGTGAAGAATTGGACTCGTAGGCCCATCAGACAAGATAGAAGTACGAGAGGAAGTCACTAAGTAACTCGCAAATGCCTGTTACAAAAAACTAAATGCGACAGTAATTTGAAAACTTTTAATTTTTGAACCTACATTATTCCCCTATTTCTCAACGTAATCACCACCAACATTGATACATTTGTCCCATTGTGTAATCAGTGATGCAGTACCCATGGTGTAAAAATTGGGAGTCAGATTTCTGAACCATTTTTTTACTTCTGTTTCCACCTCTTTGTCACTCGAGAATCTTCTCCTGCCAAGGTGGTTTTTCAGTGGACCAAACAGGTGAAAATCACTTGAAACTAAGTCAAGACTATAGGGTGGATGTTCAAGAACTTCCCAACCCAACTGGCTAATTTTCTCTTGGGTTAACCGAGCCATATGTGGTCTGGCATTGTCATGAAGGAGAAGCATACCTCTAGTCAGCAGACCAGGACGTTTTCTTCGAATTGCATCCCGTAGCATCGACAGAACTTCACAGTATGATACACAATTCACACTGTCACCATACTTCTGGAACTTCTGTCAGCTCTGATAATCACATTCACACATTGCACAGTTGCTTCTGTTGCAGTCTGAACAGGACGGCCAAGTTGGACTTTGTCAACAATTTCAGTGAGTCCCTGAGAAAATTCTTTTACCCAGTTATAGACCACTTTACATGATAAACACTTTTCAGGATAAATTATAATCATTTCTTTATGAATGTCCTCAACTGAATGCTCTTTAGCCCACAAAAATCGCACTACACTTCTCTGTTCTTCTTTGGTACACACTAACAGTTGGGTTGTCATATTGTTGTTGCTTTGTGCATGAGCACGTAATTCCCAACGCCCCCCCACATACAACTTTTATTAAGTTGGATGATGGTACTATCTAAGGATATATTTAAATACTACATGATAACTGCCACTGATAAAATATTTCAATTTGTGAGATACTTAGTGACTTCCCCTCGTAGAAGACAAGTCTCTGGAAGACAAAGACATATATATGTGAGCCTGCTTGGTGGTGCAGATAATTGTCATTGCTCATATGGGAATATTGGACAAACAACTGTAATGTATGCTACATACATGCTGGAGTAATTGAAGGCTGGGGTGTATGGTTTAGTTTTACGAAGATAGAAGGATAAAGTAAAGGGGACAGAAAGACCCGTAGAAGATAATAAACGTTGAAGTGAAAAACAAACAAGAGCAGTCTAATACTTGTATATCAGCAGAAAACCTTTATCACGAACAATAGAAATGAGAGTCGAGCTTTAATGACACAAAATTGTGCACTGCCAGGCGTGCTGAGTTGTGAAAAAAAAATCTGATAATTTCTGTATAGAGATGATACTTCTATGCAAAAAGTATTATTCTTTTTTTTTTTTTTTGTGCCTTCTTTTTTAACTTTTTTTTAATTGTAAAATTTTCTGAAATTGCATTTATACAATGAGTGCAGAAATACAACTTAACATTGCTCAATTATGCTGTATTTCTTTTGTTCCATCTCCAAGGATACTATTTGTGTAAACAGTGGACAATCAGTGAGCCTTCTAACACTAAATCATTTTTTGATGATGGCAAAATTTATGTCAGCTTGACAAAAAGACAAAAAAAAAGTCCAGCATTTTAAAACAAGTGGCATGACATGACATGTGCTTCAAGTTTTTGTTCAGTATTTGTCATTTTTAAAAAATATAGTATCAGGAATTGTTTAAATGAATCAGAAAAATATTTGGAAAATAAAGTTCAAAGTTTTAAAAGATAGGATCAGTTTAAAATCGTAACTTCTTCTTTGCACACATTTTCTGTCTGTATCTGCAGTCCTGTGTGTTGGATAAATTTCACTGGTTTTTTTTTTTTTTTGTAGTTCATGTATGGAACCATAGAGCTTATCTTCTTTAGTGGCTTCACTAGGCCAGTAATTATTTCTCAGTGTCTCGTAGTTGGTGCAGTTCTGGAGGATATGTTCCACAGTTTGGGGCACCTGGGCATATGTACATAGATTAGTAGTATCAACCTTAAACTTTGTATACATATGACTTCGGAGTCGGGTGTGTCCTGTTCGGAGACGGAAAATGGTGACTTGTTCCTTTCATGTGATAGTCATCATGTGGTGGTGTTTGTGGCTTCCTGTAGGTTTTTATTATGCTTTTGTTCTGATTTTAAGTGATCGGTATGTCTGGTTGCTCCATTTCAGTGCCCTCTTTGGCCAGATGGTCAGCTTTCTCATTGCCTGGTATCCCACAGTGGGATGGACTCCACTGCAAGGTGACCCTGTGTTGTGAGCCAATTTTTGACAAGGCATCCTTAAGGTCTGGTAGTGTGTTGCACTGAATAGTTTCCAGTACTGATCTTGCATGCATGAGAATTACTATGGGGGCATGAATCAATTCTGGAGTTTGATAAGCTTTTCAACTGCAGCAATAACTGCCTTAATTTCTGCATCATAGTTAATATTGTAATAAAATACACAGTTTTGAATTTTGTCTTTTTCATACAAAAACCTATAGGATTTAAAAAATTAAAAAAGGAGTGTATATAGACACATACACACACACATCTAAAATTTATAAATTCAGTTTATAAATTTCTGTTTTATAAAAATTATGAAAGTGTTGAATACCTAACTTTTGCTGACTGTCTGTTTCTCTCTGTCTGCCATCCCTGCCAGGTTTACTATATCACTTGTGTCATGTGTACTTTTTTTTTTTTAAAGGTGTTCTAATGACGGGATGCTCTGGTCCTAACTGTATAGTTTCTCTTTATTGTTACATTTATACATTTTTGTGTCTCCTCAAACTATAAATATAAAACCCACAAAATTAAATCTTTACTTGTAGATTTGAAAATACCTGGCTTTTCACTGTACTGATTGTTATCATATTATCATAAATTTTTCACCTTTTATGCGGTACTAAAAACTACCCTGGTTGTTGCAGTGTGCCTCTGTGTTTTTTTTACACGTAGGGTCACCCGAAGAGGATTTTATTCTGTTACAGAGAACCAGGTAATGAGAAAGCCAACCTTGGCCATCTGGTCAAAGAAAGCACTAAAACACAGCAACCAGATGTACCAGTCAGCAATAATCAGGGGGAACATATGATCAAGACATACAAGAGATCACCACCACATCGTGACTGCCATCTGTTCAGCAGAAATGAGCAAATCCATCATTTTTGCACCTTGCAGGACACAAAACAACGTATGGACAAAGTTGACAATCAATAATTCACTTTTCTTGTACGTGTGCCCAGGCACTTTAAGCTGCGGGACACATCCTCCTGTACTGTACCAGTCATGAAATACAACATGCAGCTACTGAATTATATATTATATATAAATAGAATTTATCCAAGACACAACTGCACATATAGTTTATGACAGAGAAGATTACCAAGTCAACATATTTTTTGTGACTGCAGTCCTCTCTTTTCTTCTTCCGATGAACCATCTTGGAAAACTCGGGAACAGCGCCTTATTTTCCAGGCCGGCTGTCTGCACCAAGCTGGAATTAACAATAAGTTCAGTTTTCTTTAAACTGCTTTATAAAGATTTTTACCTATTTGCCACCTCATGCTATTTCTAATCTTGATGGGCAGATCTCTTGCCTTCTTCACGTCTGTGGATTTTCTCATCCTCGCCGAGGACGAGTTAATCATTCTGTATTCACCATAGTCGCCACAGAAGAGGTTCGATAGTTTCCTTGTCTAGGCGTCCTAATTGAACAGTTTTGTCCTTTAAGTGATTTTTGTTCAACCTTCAAGCACCTCTCCCTGTATTGTTTTCTCACTTTTGTTGTCTTGGCGGCTTTTATTTAGGCTATAGTTACCGACAGGAACAAGCTAGGACTATAAGGGGCATAATCACCTGTTGTTTACCATCTAGTACCCTTTGTCATCGTCCCTTTATCTCATTTCTCAGCCAGTCGCCTGCTCTTACTTTGTGCTCGTCTGGGGGCATTTTGTGCCCGTCTTTCTCACAAGAAAGATAGGAAAAAAACAACTAAGTTTAATTTATCATCAGTTTTTCGTGTTTTTATCTGTTATGTTGTTTTTAATATGTGATCCTTGGAAATGGCTTTTGCTGAAATTTGGGTTGTTATACGTTCTCATCTTACTTTTTTCCATTCTTATTCCTGGCCACTTTCTTCGTTCTTTTTTTTTAAATCTACCTTTATTTCTACAACCAGTTCTTATTTCTTATATCTCTCATAACTGGGAATTTTAGCATCATAACTGATAATTGATTATCAAGAATAATCTAATCAATATTTCATAAAAAGAATCTTGATTGACCTGAGAAAAATAACAGAAGAAACAACCAATCGATAACAGAAAAAAAAAACAGTTTGCTGTGAAATCAACTGAAACAAATGGAAGTATCTGTAGTTTTCACATGAAGAACAATTGTAGAAAGAACAGCTTGGCTTTGAAACTGGTTCAAACATACGAATCAAAACAGTGAGCCGTATTTCAGAAAGGGGACGTATTAACATGAGAAGCAATGAGTTGAGAAACACGAAAGACTTTGTAAATGTTTGTATTTTTAAAAAAGTTTCACATGGCACCCGAATTTAAAATTTACAAGGCAGTTTATTTGCTTTACGAAACAAATCTTACCTAACAGATATTGCGTAATATAGCATATAAATCTTATATATATCTTATATCCTTCCCGTGCCGTTAAACGTCACATAGGGCTCGCAAAGTAGTTCGCCAATTTTTCAGCATATAAATATAAGAAGATTATTTAAAACATTGCACGCATGTCGTGTTTTTTATTTGTTGGGGCTATCACGAAGTATATAACAAGTGAAGCAAAAATAAAAACACAAGGGAAATATACCCCTCCCCCCCAAAAAAAAAGTAATCTTCAACAATTAGTTATACAGGACCATTGTCTTGCACTCCGAACAAGTCCATATGTACCACAGTTTCCTCGCTAATGTGACTCGGTGAACATCTGTTGATTCAGTTTCCTCGCTAATGTGACTTGGTGAACATCTGCTGATTCAGTTTCCTCGCTAATGTGACTCGGTGAACATCTACTGATTCAGTTTCCTCGCTAATGTGACTCGGTGAACATCTGATTCAGTTTCCTCGCTAATGTCACTCAATGAACTTTTGCTGATTTAGTTTCCTCGCTAATGTCACTCAATGAACTTCTGCTGATTCAGTTTCCTCGCTAATGTCACTCAATGAACATCTGCTGATTCAGTTTCCTCTCTAATGTCACTCAGTGAACATCTGTTGATGGCACCCGTTCTATTATGACCCGTGGTTCTTCTTTTACCTGTAACAATACTTGCACATCTGGCTTCACCACATTTATTCCCTGATCTTTATCTATGTTGTTAAGCAACTGAGATGTTTGAGTGGCGAAGTGGTTAGTGCACTAGTCTCTCATGGCGAAGGTCTGGGGTTCGAATCCGGTCGGAGGGCGCCCCAGCTGTAGAAATGGGCACCCGATTTCTTCTGGAGTTGGGGAAGGAAAGGCGGCCAGGCGTGATACTGACCGTATCACTCTCTAATGTTCTGCCAAGTCAAGAAAGTGGGCACTAACATCATATTTACTATGTGCCTCTCATGCATGACAGGGTTATCTTTGGGCAGCTCAGAACTGACTGGACTTGGAAGGGAAACTCAGAACATTATAATTGTCAAAGATATTGTTTCGTAATTTTGCCTCCCAGTATAACTTTATTGTGCACCAGGCTCATTGTTTCTTATGTAAAAAAAATTCTCCTACATTTTTGTTTTCTGTGTAAATTTTCCACCTATTGTTGTTCATTGACTAAGACCGTGGTATCATGACACTGTTTCTATATCTTTTGTTCTGTAATTATTTGTTTTTCACCCTCTGTATGAGTATCTTCTCTTTTTTAATGTTTATTTTTAAAGTTGTCGCTGTCAGTGAAAACTCGTATATAACACGCGCACTATTATAACGCTCCTTTAGCCACATAGTTTTCAAATACCAGGTATGCTATACGTTATATACGTGAAAATACATATAACATACACATGGAGCATCTAGTAATTACAACAACAACAAAAAAAAATTAACGACAGAAAAGAAAAGAGAAACGTGGAAGGAGAGATTCAAGTGTCATGCCGCGTGGCGTAGGCGATCATTTCTCTCCACAATTCCCTGTCTTTAGACTTGATTATAAGATCCGCCGATGACTAGAAGGAGAGATTAGGCAATATTTTTTTAAAAAAAGCAAGTAAGGGTAACGATGAGAAATCGTCACAGGGCAAGATTCGTTCTCAAAGTAATATCAAAGAAATAGCATACAAAGACAAAGCAAAACACTAACAACAAACAATTCAAGCGACACGCTCTGTATAAATGCCGAGTCTTTGTCGTCTGGGAACTTGGCCAATTTCTTCTCGTTGCAGTAATCCTTGTTCTCACAAGAGAAGAAGCAGCGGTTTTTGAAGCCATCTTTCGAGCAGCCATTTTCTTGTTTGGTGTCGGCACAGCCTCGGAAGAGAAAGGTGGGTTCTCCAGTCGCTGAGAATAGAAACAGTTTTGTTTGGTTGAGCGAGGTACGTGAATTAGTGCAAGTAAACCAAGTTGCACAGTATAAACAGAAATGTTGGATAGTACAAACTAAGAGACAGATGTACATCCAGACAAGACGGATGTACAGACAGGCAAACTAAGAGACAGATGTACATCCAGACAAGACGGATGTACAGACAGGCAAACTAAGAGACAGATGTACATCCAGACAAGACGGATGTACAGACAGGCAAACTAAGAGACAGATGTACATCCAGACAAGACGGATGTACAGACAGACAAACTAAGAGACAGATGTACATCCAGACAAGACGGATGTAGAGACAGATGTACATCCAGACAAGACGGATGTACAGACGGACAAACTAAGAGACAGATGTACATCCAGACAAGACGGATGTACAGACAGACAAACTAAGAGACAGATGTACATCCAGACAAGACGGATGTACAGACATAGATAGACAGACAAACTAAGAGATAAAAGCACATCCAGACAAGACAGATATACAGATAGACAGACAGACATACTAAGAGACAGATGTACATCCAGACAAGACGGATGTACAGACGGACTGACGGATAGATAGACAGACAGATACCAATGCATATCTTCTGTTTAAGCCAGGAAGCCAGGTGTTAGTTCTGGCGACGAGCTTAAACAAAATTAAACTGAGACCGGGCACATAATTTACATTGGCATCAGCAAATACGCTCAGTGGTCAGGTTGCACTTTCTGTTGTTTAAATTTAATCAACGCTTCTTCTGTAGATCTTATCTTAACTCGTTACTTTGGCCACGTTAAGCCCACCTGAACTTTGGGCAAACGATCGGCGTGTCTCAGGTACAGATGAAGAAAGGCTACAAGGAAAACCGACTTTGAGAAAAGGAAAGGTTAAACCTGTATAGGCCAGGGGACCGAAACATAGAGCCGAGCTATAGGGCCTAACACAATGATATCTGTTGGTCTAATTAATAAAATTAGCTCTCCACTGGACTTTCACTGTCAGTCAACTCAGTGTGGAATAGTTTCATAACCATGGCCACATAAGCAACATAGGAATGTCCGCTGGAAAAGTCCATGTGCGGAAGACTCCATGAGAAGTCCATTTTGGGAGAGTCCAAAATTACAGTTTTAAGTTCACTAAGGTCTAATAAAAATGTGATTTTTCAATTTTTCAATCAACACTGAAAGTAGCTATGTAAAAGTAACCATTTCATATCATAGAGGTAACCATTCCATATCACAGAGGTAACCATTTCATATCACAGAGGTAACCATTTCATATCATAGGGCTAACCATTTCATATCATAGGGCTAACCATTTCATATCACAGAGGTAACCATTTCATATCATAGGGCTAACCATTTCATATCACAGAGGTAACCATTCCATATTACAGAGGTAACCATTTCATGTCATAGGGCTAACCATTTCATATCACAGAGGTAACCATTTCATATCACGTCTAGAAGATATGGTGTCAGTGCTCATATATTTCATGACCTGTCACCACAGGAGAGGTTGACGTGACCAGCATCACGCTTGACCGCCTTTCCTTTTTTCAGCCTCAGAAAAGGAGTCAGGTACTTATTTCTAAAACTGGATCACTCTGGAACCTCCACGCGGATTTAAATCACCGACTTAAATTTGAACAGACAAATAAACAAATCACTTCCGCACACATTGAAAGTATGTAATTAAAAATAAAACATAACCTCCACGCTCCAAAATGTTAACTTCTACAAAACTCACTAGCTAAACTCATGTCCTTAAAAAGTGAGAATATAGCAAATTAGCTTGCGTAGGTAACTCTTTCCTAAGAAATACGATAATGACATTTGCACATAATTTTATAAATTGTATTACATTGTCAACAATAAGGGATACTGTAAGTTTCAATACTTTATCAGTGCTATTTGTGACATAAAGAACTGAGTTAAGAAATTCTATCTACAAGTATAATACTAAGTAAGTAAAGTACAAAGACTATACAGTTATCATGCTACTTTTATAAAAATGAAGAGAAAGCGACATTTTATGACTTTTTTATACACAACCATTCAGTTTTTGGTCTATATGTTTTTTTTCATTGTGAAAATGAACCTAACGACATATCTCTGTTAGTCTTGAATTAGGTCCCCAATTGGGAGAAGGGTCAGAGAAGATTATTTCTTTGAGTGGTAATTTCCAGGGAAACAAAGCTTTGAGGATATAGAAATTGTACATAATTTGCTCCCTAATACAGGCCTGTGGTAGAAATGTAGCGGAAATTTTTCTAAAGAGAAAGAAACAAAAAATTGCTCGGATGGAAAAGAGAGAACAAACGAGATAACAGATCATCGTGGCCAAGTTTTTTCCTGTCCTGCGTTAAGAGATTTCTAGAACAAATCATGTGTGGAATTCCAATCCCATGATTCATTTTTTTAAAATCCATAATATAAATTATACAAAGGTAACATCAACTATATGTGTTACTCCTTAGTTTGTACATTATTTTTTAAACGAATCTCATACTGAAATATGAATACAAGAACAATGACAAACATATGTCAGTAAAAAAAATTGGCAAATGAAGTTACAGCTAAATTTGATTATGGATTTTAGATTCATTTAAAAAAAAGTATGTTCAAGTCCTAGATTTATGTAAACCATAAATCCAGCCCTAGATCATTAAGCAGCGGATATGTGGCTCTTTAGAAGAAGAAAAATGAGGACACCATGGAGAGCCAAGAAAACAAATGAAGAGGTGAGGTTCTAAGTGAGGTTAGGAAAGGAGAGAAATTATGGCGAAATTCAGAACACGACGGTCCAGATTTATAGGACATGTTTTGAGAAGAGGCAAACTGGAACACACAGTGACAACAGGAAAACTGGATGGACAAAGGGAATAGGAAGACAAAGAAACAAGACACTTGACGGACTAAAAGAATGGCATAGAGCACGGTGCAAAACACATCTTATAGAAAGAGAAAAGGACAGATGGTTGTGGAAATCAGTGAAGATCAACGCCTGATTGGCATGGTGCAGAGAGAGAGAGAGAAAGAGAGACAGAGACAGAGAGAGAGAGATTGATAAGTAGCGCAACCGAAGAAAATTAGTGAAATCAAAATATCTGGGAAACGCCGGGTATCTGTGCTAATAATCATAATTGGAATATGCTATTGCATTGTATTTTTTACAATCTTGAATTTACTCTGTAATCTTGTTTCCTTGCTACAGACGAATTATAACTGTATCTCTATGAAAACGAATAGTCAGTAATACATATACCTGTGTCAAACTCCGCATTTATGATACATTTGTTCGGACATTTGATTCGCGGCTCTCCCATAGTCCAGTTGCCAGGGGCTGTAGCGCACTCCTCTTTGCCAGCTCCATTTTGACCATACTGACATGACCAGCACATCTGTCTAGAGTCTGTGGATGGATATTTGTCTAAACAAGTGTTTAGCCTTTTCTCATACTTCCAGACTAGGTTAGATCTAGGCTAGGACACAGAGAAAAGATACAGCAGATTATCAGACAGACAGGCAGACAGACAGGCAGACAGAGAGACAGATAGATTCAGATTAGATTACATTAGATGGATGGATGGATGGATGGATGGATGGATGGATGGATGGATGGATGGATGGATGGATGGATGGATGGATGGATATCTGGATATATAGATAGATCACTTACCTACAATTAGTGGAGCAAGGACCAGAAATAGCAAGGGGGAAACGACACATAATCTGTGCTTGGACTCCATCATGAACCAAAACAATTACGACGATCTGCTCTTGCAAACAACACGTATAAATATTTACTTCTCTTTCTAAACACGTCTGGCTTCTCCGATTGTCGGTTTTACGTGATGGAAAGAACGATGAGAACAATTTGTCTGTTTATTTCTCATTAAAAAAAATTGTTCGCTTTTCCTGCAACGACCACAAAAAAAAACCAACATAGTACAACTCGTATCACATATTTACTTAATGTTTCTTCAAACAATCACTGCGGTTTGTCTAGCAAAATGACTGACTGATAATTAGCATCTGTCATTATTGTAAAACTCTGATAGAATAATTAATAGTTTCATATTCTTTGTTGAAAAAAAAAATTCTTAAACCAGCCAACTCGAACACAAATTGCTTATGTCTGCAGTTCCTTGCCTGTAAGAAAATGTACCTCATTTGTCCCAAAACAACACTGGCAGGGTTGTTAGATCTTGCACACTTAGAGTGATATTTCGGCGAATCATAAATTCGTTGCGTTTTTTCGGCATCCTAATTTCCCGTCTTATACGAAGTACTGGCACTTGTAACGTCACGATTCCCGTCTTATATGAAGTACTGGCACTTGTAACGTCACGATTCCCGTCTTATACGAAGTACTGGCACTTGTAACGTCACGATGACGTGTTGCGTCGTTCTGAAAATGTGTGTACCCATTGTTAGTGAGATAAATAATCGGCAAAAGGAAAAATGGCGGACAGCAAGGTTGTCGTTCGCGTCCTTCAGAGGCAGTATTGGAAGAAATGGCGAAAACCTCTGCCGCTGCCCGTGAAATTTTGCAGTGTGGAAGGGGAAGGAACAGCTGATGACAGCGCTGCAAGGAAGTGGTTTCAAAGGTTCAGGTCTGGGGACACCGACATCAAAAACAAACCCAGGTAGGGACGCTTCTAAACCACCTATGATGAAGCCCTGCGCCAGGCTGTTGAAGACAATCCCAGTGCCAGTACTTGGTGCTTGTCAGTCCAGCTGGACGCTTCTCAAAGCACCATAGTTCGGCATTTACACGAGCTCCGCTTCAGCAGCGGGCAGCTTCAGCGTGTTCCCAGTGATCTCACTCCCCAGCAAGCGCTGAGACGTGATCCCAGTGATCTCACTTCCCAGCAAGCACAGAGACGTCTGTCACAAACTATTGGAAAACTCACATGACAAAAGGTTTCTCCGCAGTATCGTCACTGGGGATGAAAAGTGGATTATCCTGTGGTGCCCTAGCACAGATACCCAATGGATCCAGGCCAGGTGGCAGAGGCGGTAGTCCAACGAAGTCGATTCTAGAAGAAGGTTATGCTTTGCATCTGGTAGAACTTCGAGGGCCCCTTTCATTGGAATTTGATTCCATTTGATCGTTCCGTGGATGGGAATCTGTATGCTGAACAACTGAAGCGGCCTCATGATGCTTCTGTGCCCTCGATACTCAACACTCATCAACAGAAGGAGGGTACTTCTCCAGCACGACAACGCGCCAGTGCACACTTTCAACGTGGTCCGTGTACAACTCACGGAAATCGAGATCCTGCCCATCCACCGTACAGCCTCGACCTTGCACCCCCTGACTACCATCTCTTAAACGCGGTGGCACACTTCCTTCAAGGCCCGAAATTCAGTGTTAAGAGATTTCTTGGCCTCAAAGCCTTCTGAGTGCTACTACAAAGGACTCCTCGGATTGGCTGAGCAATGGCAGTAGACTATCTTCTTCTTCTTTTTCTTCTTCTTCTTCTGCGTTCGATGTTGTTGGTCACTTCAGATCATGATCCCTGTCGACATGACAAAGCCCGCAGTCCTCTCCAGATCCTAACAAAACAGCTGAGAAACACATAAATGCCTTTGAATGTAAATGCTACAGAAGAGTTCTTCAAATATCATGGACACAAAAGGAACAAATATATCTATATTAATTCTAATTTTAGTGCCGTGCCGCGTGGCGTAGGCGATCATTTCCCTCCACAATTCCCTGTCTTTTGCGTTGATTATGAGATCTGCCGGTGACTTACTTCCTAGCCACACTGACAGCCCATCCAGTAACTTTTCTCTCTCTCTGTCTCTCTGTCTCTCTCTCTGTCTCTCTCTCTGTCTTTCTCTGTCTCTTCTTCCCTCAATTTTTCCAGTTGCACAGACTACAAGAATTTAATACTGAAGAAGGTTGGCTAGTAAAGAGGATTAAACAAAGAAAATTTAAATATTTTGGACACATTAAACGTCATGATAATTTAGTGAAGACCATCTTGGAAGGATACATAATAGGAAAGAGAGGAAGACCAAAGCGAAGATGGCTGCAATACATAGTTGATAATCTGCAAATGGATGTATCAGCAGCAGTGCATCTTGCTTACAACCGAAAGGCATACAGGAGAGCTGTTAGGGAGGCAAAGTTCTGCAAGGGACATGCAAATGACTGACTGACAGACATTCCCTTTCCATCTCCTGCACCAGTTTCTCGGTCACCGACTTCGGTATATCCATTCTATTCATAGGAATCATGTCTGTTGCAGTAGTGTTACGGGCAACATGATCGTCTACCTCATTGTCTTTCACTCCAGCTTGCCCTGTGCAGTATATCCACGTCAGCCTGATGACACTGACCAAGAGCTGTTCCCATTCACGACGTGGCAAACCCCTTTCTATCTTGCCAAGCATCTCTCACATCCTTCGATACGCCGTAATGGCATACAAACGGGGATTTTTACCTGTACATATTTCTTATATTATTATTATAAAGAATTATTTTTCCTTACTGAAGCAATACTCATTAATGAGAAATTAACTGTTAATGGAACTTTTTTTTCAACAGAAAGATTAATCGTTACTCAAAGAATACTAGTTATTAAGAGAAGAATTCGGCATTTTAAAAAAATCTATATACAAGTATCTTATTGCTATGTATCGATTTCTGTGTCTTCCACTGTGGATAGTGTTTGTCATGAGCAGAACTCGTGTAGAGCGAATTTAACAGGAATTCGATTAAATCGAATTAAATCGGAGAGTCGGTATGAAAAATATCGGTTGCCTGTGTTGTTTTTCTGTACTTGATTACACATGAGAAATGCCTTGCACGAATCTACTATTAAGACTTTTCTCTAGTACCATCAAATTTTACAATCGAATTCCCTTGTCATATTCCAAGTTCAGATTCCCTGAATACATTATCTTATTGTGTGGAATTATTTTTCATTTGCGCAGGAAAAGTTTTTTTTTTCTGAATTTTTCAGCATAAAATAAGTTAGCTTTATGTGGAATATTTCGTGTACCAAAAAGTTAAACATAAATGTATCATTTATCAGATTAAAGATAACTGGATAGAGAATAAAGAATATGATAACTTCGTGTTATAAACGTGCCGTACAAAAATATCACGGAACTCTGGCACTGTCGTTCCGGACAATAAAAATTAAAGACTATCACGTGATGTCATCATCATCATCCGAAGCAGCAGCATTTTGGTCCCTAGAACAGGGAATTGTTTTTCCGTGAAGCAGATGGGATTATGACATAATTTTGAAGCACACTCGTCGTGTCGGATGGGAAGTGGGTTAGGAATGCTTGTAGCGGAGTTAAGAAGAGAGTTTCTCCACTACCATGGGAAACATAGCGAGCCCTGGTCTGTTATTCAGTGTGAAGCCCGTTACTGGGTGCACCCCCAAAGAGATAAGATAAGATTTTTGACAGCTGTGGTTAGTAGTTCAGCTAAATCATCATCATCATCATAATCATCATTATTATCAGTAAACGCGAGCCACATAACTTTGCCCAGGTTCCCGAAGTGGGACGGCCCAGGTTCCCGAGGTGGGACGGACCAGGTTCCCGAGGTGGGACAGACCAGGTTCCCGAGGCGGGACAGACCAGGTTCCCGAGGTGGGACGGACCAGGTTCCCGAGGTGGGACGGACAAGACGGAAAGCTGGGACAGAGACCGGAAGTCAGAGTGTTTTAGTATCAGATCTTGACATCTACAGCCGGTGGAGTTTAAAATTACCCAGTGTTGCCTCATTAGGGGCTGTCAGAATGTCATTTGATCGGCAGTCTCTAACTAAACACGCTAGAAATTGAGTACGGAAAGCGGAGTTGGTCAGCTTTAATCCAGAGACTGAAAAAAAAAGATCGTACACGAAATCTGAGAATTTACACAGTAAAAAAGAATTTCTCTCAGCCAAATCTCCAGCCAGTATCGTTGCTGAAAGGTAAAACCAGTGTGTAAATGCTGTGATATGCATTCTTTTGTAAGTAACGGAACAACCTACAATCTGTTATGTTGAATAATGTACTCGAGCGCTTGTGAGAACTAGTCTGAGAAAACTTTAGGATTTATCTGCTGATCTTGATGTCTCAAGAGTTTCTATGGTTGACTATCGCTGTATATGTAATCGAATTCTTCTTTGATTCACGGTATAGTTCAACTCAAGACAAATACTATTCACAATGGCAGGCAAAGAAATCGATACTGAGCGAGTGAGATGTATATACAAAAATAATGAAGAGAACAATAAAGTAAAATGATACATAAACGTTAACATTTGGTGAGCACTAGTTTGACATGTGCTCCGAATGACTGACAACTCACTACCAAAAATAGCACTAAGATGGACACCACAGGGGAGCAGAAGTAAGGGTAGACCAAAAGAGACATGGAGAAGAACAACAGAAAGGATGTTGAGCAATAGAGGGCTCACCTGGGCAAGAGCAGAAAAAAAGGCGAAAGACAGGCATTTGTGGAAAACCCTTGCGGAAGCCCCATGTGCCCTGGGCACTTAAGGTTCAGAGAGAGAGAGAGTTTGACATGGACGTTTTATGAATAAGAGCTTATGAGCCATAATTCCACTTTCGAAATGTTATACTTTCGCTGTGAAATTTATTTTATGTATTCTAAACGAACATTTTACAAGCCACCATAACGTCATCAGTTCGCGTCGTCTTTGATTGTCACCTGCTTTCTCTCTTTTATCGTGCTTTTTGGTACGTCAGTCTGTACATAAGAGAGGAACATCATGATGATGATGATGGTAATGGCGGTGAATCGATATGTTTGATTTCCTGTATATTGCTAATGTCTATCGATACGGTACAGTGCAAATATATTCACGGTGAGCTTTTATTCTTTCTTCCAAGTATACCCTCTTCTGGTCTTGCTGGACGTAGCGACAACACGAAGTTTTGGACAAAAAAATAATGCGCAGTAAATTGACAGCATTTGTTATTGTTAATGGCTAAAGACTGCTTTTAACAATCACGTGTGTGAAAACTGATATATGAAACACGCATATTTCACAAACTTCGCAGAAATTATATGAAAAAAATAACCCACACATACACAGAAATCACAAAAGCCCGCACACATTTTATCATTAAGATCTTCGCATATATACCTAATGAACTTTTCACTGAACTGCTTGCTGAAACGGAGTAAAACCACCGAAGCTCCTAATACAATCTGTATTAAATCTCACTGTTGTTTTTCTTGTTTGAAACTTAGAAGGAGAAACACAATGGCAGTTATATCTGAAGCAGATTTTTGTGCTTTACAAAACCGCGATAATCACCAGCGTCTGTGACAAACGTTACCCCCAGCGTCTTATTACGTTGAACTGACAGAAATTTTCGGCTAGCACAACATGGCAGGATGGCTTGGTAGAAAAACACATAAAGCAATTCGCCAAAAAAAAAAAACTCAGTGTTTGCCCATGGTCAGGCAAAGAGTGAACGTCTCTATGCCAAAGAAATGTTTGGAGAGGGGCGTTTTGTTAGAATAAACAGTACCCTGTCCGTGTGGGTGGGAGTGGGTGTGGAGTGAGTGTGTGTGTGTTTGACTGGGTATAGGTGTGTGTGCGTGTGTGTGTGTGTGTGTTCGTGTGTTGGGACGATTATGTGGAGTTCTTGTCGATTCTTTAAATAGTAAAACTGACTAATGGAAGATACACGAAGTTTGTTTAGGACCACTGCATAATCTTATTCAAATATGGTATTCAGACACGCCCCCTCCATACACTTCACATCTTTTTTTGTAAAATTACTGTGATCATAATTTTTTGGAACTTCATTAAGTGGCGTGTATTATAGATCTAGCTTTTCTAGCTTTCGTTAAACTTAGAAACATCTTGAAGCTCTCCCAGTACAGTAGCAGAACCAAAAATAGAACTAGCAACGCTGTTTGTTATTCATACTCCTCTATGGAGGAGAATGCTTAGAGAACAACTGGAAAGGAAATGAGCATATTATTCTCATTCCACACAACCTGCCTCAGAAAGATCTTACTTATTGGCCACAGAAAATAAATAATAGAGATCTTCGTGCTCACAGTGAAGAAGTAGTCATTCATGTTATAAACTCTGGAAGTGGGCCGGTTATGTGTTCCAAAGATAAATAATAGATAAATGTGTTCCAAAAATAAATAATAGAGATCTTCGTGCTCACAGTGAAGAAGTAGTCATTCATGTTATAAACTCTGGAAGTGGGCCGGTTATGTGTTCCAAAGGGGCCCCAGCAACATCGTTAAAACAGACACGAGATAAACACTCAAGGGAAAAAAAGAGAGGCCGACCAAAAGGCTACCTGGAGGAGATCTGTAGAAACAAATGAACAGCGTGCAGCACAGCTGGAATACAACGCAAAGACTGACAGCAGACCGTGAGAAGTGGAGAGAGTTTGTTGCTACCATGAAACAACGCCACGATGCGTACTGGTTTTTCATTGCTTACCTGATCACCGACCATGACATGGATGTTCAGATTACAGATTCTCGATCCCCCCCCCCCCACCTCCCTTCACACACATACACGGCACTCTTTATAAGACTGGTCTTTAAAACTCCTGTTTCTTCTTTCGACGACTGCCATTATGTTTACAGAGTAGCTGCAGTAGAACAATTAATAAAGTTATGTACCTTTATGACTGTAATGAATGTGTTCATTCATTCATTTGCATGTCCCTTGCGGAACTTTGCCTCCCAAACAGCACTCCTGTAGGCCTCTCGGTTGTGAGCAAGATGGCCTGCTGCTGCTGCGTCCATTTGCAGATCGTCAACGATTTCTTGCAGCCATCTTCGTTTTGGTCTTCCTCTTTTTCTTTTTCTATTTCCCATTATGTATCCTTCCAATACGGTCTTCTCTAAATTATCATGAAGTTTAATGTGTCCAAAATATTTAAGTTTTCTCTCGTTAATCCTCTTTACTAGCCAGCCTTCTTCAATATTAAGCTCTTGTAGTATGAATGTGTTACAATGTGGAAATACTTATGTAACACGTACTCAAGAACATTACTCCACTCATGTGCCCAAATGGTTTTGAAGTGTACCTGTAAATCTGTTTAGTTAAAAAAAAAAAGGACCCACCGCTCGACCTTTCCTGTTTCCTTCCCACCCTCCCCCCATCCTTACCCGAACACTTAATCTCAGCCGGAAGGAAGGCACTTGCTAAAGGAAGAAACATAATCAATTTAATGGCCGCCCCAGGATCCTGTTTGAAGAAGGCGTCATTCAGCCCCTGATGATACCGAAGGTAAGAGAAAATCTATTGTTCAGGTTCAGCGCTGGGCGTATATGAAGCTCGGGCCTAAATAAATATAGGTACTGCAAATAAAAGGCAGGCTCTCAGAGGGGAGCTGAATATAGAGGACAGTTTATAAAGGACATACTGAAGTTCTGTAGGAGTAGGGTGTTAGTTTTAACTCTCTTACTACCATGAGCCACCAGTTTTAACTCTCTTACTACCATGAGTCACCAGTTTTAACTCTCTTACTACCATGTATCTACTGTATCTAGACCAACAAGCAGCAGTAAGAATAAATGGTGAAACAACACTTCGTTTGACATAAAACAAGGGGTCCGTCAAGGGTGCATATTGTCGCCTTACTTATTTAACTTGAATACTGAAAATATAATTAAGAACGTTAGAGAAGATGTAGACAAAGAACATTACGATGATATAACAATTGGAGGTTATGAAATACCAGAGATTAGATATACTGATAACACAGTATTACTATCCACAACTTAAAAAGGAATGGAAAAGCTAATGTCCGTCCGTAAGAATAGCAAAGAGCAAAACCTCTATATTAATGCGAAGAAAACTAAATTGATGACAACTAACACAACAAACAAGGCAACTGAAATGTGTATCAATGAAGAAAAACTGGAAGAAGTGGAAAGTTTTTAACATCTTGGATCACTGCTAACTAATAATGGAGATACAATGAGGGAAATTAAAAGGAGGACATCTATCGCTCTTCAGAAAGTAAAAAAACTAAAGAATCTGTGGAGAGGAACAGACAGAACTACAAAAATAAGATTTTTAAGGGCATGCATCTTTCCCATCGTAACATATGCCTATGAAGGCCTTGACACTTAACAAAACAGCTGAGAAACACATAAATGCCTTTGAATGTAAATGCTACAGATACCATGGACATAAAAAAGAACACATACATATTCATACTATAAGAACTTAATATTGAAGAAGGTTTGCTAGTAAAGAGGATTAAACAGAGAAAACTTAAATATTTTGGACATCATGATAATCTAGAGAAAACTGTTTTGGAATGTTGCATAATGGGAAAAAGAAGATGGCTGCATGTCATCACTGATGATCTGCAAATGGATGCAAGAGCAGCAAGGCATCTTGCTCATAACCGAGAGGCCTACAGGAGTGCTGTTAGGGAGGCAAAGTTCCACAAGGCACATGCAAATGAATGAATGGATGACTACCATGAGTCATCAGTTTTAACTCTCTTACTACCATGAGTCATCAGTTTTAACTCTATTACTACCATGAGTCATCAGTTTTAACTCTATAACTACCATGAGTCATTAGTCTTAACTCTCTAACTAACACGAGTCACCAATTTTAACTTTCTAACTACCATGAGTCATCAGTTTTAACTCCAACTACCATGAATCATCAGTTACTACCATGAGTCATCAGTTTCAACTCTTTAACTATCATAAGTCATCAGTGTTAATTCTCTAACTACTATGAGTCATCATTCGTAACTCTCTAACTACTATGAGTCATCAGTCTTAACTCTCTTACTACCAGAGTCATGAGTCTTAACTATCTTACTACCATGAGCTATCAGTTTTAACTCTCTAATTACCATAAGTCATCAGTCGTAACTCTCTTGATACCATGAGTCATCAGTATTAACTACCACGAGTCATCAGTTTTAACTCTTTTACTACCATGAGTCATCAGTTTTAACTCTCTTACTACTATGAGTCATTAGTTTTTAACTCTCTTACTACCATGTGTCATCAGTATTATCTCTCTTACTTCAATGAGTCATCAGTTTTAACTCTTTTATTACCGTAAGTCATCAGTTTTAACTCTCTTACTACTATGAGTTACTTTGATAGATGGTCGTGTAAAAAAAAAGAGAAAACAAATCACAAATACAGTAATTGCTTCTATGCAGTTTAATTTTTAGATTCAACTTTTAAAATTACACTATAATCAAAATATAGTGCTAGTGTCAGCGCAAGGATTTTAAAAATGGCGGATATGTTTATTTTACAAAGGCTGTGTGGTTTTTAGACATTTTTATCTAGTAGGAAAAGATTCAGCTTTTTCTGTTGCGTGCTAATCAATTTTATAGACAAGTCAGGCTATGGGTGATCATACATATAGTCAAATTTACTATTCGTTGATTTAATATTCGTTGATTTAATATTCGACAAGAAGACTGAAAAAATAAAATGAAAATAAGCGATATATTTTAATAAATCTATGTATCCAGAATGTGACGAAGGTGAAATTGAATGTTCCCTCTAAGCTGTGCTAGCTTGCGCTTGCGGACAAATTTTTAGCGCTTAGCTCGTATTTTTCTTTTGCTTCACGAAATAGAACTTTTGCTGACAAATCTCCACGCCTTAGATGCCACACCTAGTGGATGAACGAGGCACCAGGATAAAAACGAGAGAATTTGTCAAAATTGTTACATCTGTGGTCGTTAATTTAAAGCGATCTAGACATTAAAAAAAAAGTTAATTCAGATATTCGGCGGCAGTTCTAAAACAGCCTTCTCACTTCTTCTCTTTCTCGTCAAAGTAAATAGATAAACATTATACTTTTTAAAAAATTATTTTGTTTCTCTTGCCTACTTTTAATAGTGATTTTATTACATAAATAATTTCAGCACAATAAACGCTGATATATATATATATATATCCCTCTCACATATTTAACTACATCATTAAACAATAATTGACAATACGCTCCACACTTCAAGAGGAATGTTACTCTACAAGCACATATTTACATACTCATACACACACATACACTAAACAGCTATATGATCATTTCAATAACATTTGTATTCATCCAAACAAGACAAACATATATTAGTTCTGGGAGAATTTAGGAGAGAGAGAGAGTGAAAAGAAGAGAGAGAGAGAGAGAGAAGACATGGATGGCACCAGCATTTCATAAAAGTGATCATTTGTAAACATAATTTTAAAATCCTCCCTTAGATGTTAAAACAAAGTTTGAAATGTAATTGCTGACAAAAGTCATTTTTACTATCAATAGCTATTATTATTGACAATGGTCATTATTACTATCAATGGCTATTACTAATGACAATAGTAATTATTACTATCAATAGCTATTATTAATGACAAATTACTATCAGTAGCTGTTATTACTGACAGAAGTGAACGGCGAAGACGGTGTCCTATTTGGAGAACCATAGGCAGCCGAGACCTTGTTCCATGTTTCCGTTGGTACCCCCACACACAGGATAACAGTGCAGGAATCGCCACTGTCCCCATGGTGGTGGAGCCTTCACCCTGCTTTTTAATTGCGCTCAGGGACTGCAAAAATAGCCGCCATAACCCTTTCCCAACCCGACATGATGCTCTGCCTCCGTCATCTTCATCGCACTGACTGCAAAGAACGCCAGTTCTCAGCTTCATGTAGGTAGAAGAAGAAGACTGACAAAAGTCATTATTACTGACAATAGCCAGGAACATTTATATTTCATATTATCAGTTACTGATATCAAACGTGGCCATTGTTCCAAACCTGCAAGGGCGTGACTGTCTGGAGTATTAAACTACCCTGTTCGAAGCTCATCCAAAAACCTCTGCGCCAAGAATGACAATTTTTGTCGAGGAGGCCCGCAGACACTGAGAAACCTGCTACTAACAGACGTAGTAGCTCTGTTTGTTACTCAACGTGACGTATTAGCTCTATTTGCTACTCAGCATGACATATTAGCTCTATTTGCTACTCAACATGACGTATTATCTCTATTTGCTGCTCAACATGACGTATTATCTCTGTTTGCTGCTCAACATGACGTATTATCTCTATTAATATTAATACATGACGTATTATCTCTATTAATATTAACGTCAACATGACGTATTATATTTGTTTGCTGCTCAACATTACGTATTAGCTCTATTTGCTGCTCAACATGACGTATTAGCTCTGTTTCACACACACACACACACACTAAGGGAGACAAACGAATCAATGACTGTACGGATGGCATACAATATCCAGGACAACAACAAGGTTTGTGCTCCCTCTCTTTGATGATATCCCTTTTGGGGCGTAGGGGAGTGGGGGATGCTTTTTGCGGTGGCAGATTACCTATTAGACTTAACAGGCTTAAGCCTGGGCCCCAGGAAGGGCAAAGGGCCCGGCATTAAGGAAAAAGTGCGAATATATAATATATCGTTTTATGATAAAGATTGTACACGTCGGAGGGGAGGGGGCATTTTAAACTTAGTCTAGGGCCTGGGTGGTTGTTAATCTTGTAATCGTTCCTCTAAGCTTGACAGTATTTGATAACTCCTCTCTCTCTCTCTCTCTCTCTCTCTCTCTCTCTCTCTGAATGGATAGTCTCCGTTCAAACAGTACTTTGGATTCTTTCACAGTTTGCCAGGGCATCACGGGTTGCAAATAATAACCAGCGCTGACGACACATGCAGGAGGTTCAATGGGTGCTGCCAGATGATGACGATAACTTGATGGGTGAAATGTGGATCGAATGATGTACCAAAACAGGCATAGTCTCATCGGCCATCTGATAAATCAGGCAACTGAGCTGTTAGTTAAGTTATAATCCATACATCTTGGAAAACAAGTCTTAGGACGAGACATAACGACGTCCCAACTTTCAAATCTCGGAAGCAAAATTCCACAGCGGATTAGGACAAACATAGAAATCCGCATCGATCAGACGTCCATTCAGTTCTCTCCCACTTAACACATCTCTTAATACTTCCGGCTTAACTCCCGCCAATCCCGTGCCGTCCGTCTCGCGGACTCAGGTAAGGGACTCACTTAAACAACACAAAAAGTAAACATTAAATCATGGGCGTCGACAGGAAAAAGCATTATGGGGTAGACTGTTACAATCTGTCGATAGCTTCGTGGTCGAGTGGTTAGTACTCTGGCTAGAACACTGCTCTAGTTTTAATCTTTATGTGTGTGTATATATATATATGTATGTATATTGCTCTTTCTCTTATCGTTTAAAGTGTGCCCTATTTTTCGTGGCTAAATCTACCATTTCTGCTTCCTTACTTTCCTAAGCCACGGACTGGGACCCACAAGAGAGAAGACAAACACAGAAACACGGATAAAATGAAAAGAATCTTTAAAACTTGTCTCGTCTCCTTCACCTTTCAGTGTTGAGGGGACAACTAGACATCTTGACAGGACTCGACGATTTGCTTCATATAACGGGATATTTAATGTTTCTGTAATTTCTTCTCTCCATCTCCTGCGTTGGCGGACTCTTCCTCTGTTACCTGCAAATTTTAGTGTGAATGTTGTCTGTGATATACTGTCTGGTGGTAACCGTGTAACATGGCCAAACCATTTGACTTGCTGTTTCTGGATATAGTGTAATACTGGTGTTACTCCAACCTTTGCCCTGATGGTGTCATTTCTTATTTGGTCTCTTCTTGTTACATTTAGTATTCTTCTTAAACATTTCATTTCTATCGTGATGATTTTTCTTTTGTTGTTAGCTGTTAGTGTCCACGTTTGACATTGATAGCATAGAGTTGGGATGAAAATTGTGTTGTACCGTGCCCTTTTGGTTTCAGTTGTGATGTATTTGTTTTTTCAGTAAAGGAGTCATTTGTCCAATGACCTGATTTGCTTTATTGCATCTGTTCTCAGTCTCAGCATATTTGTCCTTGAGGATATTAAGCTACCCAGGTATGTTTCACTTGTTTCAAGGGCTGGTTGTCTAGGAAGATCTTTGTTTGAATTTCTTCTCTCACTATGGTCATGACTTCCGTTTTTCAGCACTGATCTTCATTGGTGACTTTTACATGCCCTTGCTAAATTATCAATGTTCTGCTGTCGGTATTTTTCTGATGTGGCTATAAGTGTTTGATCATCAGCAAAAAGGAGTTCGTTTATGGTCCACGTTTTGTGTATGTCTTCTGGAAGTTGTTGTGGGTTTATCGGCACTCTTTCTGGGGTTAGGCTGTTGGATAGCTTTGTGATAGAGTTTTTACTATGCATGTTATCTTCTTTGCAGATGTTGTCAATGTATGTTATGAATAGTAAGGGAGATAGTACAAAACCTTGCCTCACTCCAGATTGTATGATGAATGGTTCAGAATGTCCTGCATTTGTTATAACTGTGCACTTACGAATCTTTAAAACAGAACTCCGAAAAACAAGAAAAGGCAAAATATGAAACAGATCAAGATAAAGAGTCTGAAGATGATCTTCTTGTTTCTGCATATTCCGCTTGACGCAGTCTGGTGATGACAACACCATTCATTCATTCATTCATTAGCATGTTCTTTGTAGAACTTTGCTTCCATAACAGCTTTCACGAAGGCCTCTCGGTTGTAAGCAAGATGCCCTGCTGCTGATGCATCCATTTGTAAATCATCAACAATGTCTTGTTGCCATCTTTGCCTTGGTCTTCCTCTCTTTCTTTTTACCATTATGTAGCCTTCCAAGACGGTCTCATTCAAACTTTAATGACGTTTAATGTGTCCAAAATATTTAAGTTCTCTGTTTAATCTTCTTTACTAACCAACTTTCTTCAATATTAAATTCTTATGGTATGGATATATTTGTTCTTTTTCTGTGTCCATGATACATGTAGGTATATTCTGTAGCTTTTACATTCAAAACCAGTGATGTGTTTCTCAACTGTTTTGTTAAGTGTCCAGGTCTCACAGGCATATTTTTCGATGGGATATATGCATGCCCTTAAAACCTAATATTTGTAGTTCCGTCTGCCCCTCTACGCATCTTCTTTACTTATTTTAGCTCCCGAAGAACAATTGATCTCCTCTTTTTTATCTCCCTCATTGTGTTTCAATTGTTAGTAATGATCCAAGATATTAAATACTCTCCACCTCTTTCTCCTCATTGATATATACTTCTGATGACATCAGCATCATGTTCTTTAAAGATCAGCTTCATCGTGTACCACCTTCGGCACAAAGATTGATGGGACTCCACGGCATTCTTGCTCCCTCGTCTTGATGGCGCACTAAGTCGGAGTCTGACTGTATCCTGTCCACTTTCGTATATTATCTTCCCATCTACATCTCTGTCTGCCTCGCTCTCTTCTCCCTTCTACTTTTCTTTCTAGTGTCGTCTTTCAATTTTTTTTGGGTTTTGTTTCGTTTTTTTTTAAATGGCCGGAGTATTTTGTTTTCTTGATCCTTATTTCTTTGAGAAGTTCATGTTGTACTTGTAGTTGTTCTAACACTTGTATATGTGTTCTTTTCGTGTCTCATGATTATGACCTCTTCAAAAAATACATTCAGCACTTCTGGTCCGATTACATTTAACAATGTTGCAAAATATCTGAGGAAAAATGAATTGAAATGGCTCCAAAAAATCGCCAAAGAATGGACGTGTACCGTAAATAAATGAACTGTTCCTATGCCGAAGTCATTGAAACTAACAATAAAAAAATTGTTCCTATTTTGACCTCACTGGAACTACAGTATAGAACAGTAGTACTGTTGCAGACACCGTGTCAATACTCAAACATTAAAACTTCTCGGATAGGGAGCGGGATTACCGTGACTTGCTAACTGAAGTAGACTCACGGAAAGAGATTCTCATTCGATTCCATTACCACTGGGACAACAACTAGAGTATATGCTTAGCTGGGCTGAAAGACAGAGGCACAACAGCCTACTAGCACGCACAGACAATAAGGAAAAAAACTTCAGGTAAAAATCTAAGACGTTAGCCTGGATATCGATTTTTGAAAACCGTTTCTGCTTTGTATTTTGATATCGATTTGATATCCCCTCGGAGAAGAGAAGTTTGCTCCAGCGATAGACCTTACAAAAGGAGACAATACATCCCTGACAACCATCTTGTTTATATGTGTGTATATGTAAGTGTGTATGTCCATGGGCGATCATAGCTAAACAGGAAGAAACATAAACGTGCGGTGCTGACACATCTCTGGTACTTACCTGAATAACAGCCATTTATTGTTGAACTAACGACTTGGGCGAATCCAGAAAGGTAAGAACGATATTTCAGCTGTTTTAGTTTTCAACATCACCATCATCATCACCACCATCATCACCACCTGTCTGAGTTTGTTTTTTTTTTGTCGGAGCTTTCACTGACAGGTTTCTGTAAAACTGTAATCCCAGTTTAACTGATAGTTTTTTGTAAATCTTTAATCCTAGTTTTAATCCCAATTTTAAAAAAAAATAATAAATTTTAAACAATTATTGGTGATAAATCAGTCATTTCTACTCATATATTAGCATTCCTACTTAATTATACACATTTGTCTTCTGTTTGGTGCTGTTGCAAAGATATCATTAAGATAATCAGTTTCTAAATATTGTAAGACTTCTTATAACTCGTTTTGCAAGTATGAAGTACGAATCATCCCTTCTTCTTCTTCTTCTTCTTCTTCTTCTTCTTGTACTGAAGTACAAAGTCAGTTCATGTTGCTGGGATTAAGTAGACATGACCTGTATAAGAAAGTCCTGTAGCTGGATATGAGATTAAGGGATGAATGTAAGAGTTTGTTAAGTACATTTTTACGTAATCTTGTTATATGAATCTAGTACCAAACTGATAGTGAGTGTGTGTGCGAGTTTAATGTTCAATGATGAAGGGTGCGATTTTAAAGAGGCTTGTGTATCTATTCACTCACTCCATCCATCCATCCACCCATCCATCCATCCATCCATCCATCCACCCATCCGTCCGTCCGTCCGTCCGCCCGTGTGTCCGTCCCTCAGTCCATCCGTCCATCCATTCATCCATACATCCATCCATTCGTGTGTGGGTTTTTTTTTTTAAAAAGAGTAAATTGATTTCACTGTAAGTGTTCGTACGAGTGCTAGAAGCATCTAGGTTTACAGTGATGTTTATTGTAGGTTTACAGTGATGTTTATTGTAGGTTTACAGTGATGTTTATTGTAGGTTTATAGTGATGTTTATTGTAGGGTTACAGTGATGTTTATTGTAGGTTTACAGTGATGTTTATTGTAGGTTTACAGTGACGTTTATTGTAGTGATTATTTTTTTCTAAGAATTCAAATAGGACTAATAGGACATTGTTTCTGTGTTATAATTACAATAATATAACATTCACTACGTGTGTTATTATAACAATAAGATACACATCATTTGTATTATTTTAACTAAGTGATATGTTATATTTATGCTTCTCATAAAATATGACATTTCATATTAATGTTATCATTATAACAATATGACATTCTATATTAGTACTGTCATTACAACAATATGACATTCTATATTAGTGTCATCATTACAACAAAATGACATTCTATATTAGTATTATCATTACAAAAATATGACATTCTGTGTTATCATTACAACAACATGACATTCTGTATCTGTGCTATCACTACAACAACACGACATTCCGTATTAGTACTACCATTACAACAATATGACATTCTATATCTGTTTTATCACTACAACAACATGACATTTTGTCTTATCAATACAACAACATGACATTATATATCTGTGTTATCATCACAACAGTATAAGACGGTATTAAAACTACAGACTCAAAAGAAATTAATACATATCTTATCATTTTTTTCCAGAAAAAATACATAAAATAGTCAAGAAAAGAATTAAATAAACATTCTTGTGAAGAATAGCACTTAAGTTATAAGAAAGGCACAAGAAAATGTTTACTATCTCTCTTCCAGGGTGCATGCATCGTACTTCAAAATGTTGGAGACGGTCATAAATCTATCACTTTATATAGCCGCTACTTGTGGTGAGTACATAACGGTTAAAAAAAAATGTCATTTTAACGCACAAAATATGCGGAATTAAATGTTAGAGCAGTACTGTGGTTTTGAGCGCGTAGCGGTTTCTCAGCTTTGGTAACGGCGTAGAAACCTGCGTGTTCTAGATGGCGGCAGTAACTGCCAGATGTTTCTAAGATTACTCCTGAAACTATGGAAGACCACTTTTTCCAACTTCCCATCTGAGTCAAGTTTGGACTTCAAAATCTTCACAACTGTTTTCTTAAGGTGCAAGATATTTTTTTTAAAGCCAAATCAACTAATCAAACAAACAAACAAACAAAAAAAACCCAAATAAATCAAGTGCCCAACCTCTGAATCAAGAAACCAACCAACCAACAACTGAACCAAACAATCAAGCAAGGAACCAGGCAAAGAACACGTAAAGAAATTTTTGTTTTGCTTTATGGCGGAATAGAGCAACTTCAGATATGACTTTGGTAATCGACTGGGGTAAAATAATCAGACAGACATACATACAGATTGATTGATTGATTGATCTTTATTTCAAAAGGGTTAAGAATTGGGCACGCAGGCCCGTCTGACATTCTGCCAGACAGATAGACAGATGGATAGACCGATAAATACACAGACAGACAGACAGACAGACAGACAGACAGACAGACAGACAGATAGATAGATAGATAGATAGATAGATAGATAGATAGATAGATAGATAGATAGATAGATAGATAGATAGATAGATAGATAGATAGATAGATGCTGAGTAATTTATTTTCGAAGCTGTTTAGATAAGATCTCCTGATATTACTCAAGGAGAACATAATAAATAATAATGATAATAAAACTCTTATAATTGTTTTCTTTTAACAATTTTACAGCTGTGATGCCCTCAATCAGAATTGTATACTACCTGCATACGACATCAGCAACGTGGGCGTCGGCTAGAGACACCTGTGCTCGATACGGCGGACACCTCGTTAACGCTAAAAACACTACCTTGTTGAAGGCAGATGTTGAAACCTTGGATGAGTGGTTGGAATGGAACAGTGCCTTTCAAAAGTGAAGAGAAGTGATAAGGGAAGAGACTAGTGTGTGAGGAGAAGTGATAGGGGAAGAGACTAGTGTGTGAGGAGAAGTGATAGGGGAAGAGACTAGTGTGTGAGGAGAAGTGATAGGGGAAGAGACTAGTGTGTGAGGAGAAGTGATAGGGGAAGAGACTAGTGTGTGAGGAGAAGTGATAGGGGAAGAGACTAGTGTGTGAGGAGAAGTGATAGAGGAAGAGACTAATGTGTGAGGAGAAGTGATAAGGGAAGAGACAAGTGTGTGAGGAGACGTGATAGGGGAAGAGACTGGTGTGTGAGGAGAAGTGATATGGGAAGAGACAAGTGTGTGAGGAGACGTGATAGGGGAAGAGACTAGTGTGTGATCTGCATTGTGATGTATAGCATTTAGTATGGTCTCTCTGTAGATGAGAACTTCGTGGTTCGTGGTTGCGTAGAACGCAGCTGAAATATTTGAAAAACAAATAGGGATAATGGGATTGGGTGTGGTTGGTTTTTCATTAATCCACGGATTAAAAACAAGATTCACCATCAAGTAGAGCACGTCATTCCTTACCTTCATGCTGTATAGCATGGTGGTAAAGGGGGGGGGGGGGTAGTGAACGAAAGAGTAGTAAAGGAGGGAAGCGCATGGCTATGATGAGATGTGAATACTTCTTTAAAATTAACAGGGGAAAATAACAAAATATGCAGATGTAACAGGGGAAAATAACAAAATATGCAGATGTAACAGGGGAAAATTAAAAAAATATGCAGATGTAACAGGGGAAAATAACAAAATACGCAGATGTAACAGGGGAAAATAACAAAATATGCAGATGTAACAGGGGAAAATAACAAAATATGTAGATGTAACAGGGGAAAATAACAAAATATGTAGATGTAACAGGGGAAAATAACAAAATATGCAGATGTAACAGGGGAAAATAACAAAATATGCAGATGTAACAGGGGAAAATAACAAAATATGCAGATGTAACAGGGGAAAATTAAAAAAATATGCAGATGTAACAGGGGAAAATAACAAAATATGCAGATGTAACAGGGGAAAATAACAAAATATGTAGATGTAACAGGGGAAAATAACAAAATATGCAGATGTAACAGGGGAAAATAACAAAATATGTAGATGTAACAGGGGAAAATAACAAAATATGCAGATGTAACAGGGGAAAATTAAAAAATATGCAGATGTAACAGGGGAAAATAAAATAAAAAAATTGACGGAACTAATTTCAAATGTATTTGTGTCATATCGGTCTCTCTCATTCTCTTTTTTCCTCTCTCTCTCTCTCTCTCTCTCTCTCTCTCTCTCTCTCAGCTTCAATGTTAGTTATGTTTGTTATATGAACAGCATATTTGTAGAATATCTGGAATAGAATGAAAGATGTATGATAAAGGGCAGAATGTCAGACGAGCCTGCGTGCCCAATTCTTATCCCTTTTGAAATAAAGATCAATCAATCAATCAATCTCTCTCTCTCTCTCTCCTCTCTCTCTCTCTCTTCATTTTTAGCAAAGTTAAGTTTGCTCACAGAGTTCTGTCGCATAATGCACCGCCTCACTTGTGGTCACTGTATAACACTAAACATAGCCAGCGTTTCAAAAACTGTCTTCTTCCTAAACTCATGCTTGATTTGTACAAGAAAAGCCTTGTATACTCTGCAGTACAACTCTGGAACACCCCCCACTACCATTTAAAACCCATTACTAATACTTCATCCTTTTAACTCAAACCTGTTTCATTATTTACTTGCTTGTAACCTTATGCTTCCATAAAATAACCCGCACTCTCTCAACCCATGACTCGCCAACCATCAAGTACTAAAATGACATAATTCGAAACGTGACTTGTTAGATATTTTAGAAATTATTTTAATGTTTGTTTAAAAAGACATATGTTAGAAGATCTGTACTGAAAATGTATTTTTGTTTATGTATATGTCTGTGTGTGTATGTGTGCGTGAGAGCTATTTTATTAGGTTAATTACTTCTTCTCTTTTACTTTGAATGTAATAGTTTAATCTTACTCTCTTTTGATATGTTTTTTCCTAATGTAATTTGCATACTTGTAATCGAGTGTGTGGGAAGAATGAAAGATGCAGTAATGAAAGGCAGATTATTCATCCATTCTTTCTCTCTTTCTTTCTCACTCACTCTCTCTCTCTCTAACTTTCTTCCCCTCTCTCTTTCTTTCTCTCTTTCTTTCTCTCTCTCTCTTTCTTTATCTCATTCTTTCTCTATCTTTCTCTCTCTCTCTCTCATTCTTTCTCTCTTTCTCTCACCTCTCAGTTTTCAAATAAGAACTATTCCTTCGCTAGGCCTATTCACGTCTAATCATTTTAGTATACGGAACTCCCCAACAGTTTAGATGCAGATGTGTGGTCAGGTCTGTACAAGGTCACTGACCCCAACAACGGAACCACCAGCGTAAAATGGCACCCATGTGAGACTTTCTCTTGGGCTACTTCACCTAGCAACATCGCAGACAACCTGAAAGCCAGCCCACACTACTGCGCTAGCATGGACCACGAGTTTACACTCCAGCCAACCTCTTGCGATACCAAACTGCCGTACATTTGTGAAGTTGACGAAGGTATCTATAAAATCTTTTCATCATCATCATCATCATCATCATCATACGTCTTCCTGGTAGACCTAGTGATATTGATTCTCCAATGAGTCCTTGCTGACTCTAATAAAGACTATTTTCTCTTTTCTTCCTCCGCCACATTGTAAAACCATGTACGTAGTTCTTCGATCGATCTCCACTGTTTTTCATTTTCCCTGAGCTTTTCAGCGACTGCCGAGAGTCCTGTAATTCTTTCCTGCCATAGTTACCCAGAGAACTTTTATTGTCATTGTCTACATTTTTATCTGTTTGCGATTGTCTGCAACTTTTTGTTTTGGAACTTTTTTTTTCGGCTGAACCTTTTTATTTGTTCTCCTGATTGTTCAAAGTACCAATTTAGCATCTTTCTTTCAGATCCACGCTTCCGTTTTCTTTTTTTTTTTCAGTCCGTCTGTTTATTATCTACATCTATCAAATTTATCTTTATTTATTATCAGTCTGGCCATATTACAGTAAAATGGGTTATAAAGACAAGGTTTTCCTCTTGTATAGTTCAATGAACTTTTTTTTTTTTGGGGGGGGGGGGGAGCAACTGAATTATCAGAATCACAAGAAATTAACTGACATTGAGGCCAGTCGTAAGATGTGTATGCTTTTCTTGAAAAGGGACAACTATTTAAAAGTAACGATGCAGTGCTGCTTACAAACAGATTTCGTCAAACTAGGCTGGTGGCAGAGATTTACGTTCTCCTTATGAAGTGTCCTAAAAAGCTAAAGCAATGTAGAAAGCAAATTTGTTACGTGCATATGCCGAAGGACACGAGGAAGACCGTCGTTGTCATCATCATCATCATCATCATCATCATCATTTATAACCGTCTTTATCACTGCAGAGAAGACCTTTGGAAACAACTGTGTTAAGAGCACACTTATCTTAACATAGTCTTTGTGAGACAGGAAATATAAATCTGTTTGCTTAAAAACTCTGATCAGAAACCTGTAGCATTCAACACTAATTGTAATTGTTATGTGTTGTAAAATGTTTTGTCAGGTTGGTGGACGAATCGGGACATGGAGATCGCCGGCGGGGATGAGGAAAATATGGTGTGAAACCAATGAATCCAGGACGTGACAAGCCTGTGGGTCTCTACAACAATGGCTATCAGAATGTTTTACAAAACAGAGACAGTAGACTATAGCGGCGAGGAGTGGATATCGTCGAGGCACTCATCGGATTCTTTATCACGTAGTCGGAGTGTCTCTGTTGAACTGTCTCAAAGCCGTCTGGCCAGCCAGCGTTGCATGCTGGATCTGACGTGGAGAAGGGGCTTAAGTACAGCCACCAGAGGCTGGGAAACAAACAGGCCAGCATACACCACTGTCTTCATGACAGTCCGAGTAAGACCACAGTCTGCTCTAGCAAGGAAAGGTGCTAAGTCGGAGGTACACAGCCAAAAGGCGCATCGCAAAAATCAGGGTACCACGCATAATCGCCAGTGTGCGTCAGAAGAAGAAGAAGAAGGAGGAGGAGGAGGACTGCTGAGAATAAAAGTGAGCGATTGGATTACGCAAGGTTTGAAACGAATACAAAAATGAAATATCTGTATATTTCTACTTTCGCTTTTTTTTAGAAATGAGATTATTATTATTAAATTAATGTTATTAATTAATTTTTGTAATAGGTCAGTGCTGGTTCTTGCCCATGGAAGGCAAGTCGTTCCTGTTAAAATCTTCAGCTACTGGTAACGGTGACCTGAACACCTGTGCCAGGAACTGTCGGAACGATATCGAGAGTACAGGCTCCGAGTGTTGGGGGTTTGTGGGTGAGTTCATTACCTTCACCTCCCTCCCTCCCATCCTCCCTCTCTCTCCCTCTCTCTCTCTCCCTCTCTTTATCTTTCTCTCTCTCCCTCTCTCTCTCTCTCTCTCCTCTCCTTCTTTTTTGAAGTGACTAACCGTTCCATATTATACGGGATGGTCCCAAATTTTAAAGAAATTGTCAAGGGAACCGTATTACTTCGGTTGGGGTACCTCAGTGCCCCTGTTTTAAAACACGTGTCCCATAATCTTCCTGTAAGCTCATCATTGATAGCCGCCATGTTCGGAAGTGCAGAGAAATTTCAGTGTTTGTGTGGGCAGCTGAGACGGAAATTTTGTGTTACTGCTGGACAGGGTGCACCACTTTCTTAAACCTAGTCTACTGATTAATATTCCGTGCTAAAATTAAAATAATAATTTTAAACACATTTTTAAAACTTTATTGCATATTTTCAACATTGTATGTATTTCACACACAGTTTTAACGCATCCCAGCGGAACCAGATGGTTTTACTCACCGAAAGATCCTACTTTAAAGAAGTTTACATGATACTGGGTTTCAAACCTTGGGGTGACTCCCAGGCATGAAACAGATGGTCTTATTTTTTCGCCAGTTTTACATTCCTTGTTATTTGATGGAGGGTAACTTTTCCGCTGTTGATTTCAGTGAAAAATGGGACGTGTCATCTGTATCGAGACAGCGACAGACACGCCTTTATCCGACATCCGGGCAACTATTTCGAGCGGAATGAAAACGTGACGTCATATATCAAGATCTGTACAGGAGGTAACTTTCTGTCTGCTTGCCTGACTGCCTGTCTGTTTCTCTGTTTGTCTATTTGCCTATATGTCTGCCTGTCTGTTTGTCTATCTGCCTGTCTGTGTGTTTGCCTATCTGCCTGCCCGTCTGTTTCTCTTTCTGTTTGTCTGCCTGCCTGGCTGTCTGTCTGCTTGTCTATTTGCCTGTCTGTCTGCTTGTCTATTTGCCTGTCTGTCTGCTTGTCTATTTGCCTGTCTGTCTGCATGTCTGTCTGCCTGTCTGTCCTTTTATCTATCTGTCTGTTTGTCTGCCTGGCTGTCTGTCTGTCAAGGCAGGCAATGTTATATTTTTAAGCACACCGACCCGTCCCCTACAAGTTATCTTATTAAAACTTTGGAGTTTTATCGGCACAAAATAGCCCATCAAAAAAAGCGACAAAACATACAACGAAATGTGCGAACTTGCAAACTACAACTTTTAAAACTGTGACATATTCTAGATGAGACATACTCGAGTACACTTAGATAACATGGAAGCCCGATATCCGAGTGATGAAGTGACTAGCGCGCACACGTCTCTCGTTACGGTGATCAGTTCGATTCCCGTTCCAGAAGACTCGCTCAACCCAGTTGCTACCACTTGAGGCTGGAAGAGGAGAGGCAGCCATGTTTGATAAAGTCCATCATCACTAGCTGTAATAGTGTACCGATTTAATACTACATACGAATGAAAGTACATACACTAACACCATATTCAACATACACCCCAGTACTATGAAACAAAGCTCCTTGATTATAAATGCAACCCCGTTTCTACATGTAATATTCTTTATTCGTTTCTAATTGTATTGTTATGTACAAAACATTTGAAGTTTTCTGTCTAAAACCTTTTTTTTCCCTCAAGGTCAACCAACAACCATGAAACCAGTAACTGAGGATGCCTCAGTCCAGCCAGGTAATGCGCACTGCTCACCAACAGACGGCACCGCCGGAGGTACGAAGACATATATATATACATATATGTAAAGGTAATCCTGTCATGCCTTAGAGGCACATAGGGATATGGTGTTAGTGCCCATATTTTCCTTGACCTGTCAGCACACTAGAGGGTAATAAGGTCAGTATCACGTCTGGCCGCCTTTCCTTCCCCAACTCCAGAAGAAGTCAGGTACCCATTTCTACAGCTGGATTCGAACCCCCGACCTTCGCCATGAGAGACCAGTGCACTAACCACTTCGCCACTCAGACACCCATATATATATATATATATATATATATAATTCTTCTTCTTTCTCTTCCTCTTCTTCTTCTTATTATTTCCTATGTGTGTTGTTTTCAGATCGCTCCCAAACAGGAGAAGAAGAAGAAGAAGAAGAAGGAGATAACTTGGGTTAACTCTTATTATGACGCTTAAATAAAAGTTGCAAGTGTGCCTATGATTCTATCACGGTTGTAATAACAAGTCGTTTTGATGCTTACAACAACAAGCTATTTTGGAGCTTTTTGACGAGAACCCCAACCTGCTTCTGCACTTGTGATGATAGTGATAAGTTGTCATGATACTTATGGTATTAACAAGTTTTTAATCGGACTCAAGGTACAAATAAACCTCTATCCTTTATTGTCTCAGAATGGGACAGCAGCGTTTGCTACTGCGACTGTGACCAGCCGCCATTAATAATGGATCCTGAATATCTGGCTCTACCTATAGACGAAAAGGTTGGTTGTCAGCTTGTCGATTACTTCCCGCTTTTAATACAGGGTCTCCACAAAACAGTGTATCATATTGTTATATTTTCATCAGCTGAAAGGTTTTTTCCTGATTGGTTAATAAGAAGATATTAACCCTTGTCTGTCCTATGTTGAAGATTTAGTATACAAACAAGTTTGATGTTACAATGAAACATGAAAGTTTTATTACATAAATAATTCGATTGTAAAGAAATGTTTAATTTATTTATGTTAGTTAGACAGGTGAATGTTACAAGAAATTATTTTTAAAAACATAAAAGCTGGCTAAAGTTGCCTCGAAATTCGCGTTTACACTGCACACTCCGGGATCCAGACTATTTCTGAAGGAAAAAGTTACCTTTTTTTCCCTCAATCTTCAAGGCTTGTGTAAAACTTCTTTGTGAAAGATTTTTTTTGTTTTTTTGTTTTGTTTTTGTGCTGTCTCCTTCTCTGCATTTCTGTACACATTCCTGTAAAAATCGAGTATTAAAGAATTGCTTTGTGGTTTATTATCCTCCTCTTGTTGGTTTCAGTGCAGAGACTGGCTGGCTACGTTACTTCAAACAATGTTTGTTGTTTGTGTAGCTTCATCCTTCAACTTCCTGTTTCCGACACATAAGATACGCATTTTGTTTCGTTTATGTTAACGGGTTTGTTTGGTTTTTGTTTTTAAACTTTGTGGGTGTAGTTGATGAAAAGAAGATGTCACGAAAACGTCATGACAAAAGGATTCATGGGAATAGAGGCAGGTGAAGGCCGAGACAGAAGATGTATCAGACAATATGACGCCACAGCGGGGTTTATAAATTCATCAAAATAAGTTCATAGAAAACAGACGCATTAGATTTTCTATTATTAGAAAGATCACGTAGATCAAGTTACGCGTCGTCACGTGATCGTCCATAAGCACGAAATCTGATAATAAAGATTCTATGCTAACTATGATAACCTTGAAGATGTACATCAGATTTCTTTTTTAAACTGAAGCTATGCAAACTGTTGATTCTCTCGCTACCAGTTTCCCTCATGTTCCATACCCAGGAAGCGATCGTTGCACAGCCTCTGGCTCGTACCTCCCATACACTGCCTGTAGAAATCTGTCTTCGGTTTGAAATCAAAGAAGCGTTGTGTTCTTCTGTCAGGACCGTGTTATCTTAGTTAATGTTTTCTTTACTTCTCACAACACATGCAAGGCATATACATACAGTACAGTAGACAAAAAAAAAAATAGATACTTTTTACGACAAAAAAAATTCTGAGACAGGACGAAATATCACACAATGTGATATCAAAATAATATAAAAGTGAAAAAAAGGCTTTTTTCTCCGATTAAAATGAAGGCAAGGAGGTTTAGAAATCAGCGACCTATAATTGACAAGCCGGCGTCAGGGTTGACGAATCATAACTGACAAGCCGGCGTCAGGGTTGACGAATCATAACTGACAAGCAGGTGTCAGGGTTGACCAATCATAGCTGACATGCTGGCGTCTGGGTTGACAAACAACGGATGACCAAGACCCTGTCCCACTTCTCCCTTGGTACCCCCAGTAACAGGCCTATCCTGGCTAACGGGATAGGGATCGCCATAACCCCCATGGCAGTGGACTCTGCTAAAGAAGTACTGCACACCTCTTGCTTTTTAGCTGCACTCAGGGGCTGAAGAATAAGACGCCATAACCCGCTCCCAAGCCGACTCGATGCTGCGCGTCAACACCTTCACAGCATCGGCTGCAAAAGAACAGCATCTCGCAGTTCCAGAGAGATAGAAGACAAGACAAGATAAGACAAGACTGGTTCAATTAATCTCATTGGCTGCAGTATCTGCCCGTCTCTTTTACACATTTTAGCAATGGATGAATGTCCCCCCCCCCCAAACTTAAAAAAAAAAAAAAATATATATATATATAACAATGACTATAGTTACATTGTAAAAAAATGGCTGGAAAAATAAAGCTGAGCTAATTTAAAGCATATCTTTGTGTGACCAGGTTAACAAAATTATCAACGAACTGAAGGTAAATGCGAAGAACACGTCAGCTTCGTACAGAAAGTTGAACAGCGTTGAGGACAACAGACCAACTGCTCGCAGTATCGGTGCTGCTGGGATAATCATCATGGCTGTTGGTAGGGTTGTTATTTTTTTTAACCGTTATATTGCATATATACTAGAATATATTACCGGAACTGAACTTTTATTCATTTTTTTTTCTCATACTGTGGGCGGAGTACAGATAGGGATTAAAATATGCTTCGCCTTGTCGCACCTGTTAAAATCCTGTCCCAAAATACCAAGATAACAATCTACAAAACTATAATAAGAACAGCCGTCGTGTATGGATCAGAAACGTGGGGTACAACAACGAAAGATGAATAACAGTTGCAGATCTTTGAGAATAAGATCCTAAAAAAAAAGAAGTTTTGGGCCCATGAATGATACTAAAATTGGAGAACGGGGAGCTAGAAAGAACACTAAACTTAACAGCTTATCTAGATCACAGAAGATTATAAACGTCTTGAAACTGAACAGATTACGCTGCTTGGGTTATATGGAAAGAACAGAAGAGAACACGAAAATGATGTATGTACAAGAGATGAAGGAAACATGGCCGAGAGGTAGTCCAAGACAGAGATGGAAAGAGAACATAGAAGAAGATATAAAAGAAATTGATGTCACCAACTGGAGAGAGAAGATTAGGAATAGAGAGGAACAGAGACGGACTTTATCTGCAGCAATGAGACTTAAGAAAAATGAAGAAGAAGAAGAAGAAGAATGAACTTTTATTAATGTTTAAAGTGATTTTATCAACACTGATCTCATATTTTAGCAACAGACTGAACAGATTTAACAAACAAACCAAAAAAACTGAAACAAACTGGTACCTTTCTCTCAGATCTTTCTCTCAGATCTTTCTCTCAGATCTTTCTCTCAGATCTGCGGAGCACAAGACACAGACAAATTTTGTACACTCAGACAAGTCCTACAACTTCTCTTTCATCGTTCCTTTCTTCGATCTGGGAGATCACGTGATATATGATAGGAGCAGAATCTCCAGTTAGATACAAAATATCTCTACCATTCACGAAGATGAATTCGTCTTGGCTAGTTCAGAAACTGAAACATGAACTCCTTTTATCCAGGCTGTACGTACAAGTATAACATAACATAACATAACATAACATAGCATAACATAGCATAACATAACATAACATAACAAGAAAGATTAATGTGTAAAAAAATGTTGAATATGAAATGAAATGATGTAAATGAAATCATTATTTTTGCCCAGGAGAGTAAAACAACGCAGAGAAAGATTAATTTGAAACTCCCACGTCTTTCTGAACAGATCATAGAGACCCGCAACCAGAAGTATTTATTTATCTAGGTCAAGGGTCCGGCAACCTTTCTGAACGAACGGGAAATAACCACTTTTTTTAAAACAATAGAAGTGACTTGATCGGCGACTTTTTTTTTTTCCTACAAAAGGGTTGGATTCCAGTTGTGTGAGTGTTCGGCAGGCCACATTCTTGTCCACACCTAATAAATGAATGTAATAATAATAATAATATAATAATAATAAAATTATCTAAAACTATAAATAACAGCTATTTCAAGTATGAAATATTACGTAACAAAGACACCGTAATTATTGTGATGCCGACCCTTGATCAAGACTAGTTTATTTCCTAGTTATCTTTCTTCAAACACAGATCAAATATAGTGCACATTAAGGTGATTTAACATTAACTCATTAATGGCATCCACATTTATTGTTTACAGCGCAAAGATAGAGTGTTTCTATGAAGTCTGTATAGATAGCTGTCATAGTTTTATAAAAGCTGGTCCACTTAGTGTCCACGTTTTTTATGTGATCTGTCGTTTGCTGATACCGGACGGTCAGACATTTTTAACAATTTTATGGAGACAGACAAGGCTTAAGATGGGAGAGCTGAGAGAAATGTGTGTGATGATACGTGACTTTTGGGTAAAAAAAAAGCAGTATAAATCAATACAGAGCTGGAATCGTCATTTACAACGCACTGAGGTATATTTTAACTATCATAATTACGAGTAGATTAGTAGTTCAAATGGCAGATCCTCGAGAATTCGTCACTTCGCTCTTTCGTAGATTTTTCAGTTATAATCATTCTCTATTCACTTGCCGCGTGGTTCGCTATTTCGTCCACGCTTCTTGAAGTTCGAAGTTGTCACTTGGATACTTTTCCCCTGAGATTACAACATCATTTCTTCTTTATCAATAATCAAAAGATTTTAAAGTAATGATTTGCTCATTGCAGTATTGTATTTTTTGTATTTAAGCTTTTGTTTAATTTTGTTCAGTTATTGTTTCTAAGCACCTGCAAGTTATATAAAAGTACAACAGAGTGCGTTGTTCACGGTCGTTTTTTCGTGAATTTGCAAGCTAAATGAAGCTATGCTTCGCCATTCGCCAGAGCTTTAGTTCCTGGCCGACAAATAATTTGGGGTCTGCTGTATATGATTTTCTTCCTAATTCGTAATTATAAACTTCCGGAAAATGATGATAAAAACGAGCATGGCCTCATGTCAGCGATAAATGATAACCAATATATGTTTGCATGTCGCATGTGCTGCTCGGTACTCTAAGAGTTAAGGAAGAGTTCGGAGAGACCGCACACTGCTGGGAGTACAAGGGTTAAGATCCTAATTAACAAATAAAATTTTATAATCCTCTTACCCAAACCATTATTTCCTCCAGCACGTAAGTGGCGGTAATTTTCTTATAATTAACCTTTGTTTACAAACAACGAGATAACCAGTTGTAAAGCTTGTATATAAACAATTCGGGAACAGTATTGTGAAAAGGAAAGTCCTAAATCTTCTAATGATTTTTCTCCGCCAGTTTTTGGGGGACTAGTTCTTCTGGACCTGGACGTGTTGGTGTCCGAGATTTGGCGCTTGTTTTGTCGAAGAGGTGATAACACTACAAAGAATACACAGTAAGCACGATGACCTTTGACCTCATAAACAGCTAATTTTTTTTTAAAATTGATTTTACCATTTGTCTCCCCTGTGACTTCAATTTCTGCCTTGTCTGCGTTTCCACTTGACAATGTTGAGTTATTTCTCATTTAAATTTTCTTGACGAAACAAAGACAACAGGGCTAGAGTGGCAGCATGGTTGACGAAGCCGGGAACCAGAGGTGGACAAGACGCTAATTCATGACCCTTATAACAAAGGACTAATGTGCCACTTCAGCTTGGCTAACCGTGTATGGTTCATTATGATCGATACATTTTTTTAAAGTATACTCCATGCCACAGAAAGCAAGTCAGTATACTCCATGCCCCAGAAAGCAAGTCAGTATACTTCATGCCCCAGAAAACAAGCCAATATACTCCATGCCCCAGAAAACAGGCCAATATACTCCATGCCCCAGAAAGCAAGCCAGTATACTCCATGCCCCAGAAAATAAGCCAATATACTCAATGCCCCAGAAAACAGGCCAGTATACTCCATGCCCCAGAAAGCAAGTCAATGTACTCCATGCCCCAGAAAGCAAGCCAGTATACTCAATGTCCCAGAAAACAGGCCAATATACTCCATGACTCAGAAAGCAAGCCAGTATACTCCATGCCCAAGAAAACAAGCCAATATACTCCATGCCTCAGAAAACAGGCTAATATACTTCATGCCCCATAAAGCAAGTCAATGTACTCCATGCCCCAGAAAGCAAGCCAGTATACTCCATGCCCCAGAAAGCAAATCAATATACTCCATGTCCCAGAAAGCAAGTCAATATACTCCATGCCCCAGAAAGCAAGCCAATATACTCCATGCCCCAGAAAGCAAGTCAATGTACTCCATGCCCCAGAAAGCAAGCCAATGTACTCCATGCCCCAGAAAGCAAGCCAATATACTCCATGCCCCAGAAACAAGCCAATGTACTCTATGTCCTAGAAAGCAAGCCAATGTACTCCATGCCCCAGAAAGCAAGTCAATGTACTCCATGCCCCAGAAAGCAAGCCAGTATACTCCATGCTCTAGAAAGCAAGCCAATATACTCCATGCCCCAGAAAGCAAGCCAATATACTCCATGCTCTAGAAAGCAAGTCAATGTACTCCATGCCCCAGAAAGCAAGTCAATGTACTACATGCCCTAGAAAGCAAGCCAATGTACCCCATGCTCTAGAAAGCAAGTCATTGCTTGAAAGAAATGCTTCATACCTTGGCTGTTAAGTGTGCGTGTAGAAAGATTTGTCACACTGAAGAAAACTTCTCCTGGAACAATAGTTTCAGTCCTTCAGTAAAAGTACTTAGAGTCCGTAATTGTGGACAGATAAACACAGAATATGATTATGTGGACAGACAGAAGGAGAGTCAGGCTAACAAATAGATGGATGAATATGCAGTATTTTAAAGAGTTTTTAGAGGGAAAGAAAGAAAGATTTAGAGGTACTATCTGAAGTACGTTTAGACGAGTTTGGTACAGATGTGCTATTATCAGGTAAAGGGAACTAACTTATGACAGTATGGAACCAGCATTACAACTTTAATTATGCAAGTAGAGTCAAGTAACAACAAGCAAATTACTCATAACGCTGAAAGTGCATGAAACAAGGGAGAGAACAAAGAAATACTTTCCATGATCACTCAGGACTTAGGGTAACGAACCTTTTTTAATCGTGAAACTAAAAAACTTGCAAATTTATTTATTTAAACTTCCACCTTGTGCCTCGTAGAAGTTTACTGTGTACTCCATTTCAAAATTTTTGGAATCCTTGGGGTTTTTGTGTGTGCACAAAAATGTTCATGCGTGCGATATTTCACAAACCTGTCAAAAGAAGAAGAACACAACAACAACAGCAGCAACAACAAGCACAACAAGAAGAAGAACGGCAACAACAACAGCAACAACAAGCAAAGCAAGAAGAAGAAGAAGAAGAAAAAGAACAAGAAGAAGAATAACCACAACAAGAAGAACAAGAACAAGAAGAACAAGAAGAATATAATCGCTGGGGTTAAACTCTTAATGTGAAGTACGGGTGGTTGCAAGTGTGTGCGGTAGTTTTATTTTAAAAAGTTTTAAAAAAAAAACACAATAATCACCATTTAGCCAAAGGCTTTAGTCATAGAGAATTAATAATAATAAATATACAAATAAATAGCCTCCAAAGTAAATATATTACTTCAAAAGGAAACTTAATTTATCTATTCGGAGAGCAGGAAAAAAATAAACTCTTATATAATACGGAGATTATGGAAGAAACTTTCTCACTGTTCAAGTGCTGAAATAATCTAAGAAATTGTGTGCTTTATTCCCGCAGGAAACAATGACACGGTCGACTGTCCATACCAGGAAGACGTAACTGTCCGCTCCACCCTTACATATATTATAATGTAGCATTTGTTTGTATGTTGTTATGGTTTCTATGTTGTTATGAAGAAAAACTACATCTAAACATGTTTAGAAATTCACTTTTATATTGCAAAGCAACATCATCACTGGCGTTTGGCTTCATTGTCGTTTTCGTTATCATCATCGCCATTTGACATCTTACTTCTTAAACAAGGTACAGTACAGTCTTTTTGTCGTTCAGATAATGTTCGTTTATGCTACAGGTATATTGCTACATTTTATATATATGCTACATTTTACCTTGTTCCTTCGACAGTAAAGAACTATGGGACTCTCTGTAAGTTAAGGTAACCTCTTTGTCCCAGGAAACCAAGTGAACCGTCATTATTTGGCCACCACCGAAACCAAAAGGTAAAGGTAACCCTGTTATGCCACGGGGGCTCGTAAGGGGATACGGAGTTACTGCCCATATTTTCCCTGATCTTTCGGCACACTAGAGCATGATGTGGTCAGCAGCACGGCTATCTATCTTTCTATCCCCAGCTACAGAAGAAGCCGTGTTTCTATCTATACAGCCGGGTTTCTAATTATACAACCGGATTTCTATCTATGCAGCCGAGTTTCTATCTATATAGCCGGGTATCTATACAGCCAGGTTTCTATCTATACAGCCGGGTTTCTATTTATACACCCGGGTTTCTATTTATACAGCCGGGTATCTATACAGCCGGGTTTCTATATATACAGCCGGGTTTCTATCTATACAGCCGGGTTTCTATCTATACAGCCGGGTTTCGACATGCTTCTAGACGTGATTCCGAACCCCAACCCTCGCCAAGAACTACTAGTGCACTAACCTTGTCGCAGCTCAGACAACCCGAAAACAAAAAAAAAATAAAATTCATACTACAACCCGCGTATGTTTATTCAGTGTTAAAAAAATACTCTAACTCTGTACATCAAGTTTTAACTGTCATCCAATACTTTGATATAACACTAATCATCAAGTTCCTCAGTCAATCAGAAACATGTCAAAATAACGTATGAAACAATATGTCATTTAAACTGAAGCTTGATTCATCAAATATGTATTTCCCATTCAACTTGATATGTAAAGACACAAATCAATAAATGGAAGCAAGATCATAAAATATCTGTTTAAAAAAGAACTTTTACGACTGTTACGTCTTTTGTTGTTGTTGCTGCTGCTGCTGCTGCTGCTGCTGCTGCTGCTGCTGGGTGAAGTACCCATGCAAACCCTACCCTTATGTACTAATCAAATGATCATCATAGTTAACTTTCATCTAACAACTACTCATTGCATGCAACGACCTTTCTTCACTATATCTTCTGTTGCATATAAGGATCCTTCTTCGCAGTTATTTATGTTCCCTGTAAGGATTTTTCCTCAGAATAATTTATGGTGCATGTAAAAGGATTTCTCCACAGAGGCTGTCTAAAGTGACAGAATCTTTCTTTACAGCCGAGATTTTATACTCCTTATTCGCACGATGTGTGACCTACATTGACACTGCGCATGTCTCGCGGCCCTTGACCCCATGCCAATAACATTGCGGGCAGATCAGCCGACTTTACTTGATACCTGTCCAACTTCTCTGTCCGTGGCAATGAACGTGCTACGTCGTCTATGGCATCGGTTTTTTTTAAAACTATCATCCAGGGTTCCTATTGCCCACCGAGCCTGTGACAGACAGTAAAGTCACAGACAGTATTTTCTGAGTTTGTTTAATCAGTTGTGTTCACTTTTATTGATAGTTATCCAGCTTCGCTGCCAGACATACGCAGAAGACATGCGCAGTGGCTCGAGCGCGAAGTGCGGATAAATTCCCTATATTTTTGGGAGTGGTTATTGGCACAACCAAATCGGGTGCGGATAGACACGCCACGGACAACTGCGCATGTCTTCTGCGCATGACCACCGACAACTCATATATATCTTATATCCTTCCCGTGCCGTTAAACGTCACATAGGAGCGCAAAGTATTTCGCCAATTTTTCCTGTCTTCGGCGAGTCTTTCAACCTCATAAATGGATTTTATGCCTGTTAATTTGGCCTCTCTTAATAATGTCCTCTTCAGAGTTTCACGTGGTCTGCCTCTTTTTCTTCGGTCTGTTGTGTTCATGCAATTTAATTTCATCTAGGTTGACATTTAGTTGTGGGGCTGGTAAGTCAGTTTCAAGGTTTAACAATTCTTTTGAGTGTGGTCGATTGAGTATTTCTTGGAAGTGTTCAGCCCATCTTTGCTTTTGGTCTTTATTTGATGTTAATAGTGTTCCAGTTTTGCTAAGGATTGGTCTTTCTTTAGATGTAATAGTACCTGTTAGCCTCTTTTGTATGGTATATAAAGTTTTTCTGTCTCCTGTTTTTGCTGCTTTTTCTGCCTCTTTCGCCATATTGTCTATGTATTCTCGTTTATCCCTTCTAGCTGAACTTTTTACATTCGTGTCTATTTCTTTGTATTTTGCTTTTGCCAAATCTCTTTCATGATCTGTTTTTGCATTCAACATGTCTAATTTGACTGCTCGTCTTTCATGTATATACTTCCATGTTTTATTTGATATCCATGCTTTTCTATTTGGTTTTTCCAGTCCAGCGCTTACTTTTGCTGCTGTGATTGTGGCTGTGCTGTAAGAATTCCATAACTCATCTATACCTATCTCCTCAACTTCACTGGGTGTTTTGGAATGATTGGCAAGTTCCTGATTGAAATTAATGTTAGTATTTTCTTCTTGTAGGCTGTGGCTGTTTATCTTTCTGTGTACTGATTTCTTGTGTTGACTTTTCAATTTTAGTTTTATTTTCCCTATGCACAGGCTGTGATCACTGTTGACATCTGCACCCCTATAAGCCCTTACAATCATGAGAGATGTTCATCCGACAACTGCACTGTGCAATATTTTTAAGGCCTGTCTATTGACTGCCAATAGTCACATAGCGGCGGTTGAGGCAACTGTGCATGTCTTCTGCACATGGGCAATGACCACTACACTTTTTTCTTTTTATAAATAGGAAGCAACGAGACCTTCATACAGTAAAGTAAGAGAACACAGATTTGTAGGATTATACCTGGAAAAAAAATCGTAGACTTGGATGAGATTTGTGTCTGTTGGGTGGCCCTGTAATTTAACCATTAACACTCTGTCCGATATGCACCAGAAACCTTTCACTGTTCTTGCTGTATTCTTATCCAATATCATGCCAACTCCATTTCTATGCTGGTTTCCCCTGGAATATATTATTTTGAAGTCTTTATGATCGTCGTTATGATTCAAAGAATTATGGATTGTCATGATTGTTCTTGTGAATGTACAGTGTTGGTTTGCCCTTGCCTTCCATCGGTTTATTTATTGTTTACCCTACTAGCCTTTGACTCTGGCCAGAGCCTACCCTACAAGGCAGCAGGGGGGGGGGGGTTTGAAATCAGAGTTTTCCTGTATCCTAGATGAGCTACCAACCAAGACTAACGAGTCTCATCTACCTGAAGCGTCTGGTTTTTAGGCGCCAGATACTGGTTCTAAAGGACTGTAGTACCCGGAGGTGAGGTGGAGGATAAGCTCTCCACTCCCATTAAATGTCTCCAAGGCGTGCGTCTCAATAGCTCTGACAGTCCAAGTTTAGCTCCTGACATTCTCGTGGCGGAACTGTTAAACTGACAGGAGAAGGGGCGAAAGTATCTGGCGCCTGAGGGAATTGCGATGACAATTTGTGGAGATTATGTATGGGAACTATGATGTGACAGTTCGTGAGGCCTATGTTGTGACAGTATGTGGCAGGTAAACAAAGTTAAGATTTCTCAACTCAAATGCAATAGCCACCAATGACTGACTGACTGATGAGGAAAAACAATCAGAAAATCCCAAATAGACTATAAACTAGGACACATTTTATTTTTGTATGAGCGAAATAAATGGGCGGTAACTAAATTTGCCAAGGGCGACAACTTTTAAGCAAATTAACATTTCATTTGATTAAATATTAGACGAGACTTATTCAAAGTCTGCGAAATTGTTTTAAAATTAATATTTTTGAAACTTAGATAAATTAAAAACAATAATAATCATGTATGTATTTATAGATATCATTTTATGATTTAATAATAAATAATGAAAAACAAACTACATCACATAAAATAAAGCTTTAAAATAAAAAAATATTTTCAAAGAATATCACGATTCTATACCACTTGTGATTTTATGCACTTATTTTTACATTTTTTAAAGGTCTGTTTTCACAGACTGCAAGACACTTGTTCGGTTTTCCTGTTAAACTCACCTGGTACGGAAGGCGCCCATGATCAACAAGGTTGTACTTCCGTGTGAAAGGCTAAAATTTTAATCCAAAATCCCACCACTACGACGTACTACATCGATCTAGCTTGTCCTTGTGTGTGTATATATATATAATATATCTTATCTTACATCCTTCCCGTGCCGTTAAACGTCACATAGGGCTCGCAAAGTAGTTCGCCAATTTTTCCTGTCTTCGGTGAGTCTTTCAAATATATTAATATCGTTTAACATTAATCTATATTATACAATTCATGTTAAACGATATTTGAAAAGAAAATAAGAAATTATCACCAAACGATGTTTGAACAGAAAATAACAAGTTATCTTGAGAATGGGCTGTAAGCTTATGAGATAACACTCTTGGTAGGGGAGATGAAATAACTAATTATGTCAATTTTAACGTACCAACTATTTGATCGGTAAAGTAAGAGAACACAAATTTGTAGGATTAGACCTCGACAAATCGTAGACAAAGACGCGAGAGAAAGAAAAATCACCAAGATGGGGTCTGAGATGGCTCAGTTCGTTAATACGCTGTTCTCTTGCGGAGTCCGTGTTCGAAATCCCTGGTAATTCTCTTGTGATTTTTCTTTCTCTCACGTCTCACTAAAGTGCTTTGTCTACGATTTTTCTAGGTCTAATCCTGCAAATTTGTGTTCTCTTACTTCACCGTACAAAAGCGTCGTTGCTTTTATAAAAAAAAAAAAAAAATTGTTTCTGCAACTATTTGATCAGAGCTTTAATGGGTTTTAAGAAGGTCAGTCTGCCCTAAGGTCATCGCCGCTCTTTGTGGGAGGCGAGCAGAGCCTGGCGGGAAATAGGATGAAAGAGGTCAAAGATTGGGGGGTGGGTCAATATTGAGATGTTAAGATGATATAAGGGAATTATGAATTGACACAAGGGATATAATATTCAGATCTTATCCAGATAGATCAGTGTTTCCCAGGTTTCTTCGGGCTACCGCCCCCTTTTCTCCCAGGCCACGTGCTCAATGCAGCCCCCACCCCTTTAATGTACTAATACAATGGCCTATTAAACAGTATGAAGATGCATGCATTGGCGAGAAACAAAAAACGTGTACGAGTGGGTACAAGCGTTTAATAATGGGCGAACTTCAATCCCTGATGAGGAACGTCCCAGTCGTCCCAGCACGGATGAGAATGTGGGTCGAGCTGACTGCATTATTTTGCTGCACTGTCATGACAAGAGTGAGACTGCGAATAGTGCCCGTTACAGCGCAATGTTGGAGAAGTTGAAGCCAGCAGTAACGTAACCGTCGCCGAGGACTTTTGTCTACAGGCGTTCTCCTCATTCATGATAACGCACGTCCTCGTGTGGCCGCTGCAACTGTTCACATTATTCGAAGATTGAGATTTCAGATCTTACAGAGTCCTTCATACAGCCCTACCCTGAACTGGTAAGAGTTAGCAGTTCATTTCACGACCTTGTTATAGCATTTTAGTAATTATTCACATTGGAAATTACATTTCAACCAAGCGAGGATTTCTGGAATGTAATCGTCACTTGCTGTCATATGTCACTGACATCATCTTCGTCTACTCTGTAATGTATGTAGAACAACAACTGTCACATTTCCCGTAGACAATTTTGCTCTCTCTGATTATTCGAAAGATTGAGATTTCAGATCTTACAAGGTCCTTCATACAGCCCTGATCTTGCTCTCTCTCTCTCTCTCTCTCTCTCTCACGTGTACAGACTCCTGAATGACGCTTTGAGAGGACGAAGTTTTGGGTGCAATAACCAGATCAAAGATGCGGTGCACTCTTGGGTGAGGGCACAGTTGAATTTTATTTCTTTCTGATGGAATAAAGACAATGGTAGAGCGCTGTCAGAAGTGTACTGAAAAAGAATGTGATTATGTAGAAAAATGACGTATAGACTAATTGAGTTATGTATGTTTGAAAATGTCAATTTGCCTTTATTTTTTTAATCCTCGTATTTTTGTTGCAGTGTATTTAGTATGATGCCACCTCATTCTTTGTCGTGCGTCATTGTTTTTGTTTTTGTTTTTGTTAGATGTTGCTAAAAATGGATTTCCTGATTAGGTTGTTGATTTCCTTGAGTACGGCTGGGGGCAGAAGGAAAATGTTGTGTAGAATAGTTTAATGTGATAAAGGTGTAAGTTCAGGTGTGACGAAGGTTTAAGTTTAGGTGAGAAGAGTTTACGGTTAGGTGTGACGAAGGTGTAAATTTAGGTGTACATTTAAGTTTGATGAAGGTGTAAATTTAGGTTTGACAAAAGTTTAAGTTCGACGAATGTATAAATTTAGGTGTGACGAAGGTGTACATTTAGGTTTGACGAAGGTGTAAATTTAGGTGTGACGAAGGTGGAAGTTTAGGTTTGACGAATGTGTTGACCGTTACGCTACTGCTGAAGGATGTTGTTGTGTATTAGTATTATTCTATTTTTATTTTTCTGTATTTTGCTTGTCCATCGTGGTTTGTTTGTGATGGTATTGCTGTGTAGAGTATTCCACGTGTGTTCATTTAGTTAACATGTATTAGGTCGAAAAGGAGAGCTGACCTATTCTGTTCTATTTCCCCAAACTCATGATCTGTGATTTTTTAATGTTTATTTTTATCTCCGCTGTCTTCTCCACATTCCCCAAGGCTGAGGATATTGGAACTTATGGTATCTAAAATGTATCGTATTAGATATTTGCAGGAAAGGAGACCGTGTCGACCGAGTAAGAGATCAAATTCTTCTCTCTTGCACCAGGGATGAAAGTTCCCTTGATGAGTGTGTCACGTCTGATCTTTTCCAAAAGCGGCTTCACATTTAACACACACAGAAGTGGGGGGAAAGGAGGAACTCTTGTTGGACGAATCCAGTTATAGAAAGATTCGGTTCCTAAAAGACACCGTGTAATCCCCAGCTCAAACGTACATTACGTCTTACATCCTGCATCCTTCCCGTACCGTTAAAGGTTACATGGGGCTCGCATTGTAGCTCGCTGAGTTTTTCTGTTTCCGGCGTTTTTCAACCTCATTAAGGGACTTTATGCTCACTAATTTTGCCTCTCTCAACAATGTTCACCTTAGAGTTTCACGTGGTCGACCTCTTTTTCTTTGTCCTTTTGTTTCCCATTTGATAGCTTGTTTTTTGGGATTCTCAGTTTCCCCATCTTTATCGTGTCTGCACACAGAACTGATGTTAGATCTTGAGCCATTATTTGCACATAAAGTTCAAAGTAAAACACACAGAACCGCAGTGAATGAAATAAATCTAGAAACAGCAATTCAAGAAAATACAAAAAAAAAAAAAAAGATGCAGTATAGAGTTTACCGGAAGAACCGAAAATACCGGTTCCCAATTCAGTTTCTTAGAGCTTGATCTAATGTACACGCTAATCTTTATGTCAAAGGCTATGACTCATTAATCTTATACTGTTGTTGTTGCAAATGTCTGAGACATTCATTGAGTCTTTGATCACTGACAATGGTAGAGGATTAAAAGGTGGAGGTAACAAATAAGAAGAATAATTAATAAAAATTCGTCCTCACAGGCAGTGTAACAGTTCCATAAATCATCAGAAAAGTTCCCAACCAACCTCTCTCTCTCTCTCTCTCTCTCTCTCTCTCTCTCTCTCTCTCTCTCTCTCTCTCTCTCTCTCTCTCTCTCTCATGTCCTTTCAGTGTCCAAGATGCATGGGTCTGCTTGTAGCATGAGATCTCTAACTCTTCTCTGTCCTTTGCTACCATCTTGGCCGTCACCCACGTTAGTCCTTTGTTTCCCAGAATTCTCTCTGCTACACATTTCCACGTCTGTTCGAGAAGGTGTAAATTTAGGTTTGACGAAGGTGTAAATGTAGGTGTGACGAAGGTGTACATTTAAGTGTGATGAAGGTGTAAATTTAGGTGTGACGAAGGTGTAAATGTAGGTGTGACGAAGGTGTACATTTAGGTTTGACGAAGGTGTAAATTTAGGTTTGACGAAGGTGTAAATTTAGGTTTGACGAAGGTGTACATTTAAGTGTGATGAAGGTGTAAATTTAGGTGTGACGAAGGTGTACATTTAGGTTTGACGAAGGTGTACATTTAGGTTTGACGAAGGTGTAAATTTAGGTTTGACGAAGGTGTAAATTTAGGTTTGACGAAGGTGTAAATTTAGGTTTGACGAAGGTGTAAATTTAGGTTTGACGAAGGTGTACATTTAGGTTTGACGAAGGTGTAAATGTAGGTGTGACGAAGGTGTACATTTAAGTGTGATGAAGGTGTAAATTTAGGTGTGACGAAGGTTTAAGTTTAGGTGAGATGATTTACGGTTAGGTGTGACGAAGGTGTAAATGTAGGTGTGACGAAGGTGTACATTTAAGTGTGATGAAGGTGTAAATTTAGGTTTGACGAAGGTGTAAATTTAGGTTTGACGAAGGTGTAAATTTAGGTGTGACGAAGGTGTACATTTAGGTTTGACGAAGGTGTAAATTTAGGTGTGACGAAGGTGGAAGTTTAGGTTTGATGAATGTGTTGACCGTTACGCTACTGTTGAATGATGTTGTTGTGTATTAGTATTATTCTATTTTTATTTTTCTGCATTTTGCTTGTCCATCGTGGTTTGTTTGTGATGGTATTGCTGTGTAGAGCATTCCACGTGTGTTCATTTAGTTAACATGTATTAGGTCGAAAAGGAGAGCTGACCTATTCTGTTCTATTTCCCCAAACTCATGATCTGTGATTTTTTAATGTTTATTTTTATCTCCGCTGTCTTCTCCACATTCTCCAAGGCTGAGGATATTGGAACTTATGGTATCTAAAATGTATCGTATTAGATATTTGCAGGAAAGGAGACCGTGTCGACCGAGTAAGAGATCAAATTCTTCTCTCTCGCACCAGGGATGAAAGTTCCCTTGATGAGTGTGTCACGTCTGATCTTTTCCAAAAGCGGCTTCACATTTAACACACACAGAAGTGGGGGGAAAGGAGGAACTCTTGTTGGACGAATCCAGTTATAGAAAGATTCGGTTCCTAAAAGACACCGTGTAATCCCCAGCTCAAACGAACATTACGTCTTACATCCTGCATCCTTCCCGTACCGTTAAAGGTTACATGGGGCTCGCATTGTAGCTCGCTGAGTTTTTCTGTTTCCGGCGTTTTTCAACCTCATTAAGGGACTTTATGCCCACTAATTTTGCCTCTCTCAACAATGTTCACCTTAGAGTTTCACGTGGTCGACCTCTTTTTCTTTGTCCTTTTGTTTCCCATTTGATAGCTTGTTTTTTTTTGGGATTCTCAGTTTCCCCATCTTTATCGTGTCTGCACACAGAACTGATGTTAGATCTTGAGCCATTATTTGCACATAAAGTTCAAAGTAAAACACACAGAACCGCAGTGAATGAAATAAATCTAGAAACAGAAATTCAAGAAAATACAAAAAAAAAAAAAAAGGTGCAGTATAGAGTTTACCGGAAGAACCGAAAATACCGGTTCCCAATTCAGTTTCTTAGAGCTTGATCTAATGTACATGCTAATCTTTATGTCAAAGGCTATGACTCATTAATCTTATACTGTTGTTGTTGCAAATATCTGAGACATTCATTGAGTCTTTGATCACTGACAATGGTAGAGGATTAAAAGGTGGAGGTAACAAATAAGAAGAATAATTAATAAAAATTCGTCCTCACAGGCAGTGTAACAGTTCCATAAATCATCAGAAAAGTTCCCAACCAACCTCTCTCTCTCTCTCTCTCTCTCTCTCTCTCTCTCTCTCTCTCTCTCTCTCTCTCTCTCTCTCTCTCTCTCATGTCCTTTCAGTGTCCAAGATGCACGGGTCTGCTTGTAGCATGAGATCTCTAACTCTTCTCTGTCCTTTGCTACCATCTTGGCCGTCACCCACGTTAGTCCTTTGTTTCCCAGAATTCTCTCTGCTACACATTTCCACGTCTGTTCGAGAAGTCCCAGTAGTATGCGCCTGGGACTTATAAGCTTCTGAAGTTCCAAGTAGAGTGGGTGTAAACTCTTCAAGTAGAGTGGGTGTAATTCTCCAAGTAGAGTGGGTGTAATTCTCCAAGTAGAGTGGATGTAACTCTCCAAGTAGAGTGGGTGTAACTATCCAAGTAGAGTGGGTGTAACTATCCAAGTAGAGTGGGTGTAATTCTCCAAGTAGAGTGGGTGTAACTATCCAAGTAGAGTGAGTGTAACTATCCAAGTAGAGTGGATGTAATTCTCCAAGTAGAGTGGGTGTAACTATCCAAGTAGAGTGAGTGTAACTATCCAAGTAGAGTGAGTGTAACTATCCAAGTAGAGTGAGTGTAACTATCCAAGTAGAGTGGGTGTAATTCTCCAAGTAGAGTGGGTGTAATTCTCCAAGTAGAGTGGGTATAACTATCCAAGTAGAGTGAGTGTAACTATCCAAGTAGAGTGAGTGTAACTATCCAAGTAGAGTGAGTGTAACTATCCAAGTAGAGTGAGTGTAACTATCCAAGTAGAGTGAGTGTAACTATCCAAGTAGAGTGGGTGTAACTATCCAAGTAGAGTGAGTGTAACTATCCAAGTAGAGTGGGTGTAATTCTCCAAGTAGAGTGGGTGTAATTCTCCAAGTAGAGTGGGTGTAACTCTCCAAGTAGAGTGAGTGTAACTATCCAAGTAGAGTGGGTGTAATTCTCCAAGTAGAGTGGGTGTAATTCTCCAAGTAGAGTGGGTGTAACTATCCAAGTAGAGTGAGTGTAACTATCCAAGTAGAGTGAGTGTAACTATCCAAGTAGAGTGAGTGTAACTATCAAAATAGAGTGGGTGTAATTCTCCAAGTAGAGTGGGTGTAATTCTCCAAGTAGAGTGGGTGTAACTATCCAAGTAGAGTGGGTGTAACTATCCAAGTAGAGTGGGTGTAACTATCCAAGCAGAGTGGGTGTAACTATCCAAGTAGAGTGGGTATAACTATCCAAGTAGAGTGGGTGTAACTATCCAAGTAGAGTGGGTGTAACTATCCAAGTAGAGTGGGTGTAACTATCCAAGTAGAGTGGGTGTAACTATCCAAGTAGAGTGGGTGTAACTATCCAAGTAGAGTGGGTGTAACTATCCAAGTAGAGTGGGTGTAACTATCCAAGTAGAGTGGGTGTAACTATCCAAGTAGAGTGGGTGTAACTATCCAAGTAGAGTGGGTGTAACTATCCAAGTAGAGTGGGTGTAACTCTTCAAGTAGAGTGGGTGTAATTCTCCAAGTAGAGTGGGTGTAATTCTCCAAGTAGAGTGGATGTAACTCTCCAAGTAGAGTGGGTGTAACTATCCAAGTAGAGTGGGTGTAACTATCCAAGTAGAGTGGGTGTAATTCTCCAAGTAGAGTGGGTGTAACTATCCAAGTAGAGTGAGTGTAACTATCCAAGTAGAGTGGATGTAATTCTCCAAGTAGAGTGGGTGTAACTATCCAAGTAGAGTGAGTGTAACTATCCAAGTAGAGTGAGTGTAACTATCCAAGTAGAGTGAGTGTAACTATCCAAGTAGAGTGGGTGTAATTCTCCAAGTAGAGTGGGTGTAATTCTCCAAGTAGAGTGGGTATAACTATCCAAGTAGAGTGAGTGTAACTATCCAAGTAGAGTGAGTGTAACTATCCAAGTAGAGTGAGTGTAACTATCCAAGTAGAGTGAGTGTAACTATCCAAGTAGAGTGAGTGTAACTATCCAAGTAGAGTGGGTGTAACTATCCAAGTAGAGTGAGTGTAACTATCCAAGTAGAGTGGGTGTAATTCTCCAAGTAGAGTGGGTGTAATTCTCCAAGTAGAGTGGGTGTAACTCTCCAAGTAGAGTGAGTGTAACTATCCAAGTAGAGTGGGTGTAATTCTCCAAGTAGAGTGGGTGTAATTCTCCAAGTAGAGTGGGTGTAACTATCCAAGTAGAGTGAGTGTAACTATCCAAGTAGAGTGAGTGTAACTATCCAAGTAGAGTGAGTGTAACTATCAAAATAGAGTGGGTGTAATTCTCCAAGTAGAGTGGGTGTAATTCTCCAAGTAGAGTGGGTGTAACTATCCAAGTAGAGTGGGTGTAACTATCCAAGTAGAGTGGGTGTAACTATCCAAGCAGAGTGGGTGTAACTATCCAAGTAGAGTGGGTATAACTATCCAAGTAGAGTGGGTGTAACTATCCAAGTAGAGTGGGTGTAACTATCCAAGTAGAGTGGGTGTAACTATCCAAGTAGAGTGGGTGTAACTATCCAAGTAGAGTGGGTGTAACTATCCAAGTAGAGTGGGTGTAACTATCCAAGTAGAGTGGGTGTAACTATCCAAGTAGAGTGGGTGTAACTATCCAAGTAGAGTGGGTGTAACTATCCAAGTAGAGTGGGTGTAACTATCCAAGTAGAGTGGGTATAACTCTTCAAGTAGAGTGGGTATAACTCTCCAAGTAGAGTGGGTGTAACTATCCAAGTAGAGTGGGTATAACTATCCAAGTAGAGTGAGTGTAACTATCCAAGTAGAGTGGGTATAACTATCCAAGTAGAGTGGGTGTAACTATCCAAGTAGAGTGGGTATAACTATCCAAGTAGAGTGGGTGTAACTATCCAAGTAGAGTGGGTGTAACTATCCAAGTAGAGTGGGTGTAACTATCCAAGTAGAGTGGGTGTAACTATCCAAGTAGAGTGGGTGTAACTATCCAAGTAGAGTGGGTATAACTCTTCAAGTAGAGTGAGTGTAACTATCCAAGTAGAGTGAGTGTAACTATCCAAGTAGAGTGGGTGTAACTATCCAAGTAGAGTGGGTGTAACTATCCAAGTAGAGTGGGTGTAACTATCCAAGTAGAGTGAGTGTAACTATCCAAGTAGAGTGAGTGTAACTATCCAAGTAGAGTGGGTGTAACTCTTCAAGTAGAGTGGGTATAACTCTTCAAGTAGAGTGAGTGTAACTATCCAAGTAGAGTGGGTGTAACTATCCAAGTAGAGTGGGTGTAACTATCCAAGTAGAGTGAGTGTAACTATCCAAGTAGAGTGGGTATAACTATCCAAGTAGAGTGAGTGTAACTATCCAAGTAGAGTGGGTATAACTCTTCAAGTAGAGTGGGTGTAACTATCCAAGTAGAGTGGGTGTAACTATCCAAGTAGAGTGGGTGTAACTATCCAAGTAGAGTGGGTGTAACTATCCAAGTAGAGTGGGTGTAACTATCCAAGTAGAGTGGGTGTAACTATCCAAGTAGAGTGGGTGTAACTATCCAAGTAGAGTGGGTGTAACTCTTCAAGTAGAGTGGGTATAACTCTTCAAGTAGAGTGGGTATAACTCTTCAAGTTGTGTGGGTATAACTCGCCAAGTTGAGTGCGTGTAACTGGATGATGATTCTTGGAGATTAAAAAATTTTATATATATATATATATATATATATTTTAAACCACAAAACACAGACAATATAAAATAAACCAAACAGCCAGGCTAAGAAATACTAGAATATGCTGTTCCACAAAATTTAAAAGAAAAACATTAGATTGAAGAACGCCAGCTTATTTTCAATGCTGCTATTATTGTAATGTATGTATTGATTATATTTATGAAGAATGTCATTTGAAAGAGAGAAAAAAAAAGGTTAAAGAATGACAGTCAAAGATAGAAATGACTTCTGGGAAATATGAAAAAAAAACCTCATAAAAAGAGCCAGGTTTCAACAGAGATCTCTAAAATATGTCAGAAGGAGATTGAATGTGGAAACTATATTTTAGAAGGTAGGGGGAGGAAGAGGGAAGCCTGTCAGATGGACTGACAGAAGTAAAATACACTGAGCGAATGCGCAAGAATAATGTAAACATAATGATCTGACAGAGGAATAAAGCAGAAAAAAAGAAGACTGGTAGAGAGATAACACAGAGAATTTCGGATGGACAGTCAGTCAGTCTTATCTTACATCCTTCCCGTGCCGTTAAACGTCACACAGGGCTCGCAAGGTAGTTCGCCAATTTTTCCTGTCTTCGGCGAGTCTTTCAACCTCATCAAGGGATTTTATGCCTGTTAATTTGGCCTCTCTTAACAATAGTCAGTCAGTACGTAAGGGGGGAAAAAACGTGTTGAAAACCAGATTACAAATAGCCCTCACTTTACATGTGTTTAAACCGCGAGAATTCAAAACAAAGTCGGACAGTCCATGTCAAGGGAAAGCGCGATTTTCTCTCGAAATTATCCCGAATTTGTGTGAAAGCCGTCCACTTTCTGGTGTCGTTGTGCTCACGATTTTCTGGTTTTCCGCGGGAAGAGAAAGCTTATTGTTTTTTTGTGTGTGTGTGTTTAGTTTTGTTTTGTGAGACAACTTTTGTTTACATTTTTACCCTTATGGGCTATTGCGTACTCTCTTGGCTCTGTTTAAAACGATGACATGAAGTAAGTGAAGATAAACAAATGATTCTCTTCGGTTGCTGGCCCTTACCCGTAAGACGCCCAATGCTCTGACAGAGCAAACGAATGATGGCGAACTTGGTAAGAATGTGACAGTTCACTTCACAGTCTTGTTATAGCATTTTAGTAAATATTCACATTGGACATTACATTTCAACCAAGCGAGAATTTCTGGAATGTAATCGTCACTTGCTCTCACATGTCACCGACACCATCTTCGTCTATTCTGTAATGTAACAATTGTCACATTTCCGTAGACAACTTGGGCACACGTAAACCATGATTTCCTTTATTTTATATCATCTTCTAGCAAGAAACCAGGGTGCAAGTATAAATGAATGACAGGCGAAATGACATTCCAAATTCTTCACATTTAAGCAAAGCCACTGAAAGCAGTGAGCGCGGTATGCCCACATATAAGCCATATCATATCCTGTCATGAACAGATATGCCGCCATCCTTGAAGTATCATAATGCAGTGGTTCTCAACTTGTGATCCGCAGACCACAACCGGCCTTCGTGGTATTATCATGTATGTGGTCCACGATTATGTTATCTGTTTGGTATCAAGAGCAATTTGCTGAACAAAAACGGTTTCTGTGTTTATGGCATTGGGATATTACGCACAAGATGGTGGTTCACAACTTATATGTAGTTGGAAAAGAGGCCTCTGGATATAAAACGTTTGAGAACCACTGTCCTAATGGACTGTGAGCTACAAATACCATTTAGCCATGCTGCCAACTGGAGACTGGCTCGGAAGTTTCGACGTGTTCTTCACAAACCTCCCCACTAGATACAAGATATTTCAGTTAACATTACCAGAGTTATCGCTTCTCGCACGTCACTAGCGTGCATGAATAAAAGATGACCTGTAGTATGTGATCAAAGAACGGTTGCCATTTTCTTCTTTGTCCGTGTATTCTTTTATTTTAAGATCTATTGGTTAAAAAAAAAAAATCGGTCGTGAATTGACAGGGGAGGTAATATTTTTTTTAAAGGGGAAAAATTATGGACCCTGGCGGTATGAAAAAAATAGGTTAATTATTAGGCCTTGAAAATCACGCTATGGTCCTATTTTTCATTCACATTCACTCCCAAGGTCTGCTCTTTAAATTCCTCATAAACAAAGTTCTCCCAAAGTCTGCTTTTTAAATTCCTCACAAACACAGTTCTCACAAAGTCTACTCTTTAAATTCATCATAAACAAAGTTCTCCTAAGGTCTGATCTTTAAATTCCTCTTTAAAAAAAAAGGTCTCCCAAGGTCTGATCTTTAAATTCCTCATAAACAAAGTTAACCACTTGACAATGTTATACATTATGATACAGAACACTGCAGGTTGTCAGATTATCACCCGTGGCTCTTCAGTTGTTCAAGGCAGGTGTAAACTTTTCCACCAAACTGTGTACGGGCTTTTTTTCTCTTTTTTTTCCCGTCAATCTTCCTGTAACTGAGACCTGGTGTTCTTTGCAGCCGATGCTGTTAAGGTGTTGAGGTAGAGAATCGTATCGGGGTGGGTTATGGTAACTATTTTTTTTCAGATAAGAAGTAGGGGTTGCGCAATGCTTCTTTAAAATACTTCACCACCATGAGAACCATGGCGATCCTTGCCCCCGTTAGCCAGGCTAAGCTTGTTACTAGGGGTACCAATGGGGAGGTGGGACAGGGTTCGCTAACCCTGAGACTAGCGTATCAGCTATGGGTTGCTGACTTGCCTAAACGGACAGCGTCTGTGCACTCACTATGTACGGGCAAAGACTGAACGAAGATCAGCACAAGCAAAACAGGAATATCTACTTATAGTAAAACACTGCAAGAATTTAACATGAAATCAGGCAACAGCAACTGGCAACACGACTTACGTTTAGGTAAGTCAGGAGTATGTGCTCAAAAGATAGGAAGCTGATGGAAAAATCGAGCACAAAGTCCACAAGGTCAGTATATGAAATACGCAGACGGACCTATCAGGAGCCACTTACATGACAGCATAATGCGTGAGTTTCAAATTTATATCAAATTTATGCTGACAGCCTGAAAGATCCTTCACAAGCGAAATGAGCGACCTGAAAGATCTTACACAAGTGTGATGAAAGATCTGAAATATGCTTCACAAATGGGAAGGGCGACCTGAAAGATCATTCATAGGTGAGACGGGCGACCTGAAAGATCCTTCATAACCGAGACAGGCAGCCTGAAAGATTCGTCATAAGTGAGATGAGCGACCTGAAAGATCCTTCACATATGAGATGAGCGATCTAAAAGATTCTGTCCAGGTGAGATATTTCGGAAAAGAAAAATCAACAAAACTCTTAAACACCGGACAAGAAGTGAAAAGAACAGAGAACACAACAGCGTTCAAGACACATACATAAAAGACAAGGCAAGAAAACGTTCGGATATTTGATCAGAATAAAGCCAGACCGATATAAATATCCGGATCTGTTAACACCAAATTGCAAGCAACCAGAAACAGAAGGCAGCTAGAATAAGACGGATACACAACATCAGCTACGTCGGCTTGTCAGGCAGTTCACCACACATTAGACCAAGGCTCAATCCTCAAATATTGCACTGCTTGCCAATTGCAGCAATAAACAATGTAAAGAAAGAACAAGAAGAAGAAAAAAAAACAACGAAACTTCAAACCACCGCACAGCATAGACAATATAAAACAACCCAGACTGTCAGACTAGACAGCCAAGTATATAAAAAAAACACAAACACCCAGACTTATACAGCTAAGTATAAAAATTAAAACACACACACACAGACAATATAAAACAACCCAGACGGCCAGACTTTTACAGCCAAGTATAAAAATTAAAACACACACACAGACAATATAAAACAACCCAGACGGCCAGACTTTTACAGCCAAGTATAAAAATTAAACCACACACACACACACACACACATACATAAAACACAGACAATATAAAACAACCTAGACCGCCAGACTTTTACAGCAAAGTATAAAAATACTTCCTCTTTAAAACGTATATAAACATGTATATACGGTCTAGACATCTGTAACAGTAGATATAATGAGCCTTTTGTCTTCAAAAATTATCCCAGTATTTCTATAGTGTATCTAGAGATGATAACTTTACCTTTCTTAGGGCACCAGATACCGAGAAAGATTTTGTATATCTCACCATACTATCTCCATCTTGGACAAGAATGCTTCCGTGTTTTCACAACGCAGTGATTCTCAGACTGTTAAAATCTGGGACGCAACAAACGTTACGGTTACCGAATTTGCTTTATATAATGAAATAATCTTCTAAAACCTTACGCCCAACAGCTTTTGTGATGTATTCGAAACAGATAACTTCTAATACTTTATATGCCACCTTAATGCGTGGGGGACACGGTATTATACTACACGCCTTACTTTTGTAATGTTTGTTAATTGTACATCTACTTCGGTTGAGCTTCCATTACTCTCTCTGCCAGTCTTACTCTAGCTGGGTTCCATTACTTTCCGTCAACTTTATTATTTATACTTTGAGTGTCTATTCTGTCAACTTTTTTCTACTTTTGAGTGTCTATTTTTTTCGTCAACTTTATTGTGCTTGAGTTTATATTATTTTCTGTCAACTTTATTCTACTTTTGAGTTTTCTTGAGTTCCCATGGCTCTCTCCATCAATCTCATTCTTCCTGATTTTCATTTACACATTCTCTGTCAATTTCATTCCCTCTACTTCCATTAATCTCCCCACAACCTTATTTTTACGCACGTTTCCATTACACTATGTCAACCTTATTCTAATCTACTTCCCGTCTTAAATTATATTTTCAAATCCGTCCCTTTGTTTGCGATGTCTAGATCATCTTTCTCTAACTTTTCCAGGTCACAGCTTTGAGTCTAGGAAGATTTGAACTACATCATTGTTCATTCAAATTATTATATCTTATATAATGGCATGGTAACTATGGCATATTGGGGAAAATATGGGCATAACACCATGTGATGTTGGGCCCATATCTTCCATGACCTTCGGCACATGAAAGTGTGGTGTGGTCAGTATCACGTCTGCGGCTTTACCTTCCCAGATTTCTCTGGTACCCATTTTTAGAGGATATATATATATATATATATATATATATATATATATACTTTTGGCATTCTTACAACACAGCTATAATTACAGCAGCTAAAACAAGTGCTGGATTGCAAACACCATGGATAAAAGCATGGATATCAGATAACACGTGGAAATCCACACATGAAAGACGGGCAGCCAAGTTAGCCATGTTAAATGTAAAAACAGATCTTGAAAGAGATTTGGAAAAAAGCAACATACAAAGAACTAGACAATAAAGTAAAAAAGTTCAGCTAGAAGGGATAAAAGAGAATACGTGGACAATATGGCGAAAGAAGCGGAGAAGGCAGCAAAAACAGGAGACCACAAAACTCTGTATAACATACAAAAGAGGCTAACAGGTACCATTGTATCCAAAGAAAGACCAATCCTTAGCAAAACTGGAACCATATTAACATCAAGTAAAGACCAAAAGCAAAGATAGGCCGAACACTTCCAAGAATTACTTAATCGACCACATCCAAAAGAATTGTTAAATCTTGAAACTGACTTACCAGCCCCACAACTAAATGTCAACCTAGATGAAATTAAATTGCATGAAATTGAAACAGTAGTGAATCTAATGGCTAACAACACAGCTGCAGGTGAAGATGAAATAACAGCCGAAATGTTAAAAGCTATTAATACAGACAACATGAAACAACTACAGAGAATGTTCAATAAAGTTTGGAAAGAAGAAAAAGTCCCTTCTAAATGGAAGAAAGGAATCATTGTTAAAATACAGAAAAAAAGCCACCTTAGCGATTGCAACAACTAGAGAGGAGTAACCTTACTATCAGCTGTGTCAAAAGTATTTTGCAAAGTTATTCTGAATAGAATTCAAGATATACTGGATGCTGCAATGAGAGAAGAACAGGCAGGATTTCGAAAAGGGAGAAGCTGGTTCGACCAGATCTTTACTCTAATACCTGAAGAACATATTGAAAAGCAAAGACCGTTAATCCTGAATTTCATAGACTTTAAAAAGGCATTTGATAATATACACAGAGAACCATTATGGAGGATTTTAAGAATATATGGAATACCATCTAAGACTGTCAACATCATTAGAGACCTCTACAATGGATATGTTTGTGCAGTCAATACAGACGAAGGAATGAGTGAATAGTTTCAGACTGAAACAGGCGTGAAACAAGTATATATATTATCTCCCTTGCTTTTTGGTATTGCCATAGACTTCATAATGAAAAAAAATGTTGCAAATGTAAAACAGGCATTGATTGGGTACGTGAGACCCAACTGGAAGATCTTGATTTTGCAGATGACATAACTCTTATCAGCGACAATATGAAATAAATGCAAGTAAAAACAGATATCCTGTCTTCAATGGCTAGTAAAATAGGACTTGAAATTAACAAGGACAAAACAAAAATAATGAAGGTTCTCATTAACGATGAAGGACAAATATACACAGAAGGAAGAAGTAAACCATTTTGCATATCTCGGCAGCTATATAGACCACAATGGTGACACCATAAAAGAAGCCAAAGCAGCACTGACCTTCAAGAATATTGAGAACATATGGCATTCAAAAGTTATAAGCACAAAAACTAAGTTCAGATTATTCAATTCAAATGTAATATCCACCTTCATTTATGCATATGAAAGCTGGAAAACAACTAAAGAAATAAAAAAGAAGATGGACATATGTCGGTCATGTGACGAGAAGAAACAATCAGAGAATCCCCAAACAAGCTATCAAATGAAACACAACAGGCCGAAGAAAAAGAGTTCGACCATGTGAAACTCTAAAGAGGACATCGTTAAGAGAAGCCAGTTCAGTGGGCATAACATGCCTTGATGAGATTGAAAAACTCGCCGAAGACAGGACATCTTGGCGAACTACCATGTGGGCCCTATGTGATGTTTAACGGCACAGGAAGGATGTTACATATATATATATATATATATATATATATATATATATATATATATATATAACGTAGAATAAGTTATATTCATATATGATATCTACTTACAGTATATACTAAAAAAAAAGAAAGAAAATTAAGTGGCTCACAACACACACAGTTTGGGAACCAATGAAAAGAAAACCACAAATTCCCCCATCCTCCCTCTATTTCAGGACAGAACAACATAATAAAAGCTACATCAATTACTTTGTAACATAACCAAGTGAGAATGACAGGCAGCAGATCCAGATGCAGTTTTTTTTTTTTTAGACATAAATGTGGCAGCTACGGCAGACATGCATTTTCTGTCTGTCAAGTGAGTTTTTTAAAAAAAAACCACAATTTAAAAAAAAAAATGTAGGCAGCCGAAGAGCCCTGGTAGAAATAACAAAGCTCTACAGTGAGAGACGTGGGGGTGGGGGGAAGGGACAATATAATAAAGAAGACATTATCCTCGTGTCTGTAAACTCCCTAAAAGAAGGTAGATTAAGAATAAAGTGTCTAGTCTGGTTCGCCTTCTACTGCATGACAGTAAGCCTTGCATACCAGCCTCCGACAAACCAAAAATGCCTTGTGAGAGTCAAAGGTTGCGGGATTATAAACTCACTCATTGTGAGAGTCAAAGGTAACAGGATTATGAACTCACTCTTTGTGAGAGTCAAAGGTTACAGGGTTATAAGCTCACTCTTTATGAGAGTCAAAGGTTACAGGATTATAAACTTACTCCTTGTGAGAGTCTAAGGTTACAGGATTATAAACTCACTCCTTGTGAAAGTCAAAGATTACAAGATTATAAACTCACTCCTTGTTAGAGTCAAAGGTTACAGGAATATAAGCGTACTCTTTGCGAGAGTCTAAGGTTACAGGATTATAAACTCACACCTTGTGAAAGTCAAAGATTACAAGATTATAAGCTCACTCCTTGTTAGAGTCAAAGGCTACAGGAATATAAGCGTACTCTTTGTGAGAGTCAAAGGTTACAGGATTATAAACTCACTCTTTGTGAAAGTCAAAGGTTACAGGATTATAAACTCACTCTTTGTGAGAGTCAAAGGCTACAGGATTATAAGCGTACTCTTTGTGAGAGTTAAAGGTTACATGATTATAAACTCGCTCTTTGTGAAAGCCAAAGGTTACAGGATTATAAACTCACAAAGAGGAAGGGACAAAAAAGACATCTCCTGCCGTGTCAACACTCCACTATACACACTTCTGGACAGTCTCTTACACTTCACAGCTTTTTTACAAGTCACAGCTGAGTGCTCCATTTAATTTTTTTTTCCATTCCTATTTTTCTACATAGCATTAACGTGAATTTATGGTTTATCTTCTTTCTTTGTTTCTTCGTCCTGTTTGTTTTTGTATGATTAAGGTGCAAAACCGAAACGTCACAACTGTGTGCTGGTTAATTAATAAAGCTGTCCCTACTTTTTGCTTTCTTTTTTTTAATACATTTGCTGCCGTGATTCTTAAGTCAGAAACCACTTACTGGAGTTAACTGGCAGAAATGAGAGAAGGCAAAGTGATCCACAAAGAAGACATTCTCTCTGCTGTAATTGCTCAAAAACATAATAATAATAATAATAATAATAACGTTTGTTAAGTCGCCTCTCCTCCGACTAGGCGCCCAAAGCCCTCCCTTAAAACAGAGAAAACCCTATCAGCCCTTGAGAAGGACACCGGTTGAATCTCTGTGTCTCTTTCACCCCCCCCCTCCCCCTGTACGGCCCTCATCATAGCATCTTAGTGGGGATGACTGAATTTACTTAGTACTGGAACGTTTGTGAGACTCTTCAAGCGCACAAAGTAAGGCTACTGGATGCCACCAAAAACGCCACCTCTATTAGATGATTTTTCTCTGCGTAGAGCCAAAGACGGAGCTACGCACGGGAAGATTTCATAAAGGGCGAAAACCGGTCTTGAATTAATCACAGAAATATTGGGTAGCATGGTTTATTATTATCAGAAGCCGAACTAATGTAAGCACCTATCGCATTGATAATATACACCGTTATGGAACAGTGCATGTATTGGGGGTTACGTGTCCTTTGCCAACTATAGTTGTCGGTTCTTTCTATATAGCTGATTGTACACGGAGATGGTCACTTCATTTCTTTGCTTTCACCTTTTCTCAAAGTTTATTCGGCACTTGGTAGCTCTGAAGTTACAGAACGATTTCCAGTAAAATAAACTGTGCACAGGGTATGCAGAAACAACACAAGGCACTTCTAAAACTGTACGACTATTTGATTACATCTTACATCCTTCTCGTGCCGCCAAACGTAACATAGGGTTCGCATGGTAGCTTGCCAAGATTTCCTGTTTTCGGCAAGCTTTTCAACCTCATCAAAACATGTTATTCTCACTAAACCGGGCTCTCTTAACAATGCCCTCTTTAGAGTTTCATGTGGTCGATCTATTTTTCTTCGGCCTTTTGTGTTTCACTTGACAGCTTGTTTTGGGATCCTCTGGTTGTTTCTTCTCAGCACATGATCTACATATGTCCATCTTCTTTTTCTGATCACTCGTGAGACAGGTTGTTGTTTGCTCATCTGTCTTATATCTGCGTTGTTCTTGAATTCGTTCCAATTAATACCGAGTATTTTCCTGGGGCATTTGTTTTCAAAAGAGTCCAATTTCTTGTCTGTTTACCACTTAAGACAAGAACAAATTCTGTCGGTATATTTCTTCAAATAAAACAACAGCAGAAAAGGAAATATATGAATATGTTGTACAGAAATGTTGCTTCTGTGTAAGAAGCGATTAAAAAATATAACGGAACACACTCCTACAGAAATAGTTACACAGACCGGGGGGGGGGGGGGTACTAAACAGTGATGACATATAGGAAAGAAGAACAGCAGCCAAAACCTTCATTATCTTCTGGGGGTATTTTTTATTCATAGAACTTTGAAATGCTCTCATGCTCTCTCTCTCTCTCTCTCTCACACACACACATCTACATTACATAGGAGCATCCGAGTACAGACTCTCTTACAAAGGAGAAACAAAAATAAAACTTTTCTCATAAAGAACACGACAAGTTATACAAACAAACATATACTTATCTTTTTTTTGGGGGGGGGGCGGGGGTGCGGAACAAACTATTCATTTAATCACATCTGATTAAGAAGAGGTGTGTACTCCCTGGAACTACGGACTATTGTTCTGCCAGTTCAGTAATGACGGCCTAAGCAGAGACATGGTGGCCTGGCTGAGGACCTACGTTGCATTCAGGGAATCTACTACAGCAGATTCCAGCGCTATGAACTCTACAACAGTCCTTTTACACGGTTTAAAAACAAAACAAAAAAAACCCCAGGTACCTAGATTTTTCAACCTTTTTAATTTAAAAAAAATTTTCCCCCGAGTCAAGCTGTAGCGAGAACCGTCTTTTGGTGTCTTGGTTGTGAGTTAGTGACTCAATGCCTTAACACGCTGTGAGTTAGTGACTCAATATCTTAACACGCTGTGAGTTAGTGACTCAATACCTTAACACGCTGTGAGTTAGTGACTCAATGCCTTAACACGCTGTGAGTTAGTGACTCAATACCTTAACACGCTGTGAGTTACTGACTTAATGCCTTAACACGCTGTGAGTTACTGACTCAGTGCTTTAACAAACACTCAAGGCAATCAAGCTACAGAAATGGGTACCTAATTTACATCTACAAGCCGGGGGTTTCCATACCAGTGATTCTCAATCTGTGCAGTGTACCTTATATGTAGCTGAACTAGTGGACCTCTGTGGTAAAAAGGTTGGGAACCACTGTTCTAAAGGACACTGTACAGGCTGCTAGAAGTGCATTAAAGGAAAAAGATATTCACATAACAATTATTTCCAGGCATACAACTATATCAGAGTCCACAGAAGGTAAACACACAATCCGCAAACTTTCTCTCTTCTATCTACAATTCTGTATCAGACTTGCTACGTTCTGTTCCTATGAACATCCCATACACGCTTATTTTAACACACGTGTTATTTCACGTTAGTGCTCAAACTGAAAGTGTTATATCACGTTAGTGCTAAAATTGGAAGTGTTAATCACGTTAGTGCTAAAATTGGAAGTGTTAATCACGTCAATGATTAAAACTGGTAACTGTTAACGTTATAATTTAACCTCGGGATCCTGCCCGTCTACTGCAGCTTGCCCCACAGTCATAAATGTTTAGCTAGTACAGTTAAGCGTAGATGGTGGAGAACAGTTCTCTCTTCTCGCATATTTCAATACGCTTCTCACACATTTCAATACACTGTGATACATCTGTTATGCATTCATCTCCGTATCTGATCATTCAATCCTTCACTCAGCTTTCCGAGCAACTGCCGCTCACTGCTGCAGACAAGAGTTGTCTCCCTTCCTCTCTTCTCCTTGTCTTCTCCTAGGCCTCGAAGGTAGGTCTTCTTCCATGCTGTCATGCCACCGTTGTCTTTATCACTTCTGCTGTATAAGCCCCTTTTTGTCTGTCTGTTCTTGCCCATCCTCTCCAAGTGTCCCAGCCATGTCAGTCCGTTGTTTTTCATAATGGTAATTATAAGTGGAGATTGGAATAGCTTGTGGATTTCTTTGTTATTTCCTAATTTTTCATTCTTTAATATAGGATCTCTGATTGGCCCAAAACGTTTCAGACTGGGGGGGGGGGGGGGGTAGAGAGAGAAACATGAAATCAATAATTTAAGACCTCACTGGCAAAATGGTACTTTGAAGTATACATGCATTTATGTAATCAAAACACACAAACAGACAAAAGCCCATAACATACACATATAAACATTCACAAACACACACATATACAAGTGCCAACAAACTTCAGTCAACACACCAGAGACTACTCAGAATACTGATCACCTCATCAAGATTTCGATCTCTATTGTCACATGTGGAAACAAAAATGACTTATCATTCAAATACATATGGGTTTTATCATGAAGACAAAGCTAAGGAGTAGTGCAGGTGATAGTTTTGCTCTATTCTCAAGCACAAGGGTAGTAGATTGTGGAAAGGGAGTATCACGCTCCAGACAGCCCACATGGGAGAAACAGGCATCCAGACGGCCCACATGGGAGAAACAGGCATCCAGACGGCCCACATGGGAGAAACAGGCTACCAGTAATGTCTTATTAAAAATGCCCCTGGAAATACAGAACAATACCTGCAAGGTGAGCCACGCCAAAAATATAACGTATTGCTGGTGGTTAGTGAAGTGAAAAACAGTATCCTCATTAAAAAAAAGGTCTTATTAATGACCATATCTGAAACTAAAGCAGTGAAGAAAGAGAAAGAGAAGAATTACTGAAGTCAGAATTAAACCATTCAAATGATCAATAATCAATGACGATCACACATCCAAGTCAGTGATTACGCAACAAATGAAGTTCGGATCTAACAAAGCACTGACACACAAAGGTCAGCGTTAAAGCTATCGTCCGCCTCCGCCACCTCCTCCTCCTTGAGCTTGCTGGTCTGCTGAGGACATGATCACCATCATGATGACCACTGGCACAATGTACATCCACTGAGAATGAAAGAAAAAAAAAGTCATGAATTCTAAACATGAAATACAATAAGAGACGTACTAGGAAAAAAAAATTCTACCCACTTCTGTATTTTAACGCTATAACCCCATAAAATGAGAAATGACTGATCTAGCAACAACTCAGTCATAATTACTGATACAGCAACAACTCAGTCGTAATTACTGGTATAGCAACAACTCGGTCATAATTAGTGGTATAGCGACAACTCGGTCATAATTACTGGTATATCAACAACTCAGTCATAATTACCGGTATAGCAACAAGTCAGCCATAATTACTGATATAGCAACAACTCAGTCACGATTACTGATATAGCAACAACTCACTAACAACTACTGATACTGCAACAACTATGTCACAGTTATGTCCCAATATGAGCGTAACTTCAGACAATAATGACATCGCAAAGAAAAAAAAAATTTCACGATACAGAAAAGTGAAACAATACAAGTACATAAATATATGGAATAAATCCTTTGTACGATTTGATAGAATGTGCTGCACACAGCCCAAGTGCTTACACAAACACAGCTATAGCTTTCTATATCCCGAAATGTATTATATGATGTTAATACAAGACATCGATATTAAGTAAGAGAAATCGAAGCACTAGTGTATACTGGTTTAGCAAGACACGAATAGTTAGTGTATAAGTATATAAAACTAAGTATATAACTATACACGAAGCCACTGCAGTAAAGCTGTGATAACAAAATGTTAAAACTGGAGTGGGGGGGGGGGGGGGGGCAGGAACAGCTTTATTAACAAGCACGCGGTTGTGACGTTTCGGTTTACATCTTAGTCATATAAAAATACACAGGACGGAGAAATTGAAAAAAAAAAGATAAAATATAAATTCACATGAATGCTATGCAAAAAAAAGTTAGGAATGGAAAAAAAAAAACAGCCTCTTAACAAGTCATAGTTTATTGCAAAGTCACAGCTAAGTGCTCCATTTATTCTATTTTTTTTTCCATTCCCATTTTTTTGCATGGCGTTCATATGAATTTATATTTTATCTTCCTTCTCTATTTCTTTGTCCTGAATGTTTCTGTATGATTAAGGTGCAAACGGAAACGCTGTTAATCAGCAAAGCCTACTTTTTTTTCCCCCTAGTTTATACATTTTCTACACTGGTCGTACACATTAACCGCGTGTACTGAAGTGCATCCACTTACAAAATTTTTCTTTTCTATTTGGTGTTGGAGTATTTGTGTGACAAGAGAAATGAGTGAGTGAACGACTAAAATGATGACTAAAGCATTCAAAGCCACCGCAGGTAACTAACAGCTTTAAACAGATCTCAGACAACGTGCACGCTCAGACAAAGAACTACCTGTTTAAAAAAAACAGCTTGAAACTCGTATATAATTATTTATAAGCAAAGCATTCATGAAATGTGAGGAAAGCAAAATGCAAATAATCCTATTACTGACTGAAATAACAGTATCTATGTTCTCATCTTTTACAAAAACTTATAAAACTTGGCAATCTTATTCCGTCCTTAAACCTCTGCAGGGGGAGGGGGGGGGGGTTTAAAGGCAAATTTATTTCGGTTAAATAATTTCTGGAAGAACTACGCCACTGTTTGGCCTTATCGCTAGAGGTTAGGCAGAGGTCATGGCCACTTTTTCGCAATCGCCATCTGCCCAGATCTTAACTTCCGACCACCGCCCGCTTCTCCAAAAGAGCTCCCCCGTGCCACGTCTTCAGAAGCTCGTCTCCTACAAGCATATGATAGACCCAAACACTGATAACGCCGGGGACTGGATGCTACGTTTCATCGTATCTGGCTACATGGACAGGCAGATTTCCTCGCTCGCAGGATTCCTACATGGGTTTTGTGGTCACGGTTCATCGTACTTGAAACTATCAAGCGACTCTCAACACAAGCTACGACCTTGCTAGTGGAAGAGTCAACAACCTGCGTTTGTGCAATCCCGTGGATGGAACAAATTTAACGACGAAACTGTCAACTATAATCATCGTTGGTTGCGCTACTTCTGTGTGCTGTCAGATACTAACTGAGACACAAACCTTAAATCTTATTTGCTTTAACTGTGGCTAACAAACTACCCCTCTTTTGAAAGGGCAGAAGATCAGCGTGAAAGCGAAAAACTATGGATAAACTCTTTATTTATACCGGCTTTGCTGCATCGGAGGTTTACTTGGACCCCTAGAGAGACGCAGCAGAGAAAACAAATGCAAATATACACAGCAGAGAAGACAAATACAGGAGACACAGCTGAGAAGACAAACACAGGAGACACAGCTAAGAAGACAAATACAAGAGACACAGCTGAGAAGACAAATACAAGAGATGCAGCAGAGAAGACAAATACAAGAGACACAGCTAAGAAGACAAATACAAGAGACACAGCTGAGAAGACAAATACAAGAGACACAGCAGAGAAGACAAATACAAGAGACAAAGCAGAGAAGACAAACACATAATCATGCTTATTGTCTAAAGAGTACAACTAAGGAATTGGGCGCTTTTCAGCTTAAAAACGAGGGGGTGGGGGAGGGGGAAGGGGAGATACTTATCTGTAAACAAATCCCACAAAACCGTGGACGGTTCAGTCATTTACAAGCATATTTGATATAGAGAGTAACAAACGCATGATGTTGCAGCGAACATAGCCGAAATGTTTCACTGCTGATTAGGCACGCACGTCTTGAACAAAGCAGCTATAAGACTTATATGATACTCTTGGCTGAATTCGTTCGTCTCTCCTGCCTTGAGAATACTTAGCAAGGTTTAGATGGTCACGAATAAAACTGCTCCTATCTCTTATCTCTCACCTACCCCGCCCACCCAGATACACTTGAATGTTGTAATCAAGAAAGATGACATTCGAGGGCAAAACTTTGTTCTGATGAATGAAACTTCTATGTAAGAGATGTGCTCGTAGTCACAGACAGATGGATGGAGACATACGTGTGTCATATAAGAGATAGAGAGAGAGAGAGAGAGAGAGAGAAAGAGAAGACAGAGAGAGAGAAGATAGAGAGATTAATATGAGAAGACGAAGGAAGGTAGAAACATGATTAGATGTGTGAAAAAGATATGATGGAGAGATAGAAAGACACATATTTTGTGAGACAGAATGAGAGAGAGAGAGAGAGAATGAGTGAAAGAGTGACTTTAGAGGGAGACAGACATGATGGAGAGAGATATACAGACTGTGTGAGACTGACAAAAAAAAAAAACAAAACAAATCCAGAGTGTGACAGCCATGAAGGAGAGAAACAGACAGACTATGAGATACATATGACGGGAGAGAGAGAGAGAGAGAAGATATTTGTATATATGTGAAACAGATATGGCATAGACAAGAAACATACAATGCAAGACAGACACATGAGGAAGAGAAAAGATACATATCAGAATGAGATAGACACGAGAGAGACAGACAGACAGATAGACAGATATGAGGGGAAAATAGAGACATGAGATGAACACAAGGAAGAGAAAGATTTAGAGAGATTTATGCTTAATGTTGAATGAGTGGATATTACGTATAAGTTTTATAGGAATTTCAGAACTGAAGGCAATGCTATCCTTTTAAAGATCAAGTTTATATTTTGGGGAAAAAGGCAATTCAAACGTTGGGTATGTCTTGGATTAGATTTAATCCGTGACCACAATACAAGACAGCAGAATTCAGAGAGAGAGACAGAGAGAGAGAGAGAGAGGCAGAATTCAGAGAGAGAGAGAGAGGCAGAATTCAGAGAGAGAGAGAGAGAGGGGGGTGGGGATGGAGAGAGAGCGAAAGAGTCAGAGAGAAGAGACAGAAAACAAAGAGAATATGTGGAGAGAGAAGAGATTGATAGAGAAAAAGAGACAGAGAGAGAGAGAGAGAGAAAAGAGTGTGAAGAGACAGAAAAGAAAAAGTCAGAGAGAGAGAGAGTGAGAAAAAAGAGAGAGGAGAGAGAGAAGAAAAAAGAGAGACGAGAGAAAGGAGACAGAGAGACAAAAGAGAGGGAGAGAGAGGAGAGAGAGAAAAGAGGCGAGAGAAAGAAGAAAGAGAAAAAAGAGGTGAGAGAAAGAAGAAAGAGAAAAATGAGGCGAGAGAAAGAAGAAAGAGAAAAAGAGAGGAGAGAGAGAGAGAGAAAGAGAAGAGAGAGAGAGAGGGGGGGTGTTACTTATCCGGTGTTGCAAAGTCTTGCCGACTATTGTTCTCAAACATTCTGTAAAGTCTATTGCTTAGTCTCCGTCAGGGTCCATGTAAACCCTGACACATATCAGCAAAGCTGATAAAAATAAAAGAGTTCATCCACAGTTTTCTGCTGCCAATCTTGTTTTTTTTTTTTTGTTTCCTGGTCTTGGACAGTTTAAAAGTTCAGAGGCTGACCTAGAGGATGTCGGCCAAGTTTTCCATCATGACTCCATCATGTCTCCTCAATGCCTCGTTCTGGCCAGAGACCAAGTTATCTCGTGCAAGCCAATAAAAGACTGTTTATTGCTCAAGAGATAAAGGAGGAAAAACAGATTTATTTTCGTCAATTATTCGCATATAAAGGTAAATGAAAACTAGAACTTGTAAACACGTCTCTCCCCCCCCCCCCCCCCCACACACACACACAAATATTATTTCAACTTCCTATAACATGATAAGTAAATGTAGAAACGGATAAGGTTAAAGACTTGTAGATGCATGCTTTCCCCGTTAATCTCATTCAAACGACATAAATATAAATACAAACAAAATAACAACGATCAACAAGCCCCCCCCAGCGCCACCAATCTTCGTATCACTCCGCCTGGCGGCCAAAGGGCGGTTGTGCTCCGGTCGTGTCTTGATGGCTTCCGCCGAGTACGGTTCACGTAAATGAATGATGGGACCATGTTCTACTTCCTGCGGGAGAAATGCCTACACGCACACTGACCACAAAACCCAAAACGAGGCTCTCCTGTCTATCTTATCTGATGGAAGAGAGAGCCCCAGATATAGCTGGGCATATGGAAGAGTTACGAACAAAGCAGATTTGTTCAGCGGCAGGAACATATGACGTTAACAGACGTGAACACATACCACCTCCCTTTCTCTTCTTCTCTAGCACACATAGTAATCATCATTTTAATCATTTATTTATATAATTTTTTTACATATTTATTCATTCGGATTTATTCCCCCTTTTTAGGGCCAATATTCTATATATTTGTAGCTGAGTGAAATCTTGAAGGTCAAATTTTACAAGTTTTGATGGTTCTATATCCTACTATTAACGTTCGCATTACTCTGGACTTGGTGTTCGTAAATTAACTCAAGTCTTCGCAAAACCCCAACCTCACTGTTGATACCATCCCAGCATTCATGTCTACACTATTTCCTTCTTGACCTTTACAGTCTTGATGACTGCGCTGTCTGCTATAGTTTTAATGTTTGCTATACTTAGCCCTTAAATAGAAAAGAAATTAGACTCTTTTGAAAACAAATGCCTAAGGAAAATACTCGGCATCAAGTGGAATGAATTCAAGAACAATGCAGAGATAAGACAGATGACTGAACAACAACCAGTCTCACGGGTGATCAGGAAAAGGAGATGGACATATGTTGGCCACTTGATGAGAAGAAATGAGCAGAGAATCCCAAAACAAGCTATCAAGTGGAACACAACAGGCCGAAGAAAAAGGGGCAGACCGCGTGAAACTCTGAAGAGAACATTATTAAGAGAGGCCAAGTTAACAGGCATAAAATCCTTTGATGAGGTTGAAAGACTCGCCGAGGACAGGAAAAATTGGCGAACTACTTTGCGAGCCCTATGTGACGTCTAACGGCACGGGAAGGATATAAGATATAAGATAAGATACTTAGCCCTCTATTGCTCAACAACAACAGAAAGGATGTTGAGCAATAGAGGGCTCACCTGGGCAAGAGCAGAAAATAAGGCGAAGGACAGGCATTTGTGGAAAACCCTTGCGGAAGCCCCATGTGCCCTGGGCACTTAAGGTTCAGAGAGAGAGAGAGAGAGAGAGAGAGAGAGATACTTAGTTCCTGACAGCCATATTGGCTTTAGTGTGCAAACCTACTGGCAATAACGTCAAGTATATAATATGCAAAAATATCAAGCATATAACATGAAATACCGTCAAGTATCTAATATGCAATAAAGTCAAGTATTATATGCAGTAAGGTCAAGTATATATATATAGCATGAAATAAAGCCAAGTATTATATGCAATAACGTCAAGTATATAACATGAAATAACGTCACGTATATCACACGAGTCATCTTTGTGGAGATATATTCAGACACTGGGTCCGTGGATAACAGCTTATAATAATCCTCATCGAATGTCCCGTTTTCAGTATACATGTCCCGCATACTGTCCCCTGACCCCCCCCCCCCCTCCCTGACAGAAATATTCACTCTTCCGCTCTGTGCTTCATAAAATCTGCCAATTTAACATGTTAAGAATATGACATGGGTAAGAGACAACGTTATCTGATAAGCGCGGGATTTCTAATTTAGTGAGGAAACCGATGGTGAAACTTTCAGTGTCGACAACGATTGTATGGCATAAGCTTGCAATCAATCACGAACGAACACGGTATTTTCTAAAGACACAGATTTACACATAGATCTTACGATCCCTACATGGATACAATGATCTATCTACATTTAGATGTCACAATTTACACACAGATATCGTAATTTACAAAGCACCATCCAGTACATGTAGGCGGCATGGTTAGGCGCTCGGTTTACTAAAAAAAAAAAGTCCCTTTGTTCCCTCCAACTAAAAATGGGTACCAGGAAAATCCTGGAAGGTAAATGCAGCCAGGCGTGATACTGACCACATCACACTTTCATGCTGTGAAGGTCTTGGAAATACGAACAGAACACCTTACCCCAATATGCTTTAATGGCACAGAAACGGGAACTTGACCGTTACCTTTTGCAGAATACAAGTAAGAAAGTGACTAAAGTAGAGTTCTAATACAGCAGAGATAGACCAAGATGTATGCCGCAGCTGTGTTAAAAAAAAAAGAAGAAGAAAGGAAGGTGGAGAGGATGTGGGGGGGGGGGGGAGAAAGAAGAGGGAGAAGGATTAGAAATAGAACGCAATTCGAAGAGTGAAATGGCTATGGAAAAACAATAACCCAATATTTTGAGTAAAGTGTCTTGACCAATGACAACAGACAAGACACAGAAAATATAAATACGTATATACAAGAAAAATAGAGTTCCATTCTGACTGAAGTTAGGTCACAGACTGCGCCCACAGACAAGATCGATGACCAAAGAAAACTAGGAAGTGTGATTAGCAACAGTCAAGCGCGGAATATGGTTAATCCCGCAAGAGTAAACATTACTTCCACTCCCCCACCCCTCCTCCTTTTTTTCCCCTTTCCACCTTCCTTCAAATACTGGGTTGTTTTTCACAACCATTTCCTGTTCCTATTATCGCGTACTGTGAGTTCCCACATTTTTTCATCCTCTTTCTATTTTCTGAAATTGCACCAAACACCTTCACCTCACTCTACCCATAAATCTAATGCGTTCTATACTTTCTATTTCCGCCCATTTATTTGAGGCCACAGCTCAAAAATCTTATTCGGGTTTGTTTGTGATCAATACTGTCCGGTCCACATAACGTCCCACATGCACAGTGTGGAAAGAAGGAAACCTTCTACAAAGCGACTGCTGCAGCGTGGAAAGTGCAGGTGAAGGTAACCGTGCTTAGATGGAGGATATAGTTATATCAGTGACTGTCAAAAGAAGTTCTAGTCATAGCTCTATGTTGCCAGATGTTCACCGTGACTTAAGCATCAAATTGCAGCTACAAGAAGATCATTAACAAACCAACCACGGCAACCAGTCATCAGTCAAACAAACAACCAAGCAGCCAATACAGCGAACAACCAACCAGTTAGCCAACTAAGAAAATAAACAAGCAGCCAGTCAAGCAAACAAACAGTCAGTCAGTCTGCCAATCGTGCAAACAGCGAGTCAAACAAGCAAGTGATTAGTAAACCAATCAAGTAAACAATTAGCCAGTCAATCAATCAAGCAAAAAAAAAACCAATCAGTCAACCAGCCAGCCAAGCACACAAACAACTAGTCAGCAAATCATGCGTGGGACCACTAATCAACAAATCTTGTTCTAGAACAAGTGAGCAATTCATGCTCGGGACCACTAATCAGCAAATCTTGTTCTAGAACAACTAGTCAGCAATTCATGTTCGGGACCACTAATCAGCCAGTCTTGTTCTAGAACAACTAGTCAGCAAATCATGCGTGGGACCACTAATCAGCAAATCTTGTTCTAGAACAACTAGTCGGCAATTCATGCTCGGGATCACTAATCAGCCAATCATATTCTAGAACAACTAGTCAGCAATTCATGCTCGGGACCACTAATCAGCCAATCAAGATCAGGATAATGTAGTCACCCAGTAAACAACTAATCAAACAAACAACCAGTCAGCCAGTCAACCAACTAAGCAAACAAACAACCAGTCAGTCAGGCAACCAATAAACCTGTCAGTCAAGTCATCCAGGCAACCAACAAAAACAAAAACACCCCAGTCAACCAGGAGAAACCACGGACCCCATTCTGTCTCCTTGTATCGCTGACGCAGAGATGAAAACTAGCAAATACAAGAAACTTACTGCTGACAGATACTGCGCTATTTCCCCCTCCCAAGCATCTAGAAATACCCAGTATCCTTCACTCGCCCACACGTCAGCTCAATCTATCAACCCCCCCCCCTCCACACCCTAAGATGCAGCCCAGCCCTAGAATCAGAACAGCACCAGCTTATCTCTCCACTCCACTTTTCCGTTGCTAATCTCATGGCAAAATAATGAAAATAGTTTTATCTTCTGTCTTCTGACATGCAGACTACGTGTAAAAACATGCTTGGACAAAATGCTCTCCTTTCTGCGGCAGACACGCAGCGACCCACACACAGCATATTGCTGACCATCAATTACTGGCAGGTTAAAAACACAGTGAAAATGTGAAGAAGAGGAAGAAGAAGAAGGAAGGAAGGAAGGAAGAAAGAAGAAGAAAAAAAGATTGCTGAACAATAATTTATTGAGATAAAGCAAAAAAAAAAAAGATTTCTGAAGGAGGTGGATGGTAGGAAATATTGCATAAATGATAAACAAACAAGGCCGACATGGCACGGCATTCAGCGAAATCACTAACTGTGGATTACAAAAATACATTTCTAAAACATCAGAAAATTAATGGGTTATGTTTCCATGGCAAAAAAATACTCCCCGTCTCCCCCCTCCTCTCTCTCTCAACCTTATAAGTGCCCAAGGCACATGGAGCTTCCATTTCTCACAAACGCCTGCCCTTCGCCTTTTTTTTCTGCTGTTGCCCAGGTGAGCCCTCTAATTACTCAAAGGCCCTTGTGTTTCTTCTCCATGTTTCCTTCGAGCTATTCTTAGTTCTGTACCCCTGATGTGTCTATATCAGTGATATAGTTTTTTTTTGTTTGTTTTTGTTTTTGGTAATGAGTTACCAGTCATCCGTAGAGCATGTTCCAGCCACTGGCAGTGATTTTCATCAATAATCAAAGTCAATAGCTTCATCTGCACTCTTCTAATCTCACACAACTACAAAAACTTACATACAATCACAAAACTACCCAAAAAATTACATACAGTCACAAATCTACAACCAAGAAAAAAAAAATTCAGAGAACAGCAAAACTATAAAAACTTACAGAGAATGTCCTCCACCTACATGGAAGAAAGAATGAAAGACCAAGGCGAAGATGGCTGCAAGACATCGTTGATAATCCGCAAATGGATGCATCAGCAGCAGGCCATCTTGCTTACAACCGAGAGGTCTACAGGGGGCAAAGTTCCGCAACGGACAAGCAACTGACTGACTGGGCAGAAACAACAGCCCTCTTCAAAGCCTTCAGAATACTTAAACCGGCAGCCACCACCCAAAATAGTCTTCTTCTTCGCAGGCTGCAGGCCACTTCTAGAATCACTACAAACAACAAACAACCCACAGGCAAACATACAGGAAATCACAACAGAACTGAAGCACCTTACACTGTCAATAACTGTGGCCCTATAATGGGTACCATCTCACTGTGGAATGGCTAGCAAAGAAATAGCTGACACCCTATACAAAGTTGCCAGCAATCAAGATCAAACAAATCATCAAGTAAACTACCAGGAGGCGAAAACTATAATCCGTAAAAAGTGCAGATCTGAATGGAAGAAAAACTGAAATGCAACAACAAAACAGATGCAACACACCAACTACAAAGACGTCAGCAACCATCCTCTTTCGCATAAGGACAGGCCACTGCAGACTACTGTGCCACTTACATCGACTCAAATTGTCTCACACGGACGAGTGTTCATGTGGCAGTGGAGTCCAGACTCCAGAACATATCCTTCAAAAGTGCCCAAACCATGCAGACCTGGGACATGGCCAGAGACACAAGCTTGGGGCAAAAGCTTTGGGGCTCCTATCAGGATCTGGAGAGGACCGCGAGCTTTGCCATGTCGACAGGGATCAGGATGTGATGTGACCAACAACCTCGAACGCAGAAGAAGAAGAAGAATACAGAGACTGTCACAGAACAGAAAGAGATAGAAGACTACCACACATTAAAAAAGAAATTAGTCACAAAACTACAAAAAAAATTACACAGGGTCACAAGACTATAAAAACTTATACAGAGCCACAATACTACAGCGTACACAGTGTCACAAAAACTACTCGTACAGTAACTTACACAAGAGTCATAAAACTACAAAAACTAACACATAAAACTACAAAAACTAACACGGAGTCACAGAACTACAAATATGTCTAGCCTAACCGGCATGCGCAGAATTAAACATAAAAAAGAGCGCCAACTGCAACCATTAACAGAAAAGCAGCATCAATGGTGATGCACGATCGATCACAAACGTTCAGATCTCCTCTCCTTGTTTTGGAATCTAGCCTACTAAACCACTATCAATCTCCTCTCCTCTCTCCTTGTTTTGGAATCTAGCCTACTAAACCACTATCAATCTCCTCTCCTCTCTCCTTGTTTTGGAATCTAGCCTACTAAACCACTATCAATCTCCTCTCCTCTCTCCTTGTTTTGGAATCTAGCCTACTAAACCACTATCTCACAGACACGTTGCGGCATTCTGACATCACAGACTTAACGCTGTCTAATCAATTGGTCAAATGTGATAGTTTCGTACTGAAACAAATTTTACATAAATTTACATAAATTAACCCGCGCTAACAGAAATAAACTTACAAGATCCACTAGTTTTTGCTCTATCTAAAAAAGTACTACTAGAAACTAGAACAGGAAGAGTTATCTGTCTTTTATGAAATCTGGAAAAATAAAGGAACATAATTTTTTTTTTTAAACCCAAAATTACAGCTTGGAATTCCAAGTCTGATTAGTTGAAGAAAGTCTTGTACTCGCATGAGGCAACACTGCTAGAACAGGCAGGTTTCCATTTCGCATCTTTAATTCTTACTTCTTCTGACACGGGAAAACTTCCTCTAGTAGTCTCGATCTTGTGTATGTAAACGCTTTTCATGACCAGGTTAAGCTCTTCCAAGACGTCTTTAGCTGTCAGATTTCTCCTCGAAGTCGCTGGATCTGCAATTTATTACCAGAGTTTGAATATCTCTGTATCTTCCTCTCTAACAGTTTCACATTACTACTTATAGTCTTGGACCCGGTCACCCTTCCATCCTCCGTCTTTTGCAGTACCTGGTCCTGATGTTTTCAAGCCCACTAGACATGCTTCGCTCCAGGCTAAAGGGTAACGATCCTGGTACATGCAACACGTAGCTATCAATGTCTTCTGCGTGATAAGATTGTGAACGTTAATTAGAACATTTCGAATTTTCTTTTCCAAACTGAGAATATAATTTCAAGTTCTTTTTTTTTAAAATTTCTTTTCCTTTTTTTAAAAATATCGCCTCTGTACAAAGACCGCACCATGGGCGGCCAATATTTCCTGTAAGATATTGCTCACATCAGCTACGGTATAAGGGGTTCTTCGCACGTAACTCAGCTTTTATACTGCTTATCTTTATGTGGCTTGTTTCTTTCCTCTGCAGTTATTTTAGCTCCTGATTTGCTTTCAGACATCGAGTCGTCAGGAGTGTATGCTAGTTAGCTCGTGTGTGATATTGCTGTCGCTTGTAAGAGATGTTTCAAACTGTTCTTTTATATATATATATATATATATATATATATATATATATATATATATGAATATTTACACTTCCAACTAAAAAATCAGTAGTTTTTCTCCTTCGTGCTGTTGTCGATTCGTTCTACTGTATTTTTCTGTTTATTTTTTTTTTAAAGGTCATTGCAGAAAGTCTCCTGTTTCCGACGTCCCGTTTTACGATTACTCGTTTTTTCCCATCATCGGTCCACTGAAATTATTAGGACTTCTTATGTGCAAACATTTTAGACTATACAGTACATATTTAATGTAAAACTACTTATTTCAAAGTCTGTGTGCAAGGTATAAGGTCACTCTATTTCTATGTTCTAAAACATGCCTTGTTTACTGACAGTAATGTATACTCATCTGTACGAAATTCACATCACGACCATCTCGCTTTCCGACGAGGCCGATTAAACGGAAACTGGTCGGAAAGTTACGGCTATCTGTATTTTGACTCTTATGTCATTTCGATTTAGCTTGTAATACCTGCCTGTCTGTTGGTCTGTGCTTGGTTGGCAACATCTCTGCTATTGTAAAAACAAAACAGTGATGAACGTTGCCGTGAGACTTTGATGTGTCAAAGATAACTTTTGTCCGAACATATAAAACTACCACTAAAGCGAACTTGAATACTGATAAGTAAGAGAACAAATTTTGCATGATTAGACCTCGAAAAAATCGTAGACAAAGCACTTTAGTGAGACGTGAGAGAAAGAAAAATCACAAGAGAATTACCTGGGATTCGAACACGGACTCCGGTAGGACGAGCAGCCGTCTAGCCAAGAGAGAACAGCGTACTATCGACTTAGCCAACTAGCACCCCAAAAAGGTGTTTTGTTGACATAGTCTTTAGTAACTGCTCAGCAGACATAAGGGATCGTGACACCCGGAAAGAAACGAGGTCGTGACACAGAAATTCCGTAGCTTAGATTCAGTCTCTCTAGCAGGTACCAACTAGACAAACATACACACGGTCTCCTGCCATGTCTGGTGCAAACTTGGACAACAATAACAAACGAACGAATACTTATTACATGAAGTTAGTTTCGGATATAGATTTAATGAACAACTTTTTATATAATTTTTTATAAATAGGAAACTACGAGGCTTTGGTACAGTAAAGTAAGAGAACAAATTTTGTATGACTAGACCTCGAAAAAATCGTAGACAAAGCACTTTAGTGAGACGTGAGAGAAAGAAAAATCACAAGAGAATTACCTGGGATTCGAACACGGGTCTAATCATACAAAATTTGTTCTCTTACTTTACTGTACCAAAGCCTCGTAGTTTCCTATTTATGAAAAATTATATAAAAAATTGTTCATTGAATACTGATAGTCTCTCTCTCTCTCTCTCTCTGGTCCATGCCAATCGGACGTTGGTCGTCACTGATTTATTCATACTTCTATCCGCTGCTCTTTCTATAAGATGTGTGTGTTGCGCCACTCTTTCAGCCCGTCGAGTGTCTTGTTTCTTTGTCTTTCTCTGTCCCTCTAGTTCCCCTGTTGTCACTAAGCGTTCCAGTGTGCCTCTTAGTTACTGTTCATGCTTCGCATCCATATAACAATACGAGTTCGATGTAACACTGAATAACTCGCCCTGAAAGTAATGTTTTTTATGCAAATTTTTGGGCATATATTATACATACTATGACATTGTAAATATGTAAATATCATATACTGTACTCATGCTGGGGGTGAGGCTGAGGCTCAAGTGTGACGGTACGGAGCTCCCTGTCACAGATAACTCTTTCTTTTTTCTCACCATTCTTAATTCACGTATATACCACATACTGGATACAATGTTTAACGCCATGATTTTGTTCTCTTTTTAAAAAAGAAAACCGCAGTATGTACTCTAGTGTGCCTCGTCATGCCAAGGTATATCACATCTTAAAATGCCACACACTCGACCTCAATGATTTTGAGATCTGGGAGAATTACATCAGAAACGGAACCAGGGATCCGTGGAATATATAATAAAGGGGCGGGTCAAAAGGTAGCCGCAAATCAAGGGAAGAAACCGCTAAACATATATGAAAAGAATCGTGGATGAGTCAAAACTTTTTAAAATACATTTTCCAGTGGTAACGTCCCTTGATTTGCGATTACTTGCTGACCTGCTCTCGTATAAGTCATGAGGCGACTGTCAAATTTCTTGTGAGGCTCCACGCCAACAAGAGTATTTGATTTTACTAAATGAGTTCGTTGGTGGCAGAACAAGAGTTGGACGGCGCGGATTGAGTCAATGGGAGGGTGTCTGTGCTGGCTTGTGTCCAAGTGGGGGCAACTAACTGCGTGGTTGTGGGAAGCTATGACTCTAGATAACCAAAAACAGTCGCAGCTTGAAAGACCGTGCTTAAAACAGCAATAAATGCCGCCGAAAACTTTGATTATTAATTCCCACACTTGAGAGGGGAAAAGCGCTTTTACGACACCCCCCCCCCCCCACCTCCAATCCCTCTCTGACCATCACAACAGCTTCGGCCTTTCTGCTATGTTTTCACGACTGCTTCGAGTCAAAGGTCACTTCCTGTCGCTAGCAGAGAGGTATTGTCCACGTTGGGTAAACAGGGCGCGGCAAGCTCTGGCCGGAAATTTACCAACATTTTGTCCGATGTCGTAAAATCAGAACGCTTCAACCGTCAATGCGACTTTTACGACTTGAACAGCTGCAACTTTACAGTTTCAAAGCTCACTAATCCCAAAATAAAGCTTGACGGATTGCATAAATGTTCCTAGAAATTACCACCACTTGTAACATGTTACGCTGGATGTTAAGCTAAACGTGCTGCCCTTTTTACAGTCTTTCTTTTGCATGAAAAGTTCTAACAGAAGACTGGAGGTTTTAATATGCGCGAACGTGATGGTTATCTGAGAGTTCAGTTTATGATTTTAAAGCGCTACTTTCATGAATCAGGACCGGGACCAGTTACTTAACAGCCATTCTTTTGTTTTTGTCTTTCATATATCAGTTACTGAATAATATGTTTTAGCCTTTTATATATCAGTTACTGAATAATATGTTTTAGCCTTTTATATATCAGTTACTGAATAATATGTTTTAGCCTTTTATATATCAGTTACTGAATAATATGTTTTAGCCTTTTATATATCAGTTACTGAATAATATGTTTTAGGCTTGTATATATCCGTTATTGAATATGTTCGTAAAATCGGTGCCAGCAACAAATAATAATAATAATAATATAATAATAATAATAATAAAATGAATAACTCTGTCACTTTTTAAAAGCATAAATAATGGTAGTAGATGATGGCACAGTCATTATCATCAGTTTCATTATTCTGCTAAGACATTAATGACGATTTCTGTCTCTCAACTAAGCAGCATTTAATTGTTTCTTGGTATGTATACCTCTTGTCAAGCCTCACTTTGCGCAAGTATGGTTAAAAAGAGACTGTAAACACACCGACATCTTTTCGTTTATTTACTGTTGTTAGCAGGACCTGCTAATTTGTCCTCTTTTTTGTTTGTTTTTTGATTCTCGTTTATCAACAAAGATTCATACATGTAGTAATAATTTCACAGCGAGTGCTTCGATTCATCCATGAATGTCCATGCAATACAGGGACAGAACAAACAGTAAAGACAATATGCGGTAATCATGGAGGACAGAAGCTGATGAAGTACGACACGTTCGCAATGCGACCCATGTATAGCGCAGAGCTCTGCCCTTAGTCCAGCTGAACCCAAATCCAAATAAACACGGACGCTCAGCTGCGAGACTGCACCACTGCTGAACAACGCGCAGAGTCAGCAGAGGGAGTAAAACCTGCTGAGATTCAGAGCAGGATGTTGACTCAGCACGAAAGTGAAAAGACCCTAACTCGAATAAAAAAACTGATGAATGTGTAGAAAGGTTTAAAGCGGGAAGAACAAGTGTAATCGACGATTGCAGTTAAAGAATCTTGCTGCACCCCATGACAATGCACGTCCCCATGCTGCGACCAATATAGTTGAGGCAATGCAACAGCTGCGGTTTGCCGTCTTCCTCGTATAACTTACAGAGTCATGATCTGGTGTCATACTATTATCACGTCTTCAGTCCACTTAAATAAGCTCCGCCAGGTCGCAGGTTCGCCTCTGATGACGAGGTTAAGGAAGAGGTGCAAACCTGGCTTCGAGCGAAGTCGAAAAACTTCTCCTAGCAAATGAAGAAGATAGCGGAAAGATACAAGAAGTGCACTGACCTGCATGGTGGATTAGGTGTGGAAGCGATACAACTGTACTGTTCATCTGCTCACAGTTCTCGGTATTAAGGTGTGTTGCGTTACTCATCCTCGTGAATATACTGAGAAATGTTGTTTTCTAACTGTGAAAATTTATTCTGAAGCTCTTATTTGTCTGCCATGACGGCTTGAGTGAAACACTGAATCTTGTCAACATGCTTATCTCACCACTTCCTCGTATACCGGCCTCATCTAGGTTTGTCTGCCTGCCTGTCTGATTTGCAGCCTAGCTCAGCTAAATGCCAGTCTCCTCCTTTTCGTTCTTGTCACAAAATTAAGATCACGAGAAAAGAAAGTGTTATTTTCCACCTGTTATAAAAGGGCATATATATTTTCTAATGACATCGTGTTTTCGCAATGCTGTACAAACTAAAATACATACCATACCATACCATACCATACATATCTATGCAAAAAACATCCCCCTTCCCTTAATCATGTAATGTCAAATTAACACTGTGTAAAACACACATACATGTTCGGATGCATACGTGCACCCTCGCTTCATGAGGTTAATCCATTCAATGGATCAGCTCGTTACAGAACATTTCGGTGAAGACAAACTCTCTGACTGACAAAGTTCAGAAATCCGAATGCTGAACAAAGGTCCTTTGATGTCTTTTGATCCCCAATCAAACACTCTCATCTATGGCTAGTGTAGATTACCTGGTATTACATCGGATGGGCTGGTTGAGTCAAGCGATGAAAATAAAGATGGCATCTGATTGGTCTATCATTCTCTTTAACCGATTATGGTTGGCCACGATTAGTGAAACTGTTATTATCGGTCTAGATCGGTGAGATATGACAAGTGTGCGGTCAGGAGCGAAGGACGAAGATAACTATAAACTCTCTCGGCCAAATTATCATGATATTATCATCTCTCAGAGTTCAGTTCAGTGTGGTATGTTTCAATTCGAATGAAAATATAAGAAAATAGCAGATGAACCTTTTACACTGTAGGGTAAAGGTAAAATCTCCGCTTACATGCCATTAAGACATATTGGGGTTCTTCTTCTTCTTCTTCGTTCGCTCAGACATCAACACCAATCTCTCTCACAAATACGGCTATCCGTCTCAGATACTGAGGACACGGTGTTAGGTCCGTAGTTCCACGACCTTCGGCACATGAAATATGCCTGGCCGCATTCACCTTCCCAGACTTCTTGCTATCCATGTTTAGAGGCTGAGTGGACCCCTGGGCCTCTGGTTTGTGTTGTGATAGCGGGGGGGGGGGGGGGGGGGGAAATCCACAGGGCTGGGACTTCAGATGCCACCGGATTAATAGAGCGAGCGCCTAATCATTCTGTCAAGCAGGCCACCTTCTACATCCCTGTCCGAAAAAATAACAGTATGTGAGAAATGTAAAATTTTTTTTCCAGCATTATAGATGCTACAATGTGAGTTCTAAGGAGACCAATCGGTCAGTTCTATTTTACGAGAAAGAGAAACAAAATCTGATTTCAATATTACACAAATGTTATATATACTGTATTATATAAATATTATATAAATGTTATATATTCTTATATCTTATATCCTTCCCGTGCCGTTAAACGTCACATAGGGCTCGCAAGGTAGTTGGTCAAATTTTCCTGTCTTCGGTGAGTCTTTCAACCTCATCAAGGGATTTACGCCTGTTAATTTGGCCTCTCTTAACAATGTCCTCTTCGGCGTTTCACGTGGTCTGCCTCTTTTTCTTTGGCCTGTTGTGTTCCACTTGATAGCTTGTTTTGGGATTCTCTGATCGTTTCTTCTCATCACATGACCAACATATGTCCATCTCCTTTTCCTGATCACCCATGAGACTAGTTGTTGTTCAGTCATCTGTCTTATCTCTGCATTTCTCATCCAATAATCTCATCCAATTATTACAATTACTAAGGTTGCCTTTTTTGTTGTTGGTATTTTAACAATGATTCCTTTTTTGCATTTAGAAGGGACCATTTTCTTCTTTCCAAATCTTGTTAAACATTCTCTGTAGTTGTCTCATGTTGTCACTATTGATAGCTTTTAGCATTTCGGCTGTTATTTCATCTTCACCTGCAGTGTTTTTATTAGCCATTAAATTCATTGCTGTTTCAATTTCATGCAATTTAATTTCATTTAGGTTGACATTTAGTTGTGGGGTTGGTAAGTCGGTTTCAAGGTTTAACAATTCTTTTGGGTATGGTCGATTAAGTGTTCAGCCCATCTTTGCTTTTGGTCTTTACTTGATGTTAATAGGGTTCCAGTTTTGCTAAGGATTGGTCGTTCTTTACATGTAATAGTTCCTGTTAGCCTCTTTTGTATGTTATATAAAGTTTTACTGTCTCCCATGTAATATAAAATATTCCATTCCTGCCTCTCTCAATAGAAATCTGCTGATTTCTCTGCCTCTTTTATCATATTGTCTATGTATTCTCTTTTATCCATTCTAGCTGAACTTTTTGGTTTCTTGTCTATTTCTTTGTATGTTGCTTTTGCCATATCTTTTCGAAGATCTGTTTTTACATTCAACATGTCTAATTTGACTCCTCGTCTTTCATGTGTGTGTATATATATATATATGTATTAATACATAATATATATAATATATATTAATACGCAATATAATTCTAAAATAGCTTTAGTGAGGCTTTATATTTTCGATGACGTCTTAACAACATGTGGGCATCTGGTCGCCGCACGCCACGCGAATGGCTACAGCCACAGCCTGAAGCACGTATCACTCACTCGATGGTCGCGCCTGCACTACGACTTCAAACCTACGGGATGCCATAGAGTTAGTTGTGCTGTAAGTGGTGATAAAACTTCCAGAACTGACGCATGTTATGGACCTACTCCAGTGGTCGATCGAAATGAGGCCAATCCCAGATAAAGTGATCTAAGCCGAGAAGATTCTAAAGCTCCCTGACAGGGAGGGGAGCGTGTTTATTTTCTTTCTAAGGGAATACAAAATAATCTTTGGTAAGCTCTTGTTTCACTTTTAGCTGCGATGGATTTATTTTTGTTTTTTTGCTAATTACACTAATAACGCTGTTTCGCAGAGCGTCCTACGGACATATCAGCTTAAAAGTAACGTTTCTCACTCAAAGCCATGGAACAAAGAAAAAGATCTTCGACTAGATTTTTTTTTAGTTTGTAATTTGGTTGCACCAGACTGGACTACTGCTCGCGACAGTCTATACTAACTATCAATATGCTCATTATATATGTGTGTATATATATATCGTTACAGACATATATGAGTGTAAATCTGTAACAACGTTATTGCAAATGAATATCTGCCATAAAAAGCATGTAAAAAAAATGTTGCATGGTGAATCCGTTTCATTTTCTGAGATAAAACTGTAGAAAATAACGGCGTACGACAAATTTAGATCATTTTTTTTTTAAACTAACGTTAAAATCAAGGATGAAAATCGAGGACAATCACGACCATCCTAAAAACTATCACAGATTAATCACGCTCCTGGCAAGCAAGATTTGACCTGGTCATAATTTTTTTAGATTAACCTTTTCCTCTCCTATGGCAAATACTTAGACCAGTTCTGGGAATCCAAACGTGTTGAAATTTTTCTAATCAATCTGCTTCGGTTTGAAAGAACTAATTTTATTAGTAAAACATACAAATATCAAGTAACAACCTTCAACAGAAGCAACAAAGTAAGTGAGGAAATTAAAAGCAGAATACAGATACGAAATAAAATATACTTCGCCTTGCAACATCTGTTAAAATTAAAAATCCTATCCCAAAACATCAAAACAACAATCTACAAAGCTATATTAAGACCTGCCGTCATATACGGATCAGAAACGTAGAGCACATCAAAGAAAAATGAACAATTGCAGATCTTTGACAACAAGATCCTAAGAAGAATCTTTGGGCCCAAAAAAAAGGATGCCAACAGTGGAGAGCTAGAAAGAACACTGAACTGAACAGCTTATTTGAATCCCAACCAATTCTAAATGTTTTGAAACTGAACAGACCATGCTGGCTGGGACATGTAGAAAGAATGGAAGAGAACAGACAAATGAAAACGATGTATGCACAAGAGATGAGGTAAACATGATCAAGAGTTAGATCAAGAAAGAGATGGAAAGACAACATAGAAGAGGATATAAAAGAAACTGGTGTCATCAACTGGAGAGAGAAGATTAGGAGCAGAGAGGAATGGAAGCGAACTTTATCTGCACCAATAAGCCTTAATTGCTCGGAAAGCTGAGGAAGAAGAAGAAAAAAAAATGTTATTTTTAAATATACTGTGAAAAATAATATAAGGGTTCGTTGAAAGATCATATATTAAACTATCTGTTATATGTTTCACACAAATCAGAAAACGAAAAGGGTGCAATATACAGTATAAACAAAAAGAAACAGTTAAATGATGCCAAATAAATTAGATCTGGCACTAAGTCTCCACTTTTTAAAATGGATAGGCTAAAATATAAGGAACAATTTTTTATAAATAGGAAACTACGAGGTTTTGGTACGGTAAAGTAAGAGAACAAATATTGTAGGATTAAACCTCGAAAAAATCGTAGACAAAGCACTTTAGTGAGACGTGAGAGAAAGAAAAATCACAAGAGAACTACCTGGGATTCGAAAACGGACTCCGGTACTATCGACTTAGCCAACTAGCACCCTAGGGTCGATAGTACGCTGTTCTCTCGTGGCTAGACGGCTGCTCGTCCTACCGGAGTCCGTGTTCGAATCCCAGGTAATTCTCTTGTGATTTTTCTTTCTCTCACGTCTCACTAAAGTGCCTTGTCTACGATTTTTTCAAAGGCTAAAATATAAAGCACGATATGATTTCTAAGAGACTAGTAAAGAAAAACAAAACAAAACCAGAGATATAGTTTATAGATATTAGTTTATACTGAAGGCATCAAACACATAATTATGCTAGATAGACTGCACAATAACGGCAAATATTGTGAATACCAGCAGCTCTTGGCTGTTCTGAATACATCTCGTTTTGAATTCAGTCTTTTGCTTGTTGCTGTTTCTGGTAGTTTACATTTTACTACGATCTGACTTAAAATGTGGCACATACACTCGTAGCTCAGTTCATCATTAACTTCCTGTACTCTTCTTCCTCCTCCTTGTTCTCATGCTCCTTCAGAACTCATGTTTTGGTGCACGATTATGCTCGAATGAATACACGGGCCTTCGTTTCCGATAAATCAGAGAAGGTCAAGACCCTTTCTTATTTCTCGATCATCCCACTAAAAGGACGATGTGTTTCTTCTCCTAACGTAGCTGACCTCATCGTGGTTCCCAAGCTGCTAAACTCAGCTAACGTAACTGACCTCATCGTGGTTCCCAAGCTGCTAGACTCAGCTAACGTAGCTGACCTCACCGTGGTTCCCAAGCTTCTAGACTCAGCTAACGTAACTGACCTCATCGTGGTTCCCAAGCTTCTAGACTCAGCTAACGTAACTGACCTCACCGTGGTTCCCAAGCTTCTAGGCTCAGCTAACGTAACTGACCTCATCGTGGTCCCAAATGTGCTAGTCTACTAACGCAGCTGACCCCTTTCACTTATTATGGTGCCGACTGTGATATCATTTATCCCTCTTACAAGTTTATTGCTTGCTGTTTCATTGTGATAAATGTTCTGAAAGGGCATAACATTTCTACTTCGGGAATCATTTCCATGTCATGAATGAAAGTAAACCGACGGTGAAAGAAGGTGTGTGACGGGGATCAACTAAATGAGGAGGATGTGTGACTTTTATAAGCTACAAGATTTAGGGACTGTCACTGTTTGTTTTTCCTTTCTTTTCCCCTTAGGTAAGACCAGACAGTAGAGACTAGACAGATAGACAGAGAGGGGCGAGAAGGAGAGGGGCGAAGAGAGAGGAAGAGGAAAGGGGCGAGGACAGAGAGAGGGGAGGTAGGATAGAGACCATAGAGGAGGAGAGGGGCGAGAAGAGAGAGAATGGAAGGAGAGAGGAGAGAAGTAGAAAGTCTTCTTTTCCAATTATTTGTTGTGCCTTCATGTAGTTTTTCATGAAGGCCTTCGTGGAAATACTGAGACATTTTTTGCTTTTTTAAAAAAACTTTCTTCATTACCCCCCCCCCCCCTTTTTTCCTCCTTTATTATCTGATATTCCTGATTTCTATAAATCTTCAAGACACACCCTTTTCTTTCCTCCTTCGCTTCTCCTTCATCATACGTAGGTAATCTTACTACTTTTTGTTCCTGTTACAGAAATTCATTTTATGTTTCTTATCTTCATGGCGGTTGAATTATGACACGCAGTGATTATTCTTTTTAATTTATAACTGTCAGATACAGTTTCACCCGCTTTTTTTTAAAAAAGATTATTTACAAAAATTAAGATGGGAGAAAAAAAAAGCTAGTGATTTAACATTCAAAATATGAAAGTCCCGTCAGATTCATTTACAATTAGCTCACTGGAAGTCTCTTACAATCTAGGCCACTAGGGGATGAACTGAAGACATTCCACTGCATTTCAGACAGGTTAACATACTAGTTACAGTTTATCTAGATACATAAACAAGATGGTCTACGTTCAAGATATTACACAAAGTTTACGCATTCTTTCGGGAAAACAACCGCCGAGCTGCTGGTTGCGCCAGCGGGGACATCCATATCAGAGACAGGTTCTTAACCTGGCGTGCACGGAAAGATTTTGGGGGTCCACGGAAAGATTTTGGGGGTCCACGGAAAGATTTTGGAGAGGGGGGTCCACCGACCAGCAAATGAATTAGCTTGATTGAATAAAAAAAATCTTAGCATTATCTGGATTTTATTTATTGTTCCATCTTTAGTGATGGGTCCATAGCTGTCCTTAGACTGGAAAGAAGGTCCACAGTTGTCCTCTGGCTCGAAACTGGGTCCACAGTTGTCCTCTCTTATCTTAGACTGCTCTTACAGACACCGAATACAGTTAATTGTTTATTCTGAATAGTCCCGAAAGGTTTGTTTAGTAGATAGTCATTTATATATGTATGTAGTTATTCTGTGCTGTGTGAATGGATAAGAGCGAAACGTAAATGTTATATTTTATTTTATGTCTCTCAGCTTCAATGTTAATTATGTTTGTTACATGAACAGCATATTTGTAGAATGTCTGGAGTAGAGTGAAAGATGTATGATAAAGGGCAGAATGTCAGGCGGGCCTGCGTGCCCAATTCTTAATCCTTTTGAAATAAAGATCAATCAATCAATCAATCAATCCTCTAGCTGGAAACGGGGTCCACAGTTGTCCTCTGGCTAGAAACGGGGTCCACAGTTGTCCTCTGGCTAGAAACGGGGTCCACAGTTGTCCTCTGGCTAGAAACGGGGTCCACAGTTGTCCTTTGGCTAGAAACGGGATCCACAGTTGTCCTCTGGCCAGAAACGGGATCCACAGTTGTCCTCTGGCTAGAAACGGGGTCCACAGTTGTCCTCTGGCTAGAAACGGGGTCCACAGTTGTCCTTTGGCTAGAAACGGGATCCACAGTTGTCCTCTGGCCAGAAACGGGATCCACAGTTGTCCTCTGGCCAGAAACGGGGTCCACAGTTGTCCTCTGGCCAGAAACGGGGTCCACAGTTGTCCTCTGGCCAGAAACGGGATCCACAGTTGTCCTCTAGCTGGAAACGGGGTCCACAGTTGTCCTTTGGCTGGAAACGTGGTCCACAGTTGTCCTCAGGCTGGAAAAGGGATCCATGGCCAACAAAAGGTTAAAAACCCCCTGATCTACCTGATGCACGAAAAACTTGCTTTAAAAAACCAAATGCAGCTATATTCTGAACTTGCAGCTGCCGTTCCACGCGCATTTGCCGTGACACACTTCCCCATGAATACAATAAGAAAGCAGCAAGATATCAATTATTAAACATACCACATGGCGATATTCGGGAAGCTGATTGATGACTGTCCGTCATAAGAGTACACGGCGATATTCGGGAAGCTGATTGATGACTGTCCGTCATAAGAGTACACGGCGATATTCGGGAAGCTGATTGATGACTGTCCGTCATAAGAGTACACGGCGATATTCGGGAAGCTGATTGATGACCGTCCGTCATAAAAGTACACGGCGATATTCGGGAAGCTGATTGATGACCGTCCGTCATAAGAGTACACGGCGATATTCGAGAAGCTGATTGATGACCGTCAGTCATAAGAGAAATGACGGCTGTGGTAAAGCTGGTAGTAATGTAGACAGATAGAGGTGTATGATTCAGTTTTAGAAAAAAAAAAAGATAGAGCGAGGAATGTGGGCAGAAAAAAGAACGACAGGAAGTAAGATGAGCACATACAAATTAAGAACATACAACAATCTAATATTTCGACAAAAGCCTTTTTCAAGGATCATATACAAAAGCAACACAACTGATAAAAACATCAAAAATAGTTGAACAACAAAACACTTGGCCTTTTTTTTTCAGTATTCTCCTTGTTTCTTAAAAACAAGCACAAAATGCGCTCAGAAAGAGGTAGCTAAGCACGAAGACTTTGCGCTTGTGTCCATCTGGGCGCGTTGTGTGTGTCTATTTTACAAGGAGAATACGAAAAAAAAAATAACTAAGTGTTTCTTTTTTCATCTATTTTTGGTGTTTGTATAAGTTGTGTTGTTTTTGTACTAGATCAGCGGTTCTCAGACCCTTTTGCTTCGTGGCCAACATTTAAAAGTCAAACATTTTTGCAGCCCACTAATAAAGTGCTTTATATTTGCATGGTATAAATCTAATTTTATAAAGTATTATGTAATATTTTCTCTACACGTTTAACTGAATCTTCGTGCAGTCTGCCCCTATGCATTGCGTGAAAAATGCGGAATAATTTTTTTAGTGTATCTAGGTTTTCCTCTCTCCCTCTGTCTGTCTGTGTGTGTGTGCGTGCGTGCGTGCCTGTGTGTGTGTGTGGGGCTGCTTTGAGACTTCACCGTGGCCCACAATACTCCCCGTCACGGCCCACCTTTGGGCCGCGGCCCATGGGTTGAGAACCACTGTACTAAATCACTGGAAAAGGCTTTTGCCGAAATACTGGACTGTTATGTGTTCTTCATTTGTATGCGCTCATCTTGTTTTCTGCCATTCTTGCTTCTGTCCACTTTCCTCACTCTTTCTATCTTTGTTTGGTCCAACTGAATCACACACTTCTGTCTGTCTACATTACTACGAGCAGTTTTGCCGCCGTCGCCATTTCACTAATCTGAAAACAATTACACGCAGCAACAAACAATAATACAGCATAGCAAAACAGAACATTATATGAACTACGTTGAAAACTATATCGCAATCTGCGTCTTGCAATAGCCTCTACCTGTCTAGGAAACTTTGACGAAATGGAAGGCAACTATAACCACAAGATAAGCTATAGAAAACGAAGAAATAAACAGAAAGATAACAGCAGAAACATCGGTAGGCCGTTTTAGTGGCGGTGCACAGATTCATATATTTAGTTTTATATACATATATTTCTTCCCAAAAAAACATGGGGCTAATGACTTTAGTGCCCGGACACAAGCTGTTTACCCTGAAGCGACTTTTGCAACATTCAAACGTCAGTGATTGCCGGCAGGAGTGCATCGACTTCAGCTGCTGCTACAGATGACAGTGTGATGCCGGGATCTACTATGGCAGCCACTTCTGAAAGTGGTGCTAGGAAAACGCTCACAAGTGAACAATATCGTGAAAATGACACTATACATAATGTACTGGTTATGTGGCACAGTTTCATGGGGGGGGGGGGGGGGACGGGGACTGAGAAGTTCAAGATGAAAAGCTTAATGTCTGGATCGTTATTTGTGTCGCTTTAAGACGGGCGTTCGCAATAAAATAACCTAATATCGGACACCGCATTTACGGTTGCGCAATGTTACGCATAATATTCAACGTAATCTGGTGAAAGAACTTAAACTATGCCAATATATACAGAACACATGTTAACTATCAAGTCTGTCAAACGCTCCACTTTGTACAAGTTACTATCAAGTTCGTCATCTTTTCACCCCGTACAAGTTAAGCGTCATTACTACAAAATGTATGCTCTGACTGTGCAAAATTTCAAGTTTACCGAACATACATTTTTATACACATTAACTTCTGAGTTCTTCAACCGTGTAAATCACAGTTGGGATCTGTGTTAAAAGCAAACATCACAGATGGGATATATATATATATATATATAATGATGTTCATTAAATTTGGTTTGGAATTTTATTCTTTGCTACTGAGGTCTTCGTTTCAGTAAGGTGTATGGCATCCTCTGGCCTGTATCAGAGAACGACATATCCTTGACATGGATCCGATTAGTCGTTGGATCTGTTGTTGTGGAATGGCTGCCCACTCTTCCCGCAGTGCAAGAGACAACTGTCGGAGATTGGTTGGCGCTACGTCTCGCTGGCGGACTTGTATGTTGAGTTCATCTCATAAGTGTTCTACTGGGTTCATGTCTGATGACATGGGTGGCCACGGAATGTCTGGACGTTGTTTGTCAGCAAAGAACTGGGTGGTGAGTTGTGTCACATGAGGTCGAGCGATAGGCTCATATATACGATATTGTGATTTAAACTGAAGTTTGCTGATCAGACAAGGGCAAATTACCTGAAACGCTCAACTGGACACCAACTTCACATGTTGGCCTGAATTGTACTCAGCAGATGATTCATGAGCACAGAAAAGCGACACTAGTCAAAACAGCATTTTTCACAATAACTCATGACGGGTTCACGAGAATCCCGTGAAACTTACTGAACACAAAAACTCACTGACCGTGTTATTGAATGCCTATACAAGACTGACGCTCCTCGAATCAATTCATTTGAAAATTCAATGCGCAAGTACGCCTCATCTCGCTACAGAACAACGACTCATCATCATTGGACGTTTACAGACTGGACAGTCACAAAGTGTAGTGGCAAGACAATTTAATGTGGTTAGAAGCACCATTAGTCGCCTTTTGGAGACGATTTCAAGAAACTGGCTCAGTTGCAGACCCGCCGCACAGTGGAAGACCCATAGTCACAACTTCTACCGAAGACTGCTTCATACGGCTGAGTCCCCTCAGGAATCGATTTGCATCTGCGTTCTCAACAGTCCAGTCAATGACAGCAGCTCGTCGAATTTCAGATCAAACGGTCAGGAACCGGCTGCACGACGACAGTCTTCGGGCTAGAAGACCCTACAGACGTCCTGTTCTTACAGACCGGCATCGCCAGAATCGAAAGCAGTGGGAGAACCAGCATGGTCAATGGACCGTTGCGAATGATTGGAAAAGGGTTTGCTTTAGTGATGAATCATTCTTTCTGCTCCAGGGACACGATAGACGGAGAAGAGTTTACCGCAAAGACCATGAGCGCTACAGCCAGAATTACGTGGATGAGGCTCCTCCATATAGTGGTGGAGGTGTACTGGTGTGGGGAGGGGGGGGGGTCAACTTCATGGGAAGAAGTGACCTGGTGCAAAGTGAAGGATGCCTGAATGCCCAACGACACGTCGCTGAAATTCTTCGTCCTCGCATCTTTCTGCGTCTGGCTGCACCAGGGTAGATTTTTCAGCAGGATAACGCTCGACCTCATGTGACACAACTCACCACCCAGTTCCTCGCTGACAACAACTTCCAGATCATTCCGTGGCCATCCATGTCATCAGACATGAACCCAATAGAACACTTATGGGATGAACTCAACATACAAGTCCGCCAGCGAGACGTAGCGCCAACCAATCTCCGACAGTTGTCTCTTGCACTGCGGGAAGAGTGGGCAGCCATTCCACAACAACAGATCCAACGACTAATCGGATCCATGTCAAGGATATGTCGTTCTCTGATACAGGCCAGAGGATGCCATACACCTTACTGAAACGGAGGCATCAGTGGCAAAGAATAAAAGTCCAAACTAAATTTAATGAACATCATTTCATTGGTAAAGCGTTAAAATTTCTTCATGGCAAGACTGAAACATTAATCTCGTAAAATAAAATTGATACAAGTCTGAAATCTGGTGTAAATTACGACTACAGTAATGTTGTGTTTCTTTTTTTAAACTATATATAGTTCTTTTGGCGAAAAAGCGCTCTCGAGTTCCGTGCGTGGGGAGACAGGCTTTCACTCCCTTCCCGGACGGCGAGAGTTAAGGTGTTTCGATGCAGAAGCAAGTGGTTTGTCCGTCGAGCGAAGCATGTAAACGGCTAGCCAGCCAGGTTCGTGATAACGATGTAGTACGGTTTTGTCGACCGATGGTCTCGAAATTGGCCCATCTCTCGCAAAGAGTATCGGGTCTGCAGTATGTAACGTGTGTTGTTTGTGGGTGGCCAGGCTTTCTTTTCCGCTCGTTAGAGCAGAGAGAGCCGCCCCCGCCGGTTAAAGGAAATGAAACGCCGCCGGGGTCGAAAGGGATCCGCTCTGAGCAGAGCGCTGTCTCCCTTGCCCCGCGTCGGTCTGTCGGCAGATATCCGACAAAGGTTCGGTGAAGAAAGCTATCTGGTTGATCCTGCCAGTAGTCATATGCTTGTCTCAAAGATTAAGCCATGCATGTCTAAGTTCACACTGTCTCACGGTGAAACCGCGAATGGCTCATTAAATCAGTCGAGGTTCCTTAGATGACACGATCCTACTTGGATAACTGTGGCAATTCTAGAGCTAATACATGCTTACCAAGCTCCGACCCTCGTGGAAAGAGCGCTTTTATTAGTTCAAAACCCCGCTGTTGGCGAGATCTTCAGCTGCCGTGCGTGGAGCGGTGCTCTTCCCGGCCAATGAAGAAATTTGCAAATGAGGTTGCCGCGCAGCATCACTGCGGAAAAGGTGGTTGAAAGAATAAAGCGAAGCAAACAGTCAAATCACGGCACCTCTGGTCTGGAGGTCGGCCACGTCCTGAGTGCAGTCATATCGTGTGAAATGCATGAACCGGTTTGTCCCAGAGGTTAAGTCACTGCTGGCTTGACTTTTCAAATGCCGCGCGTGGAGTGAAGCTCCTCCCGGTTAAGGAAGTAAATGCGGAAATAAAGGTTGCTGTGCGGCGCCGATGGGAAAAGGTGGTGGAAAGTGAAGTTTAACCTGGTATGTCCAGTAGTATCGCTACGAGAGCTATACCACGGCACCTCTGCTCTAGAGGCCGCCTACGTCCGAAATACACCTACACTGGTGAAATATGCCTAAACCGGCACACACCAGGGGTCGAACTCGATGGCTAGACATGTCATGCCACCTCCGCTCTAGAGGTCGGTAACGCCTGATAAACACCCATACTGGTGAATTTTGCCTAAACCGGCTCATACCAGGGGTGAATCTTGAAGGCTATGAATGTCACAGTACCTCTGCCCTAGAGGTCGGTCCCGTCCCAAACATGCCCATACTGGGAAATGCCTAAACCGGCTCAACCCAGGGGTAGAAGTCACTAGTGGCGAGGATTCGTCCTCCTGGACAAAAGCTCCATCCTGGTCACAACTAGGAAGGGTAGCGGCCACGACCGCAAAATGCTGAAGTCGGAGACACTGGACCAGGGAAGTCTAGATAGGCAACCACCTCTCACCCGGCGGGGATGTCTGCGTATCCTAATCACGCTGAGGTTTTCCGGTGAGAAAGTCCAACCCTGGACTGGATGGGCAACCACCTCTCACCCGGCGGTGATACACGGGTATCTCATAACACGTCGAGGTTTTCCGGTGAGAAAGTCCGACTCTGTCCTGGGTGGGCTAACGCCTCTCATCCAGCGGGGATGCACTGATATTCCAAACACGTCGAGGTCTTCCGGTGAGAAAGTCCAACCCTAGACCAAACTGGTGCAATGAAAACCACGGTGTCACGCAATCCCGCTTCCGAGACCCACCAAGAATACAGGCTAAAGCACTGTGATACTCTGAACCCCTTGTGGTCCTTCGTGGAGCTCATGTGGTCTATTTTGGACCACACAGGGGACCACCGGACCTAACGAGGACCACATGTGTGAATTCAGTAGGTTCACAGTGCGGTTTTTGCTGGTAGAAGTGAACGAAGAAGAAGAAGAAGAAACTATATATATATATATATATATATATAATCACAGCTGCGATCCGTACACAAAGATATAAAACACAAGTGCGTGAATGTGCTCCTAGTTTTACATACGTGATAGGCCAGCAGTAATTGAAAACTTTGATGAGACGCCAGCAAAACTGGTAAAAAAAAAATATCCCTGAAAACGGCAACATATCCTAAATATTTCAGAACCTGGGATCTAAACTCCCCACAAACTTAAGTGTTTACATCACTGTGACTATGGGTATCATAAGAGATATGTGGTTAATATGGACCCAGACACAAATTTCATGCCCTCATTAACGATCACCATTGAACGTCAATTCACGACAGAGTGAAACAGGTAAAAGTGCGTACTTCTAAATACCATAGTGACGTTTTTATAATGATACTGGCATATTGGAAACATAATTATCAGTATTGTTCTTCTCTGCATTCCCTGTTTACTGTGGGGAGGAAAGGGGGGGGGGGCAGAGACGGGGAGAAAAAAAAATAATAAACTGCTGATACAAATTATTTTACATAAGTGTGCATCGGGCGCTCTTGGAGCATAATGGAGAGCTGTGATGACTACATTGAGTGAGAGAGAGAGAGAGAGAGAGAGACTGTCACCGACCGTGACAAGTTCCTGACCAGAACGACCGTGTCAGTAATGTTACGCTACCTCCGGCATAACTTAACAGTGCCCACAACATCGCCAGAACGTCGCTAAACATCTGTGGCCATCCCAAATTTCTCAGATTCACAGTAGCGCGACTTCGAATAGGCTGAATATATGTGTTACTGGGGGCGGGCAACATCTGCAGTCAACGAACAGGAACAGTCTTCTATATAGAAACCTTTTTTTTCATCATCATCTTATTGCTTGCGCTACGAGGCGTGGTATCATGTTTCAATTTCGTGAGCCGCGTCACAACTGCCAAACTATCAAGATGTTCTTCTTTTAAGTCTCCTATATCATTTAGTTTCACTTTTTTTTTTCATCATTCACTTGTTTTTCCTTCTCAGGATTTTGCTGTTTTATGCTCATATTTGAGGTATCCACACTTGCTCAAGAGAGGATCGGTCGGAGAAGCTATGTTGATCTCTTATGCTATATCGGGAGCACAGAGGATTGATGATGATGATGACGATGACGGCCATGATGCTGCCGAATCAGTCCACACGTATTCTCTCAATGTATGCATATCACCAGCTAATCATTCGGCGTTTATATTCTTCTCCACTTTGTGCCAATGTTGCTTCTTAATTCTGTAGTCATTTATCTTTTGTGATGGCCGACTTCTGGCATCCACCCAGCTGCTAACATTCTATTTCTCTTAGCAATGTCACCTTGATTTTGTCTGAAATAGGCCGTTCTGTTTCAAGATCTGATTCTACAACATGATGATAGACAAACTTACGTAATGGGCCATTGCTTGTCTGTGTGATTTAATATTCCGCGAAGCACAGCCATCACAGAAGATTTTAGCAGCCAAAGACCCTAGAAACTTTACAGGGAAAACAAAACATGAGAAACAAAGAAAATAAACTGGGACATTTTTTTGGACACAGAATTGGCCAGGCGCTGGTGAGCTCGAGGTGTACTCAGCGCGGATAATAATGACACTGTTACGAAAGACCGCAAGTAGAGGAGGCTTTTTATATCCATAACTACGCCCATATATCGCCGGTTGTTACTGGAGATACTGTTAGCGGATACTGACGTAAAGTTAGAGGATGGAAACATACTGTTAGCGGATACTGACGTAAAGTTAGAGGATGGAGACATACTGTTAGCGGATACTGACGTAAAGTTAGAGGATGGAGACATATTGTTAGCGGATACTGACGTAAAGTTAGAGGATGGAGACATATTGTTAGCGGATACTGACGTAAAGTTAGAGGATGGAGACATACTGTTAGCGGATACTGACGTAAAGTTAGAGGATGGAAACATACTGTTAGCGGATACTGACGTAAAGTTAGAGGATGGAGACATACTGTTAGCGGATACTGACGTAAAGTTAGAGGATGGAGACATATTGTTAGCGGATACCGACGTAAAGTTAGAGGATGGAGACATATTGTTAGCGGATACCGACGTAAAGTTTGAGGATACAAACGTAATTTTATAGGATTAAAACGTACTGTTAGCGGATTCTGACACAAATGTACAGGATACAGACGTATCCCTGCGTTAGCGGATATTAACGTTATTAACACCTTTATTTTAAAAAATAATAATAATAATAATCCTCTCTCGCGAACTGGAGGACATGTAGATTTTCTAGCAAAAATCATCTTCGGAAAAAACTCATTATCTTCACACTGAATAAATTTGTATCACTTTGCCATATCCCCCCCCCCCCAACCAAAGTTTCATCTCTACGGTCAACTCTAAGACAACGAGCTGAGAATGCTAAGCAGGCCATTAGGGCAGGGCACGAAATTAAGAAGAGGAAACGGACTGCGTCATGAAACAAAAGCAATTTACATTCCCACCAAAAAGCCAGCGCTCATGGTCCGGCTATTTCTGTCTTAGCGACATCCGTACATGGAGCCTTTCTGTGCCATTAACGTCAGACGCCCGTATCCCGAGCCACAATTATTTTTGTGTTCCACTGAGGGTTAATTAGTTCTAAGAAAAGTGAGGGACACAAGGGGGACATGCTTGTGAGACGCGGAAAATAAAGCATCTAAATCCAATGTACAAGTTATTACTATTTGTTCTTCTCTCTGACCAGGAACAATCGCTACGTGAGATCATAATAAGCTTGCTGGGGGCGGGCTTGCTTCTATAATTACCCCCGATTACTTTTCGCATTACAAGCTCCGTGCAAACATTTTCATTATATCGATGCTGTCCTACCGTGGTGTTTTGTCATTCACAGAAGTTGATGTCTTCATGTTCATTTGTGCTGTCTTTACCTGAGGTAAGCTTCAACTTCTTCATGTTTTCGGTTCATAGAACGCTGTCGCAGATAAGCAGAAACTTTGCTCACAACGTTCTTCGAAAAAAAAAAAAACATTCCATCATCATCATCATCATCAGTTGCTGTCTTCCCAGTGAAAGCTGACTGTTATTATCCTCCAGACTGTTCTGTTTACTGTCACCATGACATCTCGACAAGATGCACTGTGCAAAAACCTTTACATTATCAACTCATAAGCAGCAATGTCGTGCTCTAACTTTACCCTTTGGTTTACAGATTCAAGTATAGCTTTGGTTTACAGATATCAGAATAACTTTGGTTTACAGATATCAGAATAACTTTGGTTTACAGATACTACTAGCTTTGGTCTGTAGATACCAGAATAGCTTTAGTTTATAGATACCGGTATAGGTTTGGTTTACAGATCCCAGTACAGCTCCGAACATGCTGAAAACTATTTACTTATTTTAAAATAGTGAAACGGTCTGCGTCCATGTTATATAACCCCCGCATTTAGACCTATTTTCCTATAAAACGGTCACTGCATTGACCCCTGCGTACCACAATCACTATTTTAAGCGTCTGGGCCGCGGATTTTCACGTCTCTCCGAGTCCCTCCAGAGAACGTCATCGCCCAAAAGGTCAGTAGTCCCCATATTACTGCCCTCGCCGGCAAGCGGTGATTGCAAGCTGCTGTATCCGCAGCCTGTCATTGCAAACACATCCGATCTATCACATCACAGTTGCAATCTTAATGAAATTTTGGGGCCCACTTCATTACTTACTGCAGCAGTACTTCATTCCATCATGCGCCAAATTACTTTCCCTTCCGCTCTTTTCTTGTCTGGTGGGGGAGGGGAGAGAGAGAAAAAGAGAGAGCCATTTCTTACTTCGGGTTTTCTCCCCTCCACCATGAAAGTAAATCACTAAAGTCCCAGAGTTATCTACCATGAGATAACAGGAAGAGCTCTGCTCATGTCAAAGTAACGATGACGAAATGAACTAGAAACCTACTTATGATGCAACACAAATGACAGATAAAGGCAATTCTGTTGCAGTACAATGTAAGCACGAGAGACAGCTCACATTTAACACTAAATTACTGTGAGACTGGATTTGGAATAGAGATGTTATACAGAATCTTGGGGAAGGGAGGGGTCCTGTAATCCAGTAAAAGAAAAGCAAACATCAATATTTTCAATTAATGCAAACAGCGTTATATAAATACTCAAGGCAGATGTTGGACAAATATTTTTAAAAAAAAAAAAACACTTAATCAATGATACCTAAATGCCACGATTCGATCATGAAAGAGTTCGCTGTGCGTGCACATGCAATTAAAAAAAAAAAGAAAAAACCAAAATGAACGATCATGAAAAAAGAACTATATCCCATTATAAGAATCAATGAAATGTAACAAAGGAATAGAGGAAAAAAACAACAACTATAATCTAAACGTATTGCGGGCAGGTGTTTAGATATAAATAACCTTTATATCAACGATTTAATGCAGTCATCCAATTCAAATAATGGCAACGGATTACAGTGACACGTTTTTATGTCTCTTCTTCTTCCCCCCCCCCCCCCCCCCCCCCGACCAAAGTGAAGTCGCACATAAACTAAGAAAACAAAAAAAATGAATCACAAATCTAACATAAAACAGAAATTCTAACATAAAACAAGGCATGTCCTAGAGAAAACAGAATAATTCCGCACGGACAAAACAAGCCACTGCAATCACAGAAGATATTTATAATCACCCAAAGCAATTTCTGGCCTAATTTGGACAATCGCATGAGAAAATTACAGGGCGATGCTTGATATCAAAACATTCAAGTCATAAAAACAGCAGAAGGAAACAAGTATTCTATTCTCAGCCCAGCTAAAGCTCTGTCCACTTTTTAGATCAAGCTTCTGTGATTGATCAGTTCCCTACAAGTGCTCGGCCGGTTTTCTCTGAACTTGAAGCTGGAGATTCTGCTCAAGTTTCTTACTCCTCTCCATGTCTTATCTGCTCAAACTGATTCTTTCCTTCGGTGTCATTTTTCCATGAAGTTTTCCAGAAAGAATAGGATCCATACACAAGACATATTCTATCTTTTTTTTAAAATCACTGTCTTCACATCTCTTGTTTTGCCGTTATGTAACAGTCTCTTTCTTTCTATTAAATGCCTATCATTTTCTTCTCAGTGCCCACAAAGAAAAATGGAATCTACACACTGAATAAAATACATTTTGAAGTGTTTCTTGCGACATATCATCCGCTTGATAAGATTAATGAAGACCTGCAGAAAAGAGCCAGGCAAAAACTTAACAAGTATCATCGCCTAAAGATGGAAGTCAAGCTAGCCAGATCACGGACATCAAATACCTTCTTTTGCTTATACTCTCCAAGGTTGTGCTATCAGCTTATACTCTCCAAGGTTGTGCTATCAGCTTATATTCTCCAAGGTTGTGCTATCAGCTTATACTCTCCAAGGTTGTGCTATCAGCTTATACTCTCCAAGGTTGTGCTATCAGCTTATACTCTCCAAGGTTGTGCTGTCAGCTTATATTCTCCAAGGTTGTGCTATCAGCTTATACTCTCCAAGGTTGTGCTATCAGCTTATATTCTCCAAGGTTGTGCTATCAGCTTATACTCTCCAAGTTGTGCTATCAGCTTATATTCTCCAAGGTTGTGCTATCAGCTTATATTCTCCAAGGTTGTGCTTTCAGCTTATATTCTCCAAGGTTGTGCTATCAGCTTATACTCTCCACGCTTATACCATCAATGGAGGTGAAGGAATGATAGGATACTAAGTCAACAGAATTTGAAATAAAAGAGATGACCCTCTTTTAACATTTTGGAGACCAGTAACACGAGACTGAAACAACTGGAAGCTCTCCAGAGAATAAGAGTTAGTGGACAGCTTTACAAAGATCAGTCCCTTAAATGTAGGTTCTATAGACCAACTTAACTGGTCTAAATTTCTGATGACACGTAGACATGATCAGAGTTTCCTGATCTAACTATACAAAGAATGATATTTTTTTTTTAAAGCTGATAAAGGAAAGGACAATATATAAAGGGTAGAAGATACAGCTGTGACATCTTTAGTTCCGCGAATTGTACAAGACTAGTAAACACTGCTGAACACCTTCCAATTCGTACTGATGTTATGGAAGGCCAGTCTGGGACAGGTGTACGTGGGATACACACAGCAACCCGACTATCCCATATATATTCGGTAGCAATCAGAGTGCAACTCTTGTATGCCAGGCAGATTACAGGAAACATGTTCGTGGTATTCGGTTATCTCCGTAACCTTTAGAAAGTTCTGGAAAACAAACGCGCAACCAAGTCTTGTAGATAAAGTCGTGCCTTAGACGACTAGACAGTTGCCTTCTGGTTTAAGTGGCTGTTTGTCTAATAAGTTCGAGTCCTGTGCGACCTCTATTTATTATCTACTAATGTATGGTTTGGGTTTTCGGGACCTCCTTCCTTTGTCGTGTTTCATATTTTATATGCGTCTTGTGTGTGTACACATCAGTGATCGCGTTACAGGCAATTACCGATTAAATTAAAAAAAATAGTAAAACAGAAACCTTAGGAGATCATTGGTTACCGTAGCCGGTTTATATTATCAATATAACCTAGCAAAAAGCAACCAGGCGAAATCGGTTCGAGGATAATCGGCCAAGTACGATGATGATGACGATGATGACGACAACGATGATGATGATGAATTTTCACGGAGGAGAATGAGTCAGTTCTGACTCTGGTCCAGCATATGAGCATTTTGTAAAGATAAAAGCTCGCCACTAACAAGATAAGAAAAGAATTTATCACCAGCGTTGAATTTTCCCTTGACGTTTGTACAATCTCTTTAATTCTACATTTAAAAAAAAAAGTGAAATACATCGTATGGACAAACCCGATATTTTGGACTGCACTTCATGCAAGGTGTTAGACGGGTCATCAAAACCTGTCTGACTCTTCTTTTTTTTTTTTTAACAAAACTATTTATAAGCAGGGTTGGAAACAGACATCACAGCGTGGAAGATTTTGCTGATGTTAAAAACCATCAAAACTTTATGTCGATAAGTCTTGCTTCATATTACGCATTTACACCCGCAAGAATTACAAAAATCACTTGAGGTAAATAACACTTTTTTTCCCCTTCTCCCCCCATATTAATGTGAAACTACTTGCTGCGCAGAGCCGTAACGTGCGAGAGTGCGCGACAAATGCATTGGGGGGAAAAAAGAAAATATTGAAAAACATCATCACGTGACCAATATTTATGAATATGTGCGCCTTGCATGATTTTTACACGTTAGAGTATAGACCGAAGACATTAACACCATTGTTAATCCTGTATGTTAGAGCACAGACAGAAGAACTTAACTTCCTTGTGAATCCTGTATGTTATGGTACAGACAGATGAATTTCTGATAATAAAAGTGTGCAACGATACCTTTTACCAAAGTAATCCCCGGCACTGTCTGAAAGTGTAATACCCCCATCCCAGCCCCACCCCCACCCCCAGATGACCCGAATAATTATCTTCTGCCCTTAACCGCCTACAGTTTTATACTAATGAAATATGTCATGAGAAAAGCTGCCCATTAGAACAATGATCGGTCATTTCTATAAATACCTGATACAGACAAGTTGCCCGTCAGAACAATAATCGGCAACTTCTATAAATATCTCACATATACCTACTTAACTACCACCTGGCAAGATGTAATGAGCTGTTGTCAGAACTACTGCAGACAACGAATGAGGCCGTAACACAGCACTACACGTTATCTATGACGCCAGCAAAGTCTGTTAGTGACATGTATACTTGAAACATCAAGAATATTTATATATATATAAAATTTCTAATTTTTAAAACAACAAAATTTTAAGTCATAGACTTGAGGAGTTCTATTTCTTTCTAATACTCTGTCTGTCTGCCTGCCTGCCTGAAATGTTGTTAGCATTATAGAGTAAAATGTTTCAGATGATGTATACACAAAAGCAGTGCGACAAGCCTGACAATGTTAAAAACACCGTCATAAAAAGGCAAGTTACAACTGGATTACTGTTAACACACCCCCGAATCAATGACAGGGATATTGTTAACATTCTCCCAAATTACTCACAGGTATATTATTAACATTATCTCAAATTACCGACAAAGATATGAACCACCGTCCTTCAAATCAATGATGGGTATATTATCAACGACAGAGATGTTAACATTCTCCCAAAAAACTGACGTGGACAGTGCCAACATTCTCCCAAAGTCTCCAACAAGGATACCGTTAGCATTATCCTCATCACATCATAAACAGGGATATTGTTAGCATTCTCTCCAAAATCACCTAGTGAAATACTGTCAAGTCCCTAAAATCACTTAAAGAGATATAGCAAACATTCCCTCCCTTGATCGACATGGGTATTGTTAACAGTCGCCCAAATCACCGTCAGGGAAGTTGTTAACAGTCTCCCCAAATCAATGGCTATATTATTATTAACACTCCCACCCCCCCATTTTCCGCTCCCTGTAATAGATGCACTTATTGGATCAGTGTTTTAGCTCCTCCCACCACAACTTGTCACCGCCTTTCCCTTATATGAAAAAAAGGATTTTGTTACCGCGGGGGGAATTGAAAATTCACTGCATCGTAATTAAACATCTCATTTAATCACTGTACCCCGCGTAACCGCCCTCTCTTCTCATAAGTGAGGTTATCCTGGTTCAAATACATTTTTTTCGCTGTCACCTAAATCTGAACTCACTGTAACATGTTCTATATAAAGCAAGCTAGGAAAACTGTTAGCCGCTGAACTGCTTTATCAGTGTGAATAGGTCTCCAGCGTTTCGGTGGACAGTCTCCTCTGACATATGTCAGGTATGACACCGTCCATTTGCTCAATGGCTATTTCCTGGCGTTCAGTTATATTATCAGGTTGTCCGGCCACTTCCTCGCATTTGGTCATTGACGAACCGTCCGTTGTCTTCTATCTTCTTTATCTGTCATCAAACTGTTCTGCTTTTATCTCCCCATAAGTTCTCTTCATAAGTTTACCCCTTAAGTACTCCCTATAAGTTCACCCCATTATTTCTCCCTATAAGTTCTCCCTATAAGACTATGGTCACGTTTAATGATTGTATTCTAACTCGAGGTTCTTGTTGTTCTTCCGTCTCCATGGAACTGTGAGCCTGTAGTTCTCTGCAGCTGATGGCTGTGAAAAGTGCTGATGTGCAACATCGTATCGAAGCCAAAAAAGTAAACACGTATCAAGTGACGTAACCACTGAAAGGATATCAAAACATTCAAAAGCAGTGCAAGTTTTCTCTTATATATATAAGTGGTTATGTCCTTTAACTTACGGTTACTTTTTAACTTTTCGCAAAGGAAACATCACAGGACTAATGTTAGACAGTAATCCATCTCTCGCTCAACAGCCTTTCATTTTTTTTCACTTACAGCTCCAGAAACCACTTCAGGCATTTTCACATTATGACTTAGTGAACTACCCCCAAATACACTGAATTATAAACATAATAAGCACGGAAGTGCTAAGATGATAAATTCAGACAATAATTCTTTCTCTCATCCTGATAATTTCAATCATTCTTTCTCCCATCTTGATTATTCCAATCATTCTCTCTCCCATCCTGATAATTCCAATCATTCTTTCTCCCACCCTGATAATTCCAATCATTCTTTCTCCCATCCTGATAATTCCAATCATTCTTTCTCCCATCCTGATTATTTCAACCATTCTTTCTCCCATCCTGATCATTCCAATCACTCTTTCTCCCATCCTGATCATTCCAATCATTCTTTCTCAAATTCTCCCTCTTGTAACGATCAGTCCGTACAGCTAAACCAAAATACTGACGGCAGCCCACGAATGATAGCATCTTATTTAATACAGCAAGCTGCAGCCAACAAATCTGCTGACCCCCTTGGGAATTACACTTGAAAGCATCAAAATCTTCAATTTGTCTTCATCGAGAATAGTAACATACGAAAAACGAATACGTCCAGCAAATATATTAAAGAATACTGACGCTCCAGTTGTTCACAGTATATCCAAGTCTTGTAACTACGTCATTAAGTGATCGCAGGATGAGGGCATAACACTTGTAATGCAACAGTAAATTCTCCCCTTTTCTCTTCTGCTCAATATTCCTAACGGAGAGCTTCATCAACTGAACAAACCTTAGTAAGCACTGGTTTGGTAGGCGTATATTTTCACCTAAGTAACAATGAAGAACGCTTATGTTTTCAAGTAAGTAAATAGAGAACGCTTATGTTTTCAAGTAAGTAAATAGAGAACGCTTATGTTTTCATGCAAGGAACAACTGAGAACGGCTATGTTTATATGACAGGAACAATGAAGAATGGACACATTTATGTGCAAAGAACAAAAGATAACAGACATATTTATATGCAAGGAACACTGCAGAACGCTTGTGTTTACAGGTAAGGAAAAATGGACAGCGATTATGTGTGTATGTAAGGAACAATGGGGAGCGATTATGTTTATATGCAAGGAACAATGGAGAGCGATTATGTTTCAATGCAAGAAACAATGAGGAACGATTATGTTTAAATGCAAGGAACAATGAGGAACGATTATGTTTATATGCGAGGAACAATGGAGAAGGCTTATGCATCTGTTTACAAGCAAGGAACAACGGAAGAACGATTATGTTTATATGGGAGGAACAATGGAGAACGATTACCTTTATGTACAAGGAACAATGCAGAACGATTATGTTTATATGCAAGGAAACAGGAGAACGATTACGTTTTATGCAAGGAGCAATCAATGGAAAACAATTATGTTTTTATGCATGAAGCAATCACTGGAAAACAATTATGTTTTTATGCATGAAGCAATCAATGGAAAACAATTATGTTTTTATGCAAGGAGCAATCAATGGAAAACAATTATGTTTTTATGCAAGGAACAATGGAGAACGATTACGTTTATACATGGAAAACGATTATGTTTACATGCAAGAAACAATAGAGAACGCTTCTGTTTTTATGCTAGGAACAATGGAGAACACTTCTGTTTTTATGCTAGGAACAATGAATAACGCTTATGTTTTTATGCTAGGAACAATGGAGAACACTTATGCTTTTATGCTAGCAACAATGGAGAACGATCATGCTTTTATGCTAGAAACAATGGATAACGCTCATGTTTTTAATGCTAGTAACAAAGGAGAACGCTCACGTTTTTATGCAAGAAACAATGGAGAACGCTTAAGTTTGTTTTGTTTTTTTTTTAATGGAAGGAACAATGGAAAACGCCTAAGTTTTTTATGCTAGGAGCATTGGAGAAAGCTCGTGTCTTTATACTGGGAACAATGGAGAACGCTTATGCTTTTATGCTAGGAACAATGGAGAAATCTCATGTTTTTATGCTAGGAACAATGGGGAACTCTCACGTTTTTATGCTAGGAACAATGGAGAACTCTCATGTTTTTATGCTAGGAACAATGGAGAACTCTCATGTTTTTATGCAAAGAACAATTAAGAACGCTTGTGTCTATAGGCAAGGAACAACGTAGACAGTCATTAGGGAGGTGCTATGTGAGCCCACACATCTATTCTGGGAAGTTGTTAATTTGGTAGTCCCCACAACTCCTCCCTCCTCTTCACAAAATTACGCATATATCTCCCGTTGCTGTATACTTCTCGCTTTACAAGAGGCATCAAGTTCTCCGTGGGTACAACAATTAGCTCCTTTTATCTCTCTCGGCGGCTCAAGTAGGCTACTCCGAATGAAGTGAGCTAGAAACGCGAGCCATTGAAGCCGAAATGAGCTAAACTCGAAAACACACTGATTAGAGTGTCATAACTCGGACAGCGCTCAATGTACACGCACTCTGCAGATGACAGCTTGAAGTTATCAGAAGATGACTGGCGTTTTCATTAGTCTTTAGAAAAGAAAAGAAAAAAAAAAGATGCAATTCTTATTGTCCTGGTTACTGAGTTCTCTGCCTGACCTAACTTAACATGCAAAACAGCTCTTGAAAGGACTGGTGTAGTGTCGTTCAATGGCACAGCGAGGCCAAGCTCCAGAAGAACGGGTGTATACACACTATTAAGAACAGACACAAGATGAGATTTTAAAAACAAACAAACAAACCCCAAGAGTGCTACTGTTATCAGTGAGAGTATTACAGACTCCATGAACTCTGGCAGGTCGTGAACAAAGTACACATAGTGACCGACACACAAACAGGCAATTGTAATCAGTACAGTTACATCAGTAATGCCAGTGCTGTGGAGAAACCAGATATTTTAAAGCCCTCATACAACAAATCATACGAGGATTAGATCCAGACACGTTCATATCTGCTCCTATCTCGTTCTTAATCTTCCTCAATGTACTGTTGCCAGTTTTAATATAATTCACAATTCTTCTGCTATCTTGGTATATATTCCTACAGCTATTTATCTGCCCCCTGCTACCGTAGACTGGCAGCCCAGGGCATCGATCAGCTATTTCATTTCTGAAGACACCTGTACGCCATTTGATAAAATTAACCCAGATATAAGAAAAAAAGTATACCGAAGAGATCAATTTGTTATGAAAAATGATAAAGGGGACACATAAATCAAACAGGCGACCCATGGCTGATATGCTAATGTCAGGGTTAGCGACCCATAGCTGTCACGCTAGTGTCAGGACTGACGATACACAATTAACCAAGACCTTGTTCCGCCTCTCTGTTGGTAGCCTAGCAACAGGCGTAGTCCGACTAACAACGGGGCAGGGATCGATACAGTCCACACTGTGGAGTCTGCTAAAGAAGTATTGCATGGCTCCTGCCTTTTAGCTGCACTCTGGGACTAAAGCCGTCATAACCTGTCCCCAAGCCAGCACGATGTTGTGCCTCAAAATCCTCACTGCATCGGCTGTGAATAACACCAGCTCGCAGTTCCAGAGAGACAGAAGAACTCGTTTTTTTTTTATTTTTTAAGTTGAGTTATATATAAAGCACCCCAGTCGACTGGAAACCGCTCAAAGTCGACCTTTGTCTGAACGACCGTCACTATCCTCCACAAATGGTTTCTTGACCTTGAAACAACGTAACTGTGTCCATTCAATCGGTTTTTGTCAGAAAAAAAAAAAACGTGATTCCCTGACCAAATTTTCCCTTATGTTTTTTTTTCCCTAAACACTATTGTTAGATCACGTTTCCAGACTAGTTATCTTAGGACGGCGTAACTTTCTGTAACATTTTCAACACAAGTCACAACGTGGCGCGCCAGCAAAACGACTGTGCATTTTTAGAGACCCTCTAACAGTCTCCAACGCGCTTTCTCCAAATAAACACTCATTCGACCGAAGGACAACACTAAAAAAAAAACAACGTGTTACTCCCCAAGCTCCACCCATGCATGTCCATTTAGTCTGCTTTACATATATAAATTAGCACGTTATAAGTATCTCTTCAAATAACGTGCTTCCCAATCCTCCACCCCCAAGTTTCAAGTACTGTGTAAATGTCTTTGTTAAGTAATTCCTAATGGATCCTCCACATCAAAACAAAGATGATAATATCCCAGTAATGGGATGTTGAAGAGTTCCTGTTACATAAAATGGTGAAAATGCGTGTATGAAACGACATAAAAGTCACACGGGGGGGGGGGGGGGGGAAGACTGGGGGTTATCTATCTATCTTTCCAAATGCTCAATGTCTTCACGTCCTTATTCTCAGTGCCTGTCTGTCTGTCTGTCTGTCTAGTCCTTCAGTCTGTTTGGTTCGTTCGTCCATCCGTCCGTCGGTCGGTCGGTCCGGTCCGTGTAGTCCTTCTAAATGTCTGTCTGCCTGTCGGTCGGTCTATCGGTGTGGTCAGTCCAGTCCTTCTAAATGTCTGTCGGTTGGTCGATCTGACTGTCGGTCGGTCAATCGGTCCAGTCAGTCCAGTCCTCCTATATTTCTGTCGGTTGGTCGGTCTGACTGTCGGTCGGTCAATCGGTCCAGTCAGTCCAGTCCTCATATATTTCTGTCGGTTGTTTGGTCTGTCTGTCAGTCGGTCCAATCAGTCCGGTCCGTCCAGTCCTTCTAAATGTCTATCGGTTGGTCGGTCTGTCTGTCGGTCGGTCAATCGGTCCAGTCTGTCCGCTCCTTCTAAATGTCTGTCAGTCGGTCCAGTCAGTCCAGTCCTCCTATATTTCTGTCGGCTGGTCGGTCTGTCTGTCGGTCGGTCAATCAGTCCAGTCTGTCCGCTCCTTTTAAATGTCTGCCAGCGGTTCAGTAAGTCCGGTCCTTCTAAATATCTGTCAGTCGGTCCAGTCAATCCAGTCCTTCTAAATGTCTGTCAGTCGGTCCAGTCAGTCTAGCCCTTCTAAATGTCTGTCAGTCGGTCCAGTCCGACAGACTGACAGACATTTAGAAGGACTGGACGGACCGACAGACTGACAGACATTTAGAAGGACTGGACGGACCGACAGACTGACAGACATTTAGAAGGACTGGACGGCCCGACAGACTGACAGACATTTAAACATTGGTCGCAGATTTAGAAATGTTATAACAAATATGAAGCCATTTAACACTGAATGATTCTATATATTTCCTTTTAAAGTTATGGTATATTACATTTTGTTGAAAGTAATAATATTCAGTTTTTTTTTTAATATTAACGTCTTGAAAACTATTGATTTGTGTGTAAAATATATTATACTTGAAGAAAGAAAATTATGCTTGTTTTGTGAGTAACGCCGGAAAGTGATATTACTTCTGATGGCGTCTAGGACACGTTGAAAAAAAAATAATTTTTAAAACATAAAAGTCCATTAAAAAGTGACGTGCAAAACAGTTCTCTTGTTAGAATGAGAAGCAGAAAAGTTCATTATTTTTAATCTTCACTTGGCGCCCTCGTGATGTGGCTGCCACCTTCTCGATCTGTACATACAAAAAAAAAAGTGGTTACTGGTACAGGACGGAGCTCAGCTAACAAAGGCTGTTATACAGAAGGACCGTGAATGTAGAGAGTAGGCACAGGGAGCAGCTGAACTTTGGGTTCAGGATCACACCCAGCATCACTGGTGGTCTTCCTTCTACACATGGCCCTGTGACTCGGAACAGAAGAAATGGTTGCGGTTTTGTTATCTACCGAAATGGAAGAGCACTGGCACAGGGTTCGGGAGACTCTGAAACCACCACTTCAAGCCCGCGAATGGAAAATGAGGCTGTGTCGAAGGCAATGGAATAGTTAGTTGCTCATGATGTGGTTAATGGTGTCATTGTGACGGATTCACAGAGTATGCCTCGTAAGACTGAGGAGAAATTCCTTTGAAGAGAATAGGTTAATCTGCTAAGCCAGTCAACTGTGACAAGCCTAACGTGGCTTTAATGTCCAGGGCATGTGGGAGTCCACGGTAATGATGTGGCAGACAGGCTGGCTAGACGGGCTAAAATAAATGGCAGACTAACATTGGAGACACTGCTAAAGCCGTTTTGGACAGACTGCGGGAAAATGATGAGCGGGAATGGAAGAACAATGTAGATGTGAAGAGATTCCTGGAGCTAGGCCAAATTAAAGGTGCTGGCAGGAAATCCGAACTGTGTGGCAGAAAACGCATCATAAACAACCAACATTTGACAGGAATTATTAGCAAACATACTCTTGGATGGATGCTGCGCCATCATTTATTCTTGATAAAGAGAAAGCAAGGAATGATTTATGAGAATTATAACGCTGCTATAAATCTTTGTAAATTCATAAGTCAAGGAAGTTACTTAATCTGACAAGTGCAACAACCACATACGGTTTCCGTAGTAAATAATGTACGGTCACAACTTGGGTTTCAAATCTAAATTGACAGGATTAAGACAAGTGTAAACCATAGGCAGCTTTCATTTTGGTCTTGTTACAAGGTCTCACATGTTGCCGTGCATTGCCCAGTTATGGCCAAGAACATGGCACAGGAAACTTGTTTTCCGTTCAAACATTTCTCTTTACATTTGAGATTCCCATCAATTTTCAATGTTTATTTTCGCTTTATTTCTTCTTCAAATCTCCCTCTGTCTCTCTCTCTTGCCCGGGAGAATATCACGTTATCACGTGGCTGTAAGATGTCACGTGGAGGCAGAAAACGTTTTCAAAAGCGCCAACATCTTCTAGCCACGCAATTTCTCATCTCCTCCCACTTTCATAGCTGATATTATTCATTCCTTTCCATCCGAATTTGGAATATCAATAAATATACGAGTATAAAACAAGAGATAAAACAGATGACTCCACATGCCTTAGACGCAACAATTATTTTACACAGTCTGCTTGGAAATAAATCCATTAGTAATTCTGGAAAACTAAATGATGTCACTGCATATTGCAATTATTCGCAGGATATCCGATGTAAACGCAAGGAGCTGCTGCATTAAAATCGTTCACATAAAAGGGGGAAAAAAAAAGACTTCACATTCGATGGTGGCCGGCGCCTTTCTGCATGAAAGATAATCATGAACGTTTCCAGCGTTTCACTGACTACTAGTGCTGCACCGCTGAATGTTTCTGAACTGGTTCTTTTGCCCTACCATTTTGCTGCGATCAACGCCTCCATGTTCTACCTGCAGTCCCAGACCGCGCTCAGAACAACGGACTCGCTGATGGAGAACTACTTCTCTGCGAACATTACGGAGACCGGGTCATCTGAGGTCAAAGTTCAACGCGCGAGCCCTAGAGGACACTTCCCGGCTAGACGAAGCGGACCGCCGGGGTCTCTAGCTGACTCGCCTTTACAGGCTGTCAATAAACAGGCTGCCGACAAGGTAAGGGCTTGTGTGTGTCTCCTATTTTTTTGTTTGTTCAATATATGTGGAAATTGTTTGTGTCAACAAATCAGCGTGGACTGCTTGCGAGACTGCCGTGACAACAATGGAAACATATTACCTAGACGAGAAGTGCAGACATGAATTCCATGTATTCACGCTTCACTACCAAAACTGTCTGACTGGTTGTAACAGGGGTACTCCCTCCGGTAAAAATTAGGTGGTACTGAGAGAGGGGAGAAGAAGAAGAAGAGGAGGAGGAAGAGAAGGAAAAAAGTGAAGGGGAGAGAGAACCAAAAAGACATGCACTTCCACCTGAGTGACATGTAGAAAGAAAAAAAAACCCACACATACAATGACAGATTTAGGAGATAACGACAATATATGAAGACATACAATAAGAAGAGCCGATATCGCATATTTACACAATTATGTGGAGAGCTCAGATCTACAGACAAAACAGTCAGATCATCTGAAAGAGGGCCAAACTAAACCCCAGACCTTTCCAAACTATAATATTCACAAGATCTTCCGGTACTTCTCAGAGTCACCTGAGAACCTTTCTTAATTATTTTCATATTTTGTGTCGACGCCAGCACAAACTCCGTCAATCTTTTTCCTTCTCAGTGAGAGTTAACCCTGTTTATGCCGTGTGTTATATTTCAAAATGTTTCTAAAGGGTTATTACCACTGCAGTGGGGTTGGGGGGGGGGCCATAAATACCCCGATCCCCTATGAGGGAAGATCTCACAATGAACAATACATATACTCCGCTGTGTCAACGAGATCCTTTCTGATCCAGTGTGTATGTGTGTATGTGAAGTGTGTGTATGTGAGAGAGAGAGAGAGAGAGAAAGAGAGAGAGAGAGAGAGTTAGGATATAACTAGCTTTAAATTTCATTAAACACGCACACACGATGCATACGATGGCAAATCTTGTTTTACTAATGGCAAATAGCAAACACATCTGGTATACTGTATAACTGCACCATCACCTGACAGCGCGCCGTTATCAAACAGAATGTCACAATCATGTCTCCTCCTCACGAAGACGCTCGTGTCAACAACTTCTGAGAAAGTCGGTCTTTAGGACTATTTTTACCCCAACAGCTGACAACTGCGACAACCACTTATATACCACAAACTCCCTTGAAATAAACTGTATCATAATATTTCCTACTCATAAAAAAGGTGAAGGAATCAAACATATTTACACCGCTTTAATATGTTTTCTTCCGTTTAAGTATTAAATTCTACTTTCTTTCTTATTAGAACTGTTATTCGAAGTTTATACAAGATAATGTAACACGTGATCTGATTATTATCCCGAATGAACCATCTTTCAATACATGTGAGTGATGAGTGATTCTGTTTATGAACTGGGCTTTTCTGACTGATAAACCCGTTCACACCTGCCTACCTATCTGCCTACCTACCCACCCACATACATACCTACCTACCTACCTGTCTGTGTATGTGTGGTGTGAGAGAGATAATATTGATCTAATGATCTAAACACAATGAATGACAATATATATTTGGTCCTAATAGTTACTATGATCAAAATCAATCAACCCAACCTTGAATTCTGGCCAAAACAAGTCAATCTAGACGATCCCTTGTAAATGGAAACAAAACGTGATGGTGGTAATTTGGTAGTTTGGTGAGCTTATCTGGGTCAAAATCGACTGTTCATCAAGTGCGCATGCTTTTAGGGGAGCTAATCGCAAACTTCCGGCTTTGAAAACTGCCCGAATGGCCGGCAATTTATTATAATTAGTTTGCTCAGAGAAAATGTAACTAGTCTGTGTTTTATATTCATCCAACACGCCATGAAAATTTATGATCAACACTGCAGACTATGGCTATTTACGAAAAAAAATGAAGTACCCAGCAATGCTATAATATGTTTTAATTTATTCTACTGCGTTTGGAAACTCCGGGCGTTTAGTCATGTCTTATTCAAACCCTAGTCAAGCTGTTCGTGTTTAGTTCATTTCGACTTTTTGTTCCATCAAACAACCGCAAACATTTTCAATTCTCAAAGACTTTTTTTTATTTTCTTCGAAATACTCTATCCTATCTCATATAAACAAAGCTGGCTGTTAACAAAACCTCTATCTTAATGCCAAGAAAACTAAATTGATGACAATTGACAAAACAAACAAGACAGCTGAAAATATGTATCAATGAGGAAAAACTGGAAGAAGTGGAGAGTTTTGAATATCTTGGATCACTACTAACTAATAATGAGATACAATGAGGGAAATTAAAAGGAGGACATCTATCGCTCTTCAGAAAGTAAAGCAAACTAAAGAATCTGTGGAGAGGAGCAGACAGAATTACAAAAATAAGATTTTTAAGACCATGTATCTTTCTCATCGCAACATATGTCTGTGAGACCTGGACACTTAACAAAACAGCTAAGAAACACATAAATGCCTTTGAATGTAAATGCTACAGAAGAGTTCTTCAAATATCATGGACCAAAAAAAAAAAAAACCAAATATATCCATACTACAAAAACTTAATATTGAAGAAGGCTGGCTAGTAAAGAGGATTAAACAGAGAAAACTTAAATATTTTGGACACAATTAAACGTCATGATAATCTAGAGAAGACCGTCTTGGAAGGGTACATAATGGGAAAAAGAAAGAGAGGAAGACCAAGGAAGATGGCTGCAAGACATCGTTGATGATCTGCAAATGGATGCATCAGCAGCAGGGCATCTTGCTCACAATCGAGAGGCCTACAGGAGTGCTGTTAGGGAGGCAAAATTCCGCAAGGGACATGCAAATGAATGAATGAATAACTGCTAACTTGTTTCTATCAAGCTGACTGTTAACTTGTTTCTACTAGGACATATCCGATCACTTAAGATTTTAGTACAGTCATTGGATCACAATTTATCTGAAGCATTTAACATACCGCATATTGTCTGGCACATTAATAAACCGTATGTTGTAATTTGCAGATCACAATATTATTTAACATATTTTATAGAACACTTATTATTTCGTGCAATAAACAGACAGACATTATCTAACGTATTGCATAAATCACAAATTAGGTTAACGAGCTGATCAAGCGTCACAAAAGGAGAAAAGCAGTCGATCTGGACAGATACATGACAGCCTGTACACAAAAAATGAAGAAGTTTATAGTCAATTTCTGTCTGCACACAGCATAATCAGTGACTGAAAAGACAATACGAATTTCTTTTTGCACACAACATAATGAGTGACTGAAAGACAATGCATACTTGGTACTTTTTAAAATAATAAACACATTACTTGATACTGTTTACTCAAGGAGGAGAATGCCAATCGTTACTCAAGGAGGAGAACGCCACTCTTTACTCAAGGAGGAGAACGCCACTCTTTACTCAAGGTGGAGAACGCCACTCTTTACTCAAGGAGAACGCCACCCTTTACTCAAGGTGGAGAACGCCACCCTTTACTCAAGGTGGAGAACGCCACCCTTTACTCAAGGTGGAGAACGCCACTCTTTACTCAAGGTGGAGAACGCTAATCTTGCCGAAATGAAGCAAAAAAAAAAAAAAAGCTATAAAGTCATTCTACTCCGCTTCCCGATAGCCTAATTAGACTACATATCTAACATCCACTACAAGTCTGAAAAGCTGAGCTTTTCAACGCGGTTTCCTGGAATCTTGTAGATGTAGATTAAGAACATGTCTGATAAATGAGTTTTGTGTGTTCCAGGAAGTCTGAGCTTTCTTCTTGCCTCCCACGCTTGCCATGTCGGTCTTTGATCATCCTACGGACGTGTTTACACTAGCCTAAGTGGAGCTATTCCAGTAGAAACTATAAATGTTACGTTTCCAGGCTGCAGTATTTCGCGTGATATCAAACCGTGTCCCTTCTGGCCTTTGGGCCAACACTCATTAAATGTGGCACTTCTGATATCAACTTTTAGGGAGTGGAGTCGTCCCCCCCCCCCCGACCCTTTTCTTGCCAACAAAATGTAAGTGTCTTAAGGATTCTGCTTTGGAACGGGAACTCGTGTGCTGTTTGAGATTTAAATCTCACACCTACAGCATGTAATCACGCTATGGTATCTGGGTTTTGCTCTTCGCTAACAAAGCTGTCTGACTGGCTGTAATATGGGTACTCTCTCTCTCTCTCTCTCTCTCTAGTAAAATTAGGTGGCAGTGGGAGAGAAGAAGAGGAGGAGGAAAATGAGAAAGAAGGTGGAAGGAACGTATAGGGAGAGAGAAGCTATAAGACATGAACTTCCACCTGAGTGACAAACGAATACTCTCGTAACACTGCTTCCTGTTTAAGCCAGTCCAGACTGGTAGTAGCATTACCGTACAAGGCCGCGCTGGCTGTTGACAATGGAATATTCTACCCAAGACCTGGCCAGAGTTTTGTTCTTTTTTTTTTTTCTCTTTGTTGTTTCAATAACAACAACGTTCCAGCTATCTGAAATCAGAATGATCACAACCAACTCTGAAACAAACATCATCGATTTAAGCTCAGGCAGACCGCGGACCGCACTTGACCTAGTTCTCCCGTTTCCGAATGTGGGGAATATACGAGTACTGAACGGCATACTTGAACATACTTACCTTAATACTATGAACATCCACCATTTGTTAACGTTTCCGTCTAAAACGAAGGGACGTAATACGCCACTGAATTTCCGGCAATTAATGGTCCGGCAACTCTTTTTTTGTCTAGACAAAATTATGAAAGGGTAAAGTACTGAAATTCTACGTCCGACAATGATCCTCAAAAGCATATGGGCGATGCACAAGATATAAAAGATAAAGAGTACTAAACATGATCACGTGATGGCGGAATGATGGAGTGAACCTTTTAATAGACCAAGTCTGGTTATTGCTATTATTATATGAATGCTTCGAATCAGAAGATAGTGTATTACAGTGAAGAACGGCTTTGACAGTTTAAGAAATGCAATGGATTAGTTATCCATAAAATGCTGATTGGCTGATGTTAGTAGGCAGCGTTACTGCAGTCAGGCCATTCCCATATCTGTTCCGCTGCCCGTTCCAGTAACCAATGTAAATATATGTCTGCTGACTGTCCAGCGTTAACTGTGGGTTCGTCACGAGCTCAGTCTTCTCTCATCTTCCCTCACCCTAGTTCCTTAATTCTACGAATCGGATGTAGGGGTTTTTCGCCCACTCCAGAACTTCATTCCTACAGAAGTCTGAGCATAAAGCTGATGCGAAGAAAACGATCACCAAACTGTTGATCAGGACCCTCTGCTGTTTCAAAATCCTAGTCACGGACCCCCATACTCTGGAAAAGTTTCATATATGTATGGTAGTTAAGCGCCTTACATGAAAAAGAATTTATTTTCAGAAAATGTGGATAACCTTTATTAGTAAACGCTAACTACACTTAAAAAAAAACTAATGAATTTTCATGACAATAAAGTAGTTAACAGGGAAAAAAAAGGCAGACAACAATTAACACTCCTACATATTCTGACTAACGAACAGGATGCGAAATGTGTGACAGCTAGTCAACCTAAATATGGTGGGAGAAATCGTGCCTCTTTTTATTCCCAACAATCGTTCCCACATCGTGTAAAAAAGAAAGTTCTTTCCTCCACATAGGATTCGACAAAACATCAGTTATTAAACATTTCACAGTGATAAGTTTTTTTTTTTTTTTTAAAAGGACCCTGAGTTTTTGTCACGGACCACCAACTAGGAACCACTGAGCTAAGCAATCACCGGCCAAGGCGCCAGTGCGTCTTGCAGGGCAACATATTCTCTCTACCTCTCACGGTCTGCGGCCAGCCATTGTGTTGTCCCCCGGCACTCAGTAACTAGCTGTGCAAATAATGAATTACCACAGAGACTAACATCCACCGCAAATAATGAATTACCACAGAGACTATCTAACATCAACCGCAAATAATGAATTACCACAGAGACTATCTAACATCAACCGCAAATAATGAATTACCACAGAGATTATCTAACATCAACCGCAAATAATGAATTACCACAGAGACTATCTAACATCAACCGCAAATAATGAATTACCACAGAGATTATCTAACATCAACCGCAAATAATGAATTACCACAGAGACTATCTAACATCAACCGCAAATAATGAATTACCACAGAGACTATCTAACATCCACCGCAAATAATGAATTACCACAGAGACCACCGTTAATACCTTAAGCCGTTTTTTAAAAAAAATTGTTAAATGCTTTTACAACGTCAGGGGCAGACAAGCAAGATTTATAGGACATTTCCTGAGAAGAGGAAAATCTGAACACACTATAGCAACTGGAAACATTGAGGGAAGAAGAGACAGAGGAAGAGAGAGAGAGAGAATTTACTGGAAGGGCTGTCAGTGTGGCTAGGAAGAAAGTTCCCGGCGGATCTCATAATCAACGCAAAAGACGGAATCGTGGAGAGAAATGATGGCCTACGCCACTGGGCATGGCATTTAGACAACGTCAGGGCAATGTACAATACGCCATTCTGGCAGCGTTGTTCTACAACATTCTTTCCTAGTTTCAACGGTCTGTAAGTTGCGTGTAATAAACCACCTAATCCAACAAGGCTTTGCTCTCAAGCGCGCCGAGGATAACATTTGCTGATGTATCTGTAGTAAAATAGCTAATACGGTAATGTAGTTGCTTTTTTTCCAATTTCAGAAAGTATAGTTAAATCGCCTCGTAATAAAAACGCTTCACTTGCATCTGTTCAAGTTTTTATTTATCTACACATTTCTCTCCTTACAACTAGTTTATAAAACAACGCACTGAGGCCAAGATAAAGGGATACAGAACCGGGGGAGGGCGGTTAGGTTTTTTAGACCTAAAATTAGATTCATAAATTATCTGGCTTTACAGAAGCGATTCTAAAAGTGGTTTTGTCTTTTCATCCACGGTTCAAATTAATTCCATCCTGTTACTCTCTCCCATTTCAATCTGCCTGTCTAATCCTAATTCAGTGTTAGCGTGAAAGGAGAACTCACAAAAGCAAAATGTTCCTCGATAAATACAACATCACAACAGAAAACCTAGCACTGACCTAATTTTCGAATGTTTGAAGAATTTAACAGGAACGTTCCCAACATAAAAATAGGAAAACGCGAAACAAATGTTCAGTACATGAAATCAGGAAATTGCTAACAATAACATTTTAGTACATCAAACAGAAAGAAGACCAAACTGATATCATGACTCAGTTACATGAAAGAAAACGGTGATATTATGTCTTAGTTATATGAAAGTAAACGGTGATATTATGTCTTAGTTACATGAAAGTAAACGGTGATATTATGACTCAGTTACATGAAAGCAGACAGTATATACTATAACGGAGAGTCAAAAACTAAAGACAACAAACACTTTAATACTCGTAACTGTGAGTAAATGACCATAAGTTATACCACTTCTCCACATGGTATCCTAGCAGGTCAATGCACTTCTTGTAGCGTTCCACTTCTCGGCTGCTTCCGAATCCAGGTCTGCCCCGCTTCCACAACCTCATCATCAAAAGTGAACCTGACACCGCGCAGAGCCTCACTAAGAGGACCGAAGACGCGATAATACTATGGCACCAGATCAGGGCTGTAGGGAGGAGGGGGAATAAAGAAGACATTTAAACCGCAGCCGTTGTTCTGCCTCTATCGTTGTGGCCACTGCCTGGGGGCGTGCACTGGCATGGTGCAGAAGACCAGCGTTGGTCGGTTACGCTTGTTCTTTTCTACCCATTCATAAACTTATCTACCCATTCATAAACTTTTCTACCCATCCATAACTTTTCTACCCATTCATAAACTTTTCGCTGAGTCTTGCTGTTTTCACATCCATACCGAACCAACATATTACGGTGAATTTCAGCATTTTCACTCCCTCTGCTCAAAGAAACCTCACCACTGAGTGCTGTTTAATCAATCAACAATGGTGCAGTCTCGCAGGCGGAGTGTCATGTTTCAACTAGACTAATGGCAGAGCGCTGCGCGGTGCGTTTTCGAACTACCCACCAGCCACTGCAAACGCGTTGTACTCCGTCGGCTTCTTTTCCTTGTGGTTACCGAGTAATTTTCCAACTGCCTTTTTTATATTTCTTAAAATTCTCCCTAGCATATCTTAGTTATATGAAAGGAAACAGAGATAGTGTTTCAGATACATGAAGACAGAGACACGATATTTTAATTACAAGAAAAATGAGATGCTATATTTTAGTTACATGAAAACAAAAGGTGATACCATGTTAAAAAAAAGAAAGAAAAAGCGATACTATTTCCTTATGCCTGTGCTTGTTCATTTTCATATCTGAACGTTTCGCCACGATATCACTATACTTGCTAGGATTAATACCATCTGCAGAATGGCTTCGTAAACTGCCAGAAATAATGTAGATCACTTTTCTGTCTTTCTCTCCAAGCGTCTCATCTTCTTTAGCAGCAGTGCTGAAAATTATAGATCGTTCTAATTTTGGATACCGGAGTCCGAGGCACTTTTCACGAAGTTTACGGTCCCATATTCTTCCGTCTCACGTACATGTCAGCCCAGGAGACATAGGTCTGTAGAGGCATGGCGCTTTTGTATTGGGAGTTCACTCCCACTCCTCTACAGGTGCCACACAGTCTGCATGTCTAGTGTGTGAGTGTGTCTGAAGGTAGGCGTGTGGTGGAATCATTCGATACTTTTATCGAACAGAGAGGATGGACGCACTGGCCGACGTTTACATAGCTAGAGATCAGCACAGACGAGGGTAGGGAGAAGAACAAGGGAGACAACCCAAAAATATCGGATCCAACTCAGTTATTTCAATCTCTAAAACGGGTTCCTCTGGCCTAATAGCATTTTAGACAGCCGATACAGCAACTAAGTTATTGCTAAATATACACTGTGAAGTTGTTTTTTGTTTGTTTGTTTGTTTGTTTGTTTTTAAATTCTATTTTGATAAGTTGAGTCTGCTATTACTGTCATTTACCTATTTTTTTTTCCAAAACACGGTCAGTATTTTTCTATTTTATATTACAGTACTAAACATGCTATTGTCAGTATTGCTGGTTTCTTATGCATTGCTTAATGTCGCAGCACTTTTATATTTCACCTACACAATTATTACCGTCAGTATTTTCTGTTTAATGTACAGCATTTGGTATTGTTAGTATTTTGATATTTTACGTACTGAATTATTGCTATCAGCATTTTTTCTGCTTAATGTATTAACCGCGTTCATTGTTATTATTTTTAGATTTCTCTGAAGTATTGAACGTATTACTGTCAGTCTTCTCTGACTGTTCCCCGTACCCAGGCATGCGTACAAGTACATACAGTGTAAGGTTTAATCTACATCTGTTTATAAGTAGCAATGGAGGCCCCCCCCCCCCGCCGTTTCGCCATTAATTTTTTTTATTTCATGATACAGATATTCTTATTATCTGGCACTTCATTTTCATGAATAAGAAACAAACGTGAAGCAAAAAAAATCGAAGCAACCAGAGAATACTCGAAACTGAGAGTGACATTTGAAACTGTGACAGAAAGCGCCATCTATCTTGCATAAGCTACCAGTGATAGTAACACAATTTGACAGACATATAGACTGATTGATTGATAACGACATGTCTATCCTACAAAGAGATGTGCTAATAATGTACTCAGAACCTCCCTTCCCCCCACCCCCCCCCCAAAAAAAACGAGACAGAGGTTTAAATAATGATGCACTTACTCTGCCCCCAGAGAAGAAAGTTTAAATAATGATGCACTTACTCTGCCCCAACAGAAGAAAGTTTAAATAATGATGCACTTCCTCTGTCTCCAGAAAGAAAGTTTAAATAATGATGCACTTACTCTGCCCCCAGAGAAGAAAGTTTAAATAATGATGCACTTACTCTGTCCCCAGAGAAGAAAGTTTAAATAATGATGCACTTCCTCTGTCTCCAGAGAAGAAAGTTTAAATAATGATGCACTTCCTCTGTCTCCAGAGAAGAAAGTTTAAATAATGATGCACTTCCTCTGTCCCCAGAGAAGAAAGTTTAAATAATGATGCACTTACTCTGTCTCCAGAGAAGAAAGTTTAAATAATGATGCACTTACTCTGCCCCAACAGAAGAAGAAAGTTTAAATAATGATGCACTTCCTCTGCCCCAACAGAAGAAGAAAGTTTAAATAATGATGCACTTACTCTGCCCCAACAGAAGAAGAAAGTTTAAATAATGATGCACTTACTCTGCCCCAACAGAAGAAGAAAGTTTAAATAATGATGCACTTACTCTGCCCCAACAGAAGAAGAAAGTTTAAATAATGATGCACTTACTCTGCCCCAACAGAAGAAGAAAGTTTAAATAATGATGCACTTACTCTGCCCCAACAGAAGAAGAAAGTTTAAATAATGATGCACTTACTCTGCCCCAACAGCAAAGAAAGTTTAAATAATGATGCACTTACTCTGCCCCAACAGAAGAAGAAAGTTTAAATAATGATGCACTTACTCTGCCCCCTGAGAAGAAAGTTTAAATAATGATGCACTTACTCTGTCCCCAGAGAAGAAAGTTTAAATAATGATGCACTTACTCTGTCCCCAGAGAAGAAAGTTTAAATAATGATGCACTTACTCTGCCCCCAGAGAAGAAAGTTTAAATAATGATGCACTTCCTGCCCCCAGAGAAGAAAGTTTAAATAATGATGCACTTACTCTGCCCCCAGAGAAGAAAGTTTAAATAATGATGCACTTACTGTCCCCCCCCCCCCAGGAAGAACGTTTACATAATGATGCACTTACATCCCCCAAAGAAAAAGTTTAAATAATGATATACTTACTGCCAACAGAAACAGATGTTTAAATAATGATGCACTTACTGACAATAAAAACAGATGTTTAAATAATGATGTCCTTACTGACAATAAAAACAGATGTTTAAATAACGATGCACTTACTGACAATAAAAACAGATGTTTAAATAATGATGCACTTACTGCCAACAGAAACAGATATTTAATGATGCAGTTACTGCCAACAGAAACATGTTTAAATACGATGCACTTACTGCTAACAGAAACAGATTTTAAAATAATGATGCAATTACTGCCCCCGGAGACAGATGTTTAAATAATGACGTACTGAATATAACAAAGGTTGGGGGGGGGGGAGGCGCCGCACAAAAAACAAAAGAGGAAACGCAGTAATGGCCCCAGTGACACGAACAGAAGCACGTAGACCCAGGGAACTGTCACCCGACACCCAGACGTTATAAATTCCCCCATAATATCGCCCAGCCCTAAATCTGACTACCACTGGCTCCGGCGCTGACTGACACCCAATCACTGTTCGATTTTTTGAGCGGATAAACCCTGCTCTTCAGCTTTTTACAGGGTGAGGTCCAGCGACCCAGCGATAACTTCGTGAGAAAAGCTGGGAGATACGCGTGGGGGGTAGCCAAGCCTGGCAGGTCATGAATAAGGAAAAGAATTGCAATTTTTTTTTTTTTGGGAACAATAATTAAAATATATTTGCACTAGAACTCCTGCATATTCAGTCCCTGTAATTTTCTAACAAAACGGATTCGGTAAATCAAGCCGCACTGCTATCGACTCCAGCAATCCCAGAATAATAATAATAATAATAATATTAACAATAATGATAATAATAAACTAATACTTAATAATAATTACACATAGTATTATATATGCTCTCCCCTGACTTTACGTCTTTACGGGAGTTTGATTTACGCCAAATGAGAAACAACACCAGCTTGAAACTGCCCAGATTAACTGCGCTACGGTCATACAAGAAGTTTCAAACTTAGCAAAAGAGGCTGCACTGGGTGCGGTTACGCAAGACTGACACCTAGGAATTGATTGATGCTAGGATAGGAGAAGAAAAAGAACTCTCTGATTTTGTCGAACACCTGGACGTACAGAAAAAAAAATAAAAGAGGAAGAGAAAAACCAAAGATGACCCGGAGTGTGTTGTGGTGATGAAAAAAAAAAACAAAACTGACACCCTTAAGCGACTTCTCGATAATTCATACTCTCTGACCGGGGAGCGTTTGCGAGATGGACCATGACTAGGAGCAAGGTGACTTTATTAAGGAGGAGTTTAAATAAAGACATAGCACCTCATTAAGAAATTCTTAGGGGAGGAAAAAAAAAAAAGGCACGACAGACAACTCTGGGTTCGTATTTTAGGAATATGCACGATCCCCAGCCCTAGCCTGTCGTCGGTGTACGAGTCTCACCCAGATTCGTAATCACAGAACTAAAGTTGCCGTCCTGTGACGATGTTGTACGAGATGGCACAGCAGCGCTATTTTTTTTTAAAAACCGCATCATCAAACAGAGCTGTAAATAAGTAACATATTTACTTCTCTATTTTCTATACTGAAATAAAAATATTATCCTAATTAATAAAAATTTACGTTAACATACTTTCACTGAAAAATTAAACATAAATTTTTGGACACCAGGAACCCCCATTCACTTTCTTTCTTTAATCTCTGCGAGCTGGTGTTCTTTGCAGCCGATGCTGTGAAGGTGTTACGGCACAGCATCGTATCGGCGTGGGAGCGGGTTATGGCAGCTATTTTTTTTTTCAATCCCGGAGTACAGCTAAGAAGTGAGGGGCGTCCAAGGCTTCTTTAACAGATTCCACCACCATGGGGACTATGGCGATCCCTGTCCCGTTAGCCAGGCTGAGCTGATTACTAGGGGTACCACGGAGAGGTGGGACAGGGTCTTGGTCAGCTATGGTTCGCTAAATCTGGCGCTAGCATATCTGCTATAGGTTGCCGACTGCCTAAACGAACAGTGTCTTGGCCCCAAATTCACTCCACATTATAATGGATTGATTTTATGCTGATTTCGCTTACTTTAGCAACGCACACCTGACCTACAATGGGGGCGAGTCTGTATTTGAAAAAAGAAAATAATTATTCTCTGCTGTTGGGTTCTACCCATTCGGGTTTAAGTCACTTTAATGCACAACCCGTTACAAAAACAATGGTTTAAAATTTATGACAGAAGCAAGCGTTGCCTGGAGACAAAGCAAACACCATCGTTCGTTACTGATCATCTTGGGTGACACAGACCTAATGTGATGGTACCATGTGTAAATATAATCATGGTATTAATCTTCTACAAACCACCAGCGATGTATGTGTCACTAAGAAACACAAAAATAATCAGAAACGGACGTAGCAAGAAAAGTATCAACAGTTCGCCACGTAGCTTTGGAAGAATATGAATGATGGGCATGAGTTGTAAATTAACGTGTTCCTGTGCTGGTTCGGACTGAGGTAAGCTAGTTATATGCAGGGTTACGGGACATCCTGGTTTGACTGTCCTGTCCCGTCCCTGGTTATACTCGGTCTTGATTCAAACCCGTAATACGCACATAAGGCGCTAGCATATCTGGAAGATCTGTCCTTTTATGGTCCAAATTTACTGGGATAAATTCTGTTTGTATCACCAGACCACATTCTGCTTCTCTCTCTCTCTCTCTCTCTCTCTCTCTCGCATGTCCTGGTTTTTCCAACAGACAATCCGACACGCCTGAGAATGCCAATTTACAAAAAAAAACAAAAAAAATGCGTGTACGTTCACGACCACTGCTGCAGACAGGATTGTAGGTTCGATGATGGGGCTGTCAAAATGGATACTTCGCTCCCCCTTGGATCTTGGGAATGTGAAACAAAAACCAGGAGGTGATACTGACCACTGTGTGCCGAGGGTGAAGAAAAACATTGACGCTAACATCAGATCCCTATCAAGGTGCTGACAAATAACTTTTTAACTTACCCTGACAACAGTAACTCGACGAATCAATAATGCCACGTCCAAAACTCAACTGATTAGACTGAATAACTGCTTATAATGTGTAATTTGACTGAATTACGACATCTGCTGGGAAATTACATTCAGTTACTACCTGCAAACGACAGTGTTGTTGTCATGCCTATTTCTTCTCTTTCCTAGGCCGCCTTCATATTCGTGATGGTTCTCATCCCGTGCTTCTGTGTGTTCGGATCTGTGGGGAATGTGCTCAGCCTACGCGTCCTGGTCCACCACCGCATGAGAAGCGCCACCAACATGGTCCTTGCCGCTCTCTCCGTGTCCGACCTGCTGTTCCTCCTCCACGCTCTTTATTTCTCCTGCCTCCAGCTGTACTCTCTCAGAAACCCAGTCGCAGGTGAACAACTCAGGTAACACGTTTTATCCACCTTTATCATCGACACTTTTCTCACTTAGTTCATATCTTCAAACGCACAGATGGCTACGTCGCCAGTGGCAATGTCATGAAGATCAGAGGTTCAAAACTTATCAAATCCCTTCAATCTTTAACCTAGCACTCTTTACAGCGTGGAAAATGCGTCATGTGCTCCACACTGTGGGTAGTGACTCCTGCTGAGAAGTCTGCTACTTACAACCCATCCATACTGGAGAGAAATATTGATGGTAAAGGAACAACGAACACACGGGAAGACAACGTGGTGGGACTGACAGAGACAAGCTTGGATGAGCCCACACTGAAAGAAAGAGACGGTGTAAGCCTGTGATCCATTGGTGCGAACCTTTCTACTAAAGACAGCACATGATGATGATGATGTATCTGAATACCAAGAAATCAAATAATGCCCTCTAGTTCTGCTCTGGACGTCACAACTTTACAGTGTACGAAGAAGTAGCTCCTTGCTATTAGAAAAAAACTTCGAACAAAAAATATCAGCTAAGTCACTATTAATTACTGCCTGCTAGTTTTATTTTAGTTGACTCTCTCTCTCTCTCTCTCTCTGTGAGTGGGTGGGTGGTTGGAATGGTGTTTCAATATCTGACGCAAATATGAACTATCTGTTGCTTTCTTGCAGGTCTATGACCTTTCCTGTGATAGGTTCCTACGGCAGCGTGGTGACCGCACGGATAACTACAGGCCTGACTACAATGCTCAGCCTGGAGAGACTGGTGGCCGTCTACTTCCCCATGAAAGCCAAGGCCATGTGTGGGAAGGTCATGACCATGACTTGCATTGTGGCCATCTATCTGGTGACGGCCGTGGTATTCATCCCCAACGCTCTCAAGTATCACAGTCATTATGTAACCATCAACAACCAAACCAAATACTCAGTGGGCCTCACAGACCTAGGGAAGAATGACCTCTTCTACTTCATCTACGGCAACATTCTCAACGTGCTGTTCCGCTTCATACCCCTCCTTATCCTCACTCTAGTCAACATCCTTATCGCTCTGGCCATCCGTCGAACGTGGTCGCTTCGCCGAGCCATGTCCAGCGGTGGGTCTGTCTCGTATGAGCAGAACCGCATAACCCTTATGCTCCTCACCGTCTCTCTAGTCTTCCTCGTCTGCATCTTGCCTGGCGCCATACACAGCATTCTGGATCAGGTCTACAAGCAGTATTCCAGCGATGGCCACCAGAGCAACATGTACAAAGTTGTCCGGAGCGTCATTTACTTCCTGGAGACCGTCAACTCTTCCGTAAACTTTGTCATCTACATGGCCTTTAGCACGAAGTTCTGCCGGACGTACAAGCAGATCTTCTGCTGCTCGCAACAAAGACGCGTCCCGCCTAACTCGATCAGATCCATCATCAGATTCTCCTTCCGTCCACAAAATGGATCTAGGTCAAGCATGACCAGCTACCGCGAGTTGTATTTCTTAAACCAGGTGGGCAATGGGAAAAGTCCCTCGAATACGAAAGACGCGGAACCTAATGGAAAGCCGGCATGTAAAAATGGATTTGTTGCAAATTCATCTACAATACATGAAGAAGCGGGGAAAAGGGTGTACAGAAGCAAATATTCCATAAGTGAGAGCTACAGTTGTCATAGTCACAGCCACAGCACCCAGAGTAAAGGTGAACGCTTCAGCGAACACAGTATAAACAGCGTCCATAGCAACCACAACATGGAGCCAACAGCCGCGGAGATGTACAGCTGACATGACGATTCATCACTCACACAAGATTAGCCACCAAAGCGCTGCTGAAAGCACCCTGCCACGTATTCTCCAAGAAAGCCATACATCTCTCACTAAATTCATGGCCCCGAGCCTTGGCAACATTGCCGGACTAACACAGCAGTTTCTTTACAGGGTGTATTCAAATAAGAAATAACGTTGTTTTTTTGCTTGTTGGCTACTGCAGCTGTCTCTTGACGTATCACGAAGGAAGGCACTCACGTGTAAGACTGGAGTGCGGGTACAATGTGAACATCGTAGTTAACAAAACGGAGCATTTCAAAAAAACACTGAGCAATACTCGTTTTTTTTTTCTAAATCGGTATTCTTATAAATTAAATTACTGCATTTTCGTGCCCGATTATAAACGATAATAAATACTACTGCAGATAGATAACACCCCTCTCCCTCTCTCTCCAGAAGCATGTACATAAATTACTCATGTAAGCAAAGCTTCAGAGCAGATACTACGCGATTGCGTTGTAGGTCAGTGATTCTTAAACTGTTAAACTGTCGCTCACGTTGACACGGGGGGGGGGGGGGGGGGGGGAAAGAAAAAAAGAATAATACTTTTGCTGTTATAGAAGTGATCAGAGAGAGTTAGCAATGTATCACCTGTCATATCAGTGACCAGCATAACCAATATATGTATCAGTGATAACTATCTCATATATTTTATTCCATAATACAAGCTGTCAACAGCAGAACCACTTTTCAAGAACGCCGTAAGAATCCTTCCATCCATTCATTCATGCTCTCAGAGGCTTGTCAACAAAGTTATCACTTTGCCAATATGCCTTATGTTGCCTCACATGGCAGCAACAAAACCTCTCCACTTTTCACAGTCTACAGCCAGCATATACGCTGCCCACCTGTGATGCAAGATGTCCATCTCAGCTTCAACAGTGGCCAGCTTTTTGTTTCGTCTTGTTAGCATTATTACTTATACTAACTTCTGATACTTTACATAAACTCATAGGGTTATTCAAACTATTCTGATATTACATCTGAGGATGATGTCTGTAAATATGAAATTTGAGACAGATTTCTCAAACCAGTTCTAACTGACAAGAAAAGATCAAGAACAGAGAGGAATAGAGATGTGTCGTGTCTGTAGCCGTGAGCCTCTATTGCTCGAAAATCTGCTGAATTCAGCAACTGCTAAAAGAAGAAGTAGTCCAATTTAATATTTAAGTGAACCTGAAAAAAAAAAAAAACCAAAATAATCCTTTGCACCACTGATTGGCCCCATTCAAAACTCACCATTTAATGCACAAGTATACATCAAAGGCAAGTCATAAACACAGAGCTTAAACAGACCCAAGACTCAAATAAAACTAAGCTTCAGACACATCTGACACACGTAACAGACAAAAATAAAAAAAAAAATGGACCCAACAGTGTCTTTATTGGACATTCAATTATTTCTATAATCTTCAGCACCAAATTTTCATTTACTTCTATAATCTTTTGCTTATCAAACACTGGAATGGACCTATAAACCAGGATTCTTCCATAAGAAACCATGGTTGCATAAATGTCTTTCCATGGACCTGGAAGGCTGTGTAACAACTTATGACACTAATATAAATCATGCAGCAAATAAAGGTGTATGAAAACAAAAAGAGGTGTTTTTTCCCCCACACCCCACTCATAAATATCTTAAATGCATAATGTCTACAGTATGCGAAAGAGATGGAATATCAAAAGAGAGAGAAAAATGGTGAGAGGAAGAGAAATATGTGATGACTTTGAAGCAGAATTAAAAGCAAATCCGTGTTTTTGTGGTATCAGGGATAATAATAATGTCATAACTCCTACGAGGATGAGTCAAGATAATAATAATCATGACATAACTCCTATGAGGATGAGTCAATATAATAATAATGTCATAACTCCTACGAGGATGAGTCAAGATAATAATAATGGCATAACTCTTATGAGGATGAGTCAAGATAATAATAATAATGACGTAACTCCTATGAGGATGAGTCAAGATAATAATAATGACATAACTCCTATGAGGATGAATCAAGATAATAATAATGACATAACTCTTATGACGATGAGTCAAGATAATAATAATAATGACATAACTCCTATGAGGATGAGTCAAGATAATAATAATGACATAACTCCTACAAGGATGAATCAAGATAATAATGTCATAAATCCTACGAGGATGAGTCAAACAGTAAGGACAAATCAAAGAATAAAACCATTGAAAAATATATGAAAATACTCCAGGGCGGATCAAAAAGTTGTTTCATTTATGAGCGCAAATCAAAAAGTAACTGCAATATTTCGTACAAACGTATCAATCAATCAACCAATCCCTGAAATATTGCAAGTTACTTCCAAAATTGCAGACACTTTTTTTGGGTCATCTTTGTATTTTCAATGGTTACATCCCTTGATTAGCGGTTGCCTTATGATTCATCCTATTAAAAAGTTATTTCTACATCTTACGAAGTTCTTGGTATTATCTCAAGTGCAGGCCTCACATAATAAATATTAGGGGAGATATGGCAACAAACGACAGCTACCTAGAAGTGAAAGGTTATGTTCTCATGTGACCTGTCAGGCTTTCGGGCCACTTAGCTGCTGCAGTCTGACTGCCTTCTGATGGAATTCTTACAGGAATTAATGGGAAAAAAATCATGATAAAATTGTAAAGAATCTGAGAAAGCAAAGATACAAAGTCAAGCCAGAAAACTGTCAGATGAAAGAGGAAAATTCATTCATTCATTCATTTGCATGTCCCTTGCGGAACTTTGCCTCCCAAACAGCACTCCTGTAGGCCTCTCGGTTGTGAGCAAGATGGCCTGCTGCTGTTGCATCCATTTCCAGATCGTCAATGATGTCTTGCAGCCATCTTCGTCTTGGTCTTCCTCTTTTTCTTTTTCCCATTATGTATCCTTCCAATACGGTCTTCTCTAAGTTATCATGACGTTTAATGTGTCCAAAATATTTCAGTTTTCTCTCTTTAATCCTCTTCACTAGCCAGCCTTCTTCAATATTAAGCTCTTATAGTATAGATATATTTGTTCTTTTTTGTGTCCACGATATTTGGAGAACTCTTCTGTAGCATTTACATTCAAAGGCATTTATGTGTTTCTCAGCTGTTTTCAAGAGGAAAATGAAAGCTGTAAATACCACAAAGCACTAAAAAGCTAAAGAAACAAAAAGTCATAATAAAATGACTCAAAAACTAGCACCCACAAGCAGTTAAAAAAAAGTGACATAAAAAATGTGAAAAGATGAGATGAGCAACTGACATGAATACTGTTGTCATGATAGATATCTTGTCACTAGAGATCGGATATAAAGGACACAATTTGCTTAATCAGATTACATCGATGAATATTAATATTCATTAAGGCTTAAGATCAGGAACATGTGCTTTCAAACAATAGCTAAATGAATTTGTAATCAATCTTATCTATCACATACTGGATTGTGAATAAACTTATCTGCCACTCCTTTGTTATGTCAATCCTTTCTTCCTCTTCAGCTGTCCAAGCCTTTAACTCTTTCTGTGCCGCAGGATGAAACGCGGACGTTCATTTGGGTGCCGAAATAAAACCATGGGTCTTAATATGTTTATGGGGTATAGTTGTAAAATGGAATGGAAAACAGTATTTACATGTACTTCCGTGTACTTATTATGTTTCAAAATATAACTAAATGTATGAAAATTTCATAAATGCAGAGATTTTTAGAAAAAAAGAAGTAATGTGATGTTTTTAGACAATGATTATGCCCAGCTCACCATCGGCTGGGTCTAGATCTGCACTACTTACCAACTGAGATGTCTAGCTCTACTTGTCGATCTCGTATTGTGATTTTATGTTGCATTCTCACTAAATTAATGTCTGAAATAACCTCCTAACTACTTCTCCAGTCGTCTAATATGTCTAGATCTACTTGAGATACATTAAAGAGCAGTGGGGTGGTCACAGGCCATGTCCATACCCCTACCTACATCATCAAAAATTGAAAATTTTCAACGTTTCTCTTCCTTTTTCTTGATCGGCATTGCTCGTAACTAAGCACTCTTTCACCATTTTGAAAAGTGTCACCGGAAACACGGACGAAATATGTACAATCTAAATGTTACACCGGTTGTTTTATCGAAACAAACCAAGAGTCGCTATATCGACCCTACGTACAAATCGGGAAACTGGAAAGTTTGCTACAGCGACCCAAGACACAGAAAGAGTTAAGGTTCATTGCTGCAGACAAAGTTTGCCTCCATTCCTCTTTATTTCTAATTTTCTCTCTCCAGTTGGTGACACCAATTTCCTTTTGTTATGTCACTCCTTCAATATGATATTTACATCACTCTATCATGTCACTACTCTGATCCACATCATCAGCAACCATCTAACCATTAAGTGGACAAGTAACTAACCACCTAGCAACATACAATTTCCTCAAGTGTATGTGCCAGTAAATGGAGACAAGTGAAGTGAACTGTTGGTTAAATGAATAAAGCACTTTCTAAACAAATTCTGAATATAAACAGAGTGTTCGTGACAGGTTTGGATATGAATGTATTCAATATTGTTTCCACAAATTCTGGAAACAAAACTGAATTCATAATATATGATGCTGACAACTGTTAATAAAAGAAGAAAAAGAAAAAAGGTACTCACATATTTGCTCAAAAATGATCGGTTGTCTCCATCTTGGTTCTTCAGCTTCTCTTGCTCATCGCGTTTCATCTTTTCAATATATGTCTGCGTGTCAGGTCTGGTTAAAACCAATTGTATAGAAATTTTGGTGATATTTATAGCTAGCAGTCTTAGGTGTCAATAGTAAGAGTAAAAGGATGTTCGCCTGTAAGTTTAATGTGAAAATTGAAAGAAAAATTCTGGGAGATGGCTTACCTATGAATTTTTGTTGAAATTAAGAGTTAAATTCTATGAGATTATTTGTCATTGAGTTTTATGTTAAAATTATAAGGAAAAGTCTTGTAAGTTTTGAATGAGAGTTGAGATGTCCTATTACAGCATGTTCATCATCAATCAAGCTAGTCAAGGCTTGACTTCTGACTTTTTCAATCCCTGGGTTTTCGAGTTTTCACTCATTTTTTCCCCCTACTGGAATAAATGAGTCTTCTTCAGCTACTCTATGTCTGTGTACAGAATGTCAATGATAGGAGTTTTGTGGTATCAAGTTCTTCAATGCACTGCAGTCCAGCAGCTCGTGTTTCAGTTTCTTCTTCTGCTGCAAAGTATACAGTATAGTATGTAGTCTGCAGTCACCCCATATAAGTGCATTTTAAGGGTGGTGTGTTTTGTGAGCAACCTGAACATTGTGCACTGATTTCTATGACATAAGCTTTTTAATGTTGTCTCCAGAGTTGGGCTTTGGCAGGTACGCATTTAGGGATCTTCCAGTTGGTTTGCTGCCCCTGGTGTCCATCCACTACTGTGTGCAATCTACTGCGTATCAATATTTTTAGCTGTTCTCGTGTTGGAGAGGATGTGAGGTTGTGGCATGGCAGCTCCACTCTCTGCCAGCACAGTCAATGCCTCTGATATCCACGTACCATGGTATCTGCTGTAGGAGGCAAGTATGTTTACTGAACTCAGTATGTTGGTTGTTATGTGATCAGCTGTTGGTATCCAATTTTCAAGGGCTTGGAGAGCAGATCAGGAGTATGTGAAGATAACAAGGTTTTTTTTTTTTGGGGGGGGGGGGTGTCTGGCATGTTTTTGTATTTGGTGGTGATGGCTGTCAGAACTGCTAATATAGCTTGCATCTCTGCACCATAACTGGAGCAGTGAGATCCACACGAAGCAGAAATATACTTTGTTGTCTTGTCTGGAAACATTATGAGTACTCCATATCTTGTTATGTTCTCTTTTTGAGAACACTGAATCATTACTGTATGCATGGATCCCTGGAACAGGTTGCTATGGTCTCCAGTAAACACAACTTTAAGATGTTGAGATCTGATTATCTGTTCTAGTGAACAGATAATCAGATCTCAACATCTTAAAGTTGGGGCTAAGTTCAGGGAGGTGTGCATTTTGGGTCTGATGGGATATCTGGCACTTTTGCAAGTTCTTCTCTTTCTTTGGTCAAGATCCTAACATAACTCCAGCTAGTGCTTATGGATGTTGTGAACTGATGAAACATCAGTCTTGTGTAATGGCCATCAAGCAACCTTTTTAGCAGATTATCTCAATCCCACTTTATTTCTCAACAATAAGACACTGTTACATCGCTGATATTACCAACAAGCCCCTAACATAGTCGGTCCCACTAACAACAAAACATGTTAGTGTTGCAAAGTCCAGTTTCTCTGTGATTGCATCTTATATCTTCATGATTAGACATCCTCTCCTCCTGGCCAAACAGTAATCAGCTCAAACAGTACTTACTCAGAAAAATTATTTTCACATTAAAATCTGGCTGAACTACTACACAAACAATAGCAGAAAAAATTACTGCATTTATAATTCAAGCCTATATCCCACTGAAGACAAATGTCTTTTAAAGGACATTTTAATATCTCCTGTGATATACACACAAATGTCATGATAACAAGAACAGTAATTAAATCTAAGGAAGGGACATAATTAAGAATAAAGTTATCCAGCATACTTACGTGGGACCTGCTACAGTAGATGAAACTTCCACCGATGTCTTCCATGTTGTCAAATTTGCATCTGGTATATCTAGTCCCACACAAGCCGGCACATTTGCACGGATGCTAACTCCAAGCACCTCACCAGACTGATCAAAGTTAACAGTAATTTCATCCTGCAGTCCTGATTCTAAAACAGCACACTGAAAGAAACAATCAAAACATTTAACATTACAGTCCTGATTCCAGGGCAGAACACTGAAAGAAACAGTCAAACATCTTACACTGCAGCCCTAATTCTAAAACAGCATACTGAAAGAAACAGTCAAAACATCTTACACTGCAGCCCTAATTCTAAAACAGCACACTGAATGAAACAATCAAAACATTTAACATTACAGTCCTGATTCTAAAACAGCACACTGAAAGAGACAATCAAAACATTTAACATTACAGTCCTGATTCCAGGGCAGAACACTGAAAGAAACAGCCAAAACATCTTACACTGCAGCCCTAATTCTAAAACAGCATACTGAAAGAAGCAGTCAAAACATCTAACAGTATAGTCCCGATTCCAAAATATCACACTTAAAGAAACAGTCAAAACATCCAACTTTGCAGTCCTGATTCCAAAACAATGTACTGATAACAAAAAAAGTCAAAATATCTAACAAAATAACTGAACACAAGAGTGAAATTAATATAAAGCTGTTAAAAACTCACAAACAAAGCCAATTCAAAATTAACTATCATCTGCATAATCTATAATGTTCTGCCAACACAAATATGATACACAATTGGACATTTAAATATGATAAGTCTTGTAAGAAAAAGAACTTTCACAATGAAAACCTGAAAATCACTGGGATCATTCCCTCTTCTTTCTCTGTTGATCACTGATGTCTGTATGTATAAATTTCTTTCTTGAATGAACTTCCCTGTCTTCTAAATGCCATTCCCAGAATATACAGAACTCAGTTTCCTAACCTGTATGACATCATTTACAGTCCACAAAATGCAAGAGAGGACTCTTGCTCCAGTTTCAGTGCATGTGACCGCAAAGTTAATCTGCATCTGTTCTGTGGCGTTAAAATTATGACTTCTTGTCTTTTCAGTAGAAGTAAGCATTCTATTTTATATACAGCTTAATTTGGATTTTTATCCGATTTTCTTTCATAATGTCATAACAAATGCATTCAGTCAGTACTGCCCTCTTTAGGCTAGGTTGTCTACTGGCATCGATGGGAAGGACTGACTCCCCTTGGAAACTTGAGCCATTCGATTTTTCTACAGTTTACTGTGCCAATTTTGAAGCCACCTGCCCCCCCCCCCCCCAAAAAAAAAGAACAACCACATGGCTTGGTTATTAACTAGGTACAAATCTTCTGCCCCAGCTCATTTGAGGACAGGAAGAACACTTCTATTAGAACCTGTTGCCCCCATTACTTAATTATGCAGAAATCAGCAGACACTGGTAACGTAGGTAAAATTCCCATTTCCATGCCATTAAGGCATATTGGAGGTATAGTGTTAAGCAGTATTTCCAAGACCTTTGGCACATGACAGTGTGATGTGGTCACACCTGCCTGCAGTTACCTTCCCATATTTCTCTGTTACTCATTTTCAGAGGCTGGGAGGACCCCAGGACCATTTTGGTGGGGTGGTACCTGAAAAAAAGTCCCCACTGCTGGGACTTGAACCTGGTACCACCAGATTAGTTGATTAAGCACCTAATCACTCGGGCAACCAGGACACACTCGAGTCCACAAAAAAAAAAAAAGAATCCTATATTTTATGAGCTTAAACACTGCTTTCACTGCAGCAGCACTGACATTAAAAAAAAAACAAACAAGAAATCTTGAAAGAACTTACAGCTTTTGTAGCAGACGACACATAGACTGTTCCAGAATCACCAGAGCCTTTCACTGGAATTCTTATTCTGTATAAGCCATCATTTCTGGCGGATAACTAAATGAATTAGACAAATTACAAAATTACAATTAGTGACCCATACAACAAGCTCTAAGCAGCTTTGAGTAATAAACTATATAACAACACAATATCAAACAACAAACCACAATCTTCAGGCTACGAACTGGACAGTGTAGGCTGAATGCCCATTTCCACAAGATAAAGGCTGCACCAACACCTCAATGCATGTGCCAAGACAGCCCCCAGACTCCTGAACACATACTACAGACCTGCACTATGTACAGAGACCTCAGAGTCCAGGTTTGACAAAAACAGTTAAGACAAAATCATGGAGGAGAAAATGGGGATCCTACGAAGACCGCCTGCTAACAGCAGGATTCACAGAGGCAATCTGGCTCCATGTTGAGAAAGTTGAGAATACGAGTAGAAAAAAGAAGACAACATAACATAACAACAGTGCATGATATATTTTGGAATTTGGTTGAGCATACAGATTATTCTGTATATAAACATAGACCACAATCTACAAATGCAAATCTGAGGAAACAACTACTACCACACAAGAGTTTTAAAAACAAACAAACAAAAACAAACTATGCTGCTAACTGTAATAAATCTGCAAGGAATTAGACTGCAATAAGGTTTAATTAACGTTCATTCTCACATGAACACAACAAAATGAGCCACCGATAGACAGCAAACAATGAGCCAGATTGAATTCTGCCTTCGATACTCATTTTGTATATTCTACTCCTAGTAAAATTCTGGGGAGATTTTTTTTTTTTTAATTTTTCTTTTATTTTCTTAACATGACTGAAGTGATAAACTGAAAAACTTACTCTAAGCTGCTGAATTTCATCTCTTGCTAAAGATGAAACTGGTGAAAAATGTGCTTTGCCACTTTTCAAAGACTGAACACTGACTGTACCACGCTTAACAAACTGTAATGCAGGACCTAGAATCATGAATAAAGTCAGCATTTACAATTTTGCTGGGGTAACAGAAGAAATGAGTTAAAACAGCATTCCAAAGGAGTTAAAACACTGAGTTAAAACAGCATTCCAAAGGAGTTAAAAATAATCTTCCAAGAAATAAACATAAGCAACATGTTACAGGCTAAGAATACTAAATTCTTTGGCATCTATGATCTCTATTGATAGAAATGCACATGGACAAATGACCGATACCAGAATGCAGGATCAGTTCTATCACAGCAAATTCTTGACTTCCCATTCAAAGGATGTCGGTTTCAGACCTGCTACTGCTAACCTCCATATATTTTGGCTGTAAAACAGGCCTGTCAGGCAGATTTGTGTCACGGACACTGCTTCTGAAAATGTCTGCCGGCACGGTGAAGAATACACCAGCAGCCTTTATGAAAAACCGGCACGGTGAAGAATTCACCAGCAGCCTTTATGACCTGCCAACTATTATTTTCTTACTCTTCCTTCCTAAACATCTGGGGGTGAGGGGTGGGCACATTTGTTTTTTAATCTCTGTTTTTTTTAAATTGTGTATGTCATGCCATGCAGCAGTTTCACAGCAATGATCAGGAAAAGAAGATGCACATATGTGGGCCATGTGACGAGAAGAAGTAGTCAAAGAATCACAAAGCAAACCATCACATGGGAAACATTTGGAAAAAGGAAAAAGAGCCCAACCTCGAGAGACCTAAAGAAAATACTGACAAAAGATACCAAAATGGTATGTGACGTCTTGAAAGCACAGGAAGGATGCCAGATGTCACAGCCACAGTTGTAGTGATACAACTGTCTTTATTCTGTATCTAAAAGTAGAGGGGACTCCTCAGCTTCAGACTACCATTGCTTTCCTTAACTTAACGTGAAGATTTCAGCTTCAGACATTGTACATTAATACCACTAGATCTCTATTGAAAATACCTCTTATACACAGATTCTTCTAATTTTTTATCTCGTACAGTTTTCATGTGTTTTCAAATCCCAACGCAGTACCATAATTTGAGCGTCAACACTGTAATTTAAAGAAAACTCCAATTTGGCCTTTAATTTATCTCTCTCTCTCTCTCTCTCTGAACCTTAAGTGCCCAGGGCACATGGGGCTTCCGCAAGGGTTTTCCACAAATGCCTGTCCCTCACCTTTTTTTCTGCTCTTGTCCAGGTGACCCCTCTTTGATTTATGGATACCAGAAACTATTTTTTAATGCCATAAATTTCACAAACACATGCTACTGAGATGCCTGGTTCTAACTTATCAGTTAGCTCTAATTTCTGTGTCACATTTAAGTTTGCGTGCTCTCTTATAACTCCTCTATCACTTGATGCACTTAGGGTACATAATGGGAAAAAAGAAAGAGAGGAAGACCAAGGTGAAGATGGCTGCAAGACATCGTTGATAATCTGCAAATGGATGCATCAGCAGCAGGGCATCTTGCTTACAACTGAGGGGCCGAGAGCTGTTTGGGAGGCAAAGTTCCGCAAGGGACGTGCAAATGTCTGACTGACTGATTGATCACTTGATGCCATTTTGAGTTGTAAGGATTGCAAAATTATTTAATAAATAAAGTCGCAATTCAGAAACCACAGAAACATTCTTCATACAACTTGAGGCAGGCTGAGACTGAAACAAGTCTACCCTATGCCATCCAAAAAAAAAGTGTGATATGATATCTTATTTATTTATTTCATTATTTTTAAACTGTCCAGTCTGTTAAATATGAAATGTGACATATCAGGGTATGTTAAACTGAGGATTTACTGTATCATCAAGTAGACACTGGTATATAGAAACTATGCGCTAAACCATGCAAATTTAGAGAACATAAAAACCAGTAAGATAAAAAAAAAATAATAATAATAACTGAACTTATAATTTATTGCAAGAAAATTTGAAAAACTACCAAATAACACCTCTGGATCCCTAATATTCAAGTGAAAAAAAAACACTGAAAAACTGATAAACTTACTAGAACTAAAAGAATGCTCCAAAGTAAGTGTTCGAGAACCTTCAAATTCCTCATCAGATGTCTGGAAGGATAAAAATAACAGTTTATGGTTTATGTGCACTTTTAATATCTTGAAGAGTAAAACATGTCAGCAGATGACAATGAATGAATGGAACTAAACTTTGGGGGGGGGGGGGGGAGAAGAGAATACAAATAAATTTATTAAATGTTAAAACCAGCAAGAAAAAAAAAGACAACACTGCTGCTGGAAACCTATATAGCTGGCACCTGAACAAAAGAGGCCAACTAAAGACAACTTTAGAGATGACAACAGATGAACCTGTCAGGCAGAACCTGAAACTGTAAGAAAGACAAAACAGAAGAAAGAGAAACAGAAAGGAGATTAAACTGGAGAAGTTTAAGGCTATGACTGGAGAAAGTTTTTGGTCAGAATGACATCTTCTCTGAATCACCCCTATTAGCATACAAGCATGAGCCAAATCTCAAGGACATCATTGCCCACGCCACTTAAAGCAGAACCTTATATATTTTCTATAAGAGTGAATCCCGCAATGTAATATATATGTCATCATATGCAAAAGATGCAGGATAACTTATATTGGTGAAACTGGCCTCAGCCTAGGGGACCACATATAGAAACATCTGTACGATATCACCCAGCATGCTTCGAAACCAGTCCCTAATCATTTCAGTGACACCAACCATAGAGGCAAATCTGATTTTCTGGTAACAGCCATCAAATAATGTCACACAGATGACACAAGCCGCCTATCGCTTAAGAACGCTACTTTCAGGACTATGGGACACTGGAACCACATGGTTTGAACTCATTATTCAGCTACACATAATCTTCCACAATCTTACTCATTCTCACTTGTTGCACATGGTTTAGTACCCTCATGCATCATTACATCACTACTCCTCCATTATCATTCCTTTCACCTTCTCCTAAATAGATTACCACCCCTTCCTTACCATCATCTCCTATCGTACATCACAAACCCCTATCCATTCATTACATCATCTGCTATCAAACATCATATCATCATCATCACTATCATCGCCTTTCATTCCCTTAAGAGTATCGGCCATGGATAAAGGCTTTCCAGTCATCCCAGTTCTTGGAATAATTCTCTACTCCTTCTATATGCATCCCTTGTCTCTTAACATTTTCTACACTCAACCATGCAAAATTTTTGCACCTTTCAGAATGAACCCTTTGTTTCCAAAGTAACCGGTGCATTCTGTTTATGCTCCCGGCAATATACAAGCGATCGTAATTCAGTAAGGTTCCAAGACCTCGGATAAGTCATTAATTTTTTTCATTTTTTTATTATTTAAATAATAAAGATGTTCCTACTTTTTTCCTAGTTTATGCATGAAGGAATTCTGCAACTTTGCAATGGTTGAATGCCAACGGATTCTAGGATAAGGAAAAAACAGATGGCTTTCACTAATGCTAGCAGTGGAGAGAATCATTAAGCTCTTTCCTGCGTTGAAATCCTATTTTTTGTTTCAACAGATGTGCCATACGTAATGCAAACTTTCTTCGAAAATCCATATGCTGAGTTGTGGCTCTTCTTTATTAACAATATTTCTGCCATTTTTCATGCTGCTGTCCTAAAAATTGAGGAACAAACAATTTCAGCAATGGAAGTGTCAGCTGCAGTTGATGATCTCCTCAAAAATGCAAGGACAAGAGCAGAACCAACTTTGTTCCAAACGGGGTGAAAATCTAGATTTCGCATTTAGAAAATGAGGGCCTTGTCGGAAAAACAGATGTGATGAATATTATCACCAATTTCTATGACGATTATGTTGAGTATCTACAGGAAAGAGCGATATATTTGAGCGTCTTCAGTTGGGTGGCTTCGAGACATCCACCTTCTTGGGAAAATGCTTACATAAGCCTAAACCTCTTTGATTCAGAATTTCCAGATCTTGAAATCAATGATAACGAACTGTTTGATGAAATCGATGACAATAAACTGTTTGATGAAATCAACAATGTTTGTAGATTTGCTCCAGCAGAAAAAATGTCAGACTGGAACTCCAAACAAGCAAAAACTGATATCCGGTGGGTGGAAGTGTTTTCCCATTTCCAAGCTACCTCTGTTGCATGTGTTGAATTACAAAAAAATTATCGAATTTATTCTCTGTTTGTCTGGGACTAATGCACCCACTGAAAGAATCTTTTCATATGTGAATACGATATGGACAAGCCTGAAAACACAGCATTACGTTCAAACACTAAAAGATACTTATAGTTAAATGCAATTCTGAGGGCACCGGAAACCCATGCCAGAAGCTTCACGACATGCTTGTGCAGTTCCCAGGTCTACTAATAAAAATACATTCCTCACAGTAATATTGCGCTGCAACTTCAGGAGCCAGTACCAAGTACACCATCTGCTGCAGAGCAGTTGTAATGACTACTAATTACTGTCAGTGTGACAATAAGGTACGACTCCTTTATACTGAGTTTTTAAAATTTTTTATGTGAACTTTAAAACAAAACACTAGCTATGGGCATAAAAATTGCTGAAGCATGCATACAATTTTTAAGACTTTCTGAGTTTTGAGTTTGACCTATATAGACAGCAACGGTTAAAGAGCAAAATTTTGCTTTGGTGGGTGGGTGGGGGGGGGGGGGGGGGGGTCCTGCTATGATCTGAGAAAAATATGATCACTTTACTCTAAAGACCAAACTCACTGAAGCTGACATCCTTGCAAGACAACGAGATGTTAAGTGGATATAAAGGACATGTCACATGAAAGTGACACTGAATGTTTCGTTCAAAAGTAAGTCCATTAATGACACGGAAATCTGTATTGGTAAAGTCATTATTAATAATGCCATGGTGCTTCTGCAAGAGACACAAACGATATTACTTAAGGGAGTGACAGATTAATGGCATTAAATACATCTATTAGAACTCTGCAATTACTCAGTACTGTAAATCAATCTTATCTTATCTTATATCTTATATCCTTCCCATGCCGTTAGACGTCACATAGGGCTTGCAAAGTTGTTCGCCAATTTTTCCTGTCTTCGGCGAGTCTTTCAACCTCATCAAAGGATGTTATGCCTGTTAACTTGGCCTCTCTTAATAATGTCCTCTTTAGAGTTTCACGCGGTCTGCCCCTTTTTCTTCGGCCTGTTGTGTTCCACTTGATAGCTTGTTTTGGGATTCTCTGATCATTTCTTCTCATCAAGTGACCAACATATGTCCATCTCCTTTTCCTGATCACCCGTGAGACTGGTTGTTGTTCAGTCATCTGTCTTATCTCTGCATTGTTCTTGAATTCATTCCACTTGATGCCGAGTATTTTCCTTAGGCATTTGTTTTCAAAAGAGTCTAATTTCTTTTCTATTTCTTTAGTTGTTTTCCAGCTTTCGCATGCATAAATGAGGGTGGATATTACATTTGAATTGAATAGTCTTAACTTGGTTTTTGTGCTTACAACTTTTGAATCAATAGTCTTCGCAATAAAAAAAAAGAGTAAAATGCTTCACAGCAAGTGCTGTGGCGTGAGATTTTAGGGCATAATCACAAAAACAGCATGCAATAAAAATACAGATGGTTTTTACCGTGGTCCCTGCTACGAGTGCAGCCCAAACAAACGCTAAACACCTGAGGCCAATTAGTACGTTCATGGAGGTCGCCATTTTGTTTCCGAAGACAAGACCCAAAGGTTTGTGGGTAAGATAACCAATCTATAGATCCAATCACAACTGGTGTTACATTTTGAAACTTATAAAAGCCAATAAAACACTATGTTTTATTAACACTAGGGTACCATTGTTTGGTCATGGAGAAGAGATGAAAAGGCGTGAGAGCCGCAGTTTGAACACACGCATCCCGTGTTCTTCACCAGTCAACCTCTCACTATGGAAATTGACATTCAGGACGAACTGACCCGAGATGGCATTATCTTCTACTCTGTTCTATATTCCACTGTAACCGTAGCGTTTGCAATAGCCGTTTTAACAAAATTTCTCAGCAATGAATTTCGATTCGGCTTCAGATCATTCCTGACTTTAATTACTTTGTTTCTGGGCGAGCCACTTTGTCAGTTTTTGGTGAAGGGACCAAGTGGTTTGTTTGTTTTTACATTGGGATGCTTGATCATTTATTCCATTTTGCCGCCCAGCCACCTGCCGGCACAAAACAAAGCGGTGCTGATTACAGGTATGCAACTTATAACTTGATTTTCAGTTAATATATTTTAGAAATCAGTTGAACTTAGCAGTGGTCGGCTTGTGTACAAACTAATCTTTATCTTACTTACTTAGCTGAGGTCGCTTGAAGAGAGTAGTGGTTAACAGTCGTTTGTCATGACGAAGGCCGGTCGTTCCATTCTCGAGGAAGGTCCCCCAGTGTTGTAAATTAGAGAACATACCTTAGAGAACATACACAAAATTTAAAATGTAAATGGTAAATTGTAGAAATATTTTATGAACCTGGTGTAGCTGGCAAGGAAAGTTTTTGACAACGCTGAGGAGGGTATTAAAGGGCTCATTAAGTTAAAGTCATTGCCCTGACCTAGTGAAGAAATGATTGAACAAAACAGGCAAGCGTTTAATGAGAGTACCATAGAAGTATCAAATTCTAGGGCAGTAAAGGTGGCCAGGCTTGAATACATCACCTTCTAGGCTGTCCATGGATGTAGTGACTTTCATGGTAACAGGATATCACTATTTTACCTACCTCATCATCTTCATCTTGTGCCAACTGCACATGAAAGTTTGGTGTAAGCCCTTATATTTCCATTTATCTCTTGAAGTTGTCTGCCCATTGTTATTTGTAATCCCTATTCTGCTTTCTCTTCAGTTTTTCCCTCAAGTATTGCCATTGTAGTATTAGTCCTTGTTATGGCCAGAATGTTTTACATACCTGATTCTAATGTTTCTCAGTATTTCTCTCCTCAGTTTCAGTTGATCTGATACCTTATTGTTTTCTTTTGTGTTTCCAGAGTGAAAAGGATGACAGCTGCGTTCCTTTTATCTTCACTCCCTCTGCCACTTTGTAAAACTACACCATACACCTCTATCTAATTTTATTGTTTCCATCCCATTTTTCTGTATATCAAGATTTCAAAGGCCACAGTTTTCTTTTTCCATTGTCTTATCTATTGCACATGTCTCTACATTGGAGAGGGGTATGAAATATGCATCTTCTTCTTCATATACATTTAGCGGTGATGTGTGGTACCCTGATTTGTGTGATGCACCTTCTGGCAGGGTACCTCTGACTTCAGCACCTTTCCTTGCTAGGGCAGACTGTGGTCTTGCTCAGACTGCCATGAAGACAGTAATGTAGGCTGGCCTGTTTTGTTTTCCAGCCTCTGGTGGCTGTACTTAAGTCCCTTCTCCACATCAGGCCCAATGGCTCATGAGACAGTTCCACAGAGACACTCCAACTTTGGGATGAGGAATCCAGTGAGTGATTCAGTGATATGCAGTCCCTGCCACCTATAGTCTGCTGGCTCTGTTTTGTTTACCTCATACTGGTAGCCATTGTTGCAGATAAGGCTTGTCATGTCCTGGATTCATTGGTTTCACATCAGATTTTCCTCATCCCTGCCAATGATTTCCATGTCCCTATCCGTCCACCATCCTGGTATTATAATTAGTGTTGATTGCTACAGAAGTAGGCCAGAGTTTTTAAGCAATCAGATCTATGTTAACATAAGCATGTTCTTAACACAGTTATTCCCAGGAAAGGAATATGTGTGTTATTTGATAGTTCATCTGCAGTTGCTATATTTCTTTGGAATATTTTTGCTACTTTTATTCTGTTGAAGATTCATTTAACCATTCTGCAAATTTCACGTTTCTTACCTAGAAATGTTTCACTTGTTCTAGTGTTTCACATGTTAAAAAAGGTTTTATTCTTCCCTATTGATTGCCATGACTGTTTCTCTGATACTGATTTCCAGTTTATGTAACTTGGATTTTGTTGTTACTTGTTATAATATTCTGGAAATCTTCTGGACTTTCTCCATTGATATCTGTGTTATCACCATATCTGAAATTGTTATTCCATCATAATTAATGAAGGTATTTCACAAATGTCTCTGTACAAAAGTTTAACAGGAAAGGAAACAACACACTTCCGACTCCTCACTTTATATCAGTGGTTCACCATCTGTAATTATTATTTTTCTTCAGCCTCCCTGGAACTGTGAGCTAATGTTCTTTTGCAGTTGATGTGGTGAAGATGTTGAGACACAGCATTGTGCTGGTTTGAGTGCAGGTTATAGCAGCTGTTTTTTTTTTCAATCTTAAAAGCAAGTGGTGTGCAGTACTTCTTTAATAGACTCCACCACCATGAGAACTATGGGAATCCCAGCCCAGTTAGCCAGGTTAGGCCTGTTACTAGGGTACCAAAAGAGAGAAGATATAAGGTGTTTTTCAGCTAATGTTTACCAACCCTGATGTTAAGACAATGTCTTTACACTAAACTGTAATATGGTATGTGTTGTGGTTGATAAATAGTAATTAGAAAATATACTAGAATTGTTCCTTGAAAAAATTTTAATTATTCCTCCTATTTTAGTTCCTCAGCAACTGAAGTTGCAGCTGTAGCTGAAGTTCCTGTCATTTCTGCAGCTGACTGTTGAAGCTGACATCTCTGACATTTTTTCTTAAAGAATGCATCTGACTTCATGTGGGATGACAGATCTTGCATACTAAATGTTATGATAGCAAGACAGTTGATGATTTATGAGTCATGTTACCTAAGAGGATCATGGAGGTGATCTTTACAGAATGCTTAGTAATGCATCAGGGAAAGTAAAAACATACCCAAAATTCTTTGTTACTAAACTTTTTTTTCCTTATATCTTTTTCTATGGTACTCTTATTAAATTCTTGCCTGTTTTGTTCAGTCATTTCTTCACTAGATCAGGGCGATGACTTTAACTTAAGAAGCCCTTTAACACCCTTCTCAGCATTGTCAAAAACGTTCCTTGCCAGCTACACCAGGTACATAAAATATTTCTATGATTTACCATTTACATTTTTAATTCAGTGTGTGTTCTCTAAGGTTATAATTTGCAACACTTTATTGTAATCAGTAATGGCTACTCAGCTATGTAAAATATCTCTCTCTCTCTTTGTCTAGGTCCTTGCTGACGGACATAGGTTATCATGTCCTTCTATGACCCTTGATCCATTATGCATCTCAACAGGCTTGTCACTGAGCATTTCTTAAGTGCAATGATGATGATCCAAACCATAAACCATAATTTCTGTTTAATTTTATTTATACATTTTAAAATATTTTTTGTAAGTTTATTTATAAATGTTTAATTTTTTTATTGAGTTCAGATGTAATTATGTTAATAAAGTCATTAATAAAATATAAATGTGTTCATAAAATAATATTATGGTAAAGTAACTTGAAGCCCACCTAGTATATTTATGTCAATTTAACTGTTAACATTTGATTATGAATTTAAATACATAAGAGAAATAATATCAGTAGGGACGTGTGTGGGAATTCCAGTTCAAATAACATTAATTGTGAATTTTTTTCAACATGTAGTGAAATTTATGTAACTAATTTGTCATCTGCAATATTCAAGCAGCAAATATGTGGCATTCCTTATATAGATCATTTGGTCCAATAACCTGGCAGTACTGGGTTCAAGTCCCAACAGTGGGGACTTTTTTCTGATACCACCACATCAGAAAGGCCCCAGGGTCCACCCAGCCTCTGGTACCAGAGAATTCTGAGGAGGTAAATGCAACCGGGGGACCGGCTAGTGTAGTGGTTAGAGCACTCATCTAGCAACTGAATGGTCAAGGGTTCAAATCCCCAGCTGAGCAATACGGCCCCGAGGTCAGCTCAGCCTCGTAAAATGGATACCAGAGAAAATCTGGTAAGGAAAGGCAGTGAGGAAAGGAACTAGCCACCCTACCTCATTCGCTGATGGCCCAGCATAATGAGGTCTCTAACGCTTCATCCCCTAAGGCATTTGCTATGGGACTATCTATCTTTAACAGAAAGACATTTTGGACAGATATTGAAGAAGTCAATCAATTTGCATACCTTGGCAGCTACATAGACCAGGATGGTGACACTAGAAAGGAAGTTAGGATCAGAATTGCAAAAGCAGCATCAATCTTCAAGAATCTTGAGAACATATGGAATTCAAAAGTTATAAGCACAAAAACCAAGTTAAGACTATTCAATTCAAATGTAATATCCACCCTCATTTATGCATGTGAAAGCTGGAAAACAACTAAAGAAATAGAAAAGAAATTAGACTTTTGAAAACAAATGCCTAAGGAAAATACTCGGCATCAAGTGGAATGAATTTAAGAACAATGCAGAGATAAGACAGATGACTGAACAACAACCAGTCTCATGGGTGATCAAGAAAAGGAGATGGACATATGCTGGTCACTTGATGAGAAGAAATGATCAGAGAATCCCAAAACAAGCTATCAAGTGGAACACAACAGGCCGAAGAAAAAGAGGCAGACCGCGTGAAACTCTGAAGAGGACATTATTAAGAGAGGCCAAATTAACAGGCATAAAATCCTTTGATGAGGTTGAAAGACTCGCCGAAGAGAGGCAAAATTGGCGAACTACTTTGCGAGCCCTATGTGACATTTAACGGCACGGGAAGGATATAAGATAAGATATAAGGTATCTATCTTTAAATGCAACCAAATATGATACTGACCACATCACACTTTCATATGTCAAAGGTCTTGAAAATATAGGTCTAACACCATATCCCCAGTATGCCTTAATCACATGGAAATGGGGATTTTACCGTACATATATATATATATCATCACCAGAAAGATCACTTTAGTAAAGTCCTCCTTAATAGATATCCTTAAACCCCATCTAAGAGCAGAGAACGACCTCTCATCACCAACTTATGTTGGTGACAAAGTAGTAACTACCCAAAGCAACATTCCTAATAATTTCAGGATATATTTTTTTGTGGTTAATTTTGATAAGTGATCAAATGAGAAATGCGTTCAGAATATACTCATTTACTTCCTTGTAGATTTGAAGGAGTGCTTTTGTATTCAGTGACATTTTACGTCAAGCAAAAATCAGAATTATTACCATATTTTCTAAACAGTGTTTTCCTCCAGAAAACTTCTCCAGAAAAATACCCTGCATCCTATACCCTCCAGTAGTTAGATTTGGATAGGCTTTGGGGTAGAGGTTGCAGATATATTAGACAGCTAAACATACATTTGATACAATAGTTTCATGATTACCCAGAATGCAGTGTATAAATGAGTGAGTTATGATTGCAGCCGAAAATATTAAAATATAACAAAAACTAATAGCCAGCAACACATTGCATGATAATTCAAAAATTAGTTAACAATGCATGATAATTCAAAAATTAGTTAACACTAGTAGAGACAGAAACTAACAAACTATAGTGAATGTTGGTTCTGTACTGCCTGATGTTATTGTCAAATTTTATAGTGCATTTGTGGATGCTACCTATGCATGTAGGCCTACGGTAGTTTAGACTTTTAAACTGCCTATGTCACAGGTCAGAACATTAGAAAACATTGTACTGGATAATTTAAGTATCAGTATAAATCATACTCTGGTTATGAGGTTCCATTAGTAATATATGCCTAGGCCTGTAATGCTTTGATAGTGCTGTAGTTCATGAACTTGTTGATAAACCCAAAGCAAGTAGTTCACTCAGGTTAGCTATGAGTGCGGGTATACCAGTACTGTATTTATATGGTTAGTTGGATGTTTTACTTAACATGTTCGGCAGGAAAATATCCAGTAGCACACAATCTTGGGACAGTTATTACTTACCAAATTATAGGTGCATCTTATATGCCGGTGCTTATTATATGGCAGGAAATACAAGTACTGCCCCAGTGTGCAGCTTGGTTTCATTTTGTATCCATTCAAAAGATGTAAGTCATCAGTGTGAGATTTTTCTGTCAGCCATGAGGTCTGGGAAGAACTTGTGAAAGATGAGTCACGTGGAGAGCAACTCTGCACAAGGGTTGCAGCAATATTTGAGGAGGAAATGTGGACCAAATTTGAAATTAAAAGACACAAGTGCAAGAAAACTGGACCTTGCAGCACAGATATTTCTTGCTGTTACTGTGGCTGGCTATGCAGATCCAGTGTTTTGGTAGAGTCAGTCATAAGGGGAACTGCTCATCGAGATGATGCTGGGCAAAACACAGTTGAAGCCTGCCTGCTTCAAAGCCATCTCCTTAGATGAAAAGTGCCAATACTGTTCAGAATTGAAACAACTTTAGGTATTCTTGCAGTACCTAATTTTCTCACCTTTCAAACATCACTGCTGCAGCAGCCAGTCCTGCTTGTAGACTGAGTTCATCATCACACAGAACCTTTTCCACCAAGATCTGGAGATACTTGTGGTGTGATGAGCTTCTGCGTCTTTAACTGCCAGTTTTTAGGTAATTATTCCATTCTTGTCACAAACATATCGGACACTGATGGCAAAATATTTCACGCTGTCACATGTGCGGCATCCATTTTAAGAAATGGTTTTTCTTTGAGAGTTTTTTTTTAGGTCTTTCATTTGGTGGAAAGTTTCTTCAATCACTATTTTCATAACGCTATCTCTCAAGAGAAACACCAGGTTGTGTGGGCTATTTCTCCTTTCAGATCTAGAAAAGTTCCTATGCAACAGGTTCCATTGTGTCTGTTTTAATGCATTTACCATTACTGTCATGGTAATTTTGTTAGGGACAAAATATTTTGTGATACATCATCAGTTTCCTGATGTTTTTAAAAAAAAAAGGTTAAGAAAAGATTATTTTGAAACTACAGTCCGAGGCTGTACACTTTTTCTGACTCCATTTAAAATGCTCCTGACTCTGACTGAATGGTTTTGACTGGGCAACCCTGCCAGTAACGAGATTTTCTTCATATTAGACGTTTTATCTGAATGTCCTCCTAGGTTGTGACAGTGGTTTTGGTCATGCCTTGGCCATAAAGTTGGATAGTTTGGGCATGCAGGTTTTTGCTGGCTGCTTGGAAGATCGAGGGCCGGGAGCAATGGAGTTGAGGAATAAATGCTCAGATAAGTAAGTGTATTTTTTTTCTTTTTTTTTGGAAAGTTACTCTCTGTTGGAATGTCTTTTCTTGTGACAAGACAATAGATGGGAAACTCAGCTCTATACTACTAGTGAACCTGACAAGTGTTAGAGAACATCTGCCAGCAGGGTAAACCACACAAGAGTAAATTGTACATATGACTGTGTGTGCATGTTCCTGTGAATACGAAAGTTTACCAGAGTTTTATGTAGCAGCATATCATACCTGATGGTGAGATAAATTCTTGTAGTTTTTTCCTGTATAGATTTAGTTAGTTTGCTAAAAAAAAAATTACTTGCTGCATATGACAGGAGATATGGTACAAGAGATATGAGTGCTAAAGCAGATATGGAGCTGAATACAGTATATACTTCAAGAGTATCCAAATTGTGCTTAGATGTGGAACTTCAGTAGAATATTTGAGATAGTGACTAGAACCTGGAGAAAGTCTGGACTTTAGCAAACCAGGCTTTTCCAATGCTGCAGACTATGGAAATCAAAAAAACTAAGCATAATATGAAAATCAGGATATTTAAGAATAATGTTCTAAGTGTACTACTCTATGGAAGTGAATGCTGGAAAATCACCAAAACCATAGAAAACAAGTTGAATTCTTTCCAGACTAAATGTTTACAAAGAATTAGAAAAATATTTTTGCCAAACACCATAAGAAATAACATCTTATTGACAGAAATGCAGATGAAGCCACGGACAACAATTATTGAGGAAAGACGCTGGTGATGGTTGGGACATGTGCTCCGAATGACTAACAACTCACTACCAAAAATAGCACTAAGATGGACACCCCAGGGGAACAGAAGTAAGGGTAGACCAAAAGAGACATGGAGAAGAACAACAGAAAGGATGTTGAGCAATAGAGGGCTCACCTGGGCAAGAGCAGAAAAAAAGGCAAAGGACAGGCATTTGTGGAAAAAACCTTGCGGAAGCCCCATGTGCCCTGGGCACTTAAGGTTCAGAGAGAGATAAAGTGCAATGAATTCAGGAACAACACAGAGATAAGACAGATGAGCAAACAACAACCTGTCTCATGTGTGATCAGAAAAAGAAGATGGACATATGTAGGCCATGTGATAAGAAGAAACAATCAGAATCCTCAAACAAGCTGTCAGGTGGAGCACAACAGGCCGAAGAAAAGAGGTGGACCACGTGAAACTCTAAAGAGGACATTGTTAAGAGAAGCCAGTTTAGTGGCCATAACATCCCTTGATGAAGTTGAAAGACTCGCCGAGAACAGGAAATCTTGCAAACAACTATGCAAGCCCTATGTGACGTTTAACGAACAGCTATGCAAGCCCTATGTGACGTTTAACAGCACAGGAAGGATGTAAGAGGAATTATCGAAGCAGCATGTTACGCCCACATGGTGAGCTAACACCTGGCATCATATGTAAGATGAAATAATAACTAGCCTGTAAATTTTGACTCATATCTCAGAACTGGTAGTCCCATTAAGTCTGCTTCAGCCATTTTTTAAGTGAAGATTATCAGCAGTCTGCAATATGAACAGCCCACTTTTAGTTATAAAAAAAAAAATGATTTTCCTCTTGTGAGTGACTTATCATTAGCAGTTCAAAACACATATGAAAACCTACATTCGTTCTGAGTTAGGTCATGCAAATTTTGGTCCATTTGTACCACAATGAACTTAGCAGACTTCTGTTGCTCTTCTCTGTCAGCAACCTTTTTCTAAAAATGGGCTGGATAGTATTTGTGTTAGTGGATGGTAGGCCATATTCATGTATGTAGCCAATAAATAAAAGTAATAATGCTTAAATATGCTAAAACAATGATTTTTAATTATTTCGCTTACATAATATTACATCATAATGACACTATAATTAGTATAATGCTGGCTGCAGGTTGCTAATTTCTACTCTGACAGAGTAAAGATTGGAGGAGGTGTGCAGCAAAGTTTTTGAAGGAAAAAAAATGAAAGGACAGGGGAGAAAATGTGATAGAATTAAACAAGAACAAACCAACATATTTTGACAGAATGCCTTTGTCATGGAGAGTAAGAACAGATACACGACATTCTAGAATTGAACATTGAAAAGAAGGCATGAATTATTTTGTAGAAAAGGATTTGTTTCAATACAGCCAGGACTATTAGTTTAAAAAAAAATATTATCATTCTTTTGAGACATTAGTAGTTCTTGGCTTTCTATGAGTTAGTGTGCAGTGTATGTTCTTTCTCTGGGTGGATATCAATGTTGCAGTCTTGTGCAAGCATGCGAGCAAAGCGATCTGCTACCTGCTTACCTGTAAGAGTTTTCTCATCCTCTATTAGTGTAATCTTTGTACTTCTTCCAGTGCTCTCATCATTTAACTGTTTGATTAGTTTCAGTAGTTTCCATCCATCCTTTTCAAAGTTTAGGGACTCTTGTTTTCTATCTCCAACTTTCCCATCAGGTTTGCTGCTTGGCTGTCTGAAATTTGGCCTTAGCATGTTGGCAGTTGTTGTGGTGTTCTTGTCATGATCTATTTTCTGCTTGCTTTCGGGCTGTTTCTATGTCAAACTGATGCAATTCTTTGTGACCTGTGCACAGTGATATTGCAGTGCAGAAATGTAATTGGTTCTGGACTTTTTTTTTTATTATTATTTTAGGATGACCATTTTAAAATTAGATGTCACAGATGCTAAAGAAATTGAAGCTGCATCAACTTTCATAAAGGGAAGACTAGGAGAGGAAGGTATGTTATTTGATCCTTTTTAATGCAGTTTGATTCTGTTTAACAAATATGTTGTACAAAGGTGAGAACCTAAGATGTAATTTAAAATAATTTTTTTTTAAAAGAGTAAAGTAATAGAAACATGTAGAAACACAAACAAAATCATATTAATAACAAGAAGAAAAATTAGATTAATTCTTGCCAAATATTATCATTATGGATGATCTAAAGGGAGGTAATTGATGATGAAATGTCAGTGTAAAGATTGGTAGTATAAAGCATCAGTGAAAATAAAAAGAAGAAGAAATCATAAACGTGTTGTTAAGAAAAGGAACACTTTGAGAAACCAGTGACTGATGAAGACTGTCAGACAACTCTCATAATATGACTGTTCATTTTACATGTTTTAAAAACCCTTGACCTCTGCTCAAGTCACCATTCATTTTTTTTTTTTTCTTATACAGAAATTTGCAGACAAAACTGTAATTAAAACTCTTCAAGGGTATGACTAGGGCTTTTTTTATGGACATGACTAAACTGGTTGGCCTTAGCCTGTCTTTTAATCCACTGATCCATATAGCTAAGGAAGATAAGCACACTGCACATTCATATTAAGAAAAACAGATTCCACAAAACAGAATATTTGTTTGCAAAGTGAGACACACCAGGTGCACACACGATTGTCAGTGAATGAGGGTTACATAGAATATTATAAGTTTAACCCTCCCAGATAAAATAAGAGAGTAAAGTCTAGAACAAAACTAAAAAAGAACTTTCTCCTCAGCCTAGTTTTAATCTTCCATGGGTTGTTTTAACAGCTTTTCAGAAAGTTGAAATAACTATAATTATATTGTTTTGTTCTGTAATCAGGGGTTCGTAATTTTAATCGCCGCTCATGCTAAATATAGGCGTTGCATCATTTTTCAGGTGAAAGGCAGTAATTTTTTTTGTTACAAAATATGTTTGTGTGTCATGGATGTTCTTTGGTAGGAAAAGAGTTAAGACTGAATTATTGTCTTTGACTCCTTCTTGCATAACAAGCCATTGCTTTATGTTTTACAGTGTATGTGAAAGTTCTTTCTTTGGTGTGTCTATCTTTCCAGGATTGTGGGGTTTGGTCAACAATGCTGGTGTCTGGTGCTTTGCTGAATTGGAGATGACCTCAGAGAGTATTGTCCAGAAGGTCATGGATGTGAACTTGTTTGGGGCAGTCAGAGTGACCAAATCTGTTCTGCCCTTGATAAAACAAGCACATGGAAGAATTGTTAATGTCTCAAGTCTCTTAGGTAAGATGTAGTGCCTTTGTGTGTATGTGTGTGTGTTAAATAAAGAATACTTGTATGTTCTGCATTTTGAAACTTTTTTTTCACATTAAAAAGTAAAAATTACATTATTTTGCAGCTCTTTAACATTTTTAAAAATATGATCATTAAAAGTTTGTTTTTATTATTTAAATAAAATAAGGTTGAGCATAAACCCTTTCCTGTCCTATGTCAAAGGTTTGTCTGACGAAACAGTTCAAGCATTCTAGTTTTGTATGGGAGTTTTCTCTGATGGCTCATTTCAGAAGCAAATTTATTATATACGTGTAACAGAATATGCCCAGCTTTCTCCTTCATTTCAGCAGTTTTGTTGGTTACCCCCCCCCCCCCCCCAACCTTGTTCTCTAGTTATGTAAAGTAGACATTTTTGGGGGGAGGAATAAGAATTCATGTCAAATCTTAAACATTATTTCTTTGTGTATTAATAAACTTTTAGTTTTATTATGCCAGTTGTTGAAAAAAAAAAACACTCACAATACTAGAATATCTAAACTTGTTTTTCTAAAAAAAAATATGTGACAGATAATGGGGATCTTTTTTTTTTAGTTAACCTCCTATGTGTTAACCCCACATGTTTTCTAGGCAAGATTTTCCATGTTAAAATCATTATCCTCATACATTAGATGGGCTCATTTGCTTTTGACCCCATACACAGTGTTAAACATGAATAACATTCTGGATAGTACTGTACTGCCATGTAGTGAAGGAAATGAGGTCAGGCTTTTGAAAATAATTAAAGGAACTCTCATTTGATATTAGTGAGTGGGCAGGATTGCCATAGTGTCTAATCGACATTTTCAGCGTAACCTTTCTTTTCACTAGAAAATGCTAGGAGGATGAGATTCTGAGGTTTGCTGTTCTGCATATCTTTCTTATGTTGCCTCTTAATATGCTGACATTTGTATATGTAGTTTCCAGTTTTAGTTTTCTTTATATGGGGGGGGGGCTGTTTTCTAGAACTAGATTGGTGTACATGATAGCTTCACATGAGAGGACTGTTTGCTATTGATGTTACTACTCCAGTGCACATTTGTTTGTAATCTTTCAGTTGTGCATATTCCTCTTTTATTCTGGGTATAAGAATTATATAATGAAATTTGAAAGATTGCTTTTCTGTTAATATGTACTTTTCTGTTAGCATGTAGATGTTAAATAATCCAAACATTTTGTTATATTTTCACCTGACTATAGTCTAAATATGTAGCACATCTTTATGCTTAAAAGATATAGAATGTTTTGGTTGACATCTGCTGCAGGTCGAATATCGTTAGAAGGCAATGGTGCATATAGTATGTCCAAACATGCGCTGGTGGCTTACACAAACACTCTTCGTCTTGAAATGAAGAAATGGGGAGTGACCGTGTCCATTGTAGAGCCAACAGGCTATTCAACAGGTAAAGCTTATTCAGAAATCAACCTCTTTTTTTTGCATCATATTTTTCTTAAGTCAAAACATGATCCCCCTGAACAGTAAATAACTAATCTCTCACACAGTTTTCTTTGTATAGATATATAAAAATTGGATATAAATACATGCAAAACCATCGCAGTAAAACTATGATAACAAATAATTAGATTATTTAAAGTGATAAGAGTTTTATTCATTAACAGAGCACACAGTTGTAACATTTAAACTTCTTCATACAAAAACAAACAAGTTGAAGAAGTAGGAAAAGAAGGGAGTTTCCATGTAAGACGTATAACAAATAAGGGAAGAGAGGAAAAAAGGGTTGCTTGTAACTTGTGTCAAGTGGTAGTCTGTGGTTAGAGCCCAGCCAGAGCTGCTTGAGATAACTGTAAAAATTGGCATCTGGCTTTTCCTGGAGGCAGGAAAGGAACAGAAGTATTCCTCTTTCACTGTTTAAAAAAAAAATTTATAGGGATTCTAAGAACAGTTTATCACCCATAACTGCAGCTCATAAATATGTGCAAATGGGAATATTTAAATATTCACCTTTACCATTACAAAGACCTCAGAGACCAGATATGGCCCTGAGATAGGGGTGCAGAGGAGAAACTGTGGGGTTTCTATGAAGACCTCCTGCTAACAGCAGGAGTCACGGAGGCAGCCAGACTCCCTGTTTAGAAAGTTGAGCATACAAAACTGAACGCAGAAGAGGTAGTATTCCCTTTTCAGTGTTAAAGAAAATTATACAGATTCTAAGAACAGCTTGTCACATAACCGCTGCTCATAAATGTGTGCAAATAAAACATGACGGTACTGAATGTAATAGAAACCCTGGGACTGCTGTGCTGTCAACCACCTACCAAGTGTAGTTGTGTCCTTATCCACAAACACAGTATGAATGATAATAAACTCCTACATTTATGCATTGGAGAAATGAGAAAAATCAGGGGAAATGTACAGCACAGTCACCATAGTTTCCAAGCCTCTCCTGACAGTCCTACCCAGGTTCTTTTCCTTGTCAGCTGGTGTCCATATAAGCTCCCCTAAATAACATTTGTGACTGGAGAATGAACTTATCATCTCAGTCATTCTCTAGCTCCTCTAACAACCAGTAAGTACTCAGAAGGCATAAATGTGATCCAGGCAAAAATAAGGGTTGGTTTATTGACAACACCAGACACCGCACACTGTTACACCAGATAGCATATAAACACACACAACAGGTCTCTCCGCAGCAGTTAAACACCATGCATGAGAAATATGAACATGTCATGACACACCAGCATGAAACAACCAAAAGCGGCACTCCTAGTGACGCCCTTAACTATTCAATATCTCTGCTAATTTCTTGTTTCATTTAACTCTTATAATACATCTTCATCATTAATTTAGAACTGGTTGAGAATACAGGCTCAAGCCCTACGATACTCTGAACCTCTTGTGGTCCTCTTGGGGATCTCGGGTGGTCCTTTTGAGGACCACAGGACCTATTGAGGACCGCAGGAGTAATTTACCTGTTCCTGTCCAGTGTGTTTTGCACAGTCCCAGTATCTTTATATTATATCTATTCATTTCTCTCACTATCATGGCAGCCTTTCCACTTCCATACATCGTTCTGACATTCCAAAATGCAATGGTAAAAGATATCCTAGTACTCAGTTGGGATGTCGGTTCTGCAGCTTCCTTTAGGCTTTGGCTGCACGTCATGCGCACTGTTATCAGAATTCCATCCTTTTCCAAGACAAAATTTTCTGGTTTTCCTCTCCATGTTTCTGTAACGCTCCATATTTGTTTTTTGTTTGTTTTTTTTAACGAACAGGTGATTGGCCTATCCCCCAACCTCTTTAGTCGCCTCTTACGACATGCGTGGAAGGTGGCATTGGTTCTATTCTTTTCTCTCCAGGGACCCCGGTAACCATACAAGGGTCCCTTATTACAACATAGGAGCTAACTTGCCAATTCACATATGTCACATATATACGCAGAGACTCTGTCTGTGCCAAACATATAAAACAGAGTGCAAATATGAAATGGTTCGATGACACATTAATTAAACCGTGGTGATTCAATGATGATAATGAAAGATGAACATATTATATCATTATAAATCAAGTGCATTAAACACTGAGCAGCACGACCACGTGAGCCATACACACAAACATAGAGAAATCACATTCCAGTGTCTACAAATCAAAAGTTAAACTTGCGCATTCATGAAGCATGATAATGAAGAGTTACAATGATGAAAAAATTATGCACAAACATTTCCTGAGTAATGTATTCTGCGGGGATACTGTAGTCAGAAAAGTTTGAAGGAGTCTGTTATGACAGAAAGATTTCCAGTTTATAAAATGCATGTTTTCCATTTGCTGTGTGTCTTTAATCAGTTTCTCCTATTTCTTTATGTCAGAATGAGATAACAGATATCAGTGTAACATTTGAAGTTGTAACATTTCTTACATTATGTTAGGGAACACACAAGAACACGTGCTGAGGAAAACAAAAGAGGACATCTGGACATCGTTAGATGAAGAAACACAGCAGGTTAGTTCTACATTTTGTCCTTCCAATTTATGATTTTTGTCTTACAGTGTTAAGATAATAACATGCAAGTAAACATACAGTTATCATATAGGCTGTTCCAGGTTGTTCATAAGGTTTTTAAGTGCACGCAACTTTTCCGTCACAACATATGCCTCTGAGACCTGGACACTTAACAGCTGAGAAACACATGTGCCTTTGAGAAGTAAATTCTATAGAAGAGTCCTTCAGATATCATGGACACCAACAAGAACAACTGTGTCCATGCCACAAGCATTTAACACTTTGTTGACCACAGTTATTTACCCTGAAAAACCCCCAGTTCCCAGCCATTTTTCTGAAAAATGAACATTTTTGAGTGAACTTAGAAAAACATGCATATCTCTACTCACCCTTTAGGGAATGTAATCCAACTTGGTAGACAGACTCCCAAGACCCTCTAGTACTTCTTGAGGGTGTGATATCTTGTGAAATAACTATCTGAATGCAGTGGAACTTGACAACTTTGACCACTTTGACAAAAAAAAATTTGTTTCACTCTTTTTCTCATTGACCAAGCACACTCTGCACTTGCTAGATGATGCTTTTTTAGTGCCTTCATCCTCAGGATTCACCAGAACATGATTATTTACTATTCCAGACAATCGCTGTTGTGCATTGTTGATATCATGCGAACAAATCTTTCGTCTTTCCTTCATCAGTCGAAAGCTGCTGCTTCGGTTTATACAACTCTTGAAATTTAGGCAAAAAATAATCCAGCAGAGGTTTTATTTTACTAATTCTACTTGTTTCTGGAAATGTTTGAGAGTTGTCAGAGAAATGCAGAAGTGTCAGAAGATGCTCAAATTTAGCTCTGCTCATTGTTTTTGAAAATATTGGTGTTTCCAGAAGAGGGTCTGTTGTTCAGTGTGGCTTCCTAGTCTGGCCCATCAAAATGATCAATCCAAAGAATTTGTTAATGTCTGAATGTGTTATATTTTCAGACAAAAAGGCAGTAGTTTGTTCATATGTTGTGTCTGTGCACAGTATAAATTTTCATGATGAGGTAACAGTTTTAAAAAAATCATTGCCAAACACTGTACTGAAAATTTCCTCCATGCTGTCTTGTTTGTTTACATTCACTGAAACACCAGAATTTCCTATAAATTTTTCAAGAACTGGTGTAGAATCAATGTTACTCCACACACCTATATCACTGCTAACTATATCACATAAAAAATATGAAATACTTACTGTTGAAAAATCATATCCTGACTTCGAATCACAATCACACTATCTCTGGAATTTTCACTTCTGACACAGCAACACTGTGCCTAGTTATCGTATTTTTAATCAGATCGCCGTCACAGAAATCACTTTGAAACACATCAATTTCATTACTAGAATCATTAAACTGTGATTTTTATTCATTACTAGGGTAGTCTGACAAAAGATTCTGGGCATAATTCATTGTACTGTCACAGTAACATCGAGCGTAACGTGCTCCGCCATTTGCACAAAATGTCGACTTGGCGAAATCTCGTAAACACGTGTTTCCGACAGCTAAACCCGCGAGATTTCTATTTTTTTTTAAGTTACGAAGATTAAAAACAATATTTTATTATATTAACTTTGCAGTAAAAATACAAACAACCAAAAATTACTTTAAATAACACGCTAGAAACAGTTTAAATAAGACGACCATCGAATACGGCAAATCCGCCTTTCGGTCAACAACGCACGGAAACCAGAAATACGGATTTTCCCGTATTTGGTCAACAAAGTGTTAATATTGAAAAAGGCTGGTTATTAAAGAAGATTAAACAGAGAAAACTGAATTATTTTGGACATGTTAAACATCATGAGAGTTTGGAGAAGACAGTCTTGGAAGGGTACATAATGGGAAAAAGAAAGACCAAGGTGAAGACAGCAACAAGACATTGATGATTTGCAAATGGAGACATCAGGAGGAGGACATCTTGGTTGCAACCGAGAGGCCTTCAAGAGAGCTGTTAGGGAGGCAAAGTTCTGCAAGGGTCATGGCATATGAGTGAATGTATGCTGTCCAGATTTGGCAACCCCGATTCTGTTTCTCTCATTACAATACTCAGTATGTGTGCTGATCTTGTAAAAGCACATGTGCTGTTCAGAATTTCACGGGGTGGATAACAGGGAAGGTTTACAGGATAGAAAATTGGGAGGAAAAAAGGCTTTCTCTGATGAAAGTTCTCCCATGTCAGATCTGTGTTAAAATATGTTTTTTTGCGCCTGTGGTTCTCAGGGCTTGATAAGATGTTCACAAGTTTTTATCAGTCTACTATCAAGCACACACTTGTTACACTGCAGATGATATCAGAAACTTATTGTTATTATTCCATTAGATAATCATGCACTTGTATTTGCAATCTTTTGCATATTCTCGCATATTGTTCACAGGTATATGGCAGGGAATACCTCGATGCTGTGTACACCCACATACAGACATCATTTGAGCAGCAACCAAAAGATCTCACACCAGTAATTCGATGCATCCGCAGTGGCCTGCTCTCGAAACGACCTCGTGAGCGTTTTCCTTGCGGAACAGGAGCTGAACTTCTCATCTCCTTGCATGCAGTTCTTCCTGTCTGGGCAGCCGATTATTTAGCCAATAGCATCAGCCTTCTTCAAAAACAGTTATTGCCAAATGCTTTATCAGGGACCAAGTGAACACAAAACAGAATGTTACACTTGTAATGAGAGCACAAAACTCAAGCTGTATTACAAATTTTTTTTTTATTTCATGAAAAAAAGAAAAAGCACATTAGATACATTTTTTTCATTTTTTTTTTTTTTCATTTTTCTCCAAGGCTAAAGTAGTATATTTGTGTGCCAGTTATTTTGTCCTTGATTACAGGTTAGCAGTTGTAGCACTGGTTTATTTAGAAGTTATGAAATATTGCCTTAAAGTCATTCTTGTTTGTCTTAATTCTTGTTTATTTTTGCTGACAAAGTGAGTTTATTTATTTAAATTCCCTCTGGGATCTCCATAATTTCTGTTCTATATATTGTTATGTGACTTTAAAATTTGTGCCAATTTTTTAGTTGTTTTTTAATGTTATTTTCTTATTTATTTAATTAATTTATTTATGTTTGTTATATAAAGTGTATTATGTGCAAACACCCATGGATCATTGAAGGATAAGAGTTTACGAGTTGGTACAAGATTCATTATATTTAGTGATATCTTTAGAAATTATCATTTCATATTTTTGAGTTTCTTATTGCTGTTGATAACGAATTGGATTTCCCCAATTATACAAATGTCCCTGAAGTTCATAGCCACACAGGGAAGTGAACTAAATCTGTTTTGTTTTAGAAGTTGTACCAGCAAGATTAGGGCATTTGACCTTTACCATTGCTGCAGGGGCCCTAGTGGTGAACTAGTTGGCACACTCATCTCTCATGAAGAAGACCTGATGTTTGAGAGGTGCCCTAGTCGCCCAGACTGTGAAAAAGGCTAGTTGAGAAGGAAAGGCAGCGATGCTGATCTCATCAGTCTCTGATATGCTGGCAGAGCAAGGAAAATACAGCACTAATACCAGTACCATTTATAGGCCTGTGTGATATGAGGCAGACCTACTTGATGTTGTTGTTTCACTGCTCTTCTAGCGTGTCTTTGTTTGTTTGCTGTAGTTTCATAATATGGGGGAAAGTGGGGGAGAACATTAATGATTATGTTAGATGCAAATAGCACACATAAGGCATTGTACTACAGAATATTCTCATTGGCACCCCAGTCAAAACCCATGCATTATCAGATGAATGTTTCAGCCTTTCCTTTCCTGCGTCATGATTTCTTTAGACAGCCCAGTATAAGCATTCTAGTCCTGTGTCAAACTTCAGCTAAAATAAATGGTTCATTTCATTTATCATGAAAAAAAAAATTAATTAGGTCACATCTGTGAAACTTTTAAAAAATTTTACAGTTCTATATGTATGAATTGGAAATAAGTGGATTCTATAGATTTTCACATGACAAATTGTTCTGGAAATGAATCACTTGTCATTTTATAAAAGCTGGACTGGTCAAATGAGTGTGAGCACACTTAACATCAAATCTTGTAGATACTTTAGAGTATAGAATGGGGCTTGCCTCTGCCTACATATTTTATTGCATAGCTAGGGTTTCTCATTGTTTTGTGGTCTGAAAATGAGTATTTTTATTTGCTTAAAAATCCTATGTAGTAAATACTGAATGACTATTTATGAGGATTTGTTTGGTTGAGTTTCTGGGTCTCCTATCTAAACTTCAGCAAGATTTTTCAGATCTTTTTTGAGCAGAGTTTTAATATTTCAACTTATAATTTTTTTTATTTTCAGGGAAATATATATATATATATATATATATATATACTTTTCATGAGTGAAACCAAATTTCAGCGACTAGAAGAATGGAAACTTGACTGAATGCATTCTCAATCAGCTCATGTATCTGCATTAGTCCAATATCAGCACCTGCATGGCATTATGGTGTCTGTAGAGAAGTGACATCAAAGAGTGAATTGTGAACATCTAGGGCATAAAGTATTTTGCATTTACGGACAGCAAAATTATTAAAGATAACTTAACATCATACTTAAAGATATGCCTGCGCTGACGATATGACAAAAATCTCACGAGTGTCATCTCAGATATTTAGCAGAGTGGATTGAGCTGTCTGTCTTTTTTTAAATACATTGGTCAGTGCAGAGAGTGTCTACATTTCGGTGAATTTGCATGCTCCGATCAACATTTAGATCAGTATCCATAAATATTTGCTTCAAGACTTCCACAGCTCAAGAGATATCTCCATTTTCTTTCTGAATTCTTTCATTTTGATGTCATCAGCTTCTTCAGCATCATTTTTAGCTTCTTCAAATGTTTATTTTGACCTGAAGCAAGATCATTAGGTTTTTTAATATGTGACGTGTATCAGTCAGTTCCCAGGCATTTGACAGCATGTCCATTTCCAGAACTTTTTCATCCACACTTGAAAGTTTGTTGATCTGTGGTGTCCACTTTCTTCACAACATTGGGATATGTTTCTTCCATTTACCTTTATTCAACTGCTCTTATTTCTAGAGCAACAAATGCTTGCAACTAAAATTTCTTCTATATTTTCTGCTTCATCTTCTTTCATTATCTTGAAAGCTTTTATCTGAATGTCTAATTTTCTGAAAGGAATGAGCTTTTGAAAGCAGTCTTCAGTCCATATATCAAAAAGACATTTCATTTCTGTAATCGTAACACATCTGTTCTCTCTAGTATTTTGAGCCACAAAAAAACTAATACAAATTTTGTTGTTTGTTTAAATTTTACATATTCTGTAAGATTTCAGTTTGTAATTTAGGTTTTTTTTTTTTTTGATGTTTTGTCTGATTTTTAGAGTTACTGTGACTCAATGCTTCATCATCATCCTGTGCCCTCATCCCCATGGAAAATTGGCTGCATTGGTCCTCCAGTTTGCTCTGTCCTCCATTTTCACAGTGCACCTGGTCAAACTTATTGCTGTCCTTTTGTTGTTGTTGTTATCCACAGTATACATCTTGCTCTTTTTCTTCTGGTTTTGCCATGGTATGGTTTTTGTTATTGTATTGTCTCTTGATATGACACGAAATATTTTAACTGTCTAGTGTTTTTTCATTATTTCTGTTTTCAATTTCAGTTAACTTTAATATTTCTTTGCTTATTCAATTCTGTTGTATCAGATTTTTGTTCTAATCTACTAAACATCTTCTAGTACTTCGGCAGTATGTTTGTGTGAAACATTGTTTCTTTTGTTCATTTTGGTACTTTCTTATTTAAAAAAAAAAAAAAAAAAATTAATGCAACTGTGCATGGTAGCATGGTGTTCCAGCCAGACATCCATGTGCAATGATAGGCATGGACATGTTGCTGTAGCATGACACAGGTCTCTAACTGATGATTTTCAACTGTTGTGTCATTTCTGTGGACACCTTTCATTAATTCAGCTTTGGTTCATATTAAATGCATCCTGGTATCATTTTATACTTAAGCTGAATCAGGTTTCATGTTAAAGCCGTTTGTCAGCTTGCGACCACATTTGGATTGGGCCATCAGGCCATAAATTGATTTGGCCATATGTATGCCATTGTAGAGGGAGATTCAACACACGGTTCACTACTATAGCATACCAGAAGTCATAAACATCTCAGTTTCTCATATCTGTCAGTTATATAAGAGGTAAAATAATGTATTATAGCTTAAATATGAACAATTTAGCATTGTATCCCTGACTGTAATCAATAATCATTAAAGCATACAGCTGTAGCAGCTGAGTATGAACATTTTCCAGTTTTTCCTGTGGCACTTTGACCTTAAATACAGACAGGCATAAATTGGCTAATAACTGCATTGAAACATACACTACTGGAAACCTATCTGTATTTGCGACAACAGCGTAACATTCTTTTTCTGTATGACTCTCTTTTACACACATAAGCACACCCAGACAATAACAGCTCTCTCTTTTGACTCTTCTACACACACATGTTCAATATGTTATGTGATTATATATTTCAAATGTGATTGAACAGAATTTGTGAAAAGTTATATTACTAACAACTGTATTTAACATTCAGATTTCTTTAATATTTCTTTTCATTATACCCTTTAACAGTGTTTTTTTTAAACATCTGCTTTTTGACAGTGTTAAATGATTTGAGTCTGGATTAATTCTGACACTTTATATTTTTTAAATATTGGTGGACTGTCTTCTAACTAGCGTTTGTTTTTTTTTTTTTCTGATATTAATCCATTGATGAGTTCTACATCTAAATATGGCAGATTTTTTTTTCAACATTCTTGCTCACGCATGATGTATAAAGTAAATGTGTTTATGATAAGTCCAGAAGTTTTGTTAGTATACTTTCAGTGAAATTCTTCATTTCACTACTTTCGCATCAGTGTTCTATGTTTTTGTTTCTGCATTTGCTGATTTACTTTATTTTGCTGAGTATAGGAAGTTAGTAATTTGAAATTGGATTATTGTTAATATTTAAATAACATTATATGTGTGAAATTGTTTACGTGATACATTAATTTTGTTATGTTTATATACATGGAGCACTTGAGTGGTGAAAATGGCTTCTGAACTTGTTTCTTATATCATGGGATCGGGAGTTCAGCTTCAGACACTGGTGGTCTAGAAAGTCCAGTTGTAAAAAATCTGTACTTGGCAGTTTTCGGAATTGAAGGAGGATGTTGACCAGGTGTAATACTGACTGCTGCATCGATCCCTGATGTGCTGACAGGTCAGGACATGTATCGTATTCTCTTCCCTCACCCGATATGCAGTAATGACATGAAATAGGGTTCCTTTAACTGGATATATGGATTTCTTTTTTTCTAATATTTTGTTCTATAGGAAAGCTTATGTGCATGAATTTGCATTCATACAGGCATTACTTAACAAGTTTCTCCGTTTTCTGCTTTACTTTGTATTTTCAGTAAGTTTGGTTGCCTTTTCCCTCCAAACTACTTGGTTAGCCTGTTAGAAATGTTTCTCTCATTTTCCTTTTCCTTTTTTTTCCCCCTAGAATTTTCAGCTGGTTATCAGATTCGAATAAACTTTTGTCTTCTAATGACTTTTTTTTTTAAAATATGATTTTAACTAGTTCTCATAGTATGCTGCTGAACTCATGTCACCTGGGTACAAGATGTTCCATACCAGACAAGACTGCTACATTATAATACATCTTTACCTTCCTTTTTTTTTTAACTTGATTTGGTTCTTTTAGGAATTCAAAGTATGGCAATGCTTTGAAAAAAAAAAAATTATTTTCTACTCTTTGTCAAAAGTAACTTAGCCATAAGGCAAACAGGCATGTCCCAGTTTGGTCCATGGCTGTTTGTAACAGAGTACACTAATAATTTCATTGCTTTCATTTTCATTGGATGTGTCTCATAGTTTTTAGTTCTGTGAATAATATAAGAAAGATAAAAAATAACTCTAAAAAGCTCTAAGAGTTAATGTTAAAAAAACAATCTTGTCCAGCTTATGCTCATAAACAGCTGAAGTTTAGGAAGATAATAGTGAAGAAAGTCTATAAAGCTGTTGAATGAGTTAGACTGTCATTACTAGAATATTAAGGCAGAACATTGTTTGTGATAGCTTCTCTAAATCTGTTTGTCATCTCAGCAGTCATATTTAATGTACAGTAGACTGAGTAATATATCCCATGGACTGATTGGGTAGTTCAGATTCATTCTATTCAGAGCTCTAATTCTTTGTAAAATATGATAACTGGTCACACCTCAGTGAAAATATGCATTCAGATTTTAAGTAAAAGTTTTTTTTGTCATTTTTAAATGTAATATAACAGCAAAAGGTAATATGAACAAATGTATTTCTGATTCACATTTGTTGCAAAGTAATAGAGCAGGTGCATCAGATGGGATTATAAAAGTTCTTCGTTCACTTCTACCACCAAGATCGCCCCATGATCCTGCTGAATTTACTCCTGTGGTCCTCGATGTGCCCTGTGGTCCCTGAGAGGCCCACAAGAGATCCCTAAGGATCACAAGAGGTTCAGAGTATCACAGGGCTTGGGCCAGAATTCTTGGTGGGTCGCAGAAGCGGGATTGCGTGGCACCATGGTTTTTGTTGCATCAGTTTAATCTAGAGTTGGACTTTCTCACTGGAAAACCTCAGCATGGTTTAGATATCAGCATATCCCCGCCGGGTGAGAGGTGGTTGGCCATCCAGTCCAGTGTTGGACTTTCTCAGCGGAAAATCTCAACATGATTAGGATACGCATACACCCCCGTCGGGTGAGAGGTGGTTGCCTATCTACACTGCACTGGTCCAGTGTCTCCGACTTCAGCATTTTGTGGTCGTGGCCACTACCCTTCCTAGTTGTGACCAGAATGGAGCTTTTGTCCAGGAGGACGAATCCTCGTCACTAGTAAGTTTCACCTCTGGGTTGAGGCAGTTTAGGCGTATTATCTCAGTATGGGTGTGTTTAGGATGTTACCGACCTCTAGAGCGGAGGTACCGTGACATGAGTAGTCATCAAGTTTCATCCCTGGGTTAAGCCGGTTTAGCCATATTTTACCAGTATGGGTGTATATTGGACGTGGCCAGCTTCTAGACCAGAGGTGCCATGGTATGATTAGCTCTTGCTTCACTTTATCCTTTCCATCACCTTTTCACAGCGGTGCCGCACTGCAACCCTAATCGTTTTTTCGCATTTTCTTCATTGGCTGGGAGGAGTTTTCACTCCACGCGCGGCATATGAAGAATCTCGCCAACAGTGTCTTAGTTTAACCCCTGGGTTAAGCCAGTCTAGGCAATCTGCCCCGGTATGGGTGTATATAGGACGTGGCTGGCCTCTAGAGCAGAGGTGCCGTGATTTGTGTAGTACTGACCTCGATACTGCTGATTACTTCACTTAATCCTTTCCTTCACCATTTCCATGGCAACTCTGCGTAACAACCCTAGTCGCATTTTTCTTCATTGGCTAGGAGGAGTTTCACCTTACGCACGGCAGCTGAAGAATCTTGCCAGCAGCGGGTTTTCTGAGTTTTCCTTCTCCTAGATGAGCTACCAAACAAGACTCTCATCTACCTGAAACTGGTTTTCAGGCACCAGATATTCGCCTTTGCCTCTTCTCCTGTCACTTTGAACAGCTCCGCCACAAGAAGGTCAGGAGCTGGACATGGACTGTCAGAGGCTATTTGAGATGCATGCCTTTGAGACATTTAATTGGAGTGGAGAGCATATCCCCACCCCACCTCCGGCTATAACAGTCCTTAGTACCATTATAAAAGTTAAAATGAGATGTCTTAAAATTTCTGAATGTGAACCTCATTATCTGATAGATAGCTGAAGCTTCTTTAAGCACAAGGATTTTCAAGCTTAAGTTAGTATTGATTTTATTTAGAATTGCTTTCTGCATATTCATCCAATATGTGCTGTGCCAGATGGCATTGATGATCATGCTTCAAAGGCAGAATGGAGACAGGCATGCGTGCCCAGTTCTTAAACTGTTTGAAAATAGTCTGTTCATCCTCCATCTTGTGTGATCCTTGGTGTTTCCAATTGCTTCACAAATTTTTCTTTTTCCATGCCACTTGGTCAGTCATTCAAGCATATGCATGTCCCTTGCGGAACTTTGCCTCCATAACAGCGCTCCTGTAGGCCTCTCAGTCTTAAGCAAGATGCTCTGCTGCTGATGCATCCATTTGCAGATCATCAACAATGTCTTGCAGCCATCATCACCTTGGTCTTCGTCTCTTTCTTTTTCCCATTTTGTACCCTTCAGAAACAGTCTTCTCTAAATTCTAATGATGTTTATTATGTCCAAAATATTTAAGTTTTCTGTTTTATCTTCTTTACTACCCAACCTTCTTCAATATTAAATTCTTTTAGTGTGGATATATTGTTCTTTTTTGTGTCCATGATATTTGAAGGATTCTTCTGTAACATTTACATTCAAAGGCATTTAAATGTTTCTCGGCTGTTTTGTTAAATGTCAGTGTCTCACAGGCATATGTAGCAATGGGGAAAATGCATGCCCTTAAAAATCTTATTTTTGTAGTTCTGTCTGTTTCTCTCCACAGCTTCTTTAGTTGTTCTGTTTTTTGAAGACTGATAGATGTCATCCCTTAATTTCCTTCTTTGTATCTCTGTTGTTAGTAATGATCCAAGACATTCAGAACTCTTGGCCTTTTCTATTTTTTCCTTATTGTATTTCAGCTACCTTATTTGTTTTGTCACTTGTTATCAATTTAGTTTTCTTTGCATTAAGATAAAGGTTTTGCTCTTCACTATTCTTACAGACTAACATAATTAGTTTTTGCATTCCTTTTTGTGTTGTGGATAGTAATACTGTGTCATCAGTATATCTAATCTCTGGTATTTCATAACCTTCAGTTGTTTTGGCATCTTAATATTCTTTGTTTACATCTTCTCTAACATTCCTCATTATGTTTTCAGTGTACAAGTTAAATAAATAAGGTGACAGTATGCATCCCTGATGGGCCGCTTATTTTATGTCAGACCAAGTTGTTTCACCATTTATTCTTACTGCTGCCTGTTGGTGATACAACAGTGATATTAATTGTATCACATATGTTGGAAATCTCATTTTTTTCCATTATTTCCCAAAGTTTCTAGTGTTGTACACAATCAGACGCTTTTGAATAGTCTGTACAAATCTCAGGTTTATAGTAGATCTGTGCCACCGTTTAATATTTTAATTACACTCAGGCTGGTCCATTATGAATTGTTCAGACTATGCATGTAGGTTTTTTAAAATACTGTCAGTTTTCATCATAAAAAATGGTTCTTTTCATTTATAAGAGGCCCATGTACCTATAATTAACAGTATCTAACATGCCTTTCATGTAATCAAGCAATCTTACCATTCCACACCCTGATGTCTTTTATGTGTTTGGTCTTCTTCTCAGTTTTCCTGTTGGCATTTGTGGGTTTTTTTGGGCACTTTTCCATTTTTTTTTTCTTGACGTTGCCTCCTTCCCATTTTCTATACCTGTATCTATTGTAGCATTCATCAATTTTGTTGCATACCAAGTTTTTCCGTGTTTGTGTTTTGTTTTTTTTAGCAGTACCAGCAACTGACATTTGAGTATCTTTATAGCATCACATAATTGCACTGTAAAGTGTTTGATATTTGCTTTGTTTCTAGAGTCAATTGGGCTTTAATCTTATACATTATCTTCATGATTAAGACCTATATTAGGTAGCACTGCTTTATGGATGTTGTACTTTTCTGTCTGTAGCAAAAGAAGGTGAGAGCTTTAGCACCTGTAATCTTGAGTGCACTGCTTCTCCTTTTTCATAGTTAATGATTAAAAGAGAGCTTGGTCTCTGAGTTAAAGCCATCAGAGAAGCCATTACATTATATTCAGTTGGAAAGTATGTTCTTTTATCTCTTAAAATAGATCCTGGAGATTTTGATTAGTTTTACACTGAGTATGCCTGTAGTCAGATTTGTTCGACATTTACTAAAGCTTGATAAGTGAGTTCCCAAGATACATGGTGCTGGTGATAACTAGAAATTTTCACTTTTCTTGGTCCTGTCTGTCTTTTTTTTTTTTTTTTGTTTCTCAGCATCAGTCCTTTGTTTAGTCAGCTGTATGTCTCTGAGTTGTTGCATGCTTGTTTCAGCCTGTGAGCTCTACACACTCCATTGCCTGTCCTTCACCTTTTTCTTCTCACTGTGTTGCAAGTACCAGGTCATATTAACCCTGGAGCCCTGTCGGGGGGGGGGGGGGGGTGTTATGATTTTTGTCAGTTTCTGGTGAAAAGTTGTGTTTTATCTGCATGAAACCTACACTCTTGTGAACAGTTCTGATAACAGTCAACAAACCTAAAACATCCTTGCAGTATTTATAATATAAAAACAGTGTTGGATCAAAATAAGTTTTCCTTTGCTGACACTGCAGCCAATTTAGAATGATGATCTATGTGTAAGGTGCATGTTTCAGTAATTTTTTTTATTATGCTCACAATTCAGGCCACATTATATCTCAAGGCATTAATTCTTTTCTAGATTTTGTTAAAGGTATTACCAGTCTTTTTATTTTGTATTTATTTTTTTTAATGCTGAGAGATGGCAGTGTTATTGATGCATATTTTTGGTCAGTTTTTATGACAGTTGATACTAATTTATTATTGTCAGGTATATTTGAAGCTTTAACTGAGGAATGTACACATAATGGTCAAATTATACAGTAGTTTATCTATGACACCCTTTTTTTTTTTCATAGATTTCATAGGAAAGTTCAAGAATGAGTCAGTCTTTTTCATTTACTGTATTTTTCAGTGGTTATGTCCCTTTATCTGCAGTTACCTCTTTTACTTGCCCTCATATGAAGAATCTCAAATTTGTAACAATGTGTACCATTCCAGCCCTCCTTTCTTGTTACTTTTATTGTTGAAACTTTAAATGATATGTTGTGAAAAGCGACAGAAGACATTAGTACTCCTGTGAGGTTCTGGTATTAGATGCATGTTAGAAAGACATACACTGAGGACGACAGAGCATTGAAAATATAAGACTAATGGACAGAGTGGAAGTAACAATTAGACGAGGCATGAAAGCTCACAGAAAGACGCGTTATTTAACATTTCCAAGGAATTCTTATTGCAAATAGTAAATAATTACGAGAAGAATGTTATAAATATCATAACCCATTGGAAATGAAAACTGATTGCCTGTATTACATAAGTTAGCTTACCACGTGTAGAGAGATGAAGATGTGCATGTGAATTACAACAAACAGCAGGTAGCAAGAAAAGAATTTTAAAAGTGGAAAGTAATTATTAAATAATGAGAGCTTATCTGTTGAGCATGGTGAAAGTCTGTGCCTGAATGTTTTATGAGATAAAAGAAAGTCCCAGCACTGTACAGACACGTTACAGTTGTAGGTATATAACTCAGAACAGCAGATAAAGACAATAAATGCCATACACAGAAGGAGGAGACTGTAGATCTTCAGAGTGTGAGAACATCTGTGTAATTCAGGAACTTTAGTCCTACTTGTGTTCTATTGTCCCATTTGTAAGAAGAATGGACTTTTTGTTGTTATTGTAATGTCTTTTGTTAACTGAACATTATATTTCAGATTATTTTCTTTTGTTTTTTTTTTTCAGGGATAAATTGCATTTTTAAGATATTATTTTTTTTCTTTTTTGAAGGCATCATGTATTATTACAGCATAATAAACATTTCTTCTTTATTTTTTTTTATGTGTTGAAATGATTGCTGCATCAGGTCGGCATCTCGTGTGTTAGTGGTTTTTATCTTTGATTAACATCTTATTTAATTTTCATTGACTATATGTAGCAGTTGTTTGTCAGGATCTATATGATGGCCTCTGTCAGGATTTAATATGATGGCCTTTTGTAAGGATCTGTTATGATGGCCTTTGTCAGGATTTAATATGATAACCTCTATCAGGATTTAATATGATAGCCTCTATCAGGATTTAATATGATAGCCTCTGTCAGGATTTAATATGATAGCCTTTGTGAGGATATATATGATGGGCTCTGTCAGGATTTAATATGATAGCCTTTGTTAGGATCTGTATGATGGCCTCAGTCAGGATTTAATATGATAGCCTTTATTGGGATCTAATATGGTGGCCTTTTATTTCCTAGAACAAAAAGCTAACATTGTGTAATGATGCTGTGCATATGTTGTCATAATGTGAAGTGTGAGCATGTGAGGAAGATGTGATATATGCTGCATTTATTTTGTACAGTATTTATCTGATGCTTTGATTACATTTGTATTGGTACTGGGTTGGCTGATGTAATAATTATTTTTGGTTGTTTTTTTTAAGACCACAGAGTGGTCTGGACCACATGCCCTACTTCATGCACTGCAACAGGCAAGAAGAAGAAGACAAAAGAAAAAACAAAGAACTGCATGACACAGTCTGCAAGATTTCCTTTCACTGAAAGATTTCCAGAAATGCCTACTAATAGCACCCATCCACCATATCTGCACTCTGTAGGGCAGTAACATCAACAGAAAAGAAAGGCCTGCCTACTGTTACTAGGCATGAAGGGAGATAAAAGCTGAAAAATCATGAACCAAGGGCTTTGAAGTAGTTTTTTTTTAGGGGGGGGGTAACTATGTATGTGTGTGTATGTATATATACCTGTATCATCGCCTTTCACTCCCTTGGAAGCATAGGCCATGAATAAAGGCTCTCCAGTTATTTTCTGCTTCCTGCCATGTGTATCCCTTGTCTCTGAGCACTGTCATAATTTCTCTTCACCAAGTGTACTAGGTCTTCCTCGATTTCTGCTTCCTTGAGGATTCCATGCCAGTGCCTGTCCTGCTATGCTGGTGTCAGGTTTCCTCAGTGTGTGGCCAATCCACCTCCATTTCATGGACATGATTTGTAAGTTCATAGGGTCTTGTCCTGCCATTTATTATTTAAAATCCTCCTCTAGTGGTAGTTCCTGAATGTTTGTATCCTCTGTTATGTTGCCTTAGTCATAACCCAAGTGTCCAAATCTTAGAGCAGTACAGTCTTTACATTTGTATTGAAAAGCCTAAGTTTGGTTCCTGTTTTGATGTTCTTTGATGACCATAATTTGTTAAGTCGGATAAATGCTTCCCTAGCCTTGGTTATTCTAGCTTTAACATCCTTTTCTGTTCCCCTGTATTTATCATCCATGCTGCCTAAATATGTGAAATATTCCTCAACTGGCACTCCCTCAATTACCATGGGCTTGTGCTATTACTTTTCATTATCTTTATTTTTTTGTCTGTTAATATATAGTCCCAGTTTAGCTGAATTCTTGCTTAAGATCTGATGTTTCTCTTGCATTTGTGTGTGGCTGTGTGCCAGAAGTACCACATCATCTGCAAAGTCAAGGTCTTCCAGTTGGCTCCACAATATCCATTGTATCCCGTTTCTTTTCCCTTGTGGTGGATTTCCATTCGACTGCAAGAAGAAATAAGAATAATGATAGCAAAGATCCCTGCCACATGCCTGTTTCTACTTTAAAACTCTCTGTGAGTTCCTTCATGCATAATCCTACAAGTTGTTCCTTCATATAAGGTCTTTATAAGCTTTGTTATCTTGGCTGGGATTCCATAGTGTTCCTGTAGTTTATCCTCCGATCTAAACTATCAAATGCCTTCTCATAATCAATGAATGTAACTAATAGTGAAGAATTCCGCTCAATTGGCTGTTCTACTATTATTCAGGGTCTTCCTTGCCTGAAACCTGCTTGCTCTTCTCTTAGTTTACTGTCTACTGATGTTTTATTTCTATTTAGCAAAATCCTGCTGAAGGTCTTGCTGGGTATTGAAAGCACGGAGATGCCTCTATAGATCTTACATTCTGATAGATCTCCTTTCTTCAGGAGTTTTATAAGATGAGCCTCGTTCCAGTCCTCTAGGTACTGCTAAATAATAAGAGTGAGCATACATATGTACATTAATAAAGCTGTTCTACTTTGATAGTCATGACAAGGTTTTTGAAGTTCCTTGAAATTCGGGAGATCTGTAAGAAGACTGAGTCTTTGTAATAGTCATAAATATTTACTACACCAAATGAGACACACCCAGTGACCCGCTGAAACAAGTAGTTCAACTTTCTGTATTGTATACTGGAACTACAAAGAAAAACAACAATCCAAGGGACAGAACTGCAGATATATGTTTACAGATATGTAAGATTTTCAAAATATGAAAACGTGACCTTGTATCCCCTAGGTGCCTCCTTGGCACTTTAAAAGTAGATCTTCAGAGTGGAGAGGTCTGTTTAATTCTAGTACTTGTTTGTTGTGAATACAGTACATTTTGTTATTTAAGATAGCATGAAGGACCTGCATTGCTTTTTTTTCTGTAGTATTTCTTTAGATTCAGTGTCAGCAAGTTATTCTAAACAGCTCCAGCCTCGTTTACAAACCTATTTACGCTATCATGATGCTTAATTGTATTGCTAATAATCTTTATGTGTCACGTTTAAATTCCATACATTGTTCAACGTTTGGTTTGTACTGTTTTATAAGGGCATTATATTTCAATTTAATATATGTATATTTTGAGCATATAGGATTGTCTGTTTACTGTTTGGTTTTGTAATAAGAAAATGAATATTTCTCACTCACCGCGTTTTGTCATATAAAGTTTGCATCGGTGATATATACAGCAGCACCGTCTTGTTTCTTGAGTTCCGTACTGGATGTTGTTAGATCTGATTGGTTGGCTTTTATGTCTGGTGGCACTGGCGACTTTTTGGCTCTGCTGGGCTATCGGGCCGGCTAGCGTAGTGGTTAGAGCACTCGTCTAGCAACCAAATGGTCGAGGGTTCGAATCCCCAGCTGAGCGGGATTTTTTTCCTACCAATACGGCCCCGAGGTCGACCCAGCCTCGTAAAATGGGTACCAGAGAAAATCTGGGAAGTAAAGGCAGCGAGGAAAGGAACTGGTCACCCTACCTCATACGCTGATGACCCAGCATAATGAGGTCTCTAACGCTTCACCCCCTACGGCATTTGCTATGGGACTATCTTTACTTTTTTGGGCTATCGTGGGTTTTCTTCATGCTCTGGGACGTTCAGAAGAAGATGGGAAAGTCCAGTTCGGCGCTTTCTTCTTCTTCTTCTTCCCCCTCCCCCCCCCCCCAAAAAAAAATCCCGCCTTGTATGCAGTGTTAAGCTTCGGTAAGCAGCGTCGTTAAATCTTATTTTATTCAGGGGAGATCAGTTGGCCAACTCAACTGTTGCGGGGCAGGCAATGGATTGAGCATTTAAGAGAAGCTGGTCGAAGAAAGGACTTCACTGACAACTGTGAATCAGAGTCGCTGACAAGAATGAAGGAGCGGGGCGGGAGTGAACAACAAATCAAAAGCTCCAGGTGGTTGGTCATGCAACAGATTTTTTTTTATAAATAGGAAACTACGAGGCTTTGGTACGGTAAAGTAAGAGAGCACAGTTTTGTAGGATTAAACCTCGAAAAGGTAGACAAAGCACTTTAGTGAGACGTGGGAGAAAGAAAAATCACAAGAGAATTACCTGGGATTCGAACACGGAATCCGGTAGGACGTGCAGCCGTCTAGCCACGACTAGAGTCCGTGTTCGAACCCCAGGTAGTTCTCTTGTGGTTTTTCTTTCTCCCACTTCTCACTAAAGTGCTTCTACGATTTTTTTCGAGGTCTAATCCTACAAAACTTGTGTTCTCTTCCTTTGTCATGGAACAAAGAACGGGTGTAATCAGGCACTGTACGCTGGAGGAGATCAGAGCACCTATGGGTGTGTCCGGGGTGCATGGGTGATGGTCCTTCCTATTTCATTCAGTTACAACAGACCCAGTTTCTCTGGAGATGAATACACCAGACATGTGCAGAAGATCACGTGTAAAAATAAAACTTACCTGCACTGTTTGAGAGGGCGCCGTGTTCTAATGTCAGAATTTCTGTGTTTTAATTAGCACAGTCTACCTTTCGGTTTGAAGAGAACTCTAACAAGAGACAACATCAGAAATGACACCATTAGCATTAAACATCTATAAATAATGGACACAAATGTCTTGGTGACGTTACACGACTACCACCAGACATTACCACAGAAAAAGTTCATGCTAAGTGGTAGAAAAGAGGTAAAGATGCCCCGTGCCCCTCTTCGTGCAGGACGTGGATAGAGAAGATAGAAGAAATTTTTAATATCTCCTTGTACAAAGTAATCCGCCGAGCTTTATCTGGAAGTCTATTGCCCCTTCAACACCGAAAGGTTCACGAGGAAGGCGACAAGACAAAATAGTTGTCAGCTCCAGATGTTTCCGGAATCAGACTAAACTTTGGTGACATTTTAAGGATGCTTCGTAGTTGAATGACCAGTCCACCCGTTGTTAGACGGGTATTTGTCCTATAGAGACCCAGGCTTCGAGAAAGGACCAGTGAAGCAGTTGTGCAGAGGCAGGAAAGAAGACGACTAGAAACGGATCCGTCTGGTCTCACGGGTAAACGAAGGAACTGGCAGTAACACTACATCTCTGCACGCCTCATTGAATAATGAGAGAAAGAACTTAGAACCGACTTTGCTGTTGAAGGTTTCTTATATCTTATATCCTTCCCGTGCCGTTAGACGTCACATAGGGCTCGCAAAGTAGTTCGCCAATTTTTCCTGTCTTCGGCGAGTCTTTCAACCTCATCAAAGGATTTTATGCCTGTTAACTTGGCCTCTCTTAATAATGTTCTCTTCAGAGTTTCACGCGGTCTGCCCCTTTTTCTTCGGCCTGTTGTGTTCCACTTGATAGCTTGTTTTGGGATTCTCTGCTCATTTCTTCTCATCAAGTGGCCAACATATGTCCATCTCCTTTTCCTGATCACCCGTGAGACTGGTTGTTGTTCAGTCATCTGTCTTATCTCTGCATTGTTCTTGAATTCATTCCACTTGATGCTGAGTATTTTCCTTAGGCATTTATTTTCAAAAGAGTCTAATTTCTTTTCTATTTCTTTAGTTGTTTTCCAGCTTTCGCATGCATAAATGAGGGTGGATATTACATTTGAATTGAATAGTCTTAACTTGGTTTTTGTGCTTATAACTTTTGAATTCCATATGTTCTCAAGATTCTTGAAGATTGATGCTGCTTTTGCAATTCTGATCCTAACTTCCTTTCTAGTGTCACCATCCTGGTCTATGTAGCTGCCAAGGTATGCAAATTGATTGACTTCTTCAATATCTGTCCCTTCTATGTGTATTTTTCCATTTTGATTGATGGGAATTTTCATTATTTTTGTTTTGTCCTTGTTAATTTCAAGTCCTATTTTGCTAGCCAGTGAAGATAGGCTATCTGTTTTTTCTTGCATGGAATTCACATTATTACTGATAAGAGTTATGTCATCAGCAAAATCAAGATCTTCTAGTTGGGTCCCATGTACCCAGTCAATACCTGTGTTACCTGTGCAGCATTTTTCATTATGAAGTCTATTGTAATCCCAAAAAGTAAAGGAGACAGTATACATCCTTGTTTCACGCCTGTTTCAATCTGGAACCATTCACTCATCCCTTCTTCTGTCTTGACTGCACAACCATATCCATTGTATAAGTCCTTAATGATGTTGACAATTTTAGATGGTATTCCATATAGACATAAAATTCTCCATAATGAATCTCTGTGTATGCTATCAAATGCCTTCTTAAAATCTATGAAATTCAGTATTAATGGTTTCTGCTTTTCAATATGTTCTTCAAGTATTATTCTGAGAGTAAAGATCTGGTCGAGACAGCTTCTCCCTTTTCGAAATCCTGCTTGTTCTTCTCTCATTGCAGTATCCACTATATCTTTGAGTCTATTCAAAATGACCTTGCAAAATACTTTTGACACAACTGATATTAAGGTTACTCCTCTCCAGTTGTTACAGTCACTAAGGTTGCCCTTTTTTGGTATTTTCACAATGATTCCCTTCTTCCAATTAGAAGGGACCTTTTCTTCTTTCCAAATCTTGTTAAACATTCTCTGTAGTTGTCTCATGTTGTCACTATTGATAGCTTTTAGCATCTCGGCTGTTATTTCATCTTCACCTGCAGCTTTGTTGTTAGCCATTAAATTCACTGCTGTTTCAATTTCATGCAATTCAATTTCATCTAGATTGACATTTAGTTGTGGGGCTGGTAAGTCAGTTTCAAGGTTTAACAATTCTTTTGGGTGTGGTCGATTGAGTATTTCTTGGAAGTGTTCAGCCCATCTTTGCTTTTGGTCTTTATTTGATGTTAATAGTGTTCCAGTTTTGCTAAGTATTGGTCTTTCTTTAGATGTAATAGTACCTGTTAGCCTCTTTTGTATGTTATATAAAGTTTTGCTGTCTCCTGTTTTTGCTGCTTTTTCTGCCTCTTTCGCCATATTGTCTATGTATTCTCTTTTATCCCTTCTAGCTGAACTTTTTACTTTCTTGTCTATGTCTTTGTATTTTGCTTTTGCCGAATCTCTTTCATCATCTGCTTTTGCATTCAACATGTTTAATTTGACTGCTCGTCTTTCATGTATATACTTCCATGTTTTATCTGATATCCATGCTTTTCTATTTGGTTTTTCCAATCCAGCGCTTACTTTTGCTGCTGTGATTATGGCTGTGCTGTAAGAATTCCATAACTCATCTATACCTATCTCCTCAACTTCACTGGGTGTTTTGGAATGATTGGCAAGTTCCTGATTGAAATTAATGTTAGTATTTTCTTCTTGTAGGCTGTGGATGTTTATCTTTCTGTGTACTGATTTCTTGTGTTGACTTCAATTTTAGTTTTATTTTCCCTATGCACAGGTTGTGATCACTGTTGACATCTGCACCCCTATAAGCCCTTACATCCATGAGAGATGTTCTGTATTGCTTTCTAATACAAAAATGGTCTATCTGGTTTCTAGTTCTATCATCTGGAGATATCCATGTTGTTTTATGTATCTCTTTGTGTGGGAATATTGTGCCTCCAATGACCATGCCCTCTGTTAAACATATTTCAATTAATCTTTCTCCATTCTGATTAACCATGTCAATTCCTTCTTTCCCCATCACTTTTTCAACGTCGGTATTATCCTTCCCTACCTTAGCATTGAAGTCCCCCCTAGCAATTAGGATGTCGTGTTTAGGGACTTTGTTGATGATTTGTTGTAGTTGGTGATAAAAGTCGTCTTTCACATCATCATCTGCATCATTCGTGGGTGCATAACACTGTATTATTGTCATTCTTCCGTGTCGTAGGTTGTATCGTGCTCTTATTATACGACTGTTCACCGGTTCCCATTCTACAAGGCTCTTTGCAGCTACATTTGACATAATAATGCCCACTCCGTCTCGGAATTTATTGTCATTTCTACCTGAATGTATAATTAACTTACCGTTTTCCGCCGATCTTTTACCTGCTTCTGGCCATCGCATTTCGCTGATGCCCAGTATGTCTAGATGGTATCTCTCCATTTCTTTGATGACCTGGTTAGTTCTTGTTGGTGCTGCCATCGTTCTCACATTCCAGAATCCAACCCTTGTCACATGTTTGGGGCCGACGAATGAGCTCTTCGGAGTTGGCATCCCTGATGCTCGGTTGGTTTCTCTGCGAGTTTCCATAACGATATCTTTTTTTCCTATCTGGAGTTGCCTCTAGATAGGTCTCAGGATAAGGTTTACATTGGTTTAATTAAAGTATTAAGTAAATGTTTAGGATTGCGTTAGGCTATTAAATTGCTATGCATCGTAAGCGCACCCTTTGTTTCTTTATTTGACAACACGTATATAACTATTAAACTACTCGCTTTTTAGCATGCCAGGCGTACTGAGACCAAGTCAGCTTTCTAGAAAATGAGAAACATCATGTGCCAGATCATTATTAGTGGAAACAAGATTCCGAGTACTTAAATGTTACATCGAGCCAATTTTGTTTTATGGATGTGAAGCATGGTCCATGAATAAGACAGATAAAAAGGATGGCGACTGCAGTAAAACTGGTTCAAATAATAAAGCCTATTTTATGCCTATTATTTATGCCTATTATTAACATAACTGACTGTATACGAAAGAGTCTTCAAGGCGAAGATGGCTGCAAGACATCGTTGATGATCTGCAAATGGATGCATCAGCAGCAGGCCATCTTGCTCACAACCGAGAGGCATACAGGAGTGCTGTTAGGGAGGCAAAGTTCCCCAAGGGACATGCGAATGAATGAAGAAAGATGTTGAAGGTGCCATGGATAGCTAAGAAAGCCAACAAAGAAGTCTTAAGAGAGGCTGGAGTTAAAAAGCAAATTACAGCAAAGATTAGAGGCAGACAAGTGAGATTTGTAGGATATTTTCTGAGAAGAGGAAAATTGGAACACATTGTGGCAACTAGAAAAATTGAGGGAAGAAGTCACAAAGGAAGACAGAGGGAGAAGTTACTGGATGGGCTGTCAGTGTGGCTAGGAAGAAAGTCACCGGCGGATCTCATAATCAAGTCTAGAGACGGAATTGTGGAGAGAAATCATCGCCTACGCCACGCATTTGATTGAATATAAATTCAAAATTATAAATTCACTTGAGTGATATACAACAAATAATAATGGGGGGGGGGGGATAGAGACGAAAAAAAAAGGAGAGGTCACTTAGCTGTGACTTGCAGGAGGCTGTGTCAGAGAGTGGGCATGGTGGAGTATTGTGTATGTTTAAATGAAAAATTGAAGTGTGATATGTTGGTAGAAAAGAGGGAGTGGGGAAAGCAAAAAGAAGAGAGAGGGATATAACCGTAATCCAGCCAATGAAAGGGTGGGTGGAATAGATGAATATGGTTGGGGTAGAAGATTTGTAATTTAATACAGTGAGGATTCTGGAATATAAGTTACAGGCGAGGAAAGAGAAGAACTTTGTAGAGAGGAAATGCTAACTATAGCGGAATTTCGAGTTCAAACGGTGTGGTTCCAGCGTCCCACATTCCTGTATATACCTGCTCTCGAGCGCTATGTGGCTTTTGTCCCCAGAATATTGTTTAATAGCTGTTACTATAAAATCAGACTTACCTCTGTGGTTGGGATCGTTGAAATGATTAGAAACTGGCTTAGATGCTGAGAGATGTCATAAAGATGTTTCTGCATGCGGTCACCTAACTCTTTCTGTGCCAGGCGTAAAATTTTTGACGCTTCCTGTACCCCCGTTGCTTGCCACGCGTCAATTTTTTGACGCTTGGTTTGTTTCAATAGAACAACCGGTGTAACATTTAGACTGTACATATTTCGTCCGCGATTCCGGTGACACTTTTCAAAATGGCGAAAGAGTGCATAGTTACAAGCGATTTCGAACGAGAAAAAGGAAGAGAAAGACCGAAATTTGTCAATTTTTGATGATGTAGATAGGGGTATGGACATGGCCTGTGACCACCCCACTGCTCTTGAATGTATCCCAAGTAGATCTAGACATATTAGACGACGGGAGAAGTAGTTAGAAGGTTATTTCAGACATTAATTTAGCGAGAATGCAACATAGAATCACAATATGGGATCGACAAGTAGATCTACACATCTCAGATGGTAAGTAGTGCATATCTAGACCTAGCCGATGGTGAGCTGGGCACAATCAGTGTCTAAAAACATCACATTACTTCTTTTTTCCTAAAAAAAAACTCTGCATTTATGAAGTTTTCATTCATTTAGTTATACTTTGAAACATAATAAGTATACGGAAGTACATGGAAATATTCTTCTTCTTCGTTCACTTCTTCCACCAAAAACCGCACTGTGAACCTACTGAATTCACGCCTGTGGTCCTCGTTAGGTCCCGTGGTCCCCTGTGTGGTCCAAAATAGACCACACGAGATCCACGAAAGGACCACAAGGGGTTCAGAGTATCACAGTGCTTTAACCTGTATTCTTGGTGGGTCTCGGAAGCGGGATTGCGTGACACCGTGGTTTTCATTGCACCAGTTTAGTCTAGGGTTGGACTTTCTCACCGGAAGACCTCGACGCGTTTAGGATATCAGTGCATCCCCGCTGGGTGAGAGGCGGTAGCCCGCCCAGGCCAGAGTTGGACTTTCTCACCGGAAAACCTCGACGTGTTTTGAGATAGCCGTGTATCACCGCCGGGTGAGAGGTGGTTGCCCATCCAGTCCAGGGTTGGACTTTCTCACCGGAAAACCTCAGCGTGATTAGGATACGCAAACATCCCCGCCGGGTGAGAGGTGGTTGCCTATCTAGACTTCCCTGGTCCAGTGTCTCCGACTTCAGCATTTTGCGGTCGTGGCCGCTACCCTTCCTAGTTGTGACCAGGATGGAGCTTTTGTCCAGGAGGACGAATCCTCGCCACTAGTGACTTCTACCCCTGGGTTGAGCCGGTTTAGGCATTATCCCAGTATGGGCGTGTTTGGGACGGGACCGACCTCTAGGGCAGAGGTACTGTGACATGCATAGCCTTCAAGATTCACTCCTGGTATGAGCCGGTTTAGGCAAAATTCACCAGTATGGGTGTTTATCAGGCGTTACCGACCTCTAGAGCGGAGGTGGCATGACATGTCTAGCCATCAAGTTCCACCCCTGGTGTGTGCCGGTTTAGGCATATTTCACCAGTGTAGGTGTATTTCGGACGTGGGTGGCCTCTAGAGCAGAGGTGCCGTGGTATAGCTCTCGTAGCGATACTACTGGACATACAGGTTAAACTTCACTTTCCACCACATTTTCCCATCGGCTCCGCACAGCAACCTTTATTTCTTTTCCGCATTTACTTCCTTAACCGGGAGGAGCTTCACTCCACGCGCGGCATTTGAAGAGTCTCGCCAGCAGTGTCTTAACCTCTGGGACAAGCCGGTTCATGCATTTCACCCGACATGACTGCACTCAGGACGTGGCCGACCTCCAGACCAGAGGTGCCGTGATTTGACTGTTTGCTTCGCTTTATCCTTTCTACCACCCTTTCCTCAGTGATGCTGCGCGGCAACCTCATTTGCAGATTTCTTCATTGGCCGGGAGGAGCACCGCTCCACGCACGGCAGCTGAAGATCTCTCCAACAGCGATGGAAATATTGTTTTCCATTCCATTTTATAACTATACCCCCAACCCTATCAAGACCCGCGCTTTTACTCTGGCACGTAACTGAACGTCCGTGTTTCTTCCTGTGGCACGGAAAGAGCTAATCTAAAACCGGTCTCTCCAATATAAGTTATCCTACACTTTTTGCACAAGGGACTCGCATGTGAATCTCTCATGGAGTGTGAGAACATATGGGAAAAGTAATCGATTTTGTATACAGAGCAGGTGACCCAGTGATGGGGGTTATGTTTTCTAGTACCGACAAATGCAGGATCCCCAAACAGTTAACTTCGGACTATGCAGATGAAGCTTGCTGGGGATTTCATCCGCTCTGTAACTGTAGCTCTATTTGTTAACTAAACCGTCAAAATGAAAATGTGCTTCATCATAACAAAATGAATTGCCCTAGATTTTCGGGTCGTTTTACATTAGATTTAGCATGCCTGTACAGCTTTCAACTCTTTGTTGTTTATGTTAATCTGTCAATGACTGTATTACCTGAATGTTGTAACTTGGAAACACTTCGTCTTTTGACAAGTTCAGAGCCACAACATCCTCGTAGTGGACCTCATTGGACTTTGGGTGACTGTATTTAACACTCAAGTGGTATTTTCCTATGTACGAACAGATTTAGGTCGACCTCGTGGTTTTGTGTCAACAACAGAACCTTCTTATCGAAGCTTCGAAATCCACATAAAAATATTGTTGATAGATGCATCGCGTCGACTGAACTGTCTAAGAAATTCTCACCGAATAGCCGTTACAGACTTTGTTCTTACACATAGCTCAAAGACAGCAACACCTCCACGCACAGGCCAACGCACCATAGAAAAATAAATTTCAAGATGGAAGCTACCATGTAGGGCTGTGTTGCCAACCTAAAGCGCCAAAAATTTCCATCTGAAAATCCTCGTGTGTTTCTCCTATACCCTGTGCACTGAAAGTCAAAGGATGAAATGGCTTTGTCATCTGATCAGATTGGATCAGTGTCATCCAACAGTACAGGCATATCACCAGGAAAGAAAAAAAGGGAGCAAGCAAGACGAAGGTGGATTAAGGAAGCAAGCAATATCTTGATGAGAAATAGTATGTTTGACAATATGTTAACCTACATCATGTGGTTTAGAACGTAAACCAATGGTCAAACTACACACCAACAACCTCCGTCTAGCTCATCCAGAACCAGTTTTGCCATAAGTCACTGTTACATTTATCCTACAAGATAAGACGAAAGTAGTAGGAAAAACAAAGTACGTTCAATCCAGCATGAGTTCATTAAATCGTAATAAATTTCCTGAACATATAATCCTCTCTTCTTCGCTCCAGTTTTCTTGTACTTTTCTCTTTCTCCTTAGACCCTTTCCGAAAATAAATCAAAACCCATGGTTAGTTTTTACCTCCATCATGCTGTACAAGGTGTTCCATAAGTTCATTTACATTTTCGGGAAACCACTGTAGGAACACAAATGCAGCTACGTGGAGAAAATTTTCAGAGTTTTAGACATACCTTACAGGGACTTAGTGTGAACACCCCCCCCCCCCCCACCCCCCGTGACATGGCACGTCAATACGACAATCCGAGTCAATAAACTTTTTGCTAGGTTTCGTGCAGCGTACTTGGAGTAATAGATGTGATTCAGAAGATTGTGGAAGTGAGATACATAAACATTGTCTGTAATGTACGCATGCAAGAGATATGTCACAAAGTGTCAGATCAGGGGATTTAAGAGACTCCTTACAGTAGAGTTGCCAGACGTCCCTGTTTTCCAGGACAGTCCTGGTTTTTTAAAATAAAATATTCACTGTCCCGAGTAATGCTTTCGGGACACATATTTGTCCTTGTTTTTGTTTTTCCTTTCAAATTAAAGAATTTTGCATTCGAGTTCTTCTCCCTCCGTACGATTTCAGGTTGGCAGAACTGTTATACGCATTTTAAAGACAACAACAGTACAGTGGAAACTTAATTTGGTACTCCTGTCTCCGAGTTGGAACTGGTTCACATTTCGTGCGGTTCCCTGTCATTTCGTTTTTCATTCGGTTGTTTTTGCCAGAGGAGTTTTCTAGTGGCTGTGCCACATCTCATTTGTGGCTCCGCGCCAAAAGAAGATGAAGACCTAAGGAGAATCGTACCTTTGTTTTGTCCAAAACTAAATGAGTGTGTTTAATAAGCAAGTATTTAAACTGAAGAAGGCAGATAATAGCGTCTTGGAAGTAAGTGTAATTTTAGAGGAAACCCATACATTGATAAATCAGCGGAAAGAAGAAAGATTTCTTCCCCTAAAAGTGAAATCTATTGTGAAACAAGCAGAAGATGAGGTAGACATATCAATTGTATATATATAAATAAATGTTATTTTGAGGTGGAATAGTTTTATAAAACACGTCATGCTTATGTATAGAGGTAGATGATACCTTTGAATGAATTTTCCATCTGTAAGTGGATGCTGTTAGGCTTTGTACTAGCATTGTCTGAAGTGGAAGAGGCTGTAAAGTGTGTGCAAGGCAAGTGGCGGTTAATTGACGATTCACTACTGTTTGATCATTTCACATATTTGAAGGACTATATTGAAGAAGTAATCACAAAGGAGAAGGACAATTGGAATAACAAATCCAGTTGGGAGAAGTGGACCTATTTTTTGGATGGTCTGAATTTTTGGAGCAGTACTCGAAGTTACTAAAACTGTGTGAATTTATCTTTAGTGTTCTTGGATATAATGCTATTGTTGAAAGAGTATTTTCCCTCATGAATATGCAGTGGACAGAGGAACAAAATCACCTTCGTCTCCCATCGGTTAAAGCAGTAATTAAACGTGCTTTTTATTATCGAATGCGGTGCTCAGGATTCCATGATTATATCAAGCAAGTGATAATATTTTCTTTCCAGAACTTTGAAGTTGGATAAATGCTAGGAGCATGATGCAGGACGATAGGATAATGCAGGATCTTGAAAGTAAAAATCTGAAAGTAAAATAAATTCAAAATCAAATAAATAATGTTCTATGTCGAACAAGTTAATTTTGTACTATTTTAATTTTAGAATGCTTGCAAAGTATAAAACATTAAAAATACATGAAATACTAATAATTTAAGCTTTCTGAGTTTAACTATATCATTAGTATGACGTAACTTATATTCATTTCTTGGATATATTATTTGAAAACAAAATTCTTAAATTTTAGGATATGTCTGGTATTCTTTATTAGTAGTTAGTGATGCTACTGTGATAGTTTTTTTTCTTTTTTCAGTCTGAGAAAAATGTCTCGGTTTTCCATTTACAGAATCTGGCAACCCTAAAGTGTAACCTCCGGAAAGTGTCAAGGAACTTTTGGAACACCCTGTATTTATCAGAACCATTGGTGACCTACATACCAAATTTGACCCCGACCGAGTTCAAAGTTCATGGCCCTTATCCCGCGCTGGTTTGGAGGTCAATTTTTCAGTTACAGCGTGTTCGTTGCCGTCTGCTGGAGAAACACAACACAAAAAAAAAAAAAATGTCAGCCGAAACAGAGCGCATTAAACTTGCAAGCGGAAGGTACATTCCAGTGCTAGGATTAGGCACATATGCACCTTTACAGGTAGGCATTATTGAGCGGTTTATCAAATTAAAGCAACAGTTTTAGACTTTTTTCTGGCACCCACGTATGTTCTTCGTGTCAGATAGTCAGCCATCAAAGTACATCGGTTACCTCAGAACATGCATTGTAGTTTTCCATGTTTTGTACGTATGCACTATTTATGGAGTTGTTTTTGCATGTGCAACAATAACATTTCATGTGTTACTATGCGAATAAGTAGAAAACAAACATTTGAAATAGCTGCATTTAGTTCCCCATCGTATATACTCTGAGTTACATAGCATAACGAACTATCAAGGTTGTTTGTTACAGACACGTCCACCATTCTTATCTGGCCTATATTGTTGAGACAGTACTAACCATAGATAAACTAACAAATATTAACAGTTGACTTAGCGCAAACATAGACCAAATCTGTTTGACCGAGTTATGATAAGTTTTTTTTTTCTTGTTGTGGCAACGGATCAGAGTCAGCAAACGGTTTTATTTTTCTTAATAAAAACTTTCAATTGGATATGTTCCTGGACGGAACAAAGTAAATGTACGGATTAGGGAACAGAAAGATTACTTTTGTTTGGCACGTTTCAGTCTTATGCTGCAAACCTTTTGCTTCAGTAAGCAAAACAACTACATAAATCGTCACCCGTAACCCAGCACTCCCTCCCTTATCTGTTGTTATGGTCTCTCTAAAGTGTATTATTTTATGATAAATCTGAGGTACTAAGAATGGATATAAAACTGCGTATACAGTTGAGAAGCATCATTTCAACCAGTTAATGTTTAACATTTCCAGAACATTATTTGTTAGATACCAGCAAGATAATGACACTAAACAACAGATAATAGGCATAGTTTACAACTTGAATTACGGATTTTACAGGCTCAGACAAAATACACAGCACTAGATTTTTGGTTGATTATCCAAACACACATTTTTTTTTACATTTTTTGTGACAAAAAAGAGAAATAAAATCTCAGACCAGACTGAGTGACACAGATCATGTCTTGAACAAGGAATAAACCTATTATTCAAAGAACTGAAAAAAAAATCTCATTTAAAATATTTATAAATTGCTCTGTTCAGCCAAGAAAGCAGCATTAAGAATTAGGAGATGCACAGGAATCAATATCTTCTTCTTCAGTCTCTCCCTGGAACTGTGAACTGGTGCAGCTGATGCTGTGGAGATGTTGAGACTTAGCTTCTTTAGTAGACTCCACCACCACAGGGACTTTAGGGACTACCTTCTCCATTAGCCAGGCTAGGCCTGTTACTGGGAGTATCTGTGGAGAGGTGGGACGGGGTCTTCATGAGCTATGGTTTGCCAACACTGAAGTCAAAATGTCAGCTATGGGTCACTGAGTGCTAAAAAAAACAGCATCTTCACCTGTACAGGAATCATTTGGATCAGGTATGCCATGAGAACAGTGGACAGAGCAAGTGAGACATCCTATAAACTTAAATTTCTCCAGTGAAGATGATTATGATGATGATTCTTTTCTCACAAATTCAGATCCATTTTGTCTTATCCTAAGGGATGATGTTGAATGAATGTTTGACAATTAACTCATCTCTAGAGGCAATCAGTCAGTTAAGTGCCATGCCATGTGGCGTAGGCAATCATTTCTCTCCACAATTCCCTGTCTTTAATTTAATTATGAAATCCACCAGTGACTTTCTTCATAGCCACACTAACAGCCCATCCAGTAACTTCTCTCTCTGTCTTCCTTTATGTCTTCTTCCCTCAGTTTTTTCCAGTTGCCACAGTGTGTTCCAATTTTCCTCTTCTCAGAAAATGTCCTACAAATCTCGCCTGTCTGCCTCTGATCGTTGCTGTAATTTGCCTTTTAACTCCAGCCTCTCTTAAGACTTCTTCATCGGTTTTCTTAGCTGTCCATGGTACCTTCAACATCCTTCTTATGAACCACATCTCCATGGCCTCCATTTCTCGCTATACTCTCATATTCATGGACCATGCTTCACATCCATAAAACAAAATTGGCAGTGCATCTTAAACTTCTAGGAGAAACAGTATGCATGCTGGTCTTTTTCTCTCACAGTGTATAGGTAGTCAGACTTATAGATCACACTTGAAAAACATTAGACCTGTTTAGCCTTCATTTTCACTTTCAAATATGACCAAGTTAATCTGTATATTAATTCCATCAGAGACCAACAAAATAATCACTGATCTAGACTGAGAAGTTTTATTGCAATGCCAGGTTTCTCATCTATACTGACCACAGCAGTTTACTTTTAATACCTTACCTTCAGAAAACATGGTGGCATCAGTTTTGGTGAACATAGCTATCAAGACCCTGTCCCACCTCTCATTGGTAACCCCAGCATGGGGCCAAGCCTGGCTAATGGTGCAGGGATCACCATAGTTCCCATGGTGTTGAAGTCTGCTAAAGAATATTGAACATTCCCTCTGCTTTTTAGTTGTACTGAGTCGAAAAAAATGTCTGACATGATGCTGTGCCTCAACATCTCCATCCCATCAGTTGCAAAGAACACCATCTCACAGTTCCAGGGAGATTGAATAAGAGGAAGAAGACCCCTGCTGGAGTGGTAAGAATTATTCACTGTGTTAGCCCAGGAATCAGAGTGGTCAGTTGGTGTATTGGATCTGGTTCGCTGCTGCATTTCAGTTGCTTTTCATATTCAGATCTGCACTGGTTACAGATTATAGTGTTCGCTTCTTGGTAGTTTACTGGATGATTTGTTTGTTCTTGATTGCTGCCAGCTTTGGATAGGGTGTCAGCTATTTCATTGCCAGCTAGCCCAAACCATGCAGACTTTGAGGTGTGAAGCATGGCCAGAGGACACAAGCTTGGAGCAAAAGCTTTGGGGCTCCTATCAGGATCTGAAGAGGACTGCTGGCTTTCCCATGTTGACAGGGATCAGGATCTGATGTGATCAACAATCTCAAACACAGAAGAAGAAGAAGAAGAAAGAGAAGAGTGGTCAATCAGATTCAAACTTTTCCCAGTCTGTCAACTATTGCTATTAATCATACTCCAAAAATTAGGAAGCATAACTGACTAACCTATTAGACGGTCTTGATTGGGTTTAGATTTTGAAGGCCTTTGTTTGAAATCTGGCCACTGAAATTGCTGCATAAGATTTATTTGAGTGGTGGAGTTTTACAGTGCACCTAAAGCAGTGATTGCATTAACCAGTAAATTACCGATTAAAAAAAAAAAAACAGAAAAACCAACAATTTTGGAGGTCATCAGTTACTGTAACCAGTTTATATTATAAAAAACTTAGAACATAACCAGTGAAATTGGTTGAAGAATAATTGAGCCAGTAGGATGATGATGCTCAATTTGTATGGAGGAGAATCAGTAAGTTTTGACTTTGATTCAATATGTGAACATTTTGTAAAGATTAAATCTCTCTGCAAATAAAGTAAGAAAAAAATTTCACATGTATATTTACTTTCCACTGTTGTTTGTAAAGTATGTTTAATTTTACATTAAAAAAGTATAGAGCACCGAATGTTGTATTGAGAAAACCCGTATTACAGAATGCACTTCATGCAAGATGAAAGACAGGTGCAGTTGTACTAGGTTCAAAAAGTCCTAGTGCAATCACTGTCTAAAGTTTCTGCAGCAATAAAAGTGAAAAAAAAAACTACACTTATTGACTACACACAAATGACTTTTGGGGACAGAATTTAGCTCACTTCTGAAAAGTGTACAAAAACTATAGTCTCTCATTTGTGTGAATGCTAATGAAGTATTGGTAGAATCAACAAAAAAGATGTTTGCCACCTCCCAAAAATTGTTAATACCTGCCTGATTCAGTACTTTTGACTAAGGTTAAAAGAGCATTGGCATTACCATGACATGTTATTTTTGTATGTGATCCTTGGAAAAGGCTTTTTTTCCGAAATAGTGGATTGTTATATGTTCTTCATTTATATGTGCTCATTTTGCTTTCTCCCATTCTTGTTTCTGCCCATTTTCCTCACTCTTTCTAACTTTTTTGTAAAACCAAGCCATACATCTCTGTCTTCTTTCATTACCAGAACCAGTTTTACAGCAGTAATCATTTTTCTTATTTCTCACAATCTTTGCGATGGAGCTCTACAACAAAGATAAATAAGGAACACGCAAAACCACAGGCACAGAATTAGATAAATAAAACCAAAATATATTGGCTGGTATGAAAAATGCTTGGTGAAATTGTCTAGGAGTCATTTAGTTGAAGACTTTGCTTTGGAAAATTAGTTAAAGATGAAAATAATATGATGAAACAATATGATGAAATGATGAAAATAATATGCATCATATTATGAAATAGATGATGATAAGCACTGTATTTTATAAAAGGTAAAGGTAATCTTGTCATGGCTAAGAGGCACGTAGGGATATGGTGTTAATGCCCATATTTTCCTTGACCTGTCAGCACACTAGAGGGTGATATGGTCAGTATCACGCCTGGCCACCTTTCCTTCCCCAACTCAGAAGAAGTTGGGCACCCATTTCTACATCTGGGTGACTGGGGTGCCTCCGGCTGGATTCAAACCCCCGACCTTCACCATGAGAGACCAGTGCACTAACCACTTCACCACTGAGACACCCTATTTTATAGCATAAAGTAATTTAAAATGATTCTGTTGCAAGACTTAGGTTCTAAGTCCAGCCATTTTCTTTTTCAGCCATCTTATCTTTCTCTGTCAAGGTCACCATTGACTGTAGCATCTTGATCCTTTATAATAGAGGTAGATTAAATGAGAAAAAGTAGCACATTGATTAAAGTGTCTTCAAGATCTAAAATGCCAAGAATGTAGCCCATAGTTCTGATCATAGTCTAAGTTACATCTGTTTCAAAATAGCTTTGGCAGCCCATCTTTGGGGATTAAATAAATGACAGATAATTTGCTTCCCTGCCTGATCTGCCCTGTAATTTTGAATTGTTTTGTTATTTAATGCAAAGAGGAAATATCAGATGGTAAAACTGTGATAACAGAGTTTTTAATTGGCTTTGTTTTTTTTTTCCTCTACCTTCTGTTTTCATAATGTAAAATCACCTGTTTCCATGCCATTTTAAGGAACATTTGGATACAGTATTTGCACCCTATTTCCAAGACCATAGGCACATGAAAGTATAATGTGGCCAGTATCATGGCTGGCCATATTTACCTTTCAGGATTTCTCTGCTACCCATTTTTAGAGACTAGGTGGACCCTGGGGCCTTTTTGGTGTGGTGGTACTACTCCCACTGTTGAATTTCAACCGGATACCACGGATTTGTAAACTGAGCACCTACAACTCAGCTAACCAGGCTGCCTTTGGTTTCATATGCTCAGCTATATAGACAAGGAGATGGGTTGCTCCCATGAATCCCACAATCAGCAGGAGTTCTTCATATGTGCTTCATAGTTTTTCATGCATGTTGTTTTCCTGGGGCCAGGTTTGGGATCTTGTATCTCTGTACAGAGTGCAGGTTTGCAAGATGTGTTCTAAGGTCAGGAGACCATTTTGGCATATGCAGAGTGGAGTCTGGGCAGCCTTCAGTTTGTGTAGATGAACTTGTTGTCTTTAGAGTCCCTTTGGAAGCCTGAAAATAGTGGTTTGTTGTGTTCAATTTAGCTTATCTTTGGGATATTTTCTGGCTGTTCTATATCTCCATTCAGTGTTGTACCTGCTGAGATGTTTAAAAAAGGCTTAAATATAGTACCAGGTCATTGTCAGCTATTGTAATTGCATTTTTAATTATAGATTGTTGTTGTTCTTATTTTCTAAAAATCACAATGTTTAACAAAAGAGTGCATTCAAATATTGATTTAGTAACACACAATAATTAGTGTATGAGTATATAACCATACACAGAGCCATTGCAGTAAAGCTGTGATACTAAAATTTATAAACTAGGAAAATAAATAGGAACAGCTCTGTTACTTAATGAGTACACAGTTGTGATGTTTCGGCGTGAGCCTTAATCATATAAGAACATACAGGATGAAGAAATAGACAGAGAAGATAAAATATAAATTTGCATGAATGCTGTGTAAAAAAAAAAAAATTAAAAACTCAAATAAAATGATAGAGCACTTAGCTGTACTTTGTAAGACACTGTGGTTTGTCCGATGCTGTGTGTCAGAAATGCACATGGTGGAGTGTAGACAGTGTTTAAATGGAGACTTGGGATATGTGATAGGTGGGTCGTAACTGAGGGTGATGGGTGGGGAAACCGTGGAGGGAGAGAGAGTGAGATACAATGCTTATCTAGCTGAGAGAATGTGAAATATGTGATTATAGTTGGGATAGAGGGGTTGTAATGTGATGCTGTGATGAGGTTCTGAGCTATGTGTAACAAGTGAGGACTTAGTGAGGAGGGATTATGATTGTGGAAGAGGAGAATGTTAGGTGTAGCTGAATAACGAGTTCAAACCATGTGGATACATTGTGATGTATGTCTGAGGGCTCAGACCCTTGATGCACAAGAATGAGATAACAGAACTCACAGCCTGTAACTATTGAAGAATTGGCTGAAGTAAGAGCATGTGGATTCCACATGGTTTGAACTCATTATTCAGCTACACCTAACATTCTGGCTGTTTGGTTCAGCTAATTCTTCAGTAGTTACGAGTACAGGCTGTGAGTTCTGTTATCTCATTCTTGTCCATCAAGGGTCTGAGCCCTCAGACATACACCACGATGTATCTGTGGAGTGCTGTGATGAGCGCATGTGCAAGGCTCAAGTCTACAGTAGGGTTAAGGTGATGAGTGCACATTCAAAGATGACAGAACATACTTCTTCCTTGGAGTATGTCTGCAACATGGTAGCCATCTTGACATTTGCTATTTCTAGCTTCCTGCTTAGCAACAGTGGCACTGTTTGGTTGCTGACATCTTGATGCTGACAGGTGGTACTACTAAGGGATTTTTATCTGTTCTTTCAGAAATTTTATTCTCATCTTCTAACGTACATTTGATTCATCCTCATATTAGACTTGCATCAAGTTCACCTAATTAATCAGTGACAAATGATGCTATAATTGACATAGCTTTGTCAAGAAGCTTTGTTTTTTTTGTTTGTGAGTGGGTGGGTGAAACACATAAAAAGCTCAGAAATGTAAAGATGGAAAGAAGATGTTTAGTTGCATGAGTTTAATTTTCTTTCTGCACTTTAAAATACTTTTGTATGTACGATAGTCACTTTCTTCTTGCATTTCAAGCATATCTCAAAATTTACAAAGCTAGTCTTATTTAAAGATTATTTGTACATGTATTTACAGTACCCATCTTTCAGACTTCCAGATACAGGCTTTAAGCAAGCATCACAATTTCTTTACTGCTTTCAAAAGCTGAGTGACTGGGTTTCTTCACACCAGATTTAAACCTCTAACCTCCCTGTTAGAGATGAGGATGCTCACCAGTTACTCAGGTGCCCATTGGCTTTGGATACATCTTATTGTCCTTCATTTATGCTTGAGTCTACAAACATCCCTAACTCAGTCTCCACCCTAGTATAGCCAGCTGTGTTGCCCTATGAAGTATGCATTTTAAAATTTTAAAAACATAATAAGCTTCTTAATGGGAAAACAAAGAGAGGAAGACCAAGGCAAAGATGGTTGCAAGACATTGTTGATGATCTGCAAATGGATGCATCAGCAGCAGGGCATCTTGCTTACAACTAAGAGGCCTACAGGAGTGCTGTTAGGAAGGCAAAGTTCCGCAAGGGACATGCAAATGACTGAATAAGCTTCTTGGAGTAAATCAAGACTTTACAGATCTCCATATTAAGATCTGTCACACAATGCATTAATGTGTGAGCTAAAAATAAGCAGTAGTAACCTTGTTTGTTTAACACTTAAAACCAGTGTATGTAACCCTGACCAGTGAAGTGATCAAATTAACAGACACTGCAGTTGCCACTATCAGTTAATTTGATCCTGTGGCTGTGTAGGCTCCTCTGATTACTGGTTTGTTTATTCAGCTATTATCAACATTATCTGGGCTGTGACTCAGAATTGCTTGGAGTGCTTCAGGATGCTTTGAAGAAAACAGGAAACAGGAGAGAAACTTGGAGGGGAGGGGGGGGTCTAGACTTTCCAGTCGATTGTTGCCTGATGAGTTTTTGTATCTTGCTAGGTAGGTGGTGCTGTAGTTTTCTGTGTCTTTTCTTTTTTTGTTGCCCTAGTTTTTTTTTCTTTAAGCATTTAGAAAATAAGCCATGGTGGAAAAAGAGGCAGTGTTAAATTGAGGCATCATAATGTCTCATTATTAATCATTTTTAAGCAGTCAGAACCAGATGTTCCACTTCATTTTAGTGTCATTTTTTAACTGTTAGAAATATGAAATAGAGCACACACACACACACACACACACAAAAACTGTCCAGAAAGGAGTACTGGGTTGAACTAGGAATTATATGATTGTGTGTTCGGTTTGTCATCTTTATTTATGAATAAATGTAACAACTGTGGAAGGAGCATTGTTCAAATTCAGTGCAGAACTTTATCATCACCAAGTGCTGTTTCAAAAAGTGTAGGCTATCCTCCTTCTTGTGTATGGTTCTTGCTATCTGTAATCATCTTCATTGCTTTCTGATTGCACTTAATCATGCCATCCTGTTATTTTTTTCATCATCATAATTTTTATTTGAATTTCAAATAGTTGTCAAGCAGAAATGTGGTTTATTAGAAGAATGTTGCGAATCCCCTGGACAGCAAAAATAATTAATGAAGAATGTATGAGAAGAGCTGGAGAGACAAAAAAACCTTGTCAAAAAGATAAGAGAGAGACAATGTACTTTCATAGGACATGCAATGAGAAGAGGGGGCATTGAAAATATTATAACAACAGGAAAAATAGAAGGAAGAAGATCAAGAGGAAGACCAAGAGAAATGATACTGGACAGTCTGACAGGATGGTGTGAGAAGAGATCACCAACTGAACTGATGGCCTGCATGAAGGATCGGGTACTCTGGAGAAGCATAATAGCCAACGGCAGTCGGCACGGCACCTGATGATGATGATGTCAAGTTTAATAACTATTCTTTTCTAATAGCTTATGTGTTTAAAAATTTGTAATGATTTTTTCCACATGTTTTTTACTATATTACTATTTTTGTACAAACATTTTTGCCATTTTTTAAAAATTCTGCTAACCATGGTGTAAGATGTGTCTTCACCTAAAGATGTTGCTTTTGATTTATGTAAATAGAGTGTTGGAATTGAGGCATTCTGTGCTAAATAGGTGAAAACACTAACACTTCTTTGTGGTTTATTTGCCTGTCTGGCATGGAACGCCTCAATTGTGGTGGTGCTTTCCTCATCAGAAGGTATTTTGACACCCATCATGTTGACTCCCTCATTGGAGAACACTGTTTAGTGAGGTCACTTCTAATAAAATTGTAACAGTGCATTGTCAGATGACAGCATTTAGAGACTCATCTAGAAGCACACACAGTTGTAACAAAAAGTTATGAATCTTTGAACAGAGCATGTTTAGACATGAGAAAATATCTGTGATACAGATTTGGTAGTAGTCTTTGCCTATGTTGACTACAACTGCATGATTGGTCACATATCACAGTTCATGTAACTGGATAATCAGACTGCATTTGGTGAATAATAGTTGTGATGTTTCAGAAGAGCTGATCATATTATCATTAGACCATGTGGAGATGAGCATTTGCAATAACACATCTCCATTTTGTGCAAACCCTAGTATTTCCAGCATGGTTGTCTTTCTTTTCCTAACCCCCTTGGTCAGTCTGTCAAGGACGTTTTTTTCTTGGTCTCTCATTCCTGCTTTCTTTGATTCAGTGATTGCCATGTTGTCCTACTTAGGACCTCCAAGAATAATTTAGTAAGGTGGTGTAAAACTCTCTCTCCCCTCTTCCCCCTTTTTCTCCCCCCTCCTCAAAAAAATTGGTTAGCCATTCTGTTTTCATCCATTACAGTCCCTCTATGAAGCCCTCCAGGCCCTTCCTTAAGACAAGGAGACCCCACCAGACACTAGAGCAATGCATCAGCTGGACACGCACACTGGGCCTGCTCTTACTTCTGTTTTCTCATGGCATGCCACAGATTTTTCAGTGTTTTTTTCCTTATGATTGCAATTATATTTTGTTACCTGCAGCTTCTCAACAAACTTCTTCATTTGTCCTCTGACTGTCCAGGATATATTATGTTAAGACTACCAAGTAAATGTATTTCAACATACTTTGGGGGGGGGGGGGGGAGGGGGGCAGAAGGGGGGGGGGAACAGTATAAATTTGTTACTTTTTTCATTCTAACAAGTTTTGCCATCTCAAAGCCAGATTTTGTAAACCCAGATACTTTTAGAATTCTCTTTGTGTCATGTTTGTAGAATGAGGAAGAAACCATTGAAGCAGTTAAGGCAGCAGTTCGTGCAGGTTACCGCCACATTGATTGTGCTGCCATCTACAGGAATGAACGAGCTGTTGGCCATGCTTTGAAGGAGCTGATTGTGATGGGAGTTGTACAGAGGGAAGACCTGTTTATTACCAGCAAGGTAAGAAAATGAGGATAAAAATAAGCAGATGATAACTATCTTGAATGATGGATTGCAGTGAAGTGGCAAAGATTAATCTTATGTTTAAAAAAAAAAATAAGGATCTGCCTTATTTTTCTCCGTTGTTTTTTCCATATCTGTAAATTAAGCGAAAGCATGTGGATGGAAATAGAGGCCATCACACAAGCATTAAAATAGGCAGAAAATGCACTGCATCACCATCATCAGTTCCATAAAAATGGATAGAAATAATATATAAATTGCACATGAAAAACACCACATAGATATACTGTCCAAGTCATGCCAGGGTTGATGGAAACAGCAAGACTGACCAACTAGCAGCAGGGGCTAAACCAGAGGGCTTCATCAAAATGAATAAACTGGAGTTATACAAATCCATCAAAAAATAAATTGAGGGACAATCACAAAGTAATTTCCTCCAAGGCTCCCACCAAACACCACTCACTGAGTTACATGTAGTCAAAGGCAGTGGATGCAGATTGCAACTAAATGCTAGATCATGTGCAGTATACACAACCAACACAGCATTGGAATCATTTCTCTAAAAACATAGGACATCCTGATGTCAAAGGCTTGACATATATGGGCATGTCCTGAGTGTAATGAGACAGCTCCCCAGGACTAGCAATAGAGCTAGACCTTTTAAAGATTAAAGAAGCCGTCATTTCAACTCTTAATTTTATGATTGCTGTGTTGTCTGCAGATGTGTGCTCCTAATTGTAAACCACAGTCATCTTCTAGTGTCTTGTATATTACTTCACCCATGATATATAGGTTTTGATAATATAAATAAATAAATTATTCTTCTTTTTTTCTTTTCTTTAGATTGAACACAGATTTTTTTTGTGTTGCTGAGAGAGATAGATGTTTCTTCCCCATAATGCCATTCATGAGAATCTAATGACTTTCTTTTTGTATGAAATCCTAAAAATAGCTGTGGAACACATGTCATAGACCAGATCTTGTGGTGCCAAGCCTGAAGAAAACATTGGAGGATTTGGGTTTGGAATATGTAGACCTCTACCTTATGCATTGGCCAATGGCATATAAGGTTGTTTTTTTTTATGTGTAGTTTGTAAACATTCTGTGTTGTGCATTAATTTGAGCAGAATGAGTGTTTTTGTGACAAAAGTTTGAACTATTTTTTCTTTCTTTGAATATATATATATATATATCTGCGTGGGGAGGATTTTTTTTTAACTATGTGACATTCCATACGCTGCGTCTGTTTTCTTTGCTGTCTTGATTGTTGTTGGGATGATCTTGTACAAGTGAGCTGGAAACTGTTGGTAGATGATGTCATGATCAAGGTTTTGTAATGACCACATCATGTTTGATGGAGACTTCAGTGGCTTTCCTTATTTTCAAAAGTGGACACTGGCTCCACCATGGTGGGGAGATTGTGGTGATCTATGCTGTTTTGCTCAGACTTGTGGTATACCAGCATAATAGTCTGTAACTAGGGGAACTGCGTGGAATCAGAATACGGCCTTGATCTCTAGTTCACCAGCTTTGACAGCAGTGTCCTCCAGGACTTCACTTTGTGTGACATGTCTTTGTTTTCACTATATCAAATTGCTTTCTTCACTGTATGGTTCATTTTCTTTCTAAATTTTTGCTTTCTTCACTGTATGGATATCTACAGCTGCTTTCATTTTCTTTCTAAATTTTTGCTTTCTTCACTGTATAGACATCTACAGCTGCTTTCATTTTCTTTCTAAATTTTTGCTTTCTTCACTGTATGTATATCTACAGCTGCTTTCATTTTCTTTCTGAATTTTTTCTTTCTTCACTGTATAGATATCTACAGCTGCTTTCATTTTCTTTCTAAATTTTTGCTTTTTTCACTGTATAGATATCTACAGCTGCTTTCATTTTCTTTCTAAATTTTTGCTTTTTTCACCGTATAGATATCTACAGCTGCTTTCATTTTCTTTCTAAATTTTTGCTTTTTTCACTGTATAGATATCTACAGCTGCTTTCATTTTCTTTCTAAATTTTTCCTCATGACCTTTCTTGCCATTATGTCTGCTTTTATAGTGTAAGATCATTTGTTTTGAAAAGAAATTTTCCTGCTTTACTTCTGTTGCTTCCAGAAAAATATTGTTGTTTAAAGAAAATGTAAGCTTCCGTGATAAGACATTGTTTGGTTTTATAGATACAGGTATAATCATTTCTTACTGTGCCAACAGGAAGGTGGTGAGATGAACCCAGTTGATGAAAATGGCAAAACTTTGTACTCAGATGTTGATTATCTGGACACATGGCAGGTACAATTTGTTTTAAGTTGTTTAGTCAAGGGCTATGAGGTTGGATTTGTAAGCAGTTTTAAGTGGAATTGGTGTTGTGAGTTGATACAGATATGCCATTTTCATGAAGGGGGTATGAGTTTTAGCGTACCGACCCCAAAGCACTGTTCTTTTAAAAATATCATCATCATCATCGCTTTTCACTCCCTTGAGAGCATAGGTCACGGATAACGGCTCTCCAGTCATCCCTGTTCTTGGAATTATTTTCTGCTTCCTTCCATGTGTATTCCTTTTCATATTTTAAAAATGGTCTGAGATTTTGAACATTTAGTTATTAGTCATATTTCAGTGATAACAATTGTGAAACTACAAGAGAAATAGCATCAGTTTGTCTCAGCTGAGCTTATAAACTACATTTTAGTATCTTGACAGTCAAGGCATTTTGGGATCTTTCATTTGATATAGTCTTGAGACAGAACTGTAAATGTTCATGCATTAACTTTTTGTATGTGTTTGTCTGGTCAATATTTTTAATCCCTGTTGTGGCCTTGATATGTTTTTGGTCACTCTTTGTGTTTAGATCTAATTTTTTTATGGTCTGACTTGACTTCTCTCCTTTTTTTTTTCCTTGACTTTTTTCTTTTTTTTTTTTTCTTTGGCCTGGCTTGTTTGAAAGATCCAACATAGTCAGCTTAGGCTACTACATACTATATAAAATAAGTCATTTTTTTAAAGTTTAATACTTGAAAGGGGATAACTTCAGTATCTATTATCATTCGCAGGCTTTGGAGGACTGCAGAGATATGGGCATAACCAAGGACATTGGTCTGAGCAATTTCAGTAGTAAACAGATAGAGAGGCTACTTGAAGTAGCTAGAATACCACCTGTAATTTTACAAGTAAGTAAGAGAGAGTGCTTGAAGCAGCCAGAACACCATCTTTAGTTTTACAGGTAAATCTTATCATGTCTTGTGCTATGTCCCTGTAACTGCAAGCTGGCGTTCTTTGCAGCCAAAGCTGTGAAAGTGTTGAGTCACAACATTGTAATGGCTTGGGAGCTAGTTATGGCAACTATTTTTTCAGTCCCGGAGTGCAGCTAAAAAGCAGGGGGGTGTGCAATACTTCTTTAGCAGACTCCACCACCATTGGGGCTGTGGTGATCCCTTCCTCATTACTCAGGCAACGCCTGTTACTGGGGGTATGTGAAAATCTTGTGTTTTTTTTTTTCAAGAAGCGATAAGAGATACTGCTTGAAGCAGCTAAATTACCACCTTTAGTTTTACACATAAATAAGAGAAACTGCCTGAAACAGCCAGAACGCCACCTGTTGTTTTACAGATAAATAAGAGAGACTGCTTAAAGCAGCTAAATTACCTGTAGTTTTGCAGATAAGAGAAACTGCTCAAAGCAGATAGAATACCACTGTAGTTTTACAGGTAAACTGAGAGATAGCCCACAAACAAAATGTAGTGAACTTGTACATGGAATGGAGCCACATTTTAGACCATTATGATATACAAGGATGTTTACAAGTTAACTCATGAGATATTTTTTCATCAGCCATGATGTCAAGATAGAAATGGTGAAAGACATGTTACATGGAGTGTGACTCAAAGTAAAGGTTTGCATTATTTGATGAGTAAATTCATGTGTCCCCCGTGTGGTACCTGGGATCTGCAAAGAATAGGACCACTATACCCTACCACGCATGATCGTAAAGGCGACTAAGGAGGGTTCGGCATAGGGCCAGCAACCCTATCTGGTAAAAAAAACTATCAGACTGCTACAGAAACGGAAGCAAGGGAAAAAACAAATGCAGGTGGAAGGAGAAATGCTTATCAGGAAACTGAGCCCATGAAGGTTGTAGAGGGCTCACCTGGGCAAGAGCAGAAAAAAAGGCGAAGGACAGGCATTTGTGGAAAACCCTTGCGGAAGCCCCATGTGCCCTGGGCACTTAACTCTTTCCGTGCGTATTGTCGAATTTTCGACACTTCTGGTGGTCCCAAGCTACCGTATGGTCGAAAATTCGACAATCATTGTTCCATTAAAACAAGCGGTGTAACATTTATATTGTATGGATTTCGTCCGCGATTCCGGTGACACTTTCAAAATGGAGAATGCGTGCCTAGTTACGAGCGATGCCAAGCGAGAACAAGGACGCGAAGCATGGAAATTTTTCAATTTTTGACGATGTAGATAGGGGTATGGACATAGCCTATGGCTACCCCGCTGCTCTTGAATGTTTTCTAAGTAGATTTAGACATATTTAGACGACTGGAGAAGTAGTTAGGAGGTTATTTCAGACATTCAGTAAGCGAAAATGCCATACGGAGTCACAATACGAGATCGATAAGTAGATCTACACATCTTAGATGGTAAATAGGGGTAAGAAGTGCGAATCTAGACCTAGCCGATGGTGAGCTGGCCACAATCAGTGTCTAAAAACATCATATTACTTCTTTTTTCCTAAACAACTCTGCATTTTTGAAATTTTCATTCATTTAGCTACACTTTGACACATATTACGTATACGGAAGTACATGGAAACACTGTTTTCCATTCCATTTTACAACTAGACCCCCTTACAGTCAAGACCCGCGTTTTACTCCCGCACGCAACGACACGTCCGTGTTTCTTCCTCCCGCACGGGAAGAGTTAAGGTTCATAGAGAGAGAGAAATTCATGTGCCAAATTTTGAAAAAAAAAAAAAACACTGCCTGTGCAAATAGACTAGGATCTTGCAATACAGAATTGTTTTGTTGTTACTGTGGCAAATTATTCCAGTCAAATACTGGCAGAAACAACCATGAGAAATGCTGCTTGGCAACAAGTACAAACAGGTAACATATTTCAGTATTATATTTAAGATGAACAGAGCCATTTGTTACCTGCTTTAGTTTTTTTCTTATAAATTGATGTAGTGTTTCAACCCTTTCACTCCTGAATTATTTTCTCCTTCATACCACTACAAGTTTTATTCTGAATATTTCCGGTATGTCAGCTTCATGTACAATTTTTCATATACATCTTCTGCGTTCACTTTTCTTTGCTCAGCATTCTAAATAGGGAGCTGGGTTGCCTCCATGAATCATGCTGTCAGCAGGAGGTCTTCTTTGGAGCCCCAGAATTTTCTCCTCCATGCTTTTCTCTTGGGGGCCATACCTACTGCACTGAGGTTTCTTTATATAAACGGATCTGTAGTATGTGTTCAGGAGTCTGGGGGATGTCTTGGCACATGCATTGAGGTGTTGGTGCAGCCTTTATCTTGTGAAGATGGGAATTTAGTTTTGCAGTGTCCAGTCCGTAGCCCGAAGATTGTAGTTTGTTTTTTCGTATACTTAATGTACATATTTTATATATCAAATTACAGCTAACTGAACAGACAAGCAGACTTTGTCAGTGTGTTATTTGTAAGAAACCATGCAAAAATATTATAATTAAAAAAACAATGCATTCAAAACATAAAAACCCTGAAAATTAACTTCCCCTGTTCTGATGACAGATATCAAACTAGTGTATTACTGTATAGGTTTGTAACTTCTTTTTAATCCATTTATAAATGAAATTTTGCACAGAAAATATGATATTTCATTTAATCATTTGATACAGATTAAACTATAATAAAGGCACAAACAAGATATAGAGATTCATACATGTTCTGTTTAAATATTTATTTTAATTTTTATGTGAGCTTGTATGTGCATAGTTTGAAACAATGATGTTTTGAGGGCCAAAAGGGTGGGCAACTCCCCCTCATCAGCAGCATCTGAATATTCTGGTAGACTTAATATTTGAATTGAAATGACAAATTCTTGCTGATATCACACAGCTTATAGTCAGGATCAGTAATACTTTCTAATAAAATTTAATATGTAAGATGGGTTTGTCTACATTGTTCAAAATAGAGACAGTGCTACCTGTCATATTACTATGGCAAACTGTTAGAAACAATTATTCTTGTTGGATTTATTAACAAATTTCCACAGAAATTGCAAAACCCACAGTATTTCAAGAGAAACATGCCAAAAGAAAATTACTTTGCAAGTTAAAGACATGGAGTGGTTTAGAAACTAAAATGTATTAATTTTCTTTTGCCTTTATGAAACAACCATTAGAGCACCAATCTGCACTGGTGTGCAGAATCAACCAATGTTGCCAGTGCTATTTTGAAATGAAAGAACTAATTATGAGGAAAATGTGAGTGCTCAGATTTTATTTAGAAAAGAAATAAATCTACAATGATCAAAACAAACTTTTCATTTTTAAAAAGTGAGTTATGTATTGAGAATTTTTTTAGATCGGGAACTTTGCTATTTTGTCTGATGATGATGATGTTGATGAACTATAATGATGAAAGTAATCTATACTGGCTTTCCTCATTTCCTAAACATGTGCTAGAAGCTTTGTATGGAACATGGCCACTCAGTGAGCTACTGAAATCCCAGACTCTCCAAAATTCCCTGCCACAGCAAGGACTAAGTCAAGGACTCACTCACCACAGTTTTGTTGCAGAGCCTGATTCAAGGAATCTTTTTATGGAAGTGAGACAGGATCCTGACTAGATATGGTTCACTGACCATGACATCGAAGCACAATCCTCTGATTCCAATGAAAAAAGGAATAAGTGTATACTAATAGGGAGCACGCTTCTGTGTGCACTTGCATTTTTCTTAATACTGTTATACATACTTCATTCTGAATATATATACTTGTTTTGTTTTGAATGTTTTAGTATTTTAGAACAAAAGAATGCCTGTTTAGTTTTATATAGATTTAGCATGAAGGACTACTTATTTAGTAATGATGGGCTATTGTTCATTTGAAAGTAGATTTAGTAATCAGCCACTATCTTTTACTGTTCCACAGGGGAAGGTTGGCTTGCAACTGACTGCCATCTTGGCTGTGTCCCTTGCTTTCACAGTTCATCCAGCCAAGCTGAATCTTGTTCATCTCTTAATATTATCCACCCATATGTATTGTTGTCTTTCATTTACTCTTTTTCCTTCAACATCTCCTTCAAGTATGTTTTTCATCATTTGATGTGATCAGGACATTTTAAATGTCTGGTTAATATATTTTTAACCAATTCTCTTTTCAGTTTTAGTTGAATGTACTTGCTTTTTTTTTTTCTTTTCTGTTTCCAAAATATATTATTACAAATACAATCTGTATTCCATAACTCCATTTTATTTTGTGTTTCCAAATCTAGATAGAAGTCAACTGCCATATCACAAATTCCAAACTTATAGAATTTGCAAAGTCTAAGAACATTGCTGTTGTAGCTTTTGCACCTATTGGTGCCCCAAATAAAAAGTAAGTATATTTTTTTCATAGATAATAAATTTTAAGTGTTTTAAGGACATGTATATATGGAGCAGTTGTACAGTGGTGGGAGTCATTTGATTAGGTTGTTTAATAATGATATCCAGAAACAAACATATGAATCAGAAATTTTGGCAGCTGATGTCCTCAGGTGAAGATCTTAAAAAAAAACCACCATCATTTCTGGAGTAAGCTGAAACTAATCCATTTCCCAAAATGCTTCTAAACCAGCCCTACAACTGTTTGGAAAGAGTTGGTCTCTTCCATCTAACCAAGACGGAAGTAACAGACAAACTTATTAACAGTTCCCGTGCCACAGGAAGAAATGCGGATGTTCAGTTGGGTGTCAGAGTAAAACCACGGGTCTTGATATGTTAGGGAATATAGTTGTAAAATGGAATGGAAAACAGTATTTACATGTACTTCTGTGTACTTATTATGTTTCAAAGTATAACTAAATGTATGGAAATTTCATAAATGCAGAGTTTTTTAGGAAAAAAGAAGTAATGTGATGTTTTTAGACAATGATTGTGCCCAGCTCACCATTGGCTAGGTCTAGATCTACACTACTTACCATCCGAGATGTCTAGATCTACTTGTCGATCTCGTATTGTGATTCTGTGTTGCATTCTCGCTAAATTAATGTCTGAAATAACCTCCTAACTACTTCTCCAGTTGTCTAATATGTCTAAATCTACTTGGGATACATTCAAGAGCAGTGGTGTGGTCACAGGCCATGTCCATAACCCTATCTACATTATCAAAAATTGAAAATCTTCTATGTTTCTCTTCCTTTTTCTCGCTCGGCATCGCTTGTAACTAAGGACTCTTTCACCATTTTGAAAAGTGTCACCGGAAATGGGGACGAAATATGTACAATCTAAATGTTACACCGGCTGGTTTTATTGAAACAAATGAATTGTCACTATAATGAATATGGCACACAACTCGGTAACCGGAAATTCTCACTATCACGACAATGGCACAGGAAGTGCTAATGAGAATACAGAAAAAAAAAATAGGCTATGGTCTTGGTCAGAGGTGACTCACTGGTCTAATGCCTATGTTAAGGAGCATTATTCTCTCCCATGATTGAAAGACTTTTCTCCAGTAGAAAAATTGCACAGTTCTGCCAAACAGATTAGAACAATTAAAGTATCTTCCCATTGGTCATACAGGTGGAAATCTGGGGAGAACTGAAATCTGAATTTCATTTATAATCTTGTGAAGCCTTTGTGACTGTGTAGACTGCTTTTTTAGTATGTACTTAAAATTGTTGACAGGATGATGAACAGGATAACTTATACTGGCAGTTAGAACATGCAGTCTAGATAGGTATTTGAAAATGTGCAGTTCAAGAGCCATAAAGAACAAAAAGGCACTTTTCAGTGATATAAAATGTGAATTATGTTTATATGAATGAATGAAGAGAAAATCCATCATGTGATTGTATGGGTCAGAAGTATTCAAAGTTATCTATTGTATTCAAAATATTTGTTGTTTCTTTTTGTATTACAACACTGTGACAATAAATAATGTTAAATGTTGAATGTTAAACAGTTGCTATAATACTTTTCTTCTCACCAAAAATGTTTTCAGTCACACAGGAACTAGACTTTTAGAAGAGCCTCTCTTGAAAGAAATTGCAGAAAAATATGGAAAGACTCCAGCTCAGGTATGAGTGATGGGTAAATTGAGTGAGTGATATATTTTGAGAGATCAGAACTTTTGATGTCACTGCATTGTTATTAGGCTTTGGTATTAACAGCTAAGAAACAAGGACAGTTATAATGAAGATCAGATTTAGGCTTTGCTATTAACAGCTAAGAAACAAGGACAGTTATAATGAAGATCAGATTTAGGCTTTGCTATTAACAGCTAAGAAACAAGGACAGTTATAATGAAGATCAGATTTAGGCTTTACTATTAACAGCTAAGAAACAAGGACAGTTATAATGAAGATCAGATTTAGGTTTTGTTATTAACAGCTAAGAAACAAGGACAGTTATAATGAAGATCAGATTTAGGTTTTGCTATTAACAGCTAAGAAACAAGGACAATTATAATGAAGATCAGGAAATGAGAATCTAAATTTGTGGGGCATTTTTGGGGAAGAGGTGGCTAGAGCACCTAATGGCAACAGGGATGATAGAATGCAGAAGAGGTAAACAGAGAGAAAAGATGTTTGATGATTTGGCACCCTAGTGCAGGAAATGCTCAGTGACAAGTCTGTTGAGGTGCATGAGGGATCACGGGTTATGGAAGGAGATGATAGCCTACACCTGTTGGCAGGGGGCTTGAGAAAGAGAGAGACTAACTGGTATCCTGATATTATATTTTATCAGTTGATTCTCATGGTGAGTTCTCTTTGGAATTCAGGTTGAAGTTCACTAAGGCCTTCCTGACCTCGGCTAATTGATCTAAGAGGCAGTTTTCTCAGCAGTCTTCATTAACTTGGAGAGCATGGAATACCAGTTGACATGTATCCTGCTGATACAGTTACTGGGAGCACAGAGGTTTGACAAGCTTTGATTCCCTGGATTTATTGACCTCTGACAATTTTTAATGTGTAAAATGTGAAAATACCATGTAGGTCATTACAGGTGAAAGACAGGTCATAGGGGAGAAGCTTAGATATCCCAGGCTTAATGACTACTGAAAGGTTCTGAAATAGCATTGTGTCTTTCTGTTCTAGGTAGCTATTAGGTTTCTAATTCAGCAAGGTGTGGCTGTAATTCCAAAGAGTGTCAACCACAAGCGCATTGAAGAAAACAGCAGGGTGAGTTCTGAAGGCACTGCATTGATATTTTATAATTAACATTTTCTCTGTAAGTTTCATGTACAGTGCAGTTCTTAACTCTTTCTAGGCGAGGTGGGAAAACGCGGACGTACCGTAGGGTGCGGAGCAAAATGCGCGGGTGTTTAGAAGATTGACGGGTAGAGTTGAAAAAGTGAATTTAAAATATTATTTCCATGTTTAAAAAATACTAAATATACATTTTAAAAAAGGTAAATGAATAAAGGTTCCAGAAATGTCTAGTTTTTGTAGGAAAAAATAACTGTTGAGAAAATAAGACAAAATATTTAGCCCTCCTCCCCCCCAAAAAATCTCTAAAACACTAAACTAATGGTTGTCTACTTACCAAGAGCTGTAAATATCTACTTGTTACACACAATTTGAAGATAAAATGAATTCCATCCAAGAAATATCACTTTTTTGCACAAATTGAAAAACAAAAATCAGAAGCAGAACACTGAAACTAGCAAGAAAAGATAAAAGAAGAAGAACAATGGTTATATTCAGTTTGAGAAAAATCTTCTTGAAGATTGGGGTGGTCCTGAAAAGGACCTGGTTATGGTGCAGAATAATCTCCATGCAGTACTGACACGTTTCCTACCAAATATTATCGCAAACATTTCTCTACAACCTATTCTACTTTGTCTAACAGGTCTAGAGCTACGGGAGGTACATTCAGTAAAATCTGCCATGTCGAAGGGCGTGTCCAAAGTTCGATATACTTTGAAAATTTGCAAAAAAATTGAACAGAAACGTTCACAATATGTCCGATTCGCGCCCACGTTGAATTAAAAAGGAAGACGCTTATTTCTGACATGCGCAGTTAACGTTCAAAGTAAAAGGTGGATTAGAGTGATTTCGAGAATTAAAAATGTCAGGATCCTGATATACGCTCGCAACGCTGAAACCGGAAAAGTCAGTATCCTGACAGTACGCTTCTTATATCTTATATCTTATATCCTTCCCGTGCCGTTAGACGTCACATAGGGCTCGCAAAGTAGTTCGCCAATTTTTCCTGTCTTCGGCGAGTCTTTCAACCTCATCAAAGGATTTTATGCCTGTTAACTTGGCCTCTCTTAATAATGTTCTCTTCAGAGTTTCACGCGGTCTGCCCCTTTTTCTTCGGCCTGTTGTGTTCCACTTGATAGCTTGTTTTGGGATCCTCTGCTCATTTCTTCTCATCAAGTGGCCAACATATGTCCATCTCCTTTTCCTGATCACCCGTGAGACTGGTTGTTGTTCAGTCATCTGTCTGTCATCTGACAGTACGCTTGGAAAGAGTTAAACAAGTTTAAACAGACCTCGTATCTTCCTGTCTTTGACCACACAAAGAGTTTTGCTCATATTCTACTCTAGGTGTAGCCCTATCTAGCTTGTGCAGATTTATATCAAGGACAGATCATGGGGTTGTGGTTATCACCTGAATCTGGAGAAAACCAAACTTCATCCAAGTAAAGATCTCTTGATTTATCATAAATTAGATCTTGACCACAGAAGAAGAAAGTGTACTTTTGTTTTTCTATTCTAAGACTGTCCTGCATTATGTGTTTTGTTGGACTCTTCTTTATTTCTCATTCCTAATTAGTTTTCTTTATGAAGGTCTGAGACCTGATAAGACTGAATGGCTTGTGTCATAGAGAGTGACTAAAGGAAAATTCTTAGCCATTCTTGAATATACCAAGAATTTAACTTCACGCTTTTAAGCAAGGGAAAAAAATCAAATTCAATAAACAAATGAGATTTTGTTTGAAGTCCTCTGCCTTATTACCAAGGGTCCCATGCCAGCTTCTGCCCTTTAGCTGAGGTAGTCTTTGTATTTCATTGTTGGACCCAGACGCTGAAGAAATCTTTAGCATAGCCAAACACTGATTACTTCATTCTAAATTTGAGAACTTCATATAGTTCTGGAGCTTTTTTTTTTTTTTTTGGTATTAATGTTACACATTGTATTGACACAATCATCTACACAAATAGTTCATATGAAATGTTGTTATACAGTGGCATTTTATATTAATCTTGACAGAAAACCAAACACTGATCAAAATTGATAATTCAAAACCATATAAAAATATATGTTCACATACAGTAGCAGCTTGATAATATCTGATGGAGGGGCTAACCAAGAATAAATAAATAAAGCTAGGACCGCTGTCATTAACCTGAGCAAAAACAAATAAGAACTTCCAGAAGAGCATTGAAGTTATGTCTTCTTGGAACCATCAGCAGGATTTTCATAGAAGCCAGTGCAGTGAAGGTGTTAAAGCACAAGCATATTTAATTCGGAGTGGGTTATAGAGGCTAACTTGAAGACCTAAAGTGGAACAGAAACAAACTTTTCAGCAGCCTTCACCACAGTGGTGACCACAGCAAGACTGCTTCATTAGTCAAGCTATACCTGTCATTGGAGCACCAACAGAGAGGTAGGGTAGGGTCTTGGACAGCTTGGGTTTGCTGGACCAGATAAGCGTGTCATCACATTTGCATAATTATCATCTCTCCCACATATCAGCATTGCAAGCTCTACTAAAAGTTGTGTGTTATCCACACTACTGTGTATAACTGAATGCTAGAGAACTTCCATAATAGAAATAACTAACTTATCCTTATTCTACACAAGTTGCTGTACCTAAGAAAGATTTTGAAAATCTTCAGGACACAAAAGCAACAGAGACAAGCAGTTTTTGCATACAAGTATATAAAACTAAATACATAAATATACAGAAAATCACTCAGTAAAACCTGTGATAACAGATAATTAGATTTCTTAGAAAGATGACGGCCTGGCTGTATGAGTGGTTAGGCACTCCGTCTACTAATCTGGTGGTACTGGATTCATTTCCCACCAGTGGGGATTTTTTTGGTGGTACCACCACACCAAAAAACTCTCCGGGGTCCACCCAACCCTTAAAAATGGGTACCAGAGAATTCTAGGAAGGTAAATGCAGCCAGTCATGGTACTGACCACAGCACGCTTTCATATGCCAATGGTCTTGGAAATACAAGCCAAAAACTATATTGCCAGTATGTCTTAATGGTGTGGACTGGGGATTTTACCTTTACTTTTAGGAGGCTAGGACTAATTTTATTCATAACAAAGCAAAAAGCTATAAAGCTTCAGTTTTTGCCTTATTCATATAAAAACATAATGAAGAAAATAGAAAAAAAAGAGGAAGACTAAATTTATATGTGTAATGTATAACAAATAAGAATTAAAGTTTAAAAAAAAAAAATCCTTATCATGTGATTTTGTATGATACTGTGTTAGAAAATGATGAATGAATATTACTTTCATAGTCTGCATTTTGTTTATTGATTCAGCGTTAAATAAGTATAATTTATCATAAATTGTATTCATTATGTCAGGTTTTTGACTTTAAACTAAGTGATGATGATGTATCAAGACTTGCAGCATTGAACAAAGGATACAGAGGTTATGATGAGAAAATGTGAGTGCCAAAATGTAAGAGTGAATTGTGTCAGATTATATCTGTGAAGCTGCAGAACCTTTCAGATTTGTTTTTAGATATAGAGGGTGTACTCCTATGATTCCACCACTATGCATGCATGCATTGCACACAAATGTTTGACATCATTCACTGAAGTTTTAATGTTTTTTTTTTTTAAGAAAAGAGAGAGAGAGTGTGTGTGTGTGTGTGGGGGGTTGGTTGGTTAGTTGGCTGGCTGGCTGTATTATTTTTTTGCATGCTAATTAGGGATGAACTGAATACAAGATTTCAATATTTGGCCAAATACATTTATATAAATTTTCAGATGATCAAATATGAGTATAAATGCGAATGCTACACTGTTGGAAGCAAATGTACACAAAAAAATTATGAGTATGTGCATAAGTATAAGTTATTGCTACAAACATAAAGAGAAATTTTACACAAATTTAAAATTAAATATTTCATTCACACACATATTTTACATTAGATTCATATAAATTTCCTAACATAGACCTGGACACTTAACAAAACAGCTGAGAAACACATAAATGCCTTTGAATGTAAATATTACAGAAGAGTTCTTCAAATATCATGGACACAAAAAAGAACAAATATATCCATACTACAAGAACTTAATATTGAAGAAGGTTGGCTAGTAAAATAGGATTAAACAGAGAAAACTTAAATATTTTGGACATTAAATGTCACGATAATTTAGAGAAGACAATCTTGGAAAGGCACATAATAGGAAAAAGAAATAGAGGAAGACCATGGCAAAGATGGTTGCAAGACATCGTTGATGATCTGTGAATGGATGCATCAACAGCAGGGCATCTTGCTTACAACTGAGAGGCCTACTGGAGAGCTGTTAGGGAGGCATAGTTTTGCAAGGGACATGCAAATGACCGAGTACTAATTATAAATTGGTTCAACAATACTTAAACATAGTACTAATTATAATTTGACTCAACAGTATTTAAAAGTTGAAACATTTTGAAGCTTTCAGAATTTATTTAATTGAATTAATAAACAGGCTTGGCTGATCAAATTTTGTGAATGTCAGGAATACACATAGATTGTCCTCTCAGTTTATGCAATCATTCCAGATTGGACCACATGTTTAACACTACCATTCAGTGGCCTTTTTAATCCACTCATACAGATTCAGTTGAAAACAGAATCATCATCAGTCCTCTATACTCCCATTGGAGCATAAGGCATCAACAAAGGTTCTCCAGCCAGTCCTGTCCTGAGCAAGTCTTCCTTGTTTTCTTCAGTTCTTCCTGTATTGTGCTTCTTCATGTTCCCAATTGCCTGCCTCACTTTCTGTTCCATTGAAGTCTCCAGGTCAAGGCGGTATAGGGGGTGTCTTGTCAGCCATTTCCATCTTCATCTTTTGACCTCTTTAGTAATGTTCTCTGTGCCTGTTCATTTGGTTATTTCTTCACTTGTCACATGTTCTTCCCTGTGTATTCTTAAAATTTTTTTCTGAGGCATCTTCCTTCAAATCCTCTCAGTCTGCTTTCAGTTCTCAGATTGGTTCTCCATGTTTTGGCTGCATATAATAAAATGGAGTGAACATTGGATTTATAGATTCTGAGCTTGAGGCTTGTATGAAGAATGGGAGTTTTTCATATGTTTGAAAACAGAATAGCCTTCATAATTTGAGGAACGGAAGGATGTGAAATTGTGAGATGACATTTTTCATGCATGATTTGGTTGACTGTTTGAATGAGTTAGTCAGTCACAATTGAGTTGTCATCCTTGTCACACCACAAACCCCACAGCTGGTGGGATTGGCAATCGCAGGATCCATGTTTATTTGCTTGCTATTTATGCACAACTGAACAAGGTTGATTGTATGTTGGTGTTTAGCAGGATAACACTTTTCTGCCAGTTACAAGAAATGCACTGTGTTGCTATGGCAACCAGTTTATTTTTTACTATTCAATGAGAGATTGGTTTTGGAACTGCTTGTGTAATAAATGTTTCTTTTTAAATGCAAGTATTTATTTTCTTAGTTAGGGTTCATGGCTTACTTTCAAGATGAAGTTTTCCAATTCATACTGCATATTCTTGTTCTAATTCAAATTAAATACATGTGCTCCATGTATTTAACAAGTAATGAAAAAAAAAAGTAATAACATTATAGTTATAAGAAAGGAAGTGATTAACAAGTCTAAACTTTTGTTTGAAAGAACCTTCAAATTCTGCACACATTATTTCTTTCCATGAGTAACCACTCTCTGGCCAGACCTACTCTGAGTTCATTTTTATTGCTGTTGAAAACATTTCCTTTCTTCCATAATTTCTTAATGCTGTGTCTGAAAATAGTGTTGGAGCATTAGTTAAATTACTTGTTTTTCATGACATGGGGGTCTGCGTTAGTTTCCATCTTTGTAGACCCAGCTGAAAGTGAGTACCTGGGTTTATGTTAGGGTATGAAGGCATGTCAAACAAGAAGAGCAGAGCCATGGTGGAGTGTAGTCTCTAGTACATCATTTCCCTGCTGTCTTGTGTATACACGAGTCTTTATAAGAAACAGTTTGAAAAATGCAGATAAAGAGGATGCAAATAAAAACTTATTATATTTTACTGAGGTGATTAATTCACATGAAGGAGTAATGGTTTATTTATGTGCATGTGTCTTCTCATTTGTACATTTAGCATGAAATAATAACTTTACTTTATGTTTCTCACTTTCCAGAGCTCTGGAGCACAAGTACTACCCATTTTTTGACTAGTTTTGACAACCTGAAAGATGAGGTCACTCTCATTAGAAAATTAAATAAATAAATGATGAAAAATTCTATAGCATGCATCATGTGTTCATAATCAATGAAGTCTCATGGTTTGTTTTTTTTTTTTACTTATCTGCTGGGGTAAGATCCTCATGTGGAGAAGTGCCATTCAGGGTGGAGTGATATGTCCTGTGTAAGTGTTCTAAATCTAATCAGACTTTGGCTCTGTGAAACAGTAACTTTCAATGTCCCAGGTTGTTTGCAAGTGTTTTAGTATAAAAGTTACCAAATGTGTCTTCATAGTTAGAAATTTATTCAGTAATTGTAGCACACATGTGATGGACACCCAAGGGAAAGAAGAAAGAAAGGCCAGTTAAAGGCTGCCTGGCTGAGAACCGTAGAAGCAGAAATGAGAAGCATGTAGCACAGCTGGGGCACAATACAAAGGCTGGCCACAGATCGTGAGATGTGGAGAGGATTTGTTGCTACACTAGAAGATGCCACAGGGTGTACTGGGTGGTGATTGCTTAGCCAATCACTGACCAAGGACATGGATGTATGTAGCACTGATGTAGTAATAAAAGTAAAGATCATTCATTACATTCCAGCAAAAGTAAGTTCCTAAATAATAGACAGTCAACAAATTATAGCATTGATGTATTAATGAAGATACCCCATATGCTGTTCAGGGTAACCTGGTTTTGACCCCATACACAGCATCTCTCTCTCTCTCTGAACCTTAAGTGCCCAGGGCACATGGGGCTTCCGCAAGGGTTTTCCACAAATGCCTGTCCTTCGCCTTTTTTTCTGCTCTTGCCCAAATAATGTTTAGGGTAGTACTGTACTGTCATGTAGTGGATGAAATGAGGTCAAGATTTTAAAAATAATTAAGAAAACTCGAAATGAGGTCAATTAAGGAAACTCCTAAATTAATATTAATGAGTTGGTGAGGTCATCATAGCAGCTAAGCAACACTTTCAGCATGTTTTTTTTAGCATCGCCATGTGATGTGGTGTCTGTTGCTCTTTTGCTGCAGCAATGTGGGTCTGTTGGGCCACTTTTTCAACTTCTGGTGTGGATGGTGTCTCTGCCTGCATGTCCTGTTCTCAGTTGGAAGATTATCTTTTGGAAAGATAATAGTGATTAGAAGTATTATGATTATACCAAATATTTTTTGTTTGCTTTCTTTATGCTTAATTGCTGTTGTAGTCTATATAAGTCAACATAGCCACATGTATATATATATATATGTATACGTTTTTTGCTGTGAGTTTTTTTTTTTATTATTTCAGTAAATTGTTTAATTTTTTTTTCCTTGAAGGTCATAGAAATGAGAGAATTCAACACATCAGTAAGCATTTAATATTGAAAGTTGTTTTTAAAGCATTTTTCTTGCCAATGAAGTGTTTAAAAAATTGATCGTTTATGCATTTAACTCTTTCATCTCCAAATTATTTTCCATGCTTTGCTAGAACAAATTTTGATGAGAAATTTTGTTAGAAGGAAATTGGAAGAAAGTTACTCTAAAATGTTAAAATATGGTTTTGGTTAGAAGTATGTTACTTTTCAGAGTGTATTTAGACTGCCACAATATCACTCTGAGCATTGATTAGCACAGGTGTGCAAGATTTACCATTACTGCCAGTGTTGTTTTGGAATTAAAGAGTTTGATGAATCTTCTGAGCTCACTTGTCATATGACAGCAAAGCAAAATTCCTGGCTGTCCTGGGAAGTGGAAGTTGTAGGGTGTAGCAGGACTATACAATCTAATAGTATTTATGTGACCTGAGTTCATGATCAGAAGCACTATTTTCAGTAGAATGTAACAGTTTACTGACAAATTTAGGATTAGCTGTATGTTCAGGCAGCTGCACTTTGTAAAACAGAAAGAGTTTTATGATTTTTTTGTTGTTTTGATTTTAAAACATTTGTTCATCCCACTTTTGTGGGAATTTTTGTAATGAAGGGGTTAAACTGCCACTATGTGCCACAATTTTTTCTGTCTTTACCTTTATGCTTGTTGAAACTTGTGCCATCTGGAAAATATGTGCCATAAATATAATGCAATATAACAAGCTCAGTTTTGTTGGATTTTTTTTTCTGTGTATCATATGTCATATGGTTTGTTCAGAGATTAGCACATATGTTAATGTGTATGTATGATATGCATTTAATGTAAAATTAAATTCTAGTTTACAAAATTTCTTTTAAATTGCGTATAAATAATAATTTTTTAAATCATATTTTTAATTAATTTTAGCTAGCAGGCTTAAATTAGTTTGTTTAAAATTACCATTGATATCCTACAAAGATTATTTGCCCCTGACTAAATTGTAACGACATCAAGTGTTTGTTTACTTGGTATAGGTCCTTAAGTGTGTTTATGCTTCTGACCATTATCAGTGGTTATTTTTTATTTATCAGGTTTATTTCTCTCCGGTGTTGTTTTTTAGTTTGTGTTGTACGTGATTTTGTCTAGCCACTTCACCATTTGTAAATGATTCTGTGTAGCTGCTTTACTGTCTTAAAATGGTTCTTTGTAGCCACTTTACTGTCTATAAATGATTCTGTGTAACCACTTTACTGTGTATAAATGATTTTATGTGGCCACTTTACCAACTATAAATGATTCTGTGTAGCCACTTTACTGTCTATAAATGATTCTGTGTAGCTACTTTACTGTCTATAAATGATTCTGTGTAACCACTTTACTGTGTATAAATGATTCTGTGTAACCACTTTACTGCGTATAAATGATTCTGTGTAACCACTTTACCGACTATAAATGATTCTGTGTAGCCACTTTACTGTCTATAAATGATTCTGTGTAGCCACTTTACTGTGTATAACTGATTCTGTGAAACCACTTTACTGTCTATAACTGATTTTCTGTAGCCACTTTACTGTGTATAAATGATTTTGTGTAGCCACCTTATTGTCTATAAATGATTCTGTGTAGCCACTTTACTGTCTATAAATGATTCTGTGTAGCCACTTTACTGTCTATAAATGATTCTGTGTAGCCACTTTACTGTCTATAAATGATTCTGTGTAGCCACTTTACTGTCTATAAATAATTCTGTATATCCACCTAGTCTATAAATGATTCTGTGTAGCTATCTTACTGTCTGTGTGTGCCAGTCACAGATTCTTAACAGTAGTTTACTTCATCATTCCACATTTTGTGACTAACAGCATCAACATACTGTGTAATACAAGTACTACATTTAAGGATTCACTTTCTTATTATAGCATATATGGTTTGCAAGTAGCAGTTTAGTCTTTCACTGAATTGTAAAGGATTCCTTGCACTGGATTAATATTTCTCGTCTATAGGAAATAATGCTTTGTAGTGGATTACACACTATGTATGGTAAATTTTGATCTCTAATAGTCAGAATTTGTCACTTACATTACTCATAAGGCTCTTCTAACTTTGAATATACAATGTAGAGAGCACTTCAGACTGTTTTATGTGCAATCTTTCCATTCATGTTCTTATTCTCTAAAGAGACTAAAGTTGCCTTCAACTGAGACTAGTTGTATAAAAGTATAAGGGATCAGATGTGACTTTAATAGTCTCAGGAAGCTTTAGGATAAGCCAGTAGTAAGTCTAGTGTTGTCCATGGAACCAACAAGAGGCTAGAACTTCAAACTGAATACCTGAATGGTTTAAATCTGAAGTTATTTCATTTGTTAATAGAGAATGGAATCTTCTTACACTATTTTACAAAGAAGTGATTTCTGTTAGTTCATCTCCCAGAAAATAGTTCACTGTTACTGTTTCCTCTGTTGTTGAAACAAAACTTCTGACACTCTTATGGTTGATAAGCTTCTTGAAGGCTGATATAAAATAATCATGCCCTGCTGCAGATACATCCATTTGTAGATCATCACAATGTCTTGCAGCCATCTTTGCCTCAGTCTTCCTCTCTTTCTTTTTCCCATTATGTACCCTTCCAAGGCAGTCTTCTATAAATTCTCATGACATTTAATATGCCCAGAATATTTAAGTTTTCTCTGCTTAATCTTCTTTACTAGCTAACCCTCTTCAATATTAAGTTGTTGTAGTATGGATATATTTGTTCTTTTTTGTGTTCATGATATCTAAAGAACTCTTTCATTTACATTCAGTGTGTTTCTCAGCTGTTTTGTTTAGTGTCCAGGTCTCACAGGCATATGTTGTGATGGGAAAGATGCATATAACATGCTCATGTAATATATATTATATATATAAACAGAATCATTTTCATACATTGTTTTGTATTTTTTTTCCCTATATTTTGTACCAGAATGCCTTCAGCGTTACTAAACCGGTGTCTGCTTTGAGTTATGTACCAGAATGCCTTCAGTGTTACTAAACCGGTGTCTGCTTTGAGTTATGTACCAGAATGCCTTCAGCGTTACTAAACCGGTGTCTGCTTTGAGTTTGTTTATACTGGAAGCTTATGAAATCATTTCTCCAAATTTTCCAGTCTCTGGTACTGTGAGTAGCGTTCATTAATCTCCTAAATATGAGAAAAAAAAAAACCCATGTCAAACCTTTTTTGATAGGGTTAAAAAAAAATGTTAAATATGATAGGGATTCCTATGTTGTGATCCTAATGCCAAACTGGCAGATTCTTACATTACTCGAGGCAATAAATGCAAAAGTAACTATAGAACACAGTATTAAGTTGTTAGACCTCAAAAAAATCATAGACAAAGCACATTTAGGTGTGAGAGAAAGAAAAATTGATAAGAGAATTCCTGGGGCTTGAGCCACAGAGTCTGGTAGGACAAGCAATCGTCTGGTCATGAGAGAACAATGCATTAATCAACTAAGCTATCTAAACCCCCCCCCAAAAAAAAAAAAGGTATACCCATGTGTTTTCAACCTGTCAGGGCATCTTTTGTTTTTTTGAGAGGGGAGCAAGATAACAAAATTGATTAATGCATTGTTTTCTCATGACTAGAGAGTTGTTTGTCCTCCCAAATTCCATGATTCAAATCCCAGGTAATCCTCTTCTTATTTGTCTTTCTTTCACATCCAAAAGTGCTTTGTCTATTATTTTTTTCAAGGTCTAATACAATACTGTGCTCTATTACATAACCATGCAAAAACCTTGTTTCCTCTTTGTAGATACAAGTAACTGATCATTTTAATGTAAAGATTCTGTATGCAAGAAAAATAAAGGATGCAGTGAGAAATGATCCAGTAATATAACTTAATGATGTATCATTTGATATAGAGGTCAGTGCGGTAATTAATATGTTCTGTAGGGACACAGCAGTACAAAATACCCATGATTGTCCCTGTTCATTATTTTATTCATACATAAAAATAGTCTCATGTGCCTGGACTGTACCAGAACTCTTAACAAAAAAAAAAACAAACAATCAAGTAAACTGGAGTTTTTTGTTTTAATGTGCCATCTGTTCCTGCTTTTCTTATGTGAATAAACTGAGGGAGAGACATTTTTTTTCAAATTAAGTTTTCCACATGCATTGAGTGAGAATGTAGAACTTCATTTATTCATTTTCCAGATCTTTTTCAATGTTCAGAACCCTGGAGCACAAGTAATTTTTTTGTGATAAATTGTGACAACCTGAAAATAAGGTCACTTCCATTAAAAAGTTAAATTCAGAATGAGCAGTTCTATAGCAGGCACACCAGTTAGATTTACTGAAGCTGTTTAGTTCAGGGTTTTCCTTGCAGATCCATGCCAAGTTTCTCTGGGCCTTGACTGAAAGACATTAGTAATGATCCTCTGCAGTAACGGGTGAGTTGTGGTGGGGTGGGGCAGCCATAAAAGGAGGTGGGGGTGTGAGAAACTGATTCAGATTTTGTCATTTTCATTTTAACAACTGAGAAGCGTTCCTGTCTCTCTCACTCGCAGCCCTGTCACTCTCTCTGCATAATATTTAATAACACACAAATAATTAGTGTATAGTCATAGAACTATACACAAAGCACTGCAGTAATGCTATGATACCAAAATGTATAAACTAGGAAGAAAGTAGAAACAGCTTTATTATTTAACGATAACAAACTTGTAACGTTTCGGCATGAGCCTTTATCAAACAAAAACAAACAGGACGAAGAATTAGAGAGAAGAGACAAAATATGGATTACATCAAACTAATTTAAGCAAAATAAAAAAAAATGAAAAAATGAACGAAAAATAGCAACAGAATGAAAACTTATGAAAACAACAGCAATTATAATTGGAAAATAAGTTTTCATTCCGTTACTCTCTTCTCTTTAATTCTTTGTCCTGTTTGTTTTTGTTTGATGAAGGCTCTCGTCGAAACGTTACAAGTTTGTTATGGTTAAATAATAAAGCTGTTCCTACTTTCTTCCTAGTTTATACATTTTATATAATATTTAGAACTGCCACAAGTGGTACATGTATGTGTACATACATACATATTAAATGCCCTAAAGTACAAATGTTAAATGTTTAGCATTACAGATTTACTACTATCAAGTCAGTGTTTTGTCTTGTTGTAGCATCTGTAATAAGGACTTCATTTAACTATGTCAACGGTCACAAAGGCACACCAGAACATTTAACACAAATTTCTAGCAATAGTCACAAAGGCACACAAGCTACATTTAACACATGTTTCTAGCAGTGGTCACAAAGGGCTCATAGGGTGGTAGTTCACCAAGTTTTCCTGTTTTCAGCGAGTTTTTTTCAACCTCATCAAGGGATTTTATGCCTACTAATTTGACCTCAGATTCATTGTGGAGTATTTTAAGTCTGTATGGAATACCATCTAAAATTGTCAACATCATTAAGGACCTCTACAACAGATAAGTTTGTGCAATCAAAACAGAAGAAAGGATGAGGAAATGGTTCCAGATTGAAACAGGCATGAAACAAGGATGTATACTATCTCCTTTGCTTTTTGGAATTGCAATAGACTTCATAATGAAAAAATGCTGCACAGGTAACACAGGTATTGACTGGGTACATGGGACCCAACTAGAAGATCTTGATTTTGCTGATGACATAACTCTTATCAGTAACAATGTGAATTCCATGCAAGAAAAAACAGATATCCTGTCTTCACTGGCTAGCAAAATATGACTTGAAATTAACGAGGACAAAACAAAAATAATGAAACTTCCCATTGATCAAAATGGAAAAATACGCGTAGAAGGGACAACTGTTGAAGAAGTCAATCAATTTGCATACCTTAGCAGCTACATAGACCAGGATGGTGACACCAGAAAGGAAGTTAGAATTTGAACTGCAAAAGCAACATCAATCTTCAAGAATCTTGAAAAAATATGGCATTCAAAAGTTATAAGCACAAAAACCAAGTTAAGACTTCAATTCAAATGTAATATCCAGCCTCATTTATGCATGTGAACGCTGGAAAACAACTAAAAAAACAGACAAGAAATTAGACTCTTGAAAACAAATACCTAAGGAAAATACTCTGCGTCAAGTGGAATGAATTCAATAACAGAGATAAGACAGATGAGCAAACAACAACCAGTCACATGGGTGATCAGGAAAAGGAGATGGACGTATGTTGGTCTCGTGATGAGAAGAAACGATCGGAGAATCCCAAAACAAGCTATCAAGTGGAACACAACAGGCCCCAAAGAGAAAGAGGCAGACCACATGAAATCCTACTTTGCTAGCCAGTGAAGACAGGGTATCTGTTTTTTCTTGTGTCAAATTCACATTGTCACTGATAAGAGTTATGTCATTTGCAAGATCAAGATCTTTTAGTTGGGTCCTATGTACCTGTCAATGCCCGTTTTACCTGTGCAACCCAACTATGAGACACTGAGAAGAAATTACTGGCCCAGTGAAATCACCAAAGAAGATATGCTCTATGGTTCCATACATGAGTTACAAAAAAACTGTGAAATTTATCCAAGAGACAGGACTACGAAGAAGAAAAGACCCATGCAACATGAATTCATTATGAAGTCTATTGCAATTTCAAAAAGCAAGGGAGATAGTATACATCCTTGTTTCATGCCTGTTTCAATCCGGAACCATTTGCTCATTCCTTGTGTGTTGATTGCACAGACTTATCCATTGTAAAGATCCCTAATGATGTTGACAATTCTAGATGGTACTCCATATAGTTCCAAAATTCTCCACAGTTAATCTCTGTGTGCTGTCAAATACCCTTTTAAAGTCTATGAAATTCTGGATTAATGGTTTTTGCTTTTCAATATATTCTTTAAGTATTATTCTTGGAGTAAAGATCTGGTTAAAACAGTTTCTCCCTTTTCGAAATCCTGCTTGCTCTTCTCTCATTGCAGTATCCACTTTATCTTTAATTCTATTCAGAATAACTTTGCAAAATACTTTTGACACAACTGATAGTAATGTTACTCCTCTCCAATTATGGCAATCACAAAGGTTGCATTTTTTTTTTTTTAACAATTCCTTTTTTTCCATTTAGAAGGGACCATTTCTTCTTTCCAAACATTATTAAACATTCTCTGTAGTTGGTTCATGTTGTCGCTGTTAATAGCTTTGAATATTTTGGCTGTTATTTCATCTTCACCTGCAACTTTGTTGTTACCCATTAGATTCACAGCCTTTTCATTTTTGTTCAATTAATTTCATATAGGCTGACATTTAGTTGTGGGATTTGTAAGTCAGTTTCAAGGTATCAGTTCTATTTGGTGTGGTTGATTAAGTATTTCTTTGAAGTTTTTGGCCCATCTTTGTATTTGTCTTTACTTAATGTTAATAGGGTTCCAGTTTTGCTAAGGATTGTCTTTCTTTGGATGTAATAGTACCCGTTAGCCTCTACGTTATATAGTTTTGCTGTCTTCTGTTTTTGCCGTTTTCTCTGCTTCGTTTGTCATATTGTCTACATATTATCTTTTATCTCTTCTAGCTGAGCTTTTTTTTTACTTTATTATCTAGTTCTTTGTATGTTGCTTACACCAAATCTTTTCCAAGATCTGTCTTTACATTCAGCATGGCTAATTTGGCTGCTGTTCTTTCATGTAGATAATCTGGTGCAAAAATTATGTCATTCAGTGGATCTGTGACATCTGCAAAGAATTTAATAGGTGTAATAGGAAAGAAAGAGCAGATCATTTGACTGATTGAGTTGTTGTGTTGGAAGGGCAGGCAATGGATTGAGCAGATGTCAGTGCTATAAGAGAAGCTGGTCAAACAGAGGACTTCAGTGGCAAATCGGTGTCGTCAAGAGTAAAGGAGATGAGGGTGAAATCTGGGATGGTGAAGAATTCATCAAGAGCTCCAGAAGAATGGTGAACCAACAAAGAGTGGACGTCATCAATTACTGTACTCTGAAGGAGAAACTGAAGAGGAGATTGGAGCATCTGTGGATGTGTCTGGAGTACACAGATGGTGATCCTTCCTAAGTAACTTCAATGTTTGTCCCTCACGTATAAAAGTAGTTTGTGAGAGTTTAATATGTGAGGATGCCTACAAGAAGATGAAGTAGGCATGACCTAGCCTCTCGCCTGAAAAAATGCAGGTTACCGCTGTCCCCCAATCAGTTCAGCTGCAGAAATTGTCATTACACACACTCGTGCTGAAAAAAGAAACAGCCAATATAAAACAGATCTTTATGCCATTTCAACATAGATGACATAGCAGGTCAACTGTCGTTCCTGGTTGTTAACAATGAATATTAAACAGTAACACACATACAACGGTCGCTGAACAAAAGAATAGTAGGTATTTCATTAAGATTAGTCCCGTAAAATAAGGGAGTTAACCTACATCTCAGTCAGTCAGTCATTTGCATGCCCCTTGTGGAACTTTGCCTCCCTAACAGCTCTCCTGCATGTAGGCCTCTCAGTTGTAAGCAAGATGCCCTGCTGCTGATGCATCCATTTGCAAATTATCAACGATGTCTTGCAACCATCTTTGCCTTGGTCTTCCTCTCTTTCTTTTTCCCCATTCTGTACTCTTCAAAGATGGTCTTATCTAGATTATCATGACGTTTAATGTGTCCAAAATATTTGAGTTTTCTCTCTTTAATCCTCTTTACCAGCCAACCTTCTTCAGTATTAAATTCTTGTAGTATGGATATATTTGTTCTTTTTGTGTGTTCATGATATTTTAAGAATTCTTCTGTAGCATTTATATTCAAAGGCATTTATGTGTTTCTCAGCTGTTTTGTTAAGTGTCCAGGTCTCACAGGCATATGTTGCGATGGGAAAGATGCATGCCCTTAAAAATCTTATTTTTGTAGTTCTGTCTGTTCCTCTCCACAGATTCTTTAGTTGTTTTACTTTCTGAAGAGCGATAGATGTCCTCTTTTTATTTTCCCTAATTGTATCTCCATTATTAGTTAGTGGTGATCCAATATATTAAAAACTCTCCACTATAATAAATGATGAAACAACTTGGTTTGACATAAAACAAGGGGTCCTTCAAGGGTGCATATTGTCGACTTACTTATTTAACTTGTATACTGAAAATATAATGAGGAATGTTAGAGAGGATGTGGACTTACGATGTCATTACAATTGGAGATTATGAAATACATGTACCAGAGATTAGATATGTTGATGACACAGTATTACTGTATTACTGTCCACGACCTATATCTACAGGTGAGAAACTCAATAATTTTTCCCGTTGGGGGGGGGGGGGGGTAGATTCATTAAGGAGTGGCAGTAACTGGTATAAAGGAAGGTACATCTGTAGCGTTTCTTCCAGGTTTTCTGAAGTAACTTTACTTTTTCTTGTAGTTTTTTTCCCAAGTTAATATGGAAAAGTAAAGTGATTGTAAAATATTGATTAAGATAATAATAATATATTTAAAACTGAATATGAATCAGTGAAACCTCTTTACTACCAACCTATCACACCTTACAAGTCTTTATTTAATTAAATACTCGGGCTTTTGGCTCTGAGATCAAAGTGACTGAGATCAAAGTGGCTGAGATCAAAGTGGCTGAGATTTTAATGGCTAAGATCAAAGTGGCTAAGATCAAAGTGGCTGAGATCAAACTGGCCGAGATCAAAGTGGCTGAGATCAAAGTGGCTAAGATAAAAGTGGCTGAGATTTTAATGGCTAAGATCAAAGTGGCTGAGCTTTTAATGGCTAAGATCAAAGTGGCTGAGATTTTAATGGCCAAGATCAAAGTGGCTAAGATTTTAATGGCTGAGATCAAAGTGGCTAAGATCAAAGTGGCTGAGATTTTAATGGCTAAGATCAAAGTGGCTGAGATCAAACTGGCCGAGATCAAAGTGGCTGAGATCAAAGTGACTGAGATCAAAGTGTCCTCTTGGCAGGTACCCTGATCATCAAGAGCTCCAGAAGAATGGTGAACCACCACTTTTTTTTAGGTTAAGACAAAAGCGTAGTTTTTTTTAAACTACGAGATGCCTGAGGCCTGCCCTGCACATTCGATGCTGGGGGTATGGTCCACATCTCGTTACGGGTAGGCCCGGTTTGCAGTACCACTGGGTCCATCGCCTGTTTTCGTTGTCTTTAAAAAAAATAAATAATAAATACTCGCAGGCTCTCAGACACAACTCTTTGCAAGTCAGCTAACAACTCCCCCTTTTTCCCCCTCTCTCCCCCCCCCCCCCAATTCTTATTTGTCACACAGCATTCGTGTGAATTATACGTTATCTTCTTCTCCTATTTCTTTGTTGTCCTTATGGTTTTGTATGGTTAGCTGCAAACAGAAACATTACAACTGTGTGCTGCTGGTTAACTAACGCTGTTCCTGCTTCTGTTTTAAATAGGCATAAGGCAAATCTGATTTTCTGGCCACAGCCCTCAAACAATGTCACGCTGATGATAGAAGCCGCTACATTTAGGAATATGGGACGCTGGAATCAATCAATCAATCAATTAAGTGCCATGCCACGTGGCGTAGGTGATCATTTCTCTCCACAAATCCCTGTCTTTAGACTTGATTATGAGATCCGCCGGTGACTTTCTTCCTGGCCACACTGACAGCCCTTCCAGTAACTTCTCTTTCTGTCTTCCTCTGTCTATTCTTCTCTCAGTTTTTCCAGTTGCCACAGTGTGTTCCAGTTTTCCTCTTCTCAGAAAATGTCCTACAAATCTCGCTTGTCTGCCTCTGATCTTTGCTGTAACTTGCCTTTTAACTCTAGCCTCTCCTAAGACGGAGAATCACGCTGGAATCACATGGTTGTGTGATGGATGGGTTGTAGATAAGTGTGTGTGTGTGTGTGGGGGGGGGGGCGTGGATACAACGGTAATCTAGTTGGGAGAAGCTGTGGTAGAGGGGTTGTAGTCTAATACTGTGAGGAGGTTCTGAACTATGTGTTACAAGTGAGAAAGGAGTGGAACTGAATTGCGACCTGCAAGTCTCCAGTTAAACATTATCTACATTCCACCAAGCGCACTTCTTACACAGCCTCTTACAAGCCACAGACTCTTCCAAGTCACAGCTAAGTGTTCTATTCATTTTATTCTATTCTTTTTTTTCCATTCCTATTTCTTACATAGATTCATGTGAATTTATATTTTACTTTCTCTCTCTATTTTTTCATGTTTTTTTTTGTTTGTTTGTTTGTATGAAAGTTCACACGGGAACGTCACAAGTGTCTGCTCGGTAATAAACCTGTTCCTGCTTGTTTCTACTTTGTTCCTACTTTTTTTTTCTTGTTTAAACATATTTTCTCTGGTTCTGTAGTTCGCTAGTAGGCAACAAGTATTTTTACTGGTTTTGATCCAAATACATGACCTTGTATATAATGGGAGAAGGAAGGCAAGAATTATTCGCTGAATTTCATTCTCAGTGGGGTCCTGCGCACTTAGCTCCTTGCGAATGTTATAATATATTTTTAAAAATGATGAAATACATATGAAAAATACATACATGTGTATTATGATAAATTAAAAACCAGAAACATCACTAATATTTAACTAATATATTTATCTATTTACTATTTCAAAATGAAACCTAGTATTTTCCACGTAGTCAGGATGGCCGAGCGGTCTAAGGCGCTGCGTTCAGGTCGCAGTCCACTCTTGTGGGCGTGGGTTCAAATCCCACTTCTGACACTATTGTTTTTTTTTTTTCACGTCATGGCTATTTCACCTCGGTTGAGTTTCACTTTTTCCACCAAAGCAAGTTTTAAAAAAAGTTATATTCAACATCTTACACATTATTTGCAAAATTGTTCTCAAATGGGATTTTATTTTATAAAAATGGAATGACAGATTGGGACCCCATACATCTTTCACCTCATCTTCATTTCTGCTTTGTTTTACATTCTTTTTTGCAAGTTTTTAATTTAAGAAAAAAAATATTCTGTTTTCAGTTTCACATGCTTAACTGCCCAAATGAGCAGAAACTTCGCCTCCTTGAATTCTACCATCACCTGAAGTTCTTGATTGGCTCACAGTTTTCCATCCGTGTTTTTACAACAGCTTGACCAATGGTCACAAAGTTCTCTGATGTACTTACATCTTACACCCTTCCCGTGCCGCTAAACGTCACCAAGATTTCCTGTCTTCGGCAAGTTTTTCAGTCTCGTCAAGGGATGTTATGCCCACCGAACTGGCCACTCTTAACAATGCCCTCTTTAGAGTTTCACGTGGTCAACTTCTTTGTCTTTGGCCTGTTGTGTTCCACTTGTGGATAATAAGTGGATCTGATGTGCTGCAGCCATTAAAAATCTTGACATTTCAGTACTTGTGTTTTGGTTCTGTCAGTTTTTCCTGTTTTTTTTTCTATGAGCAGTAAATGGTTCCACCACTGGCTTCCCCTGCCAGTCGTGGTTTATGGGCAGAATTTAACAAAAGGCAGAAAGTCAAGAGCCCAGTTAGCCAGTGGCCTCATGACCATTGTTGCCTGCCTTTACAAATGAGGAAAATCATCATGACAGGAACTGGATGTTTAAGGAGAATACTAAATGTAACGAGAAGCGACCAAAACAGAAATGATACCATCAGGGTGAGGGTTGGAGTAACACCAGTTCTACACTACATCCAGAAACAACTCAAATGGTTTGCCATGTAAGTACTGCCAGACAGTGTACCATTGAAAACGATCACACTAAGAATTATAGGAAACATAGGGGAGGTCACCCATGCAAGAGCTGGAGGAAGGAAATTGCAGAAACCTTAAATATCTCATTATATGAAGCAAACTGCCAAGCACTATCACGATGTCTGCCCCCCTCAACACTGAAAGGTATATGATGAAGAAGATAAGACAAGACATGACGTGGCTCCACAGACCAACTCCTTACGTACATTCCAGGATATACAGGCATTTTTTTTTTTTTGCAAAACGCTGACTGATAATTGTTCAATTTCTGGTAATTTTTGTTTGTTTGTGTAAAAACAAGTCTCTAGTTTGTGATTCTTTCAAAAGAAAGATATCTGACAAAAAAAAAAAAAAAGTACAAGATCTATTGATCAGGATGCCAGTTTCAAATGCTATGCACACACACACACAGTCCGAGTTCTTTTTAACCACACTAGGTCACAGTACAGTCCGAGTTTTTTTTTAACCACACTAGTTCACTGTACAGTCTGAAAAAGTTTTTTATTTTTGAAACTACGCTACCATGTTGTAAAATCTAAAAAGGCTTGTTTGTTTTGTTTTTATGTTTTTTTTCTTATTTAACTATCTATTCAGCCCTCCAATCATACAAGCATTTGTTTCATCTGTGCCATCTGGGTGGCGTTTGTTTGGTCCATTGGTATCTGATGGGGGCCAGCTGGGGCATAACATCATGTTGTTCACCATATGGAACCCTTTATGATTCCCCTTACATCATTCCTCAGCCAATCGCGGACTTCCACTTTGTACTCTCCTATGTTTATATGGGGGCATTTTGTGCCTGTCCTTCCTGCTAGGAGGAGACAAAAAGTTAAGTCCATATTTTTCATGTTTTTATCCGTTGTGTTGTTTTTGTATGTGATCCTTGGAAAAAGGTTTTTGCCAAAATATTGAATTGTTGTATTTTTGTCATTTGTATGTGCTCATTTTGCTTTCTGTCATTCTTGTTTCTTGCACTGAGAGATAGGCAGAGTGGAGGCCAGAGAATCTACATCGCTGGTTAGACTGAAAGAGCAAGGAATACAGCTTGGCATGGCCAGGAATGAAAGGCATACTGGACATGCGAGACAACTTGTCACCCAATACAGGACAGGCACTATAACACATGACACTGAATGTTTGAAAAACACTGAATCAGTCAGAATTATTTTGTCCTAACTTGAGTTAGCAGGTGTGGACCAACTGGTGGTAGAGTGAGAAGGAAAGGGAACACACAATGCCATTTATGCTTTGCGAACACTAACAGAAAGAACTTTAGAAGTACAGAAAGATCTCTACTTATGCTTCATTGATTACACCAAGGTATTCGACAAGGTGAAACAATGAAATTATTAAAATGTTTGAAGATACCAATATAGATGGCAAAGACCTGAGGATTGTAAAACATCTATACTGGCAGCAAGAAGCAGCAATTCGAGTTGAAAATAAGACTGAAAAATATCAACCTATAAGACAAGGGGTGCAACAAGGATGTGTACTATCTCTAGACCTTTTTCTTTGTAAAGCAAGAATATTCTAAGAATGATCATTGAACCAGATATAAAAAATGGAGGATAACAATATTAACAACCTTTGGCATGCTGACAACACAGTACTGATAGCTGAGAACCAACAAGACCAGCAAAATCTCTTGGATAAAGTCACCAAAGAAAGTGAACAGAAAGGTCTTACTTTGAACATCAAAAGAACAGACTATGGTTATATCTAAGAAACAGAATCCACCAAAATGCAGTATAAAATTAAATGGAACTATTCTAAAGCAGGTACAGAAATTCAAATACCTTGGAGCAGTAATAACTTCAGATGGGAAATGCAGAACAGAAATTAAGAACAGAATAGGCCAAATAAAGACTGCATTTCAGAGAATGAGAAACATATTAACCAACACATCCTTATCAATGAATGTTTGAAAATGAGTCCTAAAATGCTATATTTAACTTATCTTATTATATGGAAGTGAATCATGGACAATAGGAAAGTCTGCACAAAAATCATTGGAAGCGGCAGAAATGTTGCAGATCCCCTGGACAGCAAAATAAATAATGAAGAATGTACGAGAAGAGTTGGAGAGACAAAAAAACCTTGTCAAAAAGATGAGAGAGAAAATGTACTTTCATAGGACATGCAATGAGAAGAGGGGGCATTGAAAATATTATAACAACAGGAAAAATAGAAGGAAGAAGAGCAAGAGGAAGACCAAGAGAAATGATACTGGACAGTCTGACGGGATGGTGTGAGAGGAGATCACCAACTGAGCTGATGGCCTGTATGAAGGACCGTGTACTCTGGAGAAGCATAATAGCCAACGCCAGTCGGCACGGCACCTGATGATGATGAAGTGAGTGTATGGATTGCCTTCTTTGAGTCTATCAAGACAGGCGCTGTCTTTTTTATCTTATATAAATTCACATGTTGATTTAACTCTTTCCGTGCGTTAAGCCACTATATTGCCAAAGTCGATTTTGACTTTCGTGCGTTAAGCCACTATAGTGCCACATTGTTTTGTTTCGTATAACTGTAATTCACATTTTGGTTCACACATTAATTGCTTATGTCCCTTTACAAAATGGTGGAAGAATGCTTAGTTAAGACCGATTCAAGCGTGAAAAACGAAGTTTGTGACTGAGATATTTCAATTTTTGGTGATGTAGATAGGGGTACGGACATGCTCTGTGACAAGACTACTGCTCTTGAATGTGCGCCAAGTAGATTTTTTACCTATAAAATGGACTGAAAAAGTAGAAGGTTATTTCAGACATTATTGTACTGAGTATGCCACATACTATGACATGACGAGATCGGATGAAGCTTCAAGTAGGTCTAGACATCGCCGATGGTAAATATTGCACCACTAGATATTGCTGATGGTAAATAGGACGCAGTTATCATTTAAAATCATCACACTACTACTTTTTTTCATAAAAAACTCTTCATTCTTACTTTTACATCTATTTTGATCCATAATACGGTTCTAAGGACTGCAAACGCGCCACAAACAGCCTCTGGCAGTCAAGTCCAGCTCCTGGCCTTCCTGTGGCAGAACTGTTTCAACTGACAGGAGAAGGGGCGAGGGCGAATATCTGGCACCTGAAACTAGTTACTTAGGGTAGATGAGTGGCACGTTTGGTAGCTCATCTGCCGCTGTTGGCGAGATCTTCAGCTGCCGTGCGTGGAGCGGTGCTCCTCCCAGCCAATGAAGAAATTTGCAAATGAGGTTGCCACGCAGCATCACTGTGGAAAAGGTGGTAGAAAGGATAAAGCGAAGCAAACAGTTAGATCACGGCACCTCTGGTCTGGAGGTCGGCCACGTCCTGAGTGCAGTCATATCGGGTGAAATGCATGAACCGGCTTGTCCCAGAGGTTAAGACACTGCTGGCTTGACTCTTCAAATGCCGCGCGTGGAGTGAAGCTCCTCCCGGTTAAGGAAGTAAATGATGAAAGAAATAAAGGTTGCTGTGCGGCGCCGATGGGAAAAGGTGGTGGAAAGTGAAGTTTAACCGGTATGTCCAGTAGTATCGCTACGAGAGCTATACCACGGCACCTCTGCTCTAGAGGCCGCCCACATCCGAAATACGCCTAAACTGGCACACACCAGGGGTGGAACTCGATGGCTAGACATGTCATGCCACCTCCGCTCTAGAGGTCGGTAACGCCTGATAAACACCCATACTGGTGAATTTTGCCTAAACCGGCTCATACCAGGGGTGAATCTTGAAGGCTATGCATGTCACAGTACCTCTGCACTAGAGGTCGGTCCCGTCCCAAACACGCCTATACTGGGAAATGCCTAAACCGGCTCAACCCAGGGGTAGAAGTCACTAGTGGCGAGGATTCGTCCTCCTGGACAAAAGCTCCATCCTGGTCACAACTAGGAAGGGTAGCAGCCACGACCGCAAAATGCTGAAGTCTGAGACACTGGACCAGGGCAGTCTAGATAGGCAACCACCTCTCACCCGGCGGGGATGTCTGCGTATCCTAATCAAGCTGAGGTTTTCCAGTGAGAAAGTCCAACCCTGGACTGGATGGGCAACCACCTCTCACCAGGCGGTGATACACGGGTATCTCAAAACATGTCGAGGTTTTCCGGTGAGAAAGTACAACTCTGGCCTGGGTGGGCTACTGCCTCTCACCCAGCGGGGATGCACTGATATCCTAAACACGTCGAGGTCTTCCGGTGAGAAAGTCCAACTCTAGACTAAACTGGTGCAATGAAAACCACGGTGTCACGCAATCCCGCTTCCGAGACCCACCAAGAATACAGGCTAAAGCACTGTGATACTCTGAACCCCTTGTGGTCCTTTCGTGGATCTCGTGTGGTCTATTTTGGACCACACAGGGGACCACGGGACCTAACGAGGACCACAGGCGTGAATTCAGTAGGTTCACAGTGCGGTTTTTGGTGGTAGAAGTGAATGAAGAAGAAGAAGAAGATCCATAATACATATACTTATAATGTGGAAATACATTATTACATTCAATTTTACAACTGTACCCCCCATACAGATCAAGAGCCACGCTTTTAACTTGGCACTGATCTGAACGTCCACGTTTTTTTCTGTGGCATGGGAAGAGTTAAAGACTTTAGAATAAAAGAAATAAATCTGGAGAGGACCAAGAAATATGCCTCCTAGAAGGTTCCTCCCACCTTGTGAAGAGTACCTAAGTAGTTGTTTGTGGACTGATCACTCATGGCAAGATTGGCGGCCTGAATCCAGTTGGAGGTATGCATATCACTCAGTTGTTGACATGAATACCTGGCTTTTCCTGAAGCTGGTGAAGGAAAGGAGGCTAGTCAGGATGCTGACCACATTACACTTGTCTACTGACAGGCCAGGAAAAATAAATGCATTAACACTACCTCCTAAACAGGATTATCATATCAATGCTACTGTGCTGATCAGGCTGTAGTGACACATCGTTTACCTGAAGCATCATAAGATATCAGATATGGTTATCATGCCAATGCTGTATTAATGTGGCTGTAGTGACACATCTTTTTCCTGAAGCATCATAAGATATCAGATATGGTTATCATGTCAATGCTGTACTAATCAGGTTGCAGTGACACATCTTTTACCATAACAGATGTCAGACACAGTCCTGGCCAGTTACGACCTGATGGCCTTGGTATCATCTAGCAATTTTCACTCCCAAATCATTTGAGGATGTCAAGAACAATAATGCTTCTTCCTCTATGAACTATCTTTTAGCAAAGTGATTTTTTTGTTCTTTTCACTCTGAAACTACCTTTATATTAACAAAATTATCAGATTTTTTTTCATCCAGAAACTTACATAATTTATTTATAATTAAGTAACCAAATGTTTACAAACATGTAGTCCATTTAATTATGATTTTAGAAAATGTGAAATGTTTACAAACAAAGCTGATAAAAGTGTTGGTGAAAAAAAAATGAATGCTGGCAAATGTAAACTTTGTAAAAAGGTGAAAATTATGACTACTGTATTACATAAGATTCACAAAATCATCATTCTTAAATAAAAGCAAGCTAAGACAGGTCTTGCTAAACAGATCTTGAATTTGACACATAAGGAGTGTGATCTAACAGAAAATCTCACATAAAACTGGGGGAATTTTCACTTAGAAATTAGTTTAATAAATTAAGTACACAAATCTTTTATAACAGTTCAGATAACAATTCATCTTAGTCATCAAGTCTCATCTTATAAACCTAAAGAATGACACTTTGTAAAATCGACTTGCTCTAGTTGCTCATAGTTTGTTTCATGTGCTCAGGTAATTCTTACTGGATCAACAAGAAAAGATTACAAGTTTTACAAACATGTATAAATATAGCTTAAACATTTCTAGCTTTCATCTGATGTTACAAGAAAATTGATTTCAAGCAATCCCCTGAGCAAAGTATAGATAAACTACAAAACCAAAACATTAAGACTTCATTCTTTAGTGTGAAACAAACTGCCATCCAAAACTGTATGCGATAAGTGTAAACTTAAAGTTTAGAAATTTGAAATTAAAAATACATAAATTAAAAAAAAATCTTCCTTCCAGTTCATACACCATATACAACTTGCAAACATCAGAAGATGTATGTACAGAAAGACAGGACCTTACAGCAACACATGAACTATTACTGCTGTGGCTGATTATGCCAGTTAAATATTTGGTTCAGTCAACCACGAGAACATTTGCTCTGCAAAATAATACTTGGCAACTTCCATATACTGACTCCAGCCTGCTTGAAACCCATCTTCAAAGATGCAGAGAGCCATTATTATTACTTCAAACATGTTTTCAACAAAGACTGCTGAGCAATACAGCTGGAATTCATAAGTGAAGAAATAATATACAACTTATTTATTCCTCTTTGTTTTTCATTTATGAATATAGCATATCATTTATAGCAAGGTGAGTGATATATGAGGTGCATAATAAAAAACTACAACTACAAATTTAAATAAGAATGTAGAAACAATGAAATAACATTCACTATATTATTATATGTACTTTTATTACCAGTGTGCCATCTTGTGAACTAAACTCTACAGGCTCTAACAGATATAACTTTTAAAAAAATTTACACATTAAAATGTCATGTCTATAGTAAAGTTTTGGGTAACTTTTCAAATATGGGCAAATATACAAACAAAAGAATCTGAGGTATAAAATATCAAGTACACAAGTGCCAATATGTTTGATTAACAATACTTTTTATCTGCCTTGTGACCTTACACTGACAGCTCAGTCTGTGTGTAGCATGATAAAAGGTGATATGCATAACAGAAAACTCATGTTATTTTTTTTTTTAATTACATGTAAAGATAATCCAAAACTCACCTTTCATTTCTGCACTAGTTCCTGTATTATGGTGCTAAAATTCACCAATTTTACAAAAAGATCATAAACAATGTCTGCAGACACAGCAGTATAATAATGCCTCACTTTAATGATGAATTAGATAACTCACTTTTCAAGGGCTCAACTTTCAGAGGTGAAGTTACAGCACTCACTCCTTTTCTTAAGCTCCCTAAAACACATCATATACCCATTTTGGCTGGCTTGTCCGTTATATGGAAAGACCATTTGCCCATAAGTCAGCCATTTTTAAATTATATTATTTTTCTAATATAAAATAATGCATATTGATTGTCACTTATTTTAAACATCCTTCCTAAAAGCTGCCTTCTCTTCTGAAAATAACACATAATTTGTAAAACTAAACACAAAAAAAAAGAAACCATTAAAAACTGAGGAACATTAGTAAAACAATAATGGTCCTTTATGAATGAGCACTTGAGCATAACCAAACACCAGGAGCAAGTGCTGGAGACAGCACTACAGACTCAGAGTGCGGACTTGTCTTCCCTGCCAAGTTCCACAACAACTTTGCCAATGTTCTTCTTGGAGTACATATACTGGATACAAGAAAAGAAAAAAAAAAACAAAATCTCAAAACTTAGACAACATAAAAATATAAAATATGACAGTTCTTTACTCTTTAAACCTTGCATGTTTATAACAGAGGATTCCTTGATGCTTTCACTGGGTTTTTAAAAAAAATAAAACTTATTATGAAACAAATTCAAGTTACATAAGCAGGGGTGTGACTCTTGGGACTGGGTTAACATAGCAGTGTTCACAGTGTAGCAAAGGACACATTAAAATAAAAAGTTCATTAACAGTACAGATACAATAGACATGACTTATCAAATTAACTGTTTAAAACATACTAAGAGAACAAGAATAATAAACAATCCTGATCTGGTCCCAAACAAAGAATGAGACATTTAGTACATCATTTATAGAGTAGAAAGTTCCATCTGAGTAATCAAACTTTAGTACATCATTCATGGAGTAGAAAGTTCCAGTAGGGTAGTCAAACTTTAGTACATCATTCATGGAATACAAAGTTCCATTAGGGTAGTCAAACTTTAGTACATCATTCATGGACTACAAAGTTCCATTAGGGTAGTCAAACTTTAGTACATCATTCATGGACTACAAAGTTCCATTAGGGTAGTCAAACTTTAGTACAACATTCATGGAGTACAAAGTTCCATTAGGGTTGTTAAACTTTAGTACATCATTCAAGGAGTACAAAGTTCCATTAATTTTAGTACATCACTCATGGAATACAATGTTCCATTAGGGTAAGTTCCATTAGGGTAGTCAAACTGACAGATATTAAATTGGCTTTGGTGATAGAATTAAGGAACACTGGTCCACTTATTGTAGTCAACACTTATAAATATATTTAAAACCGTAAGATAAAACACAGTTTACGCTGACTTGCTCAACAAACATCAGGTCTCACTAGTTTTATTTATTTGACATTTTGATGTGCATTATTCTTATATCCAGAGCCACCATCTTCAGTCTACGCACAGGACACTGCCACCTGTGAGTACACCTGACTCCAGAGCATATCCTGCAGTTCTTCTACCAAAAAGCCTTAACCCAATTCTGGTCACAGGAAGCTACACAGGAAGGCAAACTCTGGGGTGTAAAGCAAGAACTCCAACAGACAGCACAATTTATCTGGACAATAAAATATAAGATGTCTGAGGCTAGAACCACGCAGCACAGAAGAAGATAGTGAGTTAGTGTTAACTTTTTCACTCTTTTTCCTTATGTGAACTGATGCTCATAATGACATTTCCATAAAGCCCAGAGGAAAATAACAGAAATATAATAGCAGTAGATACACAAAATCTTGCTGAAATTCTGTTCAGAAATAAACTGCACAATCTTATGGTATGAGAAACTTATATCCCCCAGTTATATCCTCTCTGGATTAACAAAATCTTATAAAGTAGAACTGTATCAGGAATACTTGTTTTTGAACAGCCCAAAAGGAAGAATACAGACTCTTAATTTCAGCCCTGGAATAGAAACACTAAAATAATGATTCCCAAAAAAATACGTAAAAATTAATTTTCTGTTTTTGATGACAAAAAAAAAAAACAAAAACTTTTTCTATATACTGCAGTAATTTGTTCTTTAGTGTTACCTGAACAGCATCTGCTACTTTATGAAGGCCCACAAATGGTCCAGTTGGAGAACTTTCTCCTTTATCTGAAGTTATTTTGAGCTTCTGCTCTTGGTATAGCTTGACCAATGTCCCAACATGGCGGGGAAAGTCGGGACGATAGTGAGGGAGGAAAAACCCACAGACTCTGGCTGATTTTGTTAGGCACTGTACAGACCATACACAAACAAATAAATTAACATGAAACAATCTGTAGTCTGTGGATACAGACAGACTGTGAATGTGAAATACTTTTTGAATGTGTGCAAAATAAAGATTCTTCTGTTCACATCACCCAGGCCAAAAAATAATTGTGAAAACAGAAAAGTCATTCAAAAATTGTCATCAAATATGACTACCTGAATTTTGTCACTATTTGATAAAAAAAAAAAAATAAAGTCAAGTGAAACATTCTGTACTTCTCTAGTAATAACCGACATAACATCTACGTTATTTTACTGTATTCATTTTCTGGAAATGTTTCATTTGATTTCATCACTTTTTTACATATGACTTCCAGTCCTGTGATAACACAAGTGCTCCTCCTTTTCTCTTACCTGGCAAACATAAAATATTATACAAAACTATCAAACACGCAGACGCCACTTCCTAACACTGAAGAGGGACAGACCACAAGTTTTTAGATGCGTTAAAAAAACAAAATAAACAAAACCAATTTCTAAATGTCAATCACTGCCTATGTACAATATATAACAATTATATATTGTTGCTTTTCTTCAACAACCTAAAATAACCTACAATGTGAGCAAGTATCAAAGCCTGATAGCAACAATACAAATCTAACCAGGCTACTATTTAAAGACCACTATCTCAGGGTACTGATAGTTTACTATAAACTGTGCAGTCATACAATACATAAATGTAATCAAAATGACGTGAATAAAATTTAAAAAAAAAACGGCAGTCATGAAACAAAACTTACTGTTATGGGAATAGGGACGGTCCTTCTTTCCTTCAGATCCAGGAAACTATTACCCTCTTTAACCTCTTGGCCTTCATAGTTAGAAATCATCCCAATAACAATCAGTCGTCCAAATACAGCAAGGCTGGAGGTAGAACATTAAATATATGCATATATATGTATATGTATGTGTGTATATAAATATACATTACAAATATACCCTGGTCTTTCGTCTGTTGAAAAGTGAAAACTGAGAAAAAATTAAGCATATGTTTAGCTTGCAAATGCATCAGGGTCCTCAAAAAACATAAATAACAACTATATAACACTTGCAAATGCCAACAACACTTAATAAACAGAAATAAAAGAACAAAAATATGTACAGAACAAAACTTTACCTTCATCATCATCACCTTTCACTGCCTTCAGAGCATAGGCCACGGATAAAGGCTCTCAAGTCATCACTGTTCTTGGAATTATTCTCCGTTTCCTTCCATGTGTACCTCTCATCTCTGAGCACTGTCATAATTTCTCTTCTCCAAGTAAGTCTAGGTCTTCCTCATTTTCTATTTCCTTGAGGATCCCATGTCAGTGTCTGTTTTGCTATGCTGGTGTCGGGTTTCCTCAGAGGGTGGCCAATCCACTTCCATTTCCTAGACATGATTTGTAGTTCATAGGTTCTTTTTCTGCCCTTTCCCAGGCTTCCTGATCTTGTCCTGCCATTTAATATTTAAAATCCTCCTCAAGCAGTAGTTCATGAATGTTTGTATCCTCTGTTGTATTGTCTTGGTCATAACCCATGTCTCCAAACTATATAGCAGGACAATCTTTACGTTTGTATTGAAAAGCCTAACTTTGGTTCTTGTTATCCACTATGCTCCCTAAATATGTGAAATACTCTGCTTCCTCAACTCGCACTCCCTCACTCCCTCGATTACCATGAGGCTATTGCTTGCACTATTACTTTTCATTATCTTTGCTTTTTGTCTGTTAATATACAGTCTAAACTTAACCTAACATTTTTTTTGCATTTGCGGATGATGCATGTTTACACTATATATTAGCGTTTCCCAGACTTGTTTGGATTGCTGTCCCCTTTTCTCCCAGGCTACCTCCTCAATTCCCCCCCCCCTCTTATGTACTACTCGTACAATGACCAATTAAACTAGGATATGCACTACACAACTAAAAAACTTTAGCTAGCAAATCATTTTATTTAATAATAAGGAGTACATTTATAACTCACCTACTGCATTATTTTCTCAATTTTTAATGTGATGGATGAGTTTCATGCAGGGACACAAGTTCCTCAATATCAGGCTGGAAAGTGCTAAGAAGGAGACTATTACTACCCCCATCTGCTGCTTCACATTCATACAATGCCCCCCTACTGCCCTTTTTTCTGTCACCCATCCCCCATTTTTCAATGCTCATGGAGGGTAGTGGGGGGTGGGTTATTGACCAATTTGGGAAACACCGCCATTTTTGATATACAGATGGTGAATCAGCTGCAGTCTAGACTGAGAAAATGCGAAGGAGAAGGCTGCTGAGGCTCATCTTCGAGATTCCTTTCTCTGCCTTTATTATATTAAATAACATTTGAGCTTTAGCCTAGATAGGACCTTGGCTAAGAAAAGTGTTGTGCCTGATCTTGTCTTGAATCCACGCAGCTAAAAGTTTGTCCACATCAGCAATTAAACTCTCCTACTTTCCAGTAACTCTAGTAAGGACTGGCATTGCATTTTTAACTTCCTCTATCACTTTCACTTTATTCTTAACTACTGCACTAATGGTAATGGGAGGCATACCTAGCTTACACCATATTTTAGCACTGGAGATTCCTTGGTCATTAAGCTTTATTATCTCAAGCTCTTTTCATTCAAAGTTAAAAAGCTTATGGGTTCTTTTTAAACTTATGATCCATTGTGAATATATTAAAGTAATGAAAACAAGCACAAAAATAAGCATTATGGGGTTCAGTATAAACACTGTATAGGTGTCTTACATAACCAAAATACTAAGTGTATGAACTCTATAATTACACTGTTAGGTCAAAATTATTATGAATGTTTACATTATAGTATGTAATTGCAAACAAACATAATATACTTTGAATCACAAAAATGACAAAAATATATATGCTGAAGCACATTCATTCGTTCACTCATTCATTCGCATGTCCCTTGTGGAACTTTCCTCCCTAACAGCTCTCTTGCAGGCCTCTCGGTTGTAAGCAAGCTGCCCTGCTGCTGATGCATCCATTAGCTGAAGCACAGATATAAGAAATTCAACGTAGACAATTTAAAAAACCAGTGCACGCTGAATGATGCCTATTTAATAACTGAAATACAATAACAAAAACAAAATGGCACCAGTGACAAAAAGGTGATAAAAGAGTGAAGCAGCAACAAAAGTTTGAAAGTTTGTTATAACTGAAATGCGCTGGAAAGCAAGGCAATGAATAATATGGTACGCTTTTGTATATTCATGGTCTGTTCGGTAAGAGACTGAAATTCTTAAATATAGCACAAACAAGCCAACAGCAGATGTGCAACGGCAGTAGTGTGTGATGGTGACCTTGAGCTACATCTCACGCATATGCTTCAGACCCAAAACTTCTGGCCTGTTGTGCTGCATGCTGGCCATGTTAAAATTGAAATTTAGCTTCCACACATGCATTAGTTTAATAAGAAAGTAGTCTGAATATTAAAAAAATATTCTAGAAATTTCCACATGCAGAAACCTGGTACGTGAATTTTATCAAACTTACAGCATAAAAAAATGCAAAATTATTACTTAAAACACAGAAAAATGAACAAGGGTTGGTCAATAAGTAGTTTTTCACAGGTCTGGCACAATGGCAGATTATTTCTGATAGTCATAAATAATATTTATAAGCAGCCTCATACTTCACCTGCACATCACTTCTCATTGTTCTACACAGAACAAACAAAAACCATCAGCATAAAAGAAGGTTCACCTCACAACTCCAGTTGACAGTGTGACAGACATTCACGTAAGGTAAGATGGATGGGCACTTGGGTGTCTGCTTCCCGCAAATTTCAGTTCCAAATAACCTAAGTGCCAATTCACAGCAGATATGTAACTGCCTGCAATTCATCCCTCAGTTATGTCTCTAACTTCAGACTGCTCACCATACTGAGGTGAGCCATCTTTTATACACATAACTTTTGTTTAAGGATGCTCCTACACAAGTGCAGCAGCTCTGTATACATGCTCAATGGCATTTTTATAGTGGAAGCATGGGGGCTTTACTCATGTGTGTAACACATGACTGTCATTAATGTATTATTATTATGCCAGACTATGAAATGACTTATTGTACCACCCTCATAATTAATCCATGATTCTTACTGTTTTAGTGCTGTATCAAACATCTCATTTCCAACTGATTCATAAACAACATTAACACCTTTCTGTTTGGAAAGAAAGAAAAAAAAAAAAGTGACAATGACCTAATGAAGTTACCATTTTTTTTTAAAAAGACAACAATCTGGGGGGAGGGGTGTAAAGACAATGTCTGATCTCACAATCAAGACCCACCGCTGATAAGGTGGTGTCAGGGTTGGCGAACCATAGCCGATCAAGACCTTGTCGTACCTCTCCATTAATAGGCTGTCTGGCTAACAGGGCACGGATCACCATAGTCTCCAAGGCAGTGGTATCTACTAAAGAAGCTTTGCACATCCCTTGTTTTTTAGCTCAGGGATTGAAGACTGTCACAACCTGTTCCTAAAATGGAACAAAAATGGGCCTCAACAGCCAAAATTGCATCAGCTTGGCCCTCAACAGCCATACTGCATCAGCATGGGCCTCAACAGCCATACTGCATCAGCTTTGGCCTCAACAGCCATACTGCATCAGCTTTGGCCTCAACAGCCATACTGCATCAGCTTGGGCCTCAACAGCCATACTGCATCAGCTTGGGCCTCAACAGCCATACTGCATCAGGTGAAAAGAACACAAACTCACAGTTCCAGAGAGACTGAGGAAGAATTGAAAGATATATTTAAAAAGGAAGAAATGATGCACAAGACAAATATCTATGTCTGACTTGGTGAACACAGGCAAATGAAGCCAATGTTGTTTTCCTGATGCTTGCACCAATTACCACATCTTTTTTAACTTTCCTTTACATACATGAATGTAAAAAAAATTTATTAACTCCAGAATAACCATGTAAGAGTAGTGACATGGTTAATGAACTCATCTTTAATGGCTATGGTTAGTGGTTCAATTCCAGCTGGAGATGCCCAGTCAACTCAGTTTTTAAAAAATGGCCCCAGTCAACTCATTTTTAAAAATTGGTACCTGGTAATGGAGATAGCAAAGACAGCCAAGTGTGATATCAGTTTCACCAACATTTAGCATGCCAAAAGGTCAAGAAAATATGGCATTAACAGCAAGAATCAACGGTATGAAACACGGCTCTGTTCTGTCCTAGAGTAAATTCTTACAAATGTGAGACAAAGCTAGAAATGCCTGGAAATAAAAAGTGTGTGATAAAGTGCAATTACTGTGTTTAAAAACAGCAAGCATAGGATTTGTTTTTCAAAAGCAAACTGTCAGGAACCAAGGCTAAACAATCCTTTACTTTTTTACTGGCAGCAAAACACTTCCCTTAGGAGAACTAACTCACTCAAAACTTATAGTGAAGTCTTTGTTTATTTAAAGCCATGCTAATGAACTCAAAGCACAGGTAGTAAAGCTCAATGTGGCAATGTGGATTATGGTGGCTTTCCTTTTTACTCTTTCTGAGCCTTTCGGCACCATAGTGACCGGTGTAACGTTTAGATTGTATATATTTTGTCCGCATGTCCGGTGACAATTTTCAAAATGGTGAAAGAGTGCTTAGTTACAAGCGATGCCGAGTGAGAAAAAGGAAGAGAAACTTCGAAAATTTTCAATTTTTGACGATGTAGATATGGGTATGGATATAGCCTGTGATCACACCACTGCTCTTGAATGTATTCGAAGTAGATCTAGACATATTAGACGACAAGAGAAGTAGTTAGGAGGTTATTTCAGACATTAATTTAGCAAGAATGCAACATAGAATCACAATACGAGATCAACAAGTAGATCTAGACATCTCAGATGGTAAGTAGTGTAGATCTAGACCTAGCTGATGGTAAGCTGGGCATAATCATTGTCTAAAAACATCACATTACTTCTTTTTTCCTAAAAAACTCTGTATTTATAAAATCTTCATACATTTAGTTATATTTTGAAACATAATAAGTACACAAAAGTACATGTAAATACTGTTTTCCATTCCATTTTACAACTATACCCCCTATACAGATTAAGACCCGCACTTTTATTGTAGTTCCAAATGAACGTCCGTGTTTCTTCCTGAGGCATGGAAAGAGTTAATTCTTGAACTGAACTCAAACAGTCACTTTTAGACAGGTCTCAACACCATGATATCCAATAATTTGACACAAAAAAAAACAAACTATTAATTCAAGACTAAGCGTATACACAGATGATGAAGTGGTTGATACATTCATCTTTCATGGTGAAGGTTACTGGTTTAGTTCCAGCCAGATATGCTCCAGTCAACTCATTCATAAAAAAAAAACAAAAAGAAAAAAAGAAATGATGACAAGATGTGGTGCCCATCACATCTAGTACATCAAAAGATCAAGGAAACATGGCACTAATATCATGTATTTTACATATCTCAATCACATAGAACTTGATCTCTTTTTTTTATGTTGACCATTAGTAGCACAGTAGCATTTTTTTTTCAGAGACACCTCAGGGAGTCTGGAGAGGGTGTTAATCACTGTAATAATCATCTTTGTTCTGATAACCTCTACAGTGTGTGCTGTTCACTTACTAGACCATTTTGTGTTATACACACTTTGTGCTTAACTTTTAATTTCACATAAAATAATTTTGATTTTTTTCAACTTTTGTCTTCTAATAAACTTCAGAAGCAAATCATCTGCAAAAGGTTTAGCAGCTTACTGGATATTCTTTTGTCAAAACATCTTCCAGAGACTCCTTTTTGTAGTTTACTGCACGGTCGCACCCAATGCTCTGTATAATTTGTGAGTGGAAAAAAAAAAGTAAATCAGAATAAGCACTTTATTATTATAAGTGTGAATCAGTAATAAAATCATAATTATAGATTCTTTGATTATTGTATGTGTAACTGATTACTGTAAGAAATCTTTGACAAAGGATATGAAAAAATAAATGCAAATTTATTACTTACTTGTGACTGTGTGTATCAATTTTCTACATCAAAAAAGAAAAAAAAGGAAAAGGAAAGGAAAAAAAAAGAGAAACAAAAATCCAGTGGTTCTCTACTGATATTTTCTGGGTGAATACTTTACATCTTTATAAATAGAACAGATTTATAATACATTTTATATTTTAAAAATGCTTAGAAAAGTACATTCACTCGGTAAGGGAATTCTGTTAAAATCTTTTATAAGAAAATTTGGAGACAATCTTTAAAGAAAAAGGAGGAAGTACTGAAATCCAAGAACACTCAAGACTTCTGATCACGTGGGTTAAACAAAAAAAGAGATGGAAATGGATCAAGCTCATGACACATTCAAACAGTTATAATGAATCATGGACAGACAAAAGCTCACAGCTGAGAAATGGTCAGGAGTGACATTGGGACACAATGAAACAGACTTTTCAGGTTAAACCACAAATTTAGAAGAAAAAAAGTGTATACATATGGGCGGCCTGGTTAGCCGAGTGGTTAGGTGCTCAGTTTACTAATCCAGTGGTACCGGGTTCAGTCCCAGCAGTGAAATTTTTTTTCTAGTACACAAAAAAAAAAAAGGCCCCGGGGTCAACCCAGCCTCTTAAAAATGGGTACCAGAGAAATCTTGGAAGGTAAATGCGGTCAGGCATGATACTGACCATATCACACTTTCATGTGGTGAGAGTTGTAGAAATACGGGGCTAACACTGTATCCAGAATGGCATGGAAATAAATATCTCTCTGTGCATGTGTGCGCCTGCGTGTGCATGCATGTGTGGGTGGATCTCAAAACAGCCTGCCCAACGCCCTCAATATTCTTTGATGTTGGACATTTCGCACACCTCTTCATGGTCTTTTCTTCACTGCAGTGGTAAACCTGTTGTCAACCTAACATTGTTGATCCAAGAGAGAGAGAGAGAGAGAGAGAAGAAAAAACAAGAAAGAGACAGACCAGGTCTGATGGGACATTCTGTCTGTCTTATGTATCTTTACACACGGCATCAACTGACACAATGTGACACACTTTTAAACAACACTGTGTACAGTTTGTTAGCCTTTACCTTGAGAAACTCAGTTTTGTCATCGCCAGAGCATGTCCCTATAACATGACAACCTGCCAGCTTGGCTAGCTGAACCTGCACAATAAATTCATCAAGATTTCAAGTAATAATCTTTATTAGCACATTAAGTTTCACTTATTGCCACTGCAGGATGAAAGATGTTTTTCAGTCATTTATTCATTAGGCAACAAATGGTCATAAGTATTAGCAATCATGCTTTTCCATTCTGTATAGTAGTTGAAATCTTCAGATGGATGCCTTTTGTTTTCCTGTGCCACTTGGTCAGCAAATTCTGATTTTTTCTCTCAGTCTTGCTCTCTTTTTTTCTTTTCTCCTACCAAGTTTCTTCATCAGAGAAAAAAATACCTTACAACAAATACACATCAAAGAATGTATCAAATTTCACAGAATAAAGAATATCACGCTGAACAAATAAATAGCTGTCAAATGTTAAAATTTGTAACTATTTTTAGAAATAAACACTTAAGCTCTATGGTTCCATACATGAACTACAAAAAAAGGTGAAATTTATCCAAGAGACAGGACTGAAGATATAGACAGACAATGTGTATGAAGAAGAAATAAACACTAATTTTGGAAATTATATTTTTATATTATTACATTTTGGATATCTGTCATTATGGAAAAGATAAAAAGGGATGGTGACTGCAGTAAAACTGGTTTAAATAAATAAGGTAGACAGAGGTGTATGGTGCAGTTTTACAAAGTGAGGGAGGGAGTGAGTAAGGTGAGAAAAAAACGAATAGAAACTATGAGAATGTATAAATGAAAAACATACAACATCCGATATTTCTATTTGTTTTTTTCTCACCTTACTCACTCCCTCCCTAACTTTGTAAAACTGCACCATACACCTCTGTCTACCTTATTCATTATGGAAAAAATCCATATAAGCATTTGTAAAAATTGTTATTTTAATGTTGTTTTTTTTTACATTAATGTTTATAAACACTTCAACAAGAATGTTACAGAAAGAATTATGAATTTAAGAAAAAGGATGACAGATGCCTGAAACAAGTAAAAAATGATTGATGACAGTCAAAAAAAAAAAAAGTTAATGGCTGTGATGATGCAATAACCGTGGTGTTACTGTAGTGTTAATAATGTTGGAGATGATAATAATATACTCACAGCGAACTGTCCCGTACCTCCAGCAGCAGCTACAAATATTTAATTAAAATACATTAAAGTCTCATATATTTTATGATAAATCAATAATGGCCCATTATAATTTTGACAGTAAACATCTACATAAGAGATAACCAACCCCCCCCTCCCCCCAGAAAACTGCATCAAGTAACTATTTTTTCCAACTGTTTCCCATTTGATCCCTATTCACTCAGTCAAACTGTAATCTGTTTCAAAGACACTACTGGGAGCTAGAATGCGGTCTTGGTCAGCTTTGAATTGCCAATTGCCCACAAATGATCAACTCTGGTTACTACCACTACTCATTCAGCTTAAGCCCAGCATCTTCGGCTCCATCCCCAGAGCTGTATAAAATCACCCGCTACCATAAGAAACATGACAATTCCTATTCTCAATGCCATGCTACAGTCTGAAAACAGCCTATTATAAGGACCACTGCTGGGGAAAAACAGCATATTATAAGGACCACTGCATGGGAAAAACAGCCTATTATAAGGACCACTGCATGGGAAAAACAGCCAATTATAAGGACCACTGCATGGGAAAAACAGCCTATTATAAGGACCGCTGCATGGGAAAAACAGCCTATTATAAGGACCACTGCATGGGAAAAACAGCCTATTATAAGGACCACTGCATGGGAAAAACAGCCTGTTATAAGGACAACTGCATGGGAAAAACAGCCTATTATAAGGACAACTGCATGGGAAAAACAGCCTATTATAAGGACCACTGCATGGGAAAAACAGCCAATTATAAGGACCACTGCATGGGAAAAACAGCCTATTATAAGGACCGCTGCATGGGAAAAACAGCCTATTATAAGGACCACTGCATGGGAAAAACATCCTATTATAAGGACCACTGCATGGGAAAAAAAGCCTGTTATAAGGACCACTGCATGGGGTAAACAGCCTATTATAAGGACCACTGCATGGGAAAAACAGCCTGTTATAAGGACAACTGCATGGGAAAAACAGCCTATTATAAGGACAACTGCATGTGGAAAAAAAAATTCAAGATCTTGACTGTTTTGCCTGACTGATTTTGGGTCATGGTGTCATCTCTGGTACAGCCATCCCTGTTCCCAAATGTAGGATGTAACAAGTCTCAAATTATAAGATCACAACCTGAGCTTAGTGTTGAACTTATTTACAACCTTGAATTCAAGCACTTCATGGCAAATCTTGAGCCAGGTTGAATCATATCCCCAGCCAAGAGTTCAAAATGACTTGGGTCTAAAGCTTTCACCCTAGGGAAGAGAATGAGAGGATGACCAAAGACTACCAGGTGGAGGACTTAGAAAGCAGTAATGAGTAGTATGCAGCACAGCAGGGGCACAAAACAAAGGCTAACTGCAGACCATAAGAAGTTGACAGAATTTGTTGCTGCTCTGCAAGACATCACAAGGCATGCAAGGCAATGATTGCTTAACTGATCACAGACCAAGGACATGAATGATGGAATGAATAGGACAATCAATGATATTATTTTGTGCAGTCAGGAAACATACATTTTACCTCCAGCACAGGTTACTTTCTCTTAAAAAAAACATGAGTTTTTTTTTTCCCTTTGAATCCCTCACACACAATGTCTTTATTTTTAATTCTATTAAACTGCCAAAGGGCATTCAAATTTTGTTAGATATGTTACAAACTATAATAAGACCAGCTGTCATGTATGAGTAAGAAACAAAGAAAGATGAATGACATTTGTAGGTCTTTGAGAACAAGATCCTAAGAAGAATCTTTGGACCAATAAAGGATACCAACAGTGGAGAATGTAAAGCTAGAAAGAACACTGAACTGAAGGCTTATTTAAATTCCAGTGAATTATAAATGTCTTGAAACTGAATTGATTACACTGGTTGGGCCATGTAGAAAGAATGGAAGAGAACAGACAGACGAAAATGATATACTGTACAAGAGATAAGGGAAACAAGACCAAGGGGTAAACTAAGACAGGGATGGAATGACAGTGTAGAAGAGGATATAAGGGAAATTGATGTCACCAACTGAAGAGAGAAGATTAGGAATAGCGAGGAATGAACTTCATCTATAGCAATGAGCCTTAATGGCTTAGAAAGCTGAAGAAGAAGAAGAAGAATGTTATATAATATCATATACCATTGTAGCTTCCAACAATATCATATTTTACCTGTGACAAGAACTGTCTCCCCAGATTTGAGATTAGCTTCCTGTGAAAAGAGTTTGAGAAATGGTGGGGGTGGTTTCATATGAAAAAAAAATGAAATAAATCTTATGAAATGTATGCACAATATTAAAATATTGCTTGTTTCTTCAGGTTTTGTGTTGTAGGTAGAGTTTATCATCAGTCTCCAAATAAGAATGAGGCATGAGGACAGACACAGCGCTGAGTGGTAAACAGGGTGAGCATAAAGTCTTTCCTTGATTTCTGATACTTATTACACAAAAATTATACTAGTATAAGTGTGTACAAATGATTCTTTTTTGCGTCCAAACTTTACCTCAACTCAAAATTTTTGTTTTTTCTCTCAAAGAACGTCTAAGTAATACCTGACTTCTCGCCATATGTTCTCCAATATATTTTAGTCAATGTTGCTAAAGCATCCATTATCTTTGCTGTTAAGGTTTCAATATCATGAACTGAATACGTCTTCCCTAGTACAAGGGAAAAAAAAAAAGGTCAAGAGGGATAATGTCTGATGAATGTGGTGACCACGGTGTTGTTGGACCATCAATCCCAGTCCATCAGTTTGGAAAGTTTGCATTCAAGAACTGACAGTGAGTTTTATCCTTTACCGATGCTGTCTTGATACTAGTGATTGCAGTGCTTCTTGTACAGGGATAAAAAAAACCTCTGAGAACTGGCCTACATAATGCACAAAATTCAAATTTCTATCTATCAGTTTTTATGATATAATTTTTCTTAATCAAAGAAGTCATCCATCTCCGTCTTTTTTTTCTATAAATTTTCTTCTGAATTCTCCTTTTTTTTTTCATGTTTACATTATCCTATTCTTATATGCACTTGCTGCATCCTACATGTTTCAAAAGGTGACCAAACCAATTAATATGTGACATGTACCAACCATTTGTCTTTCATTAGTTTCACCTACAGGCCTCTCATGCTGCAGTGACCACTGTTCATTTGTTCTGACCCCTTCATTTTTTTCATTAATTTTAGCTTTTCTCCATATGGCCTTTTATATCTCTCCATATTGCAAGCATATTTTCTGCAAAAGCTGATTTAATTTTTGCAAAGCCATCACCTTGTTGGGACAAAAAAATTCAAGTCCAAGTGCAAAATCCTTCGCACACTGTGACATGCACTGTGCAGTGCCATGCCTTGAAACGGATGTTCGAAACTTCCTGCCTCGTGGCACCAGTGTTCTTCAGTGTTCAGACAGTTCACACACCTCACTGTGGTTTCTTCTTCAATGCTGAACCAGTCAACCTAAAGTTGTTGATCCATAACAACATCATATTCTGACTTGGCACTTTCCATGACACTCCACATTAAAATGCAAATGAAACTGTGATTGTGTTCAAATAACCAAGTCACCACTTAAAACAAAAAAAGTCTTGATAACAAAAGCACAATGCTGCGCATTCCGCTGTTCCAAAGCTACTGACCTGGCATCCTGTGTGTTTACGACCCCTGACCACATGACTCCCCCCCACTATTGCTGGCCAATTTACAGCCTTTTTAAAAGCATTATGTTTTCCTGCTTATGTAGCATAGCCTTGTAAGTAATGATTATAGTTATTATTATTATTATTATTATTAGTGACATGATCAGGAATATAGTTAAGAATGTATTGGGGGGCAGAGAAGGGATAGTTAGAAGGACGAAGAACGGATACTCGGTACTTCAAAGACCTGATCAAAGGTAAACCGAATCGACATGGGTACGCCTGTAGATCGTAACATTGCGACTTCACGCACACCTGCAGTAGCCGAGGGGGAACAATTGACCAGTAGATCAAACGACTGAACAGAGAACGGACTAGGTCCAGAAGCGGATATCATGGAAGAGATGGGGGACTGGGTTAATTGGAGGTAACAATTGGACCGACGGAGATGAAAGCGACTAACATGAAGACGTTAGTTGCGGCCGGTCAGAACTTAGGAATATAAGGCAGAGAAGAGGGCTGAAGATAGGGCAGATAGAGGTTCTGATAGAGGAGGAGGCAGATTGAGGGAGGTAGAGAGAGATTCTGATAGAGGAGGACCAAAAGGTCCTAAACAAGTAGTTTAGTAGAAGAACATAAAAGATAGAGAAGTAGCGTTAGACAGAACCAGTGTATTAAGAGATTGTGTAGTAATTATTACATTGAAACTTCGAGCACCGAGTTTTTGTTCTATAGTAAGAAGTATGATATTGTGAGACTTTGAGATTATGTGCTTCAAAGAAGAATATAACGAAATGTATATAATCTTGCATATTATTCTAAGTGAAGTGATCAGCTAAACGTATTGATCATGTTTGACATAATAAAATGATGTCAGTGAAATGTTTTATGAGGCCTCATCTATTGCCATTTATGTGAAATCTCGATGTGAGATGTGATGAGGAAAGAGAAAGATAATGAACAATATAAAATAGAACTTCACAGTGTTACAATAATAACGATACCACATTGTTATAATGGTGCCCGTGCCTATTCCCGACATTTGGGAGGAGACGACCGGGCGTATAAGCGGCCACACTGAGAAGTATTGACTACTAGCGATCACGTGCCAGACTGTGTTGAACTGATGTGATTTAGGCAAAACGAACTGATGTGACATAGGCGAAGAACAATTGTTTCTTTAACAGTGTTAATTAGAGAACATTAATGAGACATTCACGAGGAACATCAACATCAGCGACAGAGGGACAGTTTGCTCGACCAGGAACAAGAGACAGTTAAGTTCTATATTAGTTAGATTGCAATTGTAATTACAGTGCATATTTGTTTGATTTATACAACTGTGTTAGAATATTTTTTACTAGAAATTATTGATTTCACACGAATATTTCAATGAATAATACAGAGATTTTTCAGAGAAAGTTTGAGAAAATGGCAGAAACACCGGAAATAGACATACTAAAATGGGAGGTCAGATATCTGAGGAGAGAAGTAGCTAGGTTAGGTAGAGAGTTGAGGCAAGAAAGAAATATGAGACCACATTACAATTTTTATCCTAGAACAGACGTTAGACAGACACAGAACTCTGGTTATAGAAATGAGAGAGTTGGAAGTAGAAACAAATATCAAAACATGAGTTATAAAACCAGACAACCAGCCTACAACGACACAAGGTTTAAAGACACCAGACAACCAGCCTACAACGACACAAGGTTTAGAGACAGCTACCAGCACAACTCTTTTAAAAGAAATGATTGGCATAACTATGAGACGAAGAGGAATAAAACTAGGGTAGAATTAGTCGAGGCTGGTAGCCAGACAGTTAAGGACAGAAAAGACAGGTCAACAAACACAGATAGGGTAACCAGAGACGCACACACCTCTATCTCAGACACAGAACTAGGCAGATTAGCTCACACAATGGTTGATGTAAGTGTGGGGGTGAGCGAAGATTGTTTGGTAAGAAAGAGTGATGTAGCCACAAACACTTTACCCACAGAAACATGTGATATTACCATAGAAACAGACAGGATCGTGTTAAAGGACGTAGCTATGCAGTCTTGTCTGACCAAGGATGAAGAAACAAATACGGTAGATGTAGTATTAAGAGATAGTTATACATGTAGGTCAGAGACGAGGATTGATTTGAAAGAGGATCATGTAAGAGACTGCAACAATAGTCAGAGAATACTAGATAGTACAGAGGGCTCACAAGGTACAATAGGTACAGTAGATGTTGCTGAAATTAATATGAATGAAGAAATGGTGTCACCTGATTTTAATGATGATGTGGAGGCATCCTCAGATGATGAGGAAATACCAGAGGCTTTTTTAGCAGAGATGGAAAAACAAATTTCTAACATTATAGAGACATGTAAATCAATAACTTGCAGGGAGGATCAGAACAAGAATATTCATAAAGATGAGAGAATCTATGAGAGAGGATATAATAATACTACTACAGGATACAGAGAAAATAGTTTTATGTCAGGCCAGAACAGGACAGCTTTTAATGATGAGAAACTCGATGAGAGAGGTTATAATAATACTACTACAGGGTACAGAGAAAATAGTTTTATGTCAGGTCAGAACAAGAGAATATTTAATGATGAGAGAAGGTATGAGAGGGGATATAGTAACCCCAGAGGAAACAGAGATAATAGTTACTGGGGCAGAGGAACGAGAGGAAATAGAAGGCGATACTAGTGAGAGATCTCTAATGTTATTTTACGGGTTCAGTTTGGCGCGCCTACATGTATATAAATATACAGGTGGTCATTCTTTTTTTCGATGATAATGTGACAAATTTTTTATGTGTAAGAGAGACAAGACTAATATGGCTCGCACTGATGATGTACAATTTTTGCATTTGCTACTATGGTATTACTAATGTTGAAATGCTCAGAAATTGAGAGTGTTAGTAGTATTGCATATTTTTGTATGATGAATGAAGTGCCTACACATTTTTTTTGAGATATGGAAACAAACTTTTCATTTGTATTAAGAAGAGTAGGGTGAGATGTTTGGGTGTTGCCAGATTGTTTAGTGGAACCGAGAAGGTTGTGTTGTGATTATCAATACGAGGATACCCTCACCACTAAAAATGGTTGGCACAGAGGATGGAGACCCAGGAGTTATCATGATAGAGGAGTACTTGGGGGGTAAAATAATTGAAGTCAGTGGAACAAATTTCGTGAGAATACGATGGGAGTATTCTGGTCTTTCAGGAACCAGTACATCACATTTTCACACTGAGTATGTATCAGGGAATGTGTATGAGATATACTATGGTCGCCGCTGATGATGAGAAACGGGAGGTTTGTCGACTGAAAATTCATCATAAGGGCAATAAAGTGATTCGTTTTGAGGTTGGACCTCAAATGTAATGACAGTATTTTTGGTCATTTGAAAGAATGTATGCTTTTCTTTTTCTTGAGTGTGTATGAGACATCATTTTGATGTAGAAGAGCAGCCATGAATTAAATGTCTTACTGGAAATTTTTTTGAACAAGATACACATATGGTGATACATGTTTTCTTCTTATGATAATTATGAATGGTATACTGACAGAATGTGGTTACCATGTTTATGGAGATGTAGTCGGTACCGTTAACATTCTGACTTAAACAAGGGGAGGTGACCGCAAAGTGATTTTTGTTGGTACTGTGGTCCACATGGAAATATATTTTGGTAGCTCATTACTTACAAGGCACTTTGCTAGTTTTTTTTGTGTAGTCATAATGTTAACAATATGACTTAAACGAGGGGAGGTATGTAGCATAGCCTTGTAAGTAATGATTATAGTTATTATTATTATTATTATTATTATTATTAGTGACATGATCAGGAATATAGTTAAGAATGTATTGGGGGGCAGAGAAGGGATAGTTAGAAGGACGAAGAACGGATACTCGGTACTTCAAAGACCTGATCAAAGGTAAACCGAATCGACATGGGTACGCCTGTAGATCGTAACATTGCGACTTCACGCACACCTGCAGTAGCCGAGGGGGAACAACTGACCAGTAGATCAAACGACTGAACAGAGAACGGACTAGGTCCAGAAGCGGATATCATGGAAGAGATGGGGGACTGGGTTAATTGGAGGTAACAATTGGACCGACGGAGATGAAAGCGACTAACACGAAGACGTTAGTTGCGGCCGGTCAGAACTTAGGAATATAAGGCAGAGAAGAGGGCTGAAGATAGGGCAGATAGAGGTTCTGATAGAGGAGGAGGCAGATTGAGGGAGGTAGAGAGAGATTCTGATAGAGGAGGACCAAAAGGTCCTAAACAAGTAGTCTAGTAGAAGAACATAAAAGATAGAGAAGTAGCGTTAGACAGAACCAGTGTATTAAGAGATTGTGTAGTAATTATTACATTGAAACTTCGAGCACCGAGTTTTTGTTCTATAGTAAGAAGTATGATATTGTGAGACTTTGAGATTATGTGCTTCAAAGAAGAATATAACGAAATGTATATAATCTTGCATATTATTCTAAGCGAAGTGATCAGCTAAATGTATTGATCATGTTTGACATAATAAAATGATGTCAGTGAAATGTTTTATGAGGCCTCATCTATTGCCATTTATATGAAACTTCGATGTGAGATGTGATGAGGAAAGAGAAACTGCTTGAATAATAAGATAGGACCAAGAACAATCATCTTGAACAACAAAATAGAACACATTGTTATACTTGATCCTGTATTAAGTATAGTCACTGCTATGAAGTCCTAAATAAAATGGTCATTGGAATCTCATAGTTCTAAATCTTTAACTAAACTGTGTAAGTTTTGAATTAAGAAGAATGTCTTTTGTGTTTCTATCAGAGGCAAAATTTTAAAAAAACCAGTCTGCAAACTGTGGTGACCGCTCTAGGAAAATGGATAATAATCCCTCAACCTAAAATATGTCTGCTGAGATTTACAAGTCAGATTAAACACCTCAAATACTTTGTCAAGCTATTCATATTCCAGAATTTCTTTTTCATCACTTACCTTTTCCAGTGCAACAGAGGCTGTCAAACCACTAACCAACAGTGAAAGGTATGCTGGGTCAACTGAAGGCACAGGAATAGCAACTGCCTCTTCCACTGCCTGAAGTATGTGATGAGGAGCAGAGTGGGCAAAAACCGTCCGTTAAATATGGCAATAAATTGGAAAACCAATAATCAAAGAAAAAAATATTGCAATACCAAACACAATAATCTATGACAGCAGGCTGAATAGTTTTGCTTCTTCTGGAATATTCTAGATAAAAATGGATATATCCAGTCAATGCTTGGAGCTGTCTGTCCTCTACTACTTGGAGGAAGTAACCTGAAACTTCTTACTGCTCCTGGTCAGTGAAGGTCAAAACAGTGGTCTATCAAGACAGGAGATTTCAAACAATATGTTGTTATTTAGTTTCTCACTGAAGTTGCTCTGACTGATTTGTCAAAGATTGCATGCATTTTATGGGGTTGACTGTGTTGATGTGAACACAATGAAGCACCAGGCAATGAATTTTACAGATTAAGAACATAGAAAAGAAACTTTTGATACTACACTAAAGTCAAGGAGGTCTATGGCTGCAAACACACAAATTTCATTTTAAAAAATCATGTTGAGGAACTGATTCATGGAAATCGTTTGCATCAAACTAAAAGAAACTGCTCTGAATAAGTCATATTTAAAGAAATAATTAGTCATATAACCAGTGCTCTTGGATTTTGTAAAGTTTGTGCCAGATATGTATCACACATATTGTCTACTGAGATGAATGTTAAATGACTATACATTTCAAAATAACTCAAAGAAAGTGTTGAAACTAAAAGTGAGGGTTTTTTAGTGATAAAACAATCATTTTGACTTGGAAGTCAACAGATAATTCATGGAATACAGCCACAAGGAACTGCCAGTCAAAGAAGATTCTGAACATAAGCCTCAGCACAAAAGATTATTTTGCATGCGCTCTGAAACTGTCAAAATTGTTTTTGACAATTTTCTGGAAAAAAAAAAGTTCTACAATGAATCCTGAAAAGCACACTGAAACTATCAAATAAATAAAAGTTCAAGAAAAGTAGGCAAGATGATGGAACACTTCTTTAAATAAACTAAAGCCTTACAATAACAGAGCCCAGTTACAGGAAGTGATCAACTTTATTTGTTTACTTTTCAATCCATGAAATTACAGTGCAAAATGTAATTTGTATAACAGAACTGCCAACAAACAAGAGCAATGATAATTTTGTAAACTTACAATGTAATCTCGGAAAGCTCCATTCTTAGAATATGATACTGACTGCCCAACCTTTAACTTTGTGTCTGAGCCAACAGCAACAATCTCACCCAATCCCTAAAAAAAAATAATGATAAAAAGAATAATATGATTCACATTACCAGCAACTCTCCTTTTGTTATGTCTTTCATCACAAAGGTAATACAGCTACTAATGAGGCAACTGAAAGATCATCCCTAGACTTGAAAATAACCATATAAGCTAAACATATAACAAAAAATGTGAAATGAATGTCTGGGGAATGAAATAGCAGACAGCCATACTGGTTACTTGAAAATAATCATCAGATGCTGTGTTGGTACACGCCTCTCCACACATCTTGATTCTTAATATTTTTCATCAGCTCTGTTGGTGACTTTTTTTTTTTGGTGCCATCACACCGGACTGTCCATGATTTTTTTCTTCTTGGTCTTCCCCTTCCTCTCATTCCATTTATCTTTCCTGTTTTATGGTGTTTTCAAGTCCTCCTCTTCTCATTTAATGCCAAACAAATGATGCCTGCCATTTTCTTATAGATTTAATTATGCTTTTTTCTGTGTTTATTTTTCTCAGGCATTCCCTATTTGAATCCTAGCTGTCCATGGTATTCTTAACACTCTTCCAAGAAACCACATCTTGAAAATCCACTTGAAAACCTTAAAGTCTATTAACTTCATGAGTGACTAGTTAATGCAGTGTTTCTCAACCTTTTTTGGATCATGCCTCATCTCAATGCCTCAAAGATTTTATAATCCCCCCCTCTCATAGCCCCCCTTCCCCCCAAGCAACATAACTGTCTACCAAGTTTATAAAAAGTGTAATACAAATATATTCTAATTGCCCCTCAAAATATTCAAACTGGCCCCCTGTGATCTAGTCAACCCAGATGTCAGTGGATATCTGGCAATATGGGGCCTTTATTACACACATATGTGTGTATGAAGCAATAACATGCTTGTTTCAACAGCTGTCGTTGATAAGAGGTGAACATGAAAAAAAACCTGTCTTGTCTCCTTCCTCATATACCTTTCAGTGTTTAGGGGACAACTAGACATCTTGACAGGGCTCGGCGATTTGCTTCATATAATGGGATATTTAATGTTTCTGTAATTTCCTCTCCATCTCCTGCATAGGCGGCCTCTTCCTCTGTTACCTGCAAATCTTAGTGTGAATGTTTTCTGTGATATACTGTCTGGTGGTAACCGTGTAACATGGCCAAACCATTTGACTTGCTGTTTCTGGATATAATGTACTACTGGGGTTACTCCAACCTTTGCCCTGATGGTGTCATTTCCTATTTGGTCTCTTCTTGTTACATTTAGTATTCTCTTCAAACATCTCATTTCTGTCATGATGATTTTTCTTTTGTTCTTGGCTGTTAATGTCCATGTTTGACATTGATAGCATAGAGTTGGGAGGAAAACTGTGTTATATAGTGCCCTTTTGTTTCAATTGTGATGTATTTGTTTTTCAGTAAAAGGAATCACTTGTTCAATGACCTGATTTGCTTTACTGCATCTGTTCTCAATCTCAGCGTCAATCATCCCTGAGGATGATATTATGCTACCTAGGTATTTGAAATGTGATTAACTTTTATTTCTAATCCAAACTTTTATGCTGCAGAATTGTTCTAAGTTTAAGATATTTCAACGTAGTCCACTATGCAGAACAGAAAACTGTGTTGGCAGATAAAAATATCTGATCTATTCAAAGTCAGAATAAAATATTTCAACGTAGTCCACTATGTAGAACAGAAAACTGTGCTGGCAGATAAAAATATCTGATCCATTCAAAGTCAGAATAAAATATTTCAATGTAGTCCACTATGCAGAACAATTACAGAAAGATCACCATCAATAAGGATTAGCATTATATGAACAAAAACCTTCACCTACCTCAAAACCCACAGGGAAAGGTGGTTTCTTATTTGGTTCATATCTACCAGCTGTGTAATTGATGTCTGATGCATTTATACCAACAAATCTGTTCACAAAGTTACAAATGAATTCATTTTACATAATATGGTACTATTCTTCTCTTATATGTAAAAGAAATACAAAGAGAACTTAACCCTGCAACATAAACATGTTATTACAGATGATTATGCCAATCAAATGCTGGCATAATCAGCCAATGGCAAAGCTGACATCTACCTTCAATATTGCCTTCTAAAATAATAAGAGCCATATGCAATTAATATCCAGAATATTTCACAAACAAATGAAATGGTGCCCTCTAAGGAGCACGTTTGAAACAACTTCCTGTGACACACCACACAATCCGTTTTAAAGCATAAAGAGAAACAAGCCTGCTTAGATTAAATGAACCTTGAAAACATATCTAGAAGTGACAGGAGCTTTCTGAAACAAATCTAAGAATTTCCTGCACCATCAGAATTTTTAACTCTCCTGATGAAATTAGGAGTACTAAATGGAAATGGTTGTGGTACAAGCAACGCATAGATGAGAGAAAAGACACCTTAACTGGAATACATCAGATAAAATGAAGACATAAACGACAATCTCTCTCACAAATGCAGCAGTTTGTCTCATGTTTTTCAGCATCACCATAGAGTTTCTCCTGTAAGAAGCTGAGGTCTGGCCAGGTTCTTTGCCCAAGTAGGTTGTGTAGCTGGCAACTGCAGAGGACTGACCTTCATGTGATATCCCATCTTCTCTTCATTCACTAACAGCCATGTGTGCCTCAACCTAAGGGTAAATATTCTCCATCTTCCTTTCACAACCTCTTGGATTGGGACACTACTAAATACGAGGGGAAGTCACTAAGTAAGTCACAAATTGAAATATTTTATCAGTGGCAGTTATCAGATAGTTTTTAAATATATCCTTAGATAGTACCATCATCCAACTTTATAATAGTTGTATGTAGGGGGTGCTGGGAGTTACGTGCACATGCACAAAGCAATAACAAAATGACTACCCAACTGTTAGCGTGTACCAAAGAAGAACAGAGAAGTGTAGTGCAATTTCTGTGGGCTAAAGACATTCAGTTGAGGACATTCATAAGGAAATGATTACAGTTTATGCTGAAAAGTGTTTATCATGTAAAGCGGTCTATAACTGGGTAAAGGAATTTTCTCAGGGATGCATACAAACTGTTGACAAAGTCTGACTTTGTCATCCTGTTCAGATTGCAACAGAAGCGACTGTGCAACATGTGACTGAGATTATCAGAGCTGATAGACTATTAACGACAGACAGTGTAGCAAGTGCAATCGGATGTTCACATGGCTTAGCCTGCAGAATAATGCATAAGCAATTGAATTTTTGGAAAGTTTGTTCACGTTGGGTACCCAGAGATCTGAATGATGAGCACATAATGAACCATTTGGTTTGTCATTGCAGCATCTCTGTCATTATGCATATGAAGGTGAAGACATGCTCCAAAGGATTATTACTGGAGACGAATCTTGGGTGCACCACTACCAACCTGAATCAAAACATGCCTCAATGCAATGGAAACACCCGTTATCACCATGCGCAAAAAAAAATTCAAGATTACGTCTTCTGCGGGGAAGGCTAAGCTGATAGTGTTCTGTGATTATCAAGGAGTGTCGTTAACCAAGTTCTAGAAGTATGTTGACAGTGTGAATTCTGTATCGTACTGTGAAGTTCTGTCGATGCTACAGGATGCAATTTGAAGAAAACATCCTGGTTTGCTGTCTAGAGGTATGCTTCTCCTTCATGACAATTCCAGACCACATACGGCTCAGTTAACCCAAGAGAAAATTAGCTAGTTGGGTTGGGAAGTTCTTGAACATCCACCCTATAGTTCTGGCTTAGCTCCAAGTGATTTTCACCTGTTTGGTCCATTAAAAAACTATCTTGGCGGGAGAAGATTCTTGACTGACGAAGAGGTGGAAACAGAAGTAAAAAATGGTTCAGAAATCGGACTCCCGATTTTTACGCCATGGGTATTGCATCACTGATTACACAATGGGACAAATGTATCAATGTTGGTGGCGATTATATTGAGAAATAGGGGAATAATGTAGGTTCAAAAATTAAAAGTTTTAAAATTACTGTCACATTTAGTTTTTTTGTAACAGACATTTGCGAGTTACTTAGTGACTTCCCCTTGTATGCTGATTATACAATAATTTACTAATTTCTTACCTATTTTTAATGACAACTTCCTTTGGGCCAGGAGTTGGAACATCAGCCTCCACAATTTCTGTTGCTTCACGAAAATTTGAGGAAATCTTTTTCACAAGAATCTGACTCATTCTGGATGGTATATGGCGAGCTGTCATGCTGCTGATAAAATCAAATAAATTGACTGACCACAGAGACAGTAAATAAAATAAAATGACCAAACACCAGAGACAGTAAAATAAAATAAAATGACTGAACATCAAATGCTACAGAAGAGTTCTCCAAATATCGTGGACACAAAAAAGAACAAATATATCTATACTACAAGAGCTTAATATTGAAGAAGGCTGGCTAGTAAAGAGGATTAAAGAGAGAAAACTTAAATATTTTGGACACATTAAACGTCATGATAATTTAGAGAAGACAGTATTGAAAGGATACATAATGGGAAAAAGAAAAAGAGGAAGACCGAAACGAAGATGGCTGCAAGACATCATTGACGATCTGGAAATGGATGCAGCAGCAGCAGGCCATCTTGCTCACAACCGAGAGGCCTACAGGAGTGCTGTTTGGGAGGCAAAGTTCCGCAAGGGACATGCAAAGGAATGAATGAATGACTGAACATCAGAGACAATAAAATAAAATGATTGAACACCAGAGACAATAACATAAAATAAAATGACTGAACACCAGATACAGTAAAATAAAATAAAATAAAATGACTGAACACCAGAGACAGTTATCTGGTGACATTCCTCTAATCAAATCAAAGAATGGTTACTCTTATTTTTTACCACACTGTGCCAAATTCTGAGTGATTCTTAAGACACTGTAATGGGAATATTTGTTGTTGTTGTTTTTTTAGTAGAGTAGATCTGTAATTATCTAGGTATCAGTTACAGGAGTTGCAAATGTGTGAATCTTTACAACTGTGCACATTTAGCTCATTTCTCCATATTATCTTGTTTACTGAATCAACAGCCAACATAATCGTTATTACTTTTATTTATTGTTCATTTATTTTAGGTTTTTTAATTCTATTTTATTTTGAAACATATTTGTAATAGATGTTAAATTACTGACTATTTCAAGCAACAACAAAAAAATGTATTGTCTGATGAGATTTGGAGGCCGAGGGAAAATAAGGATTTTAAAATAAATAAATGTTTATAAAGGGAGAAAGGTGGAAATTAATGAAAAGAAGTAATTAAGTCTCCAGAATTACTGATATTACTGTAGATTTTGTATAGTGAGTTAATTCTTCTCTTTCTGAAATTGATTAAAGTGATCACTGATCCATCATTGTGTCAGAGAATGCATTCTAATTATAGCTGGTAAACATAAGATGATCATGACCATTTCCTGCATTTGTTCTGTAAGCAAACCATAGTCACGCTGCAGTCTTGGTCAATGGGGTAGAAGAGGTCTGCTGGGGCTGGGGCCTAATATGAAGTCTGCTTCCTTATGTCTGCTCTGGGAAATATGGAAAGCTACCACCACAGGTATTTCCTCATCTGGGCTGATGCTTCTGCTTCAGAATACAATATATGTTTACTAATAATGCATCAGTTGCTAATAGCACAGTCTTTATAGTTAAACAGAAATGGTGCAGATTCAAAAGCTCTTGACATAATCATTATTAGAGCTTTGAAAAGTCTATTACGATACGTTTTTTAAAAAAGTTCTATCTATGTTTCTATAGACCTCTGTACACTAACACTTGTTCTAACTTCTCAAACACGCTTACCTCCACTGTCTTCAGGTGAACTCAAGTGAGTTTAAGCTGTCAACGTTAGCTAATCACCTCTCAACTCCAAACAAACCACTACGAACCAATCTTATATCCACGCAAACTTGTGTTACACTTAGACAAAAAAAAAATATCGCCAAGTCATCCACTCCAAAGTCTACAATCACACTGCACCAAACGAGGACGAATCTACATGATAAAACAAACAGTACTGGTAGCCAACCCGTCGCTCGTTTTGTGGTAATAGGCCAGAGATTTGTTTGGTTTTTTTTTTTTTAACAATGCTGAGAGTAGTACGTCCGCTTGAATAAAACCATACTTTAAAAAAGAGTTCTTGCAAAATAGTAATTGAAGGCGTTGGTGAAAACTGGTTTCTGCAGTAGAACGAAAAGCCGGGTGGGGCGGACAGGTGCAGGATTATTGTTACGGACAATAAAATAACAAACAAACAAACATCCTGTTCTTCAGATGGATTAATGGTGTGGTAATTTGTCAGCTACGAACAAGATGAAGCGGCCTACTTAAAAATTAAAAACCGAAACAATAAACGAATCAAGGCTTGCCTTATAAATGTAGCGTTCAAAGAGACAACTCTCAAACTTGTTGGCAGACGAGTTTTAGAAGGTTATGGTAGTTTTTTGTAGGTCAAAGTTCGCGGGTCAATGGGTCATTCACCGGGAGGTTACGAGTACTGAAATACTGTATATTTACAAAAACTCATAAATAGTTAACAAACGAATATTTTATGCTTGGTCAGATGCCTCATGATAATAATAACAACGACAAATTACGCTGAAAAAAAAGTTTTGGATAACTGGTAGATACTAGACATTGTGGAAACTTCCGAGCCTCATTTTGGTATACAGCTTCTCTCACTGATTGTTAAAACAAAAAGTATGAATAACTTTTAAATTAAGAGCTCACTGTTGTAACGTTTCAGTTTACACCTTAATCATACAAAAACATACAGGACAAAAAAAAAACAGGGAAATAATATAAATGAAAAAGTTACATGAATGCTATATAATAATGAGAGAGAAAGAGAGAGAGTGTGGGAGGGAGAGAGAGAGAGAGAGAGAGCAAGCACTGACCCTTGACTTGTAAGAAGCTGTATCCAGGAGTGCGTGTGGTGGAGTGTTGTGAATGTTTAAATGAAGACTTAGGATGTGTGATAGGTTGGTAATAAAGAGGGGTGGAGAGGTGGATAGCAGAGAGATTGATTCATCATCAGGTGCCGTGCCGACTGGCATTGGCTATTACGCTTCTCCAGAGTACACGATCCTTCATGCAGGCCATCAGCTCAGTTGGTGATCTCCTCTCACATCATCCCGTCAGACTATCCAGTATCATTTCTCTTAGTCTTCCTCTTGATCTTCTTCCTTCTATTTTTCCTGTTATAATATTTTCAATGCCCCCTCTTCTCATTGCATGTCCTATGAAAGCACATTGTCTCTCTCTTATCTTTTTGACAAGGTTTTTTGTCTCTCCAGCTCTTCTCATACATTCTTCATTAGTTATTTTTGCTGTCCAGGGGATTCACAACATTCTTCCAATAAGCCACATTTCTGCTGCTTCCAATGGTTTTTGTGCAGACTTGCCTATTGTCCATGATTCACTTCCATATAATAATATAGGTTCAATATAGCATTTTAGGACTCGTTTTCTAACATTCATTGACAAGGATGTGTTGGTTAATATGTTTCTCATTCTCTGAAATGCGGTCTTTGCTTGGCCTATTCTGTTCCTAATTTCTTTTCTGCACTTCCCACCTGAAGTTATTACTGCTCCAATGTATTTGAATGTCTGCACCTGCTTTAGAATAGTTCCATTTAATTTTATACTGCATGCTAGTGGATTCTGTTTTTTAGATATAACCATAGTCTCTGTCAAAAAGACAGAGATTGATTGATTGATCTTTATTTCCAAAAGGTTAAGAATTGGGCACCCAGGCCCGTCTAACATTCTGAGAGAGAAAGAGAGAGAGAGAGGGGGGAGGGGGAGATACAAAGGTAATCAGAGAAGGATACAATGGTAATCTAGCCAAGAAAAAAGATTGTCAGTTAGATTAATGTGGTTTGGGTAGAGGATGTGTAACGTAGTACAGTGAGGGTTGTGGAATATGGAACATTACAGACAAAGAAAGAGTAGAACTTAGCAGAGAGGGAATATGACTGTGGAGAAAGGGAATGTTAAATGTAGCTGAATTTCGTATTCAAACCTTGTGGTTCCAGTGTCCCATAGTCCTAAATGTGGCGATTCTCAAGCACCAGGTGGCTTCCGTCATCCGAGAGACTGGCTGTTACTAGAAAATCAGACTAGCCTCTGTTATTGGGGCCATTGAAATGATAGACTTGGAAGCATGCTGGGAGATGTCATAAAGATGTTTCTGCATGCGTTCACCTAATTTGAGACCAATCTCTCCAATATAAGTTACCCTACACATTTTTCACACAGTGACATATATTTCCTTGCGGGACTGGCATGTGAATCCCTCATGGAGTGTGAGGACACTTTTGGAAAGTAATCGATTTCGTCTCCCATACTATAGATCAGGTGACAGCGAGGGCGGTTACATTTTCTAGTACCGACAAAATCAGGATCCCTCTTGAGATGATTTATGGACGAAGATCTCCTTCTGATTTGGAATTATACTTATAAGAAGACTATTCGTGTGTTACTCTCGTTGACTGATTCTACCAGAATCACAATCAGCAACAATAGCAACAAACAATGTTTATGTTGCAAGTCTACACGTGTTTCTGTTATTTGTCTTCTGTTTTGGTCTTCGTTTATTTTTCAACACTCTTACATAGCGTTTCGGTCTTTCGTCAGTTCTTGATGGTGTAGGCTTTCGCGGATGTTATTATAAATATCAGTTTGGTCTACCATGTAGCTTCATTTCCTCCAGCAGTTAATATGTAGCATCAGATTGGGGTTGTGGTCATAATCGATCAGTTCATGCTGCGTGCGCCTGCTGTTGTGTGCTGTTATAATTGATGAAAATTTAGCGTATGACAATCAATGTTCCCTTTAAGATCTAGTGATCAGTGTGCAAACTTTTCAGTTCGTGCGCAAGTATGTTCTAAAAAAAAACTGTGTGAAAATGTTTGTCGTATTGTCAAATAACAAAGTGTAATTTAAAGTTCTCATATAAAAAGAATCTGGAAAACAAACACATATAACTATCATAATTTTCTTCAGTGCCGTTTTATTTTTCTTTGCGCTACGTATAAATTTTTCTTTGGGCGACGTATACATTTTTCTTTGCGCGACGTATAAACTTTCGAGCACCTCATGATTTTTTAGTATCACATAATAATTAGTGTAAAAGTATACAACTATACACGTAGCACTGCAGTAAAGCTGTGATACCAAAGTGTATAAACTAGGAAAAAAGTAGGAACAGCTTTATTACTTAACTACTTGTAGTTGTTAAAGTAATAAAGCTGTTCCTACTTTTTTCCTAGTTTATACTCATGACTTTTTCGTGTGCGCGACAGCACTGCTGCGCAGCTTAGAGGAAACATTGATTGGAGTACCTCTGACTGCGTTATGTGTCGTGCCATGTCATCAACTAATTAAACAAATGAATATTCAGAGAAATGGTTAATCAACATTGCTTTGAAAATAAATGTGATGAGCAGACTACGTTTTGTGGAGGATGAAACGTTTTTAAAAATGAAACCGGTGTTAAAACCGCTTTAAAAAAAAAAAAAAACTCAATGTTTTAGTGTATGTTTCAAAACGTAAATAACTTATCGTTATTAATTAATAACCAGACCCGTAAAGAGCCAGTTGTCGGGCCCTCGACATTTCTCAATTGTTGGGCCCTTACACGAACACGGAAAGTATTCATTATGTATTATTACGTACACAGAGCATAGTGGCTCTCCTTCCCTTCTATCCAAGCCAGGTAATCAATGCTTCCCCTCTAAAGAGCGTGCTGTTTTGATGGCAATGAAAGGGCTGGGACGTAATGTTCTGTTCGTACAGAAAGGGTTGGGGCGTATCCAAAATTTGGATGTTGTATGTTCTCATCTTACTTTCATACTTTCTGCCATTTGCGTTTTTTTTTTCTCATCTTCCTCGCTCCATCTGTCGTTTTGTAAAACTGAACCATACACTATTATCTTACCTTTATTACTAGAACCACTTTTACTGTAGTCGTTGTCTCTTTTATCTCTTACAAAGAGTAAGGACATATTGTTTTGGTGGTGCTGAAAGGCTTGGTATTGTTTTGTTCGTTCTAAAAAGGCTGAACCATACACCTCTACAAAGCTTTATGTAATTTCTTCTTGTTACATTTAGTATTCTCTCCAAACTTCTCTAATCAGTATTTTAGTATTCTCTTCATTTCTGCCCTGGTGATTTTCCTTTTGTTTTGGACTATTCGTGCCTATGTTTGATATTGACAGCATAGATCTAGGAGGAAAACGCTGTAAAATGGTCTTTTTCCTTCAGTTATAATGCATTTGTTTTCAGTAAAGATGTCATTTCTCTAATGACTTGGTTTGTTTTATTGCGACTGTTCTTAATTTCAGCATCGGTTTTCCTAGAGGATGATACTTGGAAAATCGATGCCGAAACTGAGAATAAGTATCAAAATCAGTTTAAAAATAGTGTGCGATATTTTCTTGCCAAAGCTGTTAAATATCGACATGCATCTTTAATTTACCGTTGTTGATGCCTCATGCTGCATTGGGAGTACAGAGGACTAATGATGATCTTTAATTTTTTAAAATCATGTTTTTTTAGTTTAATAAAATAAGAGACAAAAAACGTTACAGTTGACTATTATATGTTTGAGGTTTCTTTAATGAATAAAATATGGAAACTTCATCCACCATAATTTGCATGCATTTTCTACCTTCATTTGTGTTCCCTTGAGATAAACTCGCTTCGTATCACAAGGAAAAGTCGAGGGACGTTTGTGTCTAGTGATCATTAAGATTCAGTAAAAAAAAAGTAAGTGAAAAATTGTTTATATCTTACATTTTACCACTCCTTATAAGTTTAAAAAAAAAAAGCGGCAACGTGCTCTCTTGTTGAGCTTCGAGTCTTCTCCGGTTATATACGGGTGTGTGCTTAGCAGCCGAATTAGTTTACATCATGGCAGCTAAGTGTGTCAACATGTTCAAACTAGGATTATCGGTTTGTATTTTCGGTTGTTTGATTCCATGCTCATGGTCTCAAGGCAATACAACTGTTAATGTAAATTCTACAGTTTCTGACAGCACGACTCCGTTTCCGGGCAATGCGACAACATTCGATAACAGCACATCCCCGAGTACTACTACAGTTGTTACGACTCTACCGACAACTACAACGATATCACCTTCTGTACCAGGCACTGTTATCCCGGCAAACACAGGTATTTGTCCATACCAGAGTTTCGATCTTAAAGTATTTATGTTACATACGTCGTTATTATAGTTTATAGTGTTCTTAGAGTATATTTGCTAATAACGGCAACATAAACAATAAAAGCGTAATTCAGGCATTTTTGATCACAAAATATGAACTACCTTTAGAAAGGACTAGTCATTTGTATATATAACATTTAATAATTACAAATATTATTTTTAACAATTTGTCCTTTCAGATGTAAGCAAATGCCCATGCGATTTAACTGGAAATGCATGTAATGTCAATTGTTGCTGTGATCCAGACTGCTCAGAGTCCGATAAAGAAGTATTTTCTCAGTGCTTACCAAACTCCTATGTGTAAGTGATCACTTACTTGTCTGGAAGGTAGTTAAATCTCCAAAGTATGAGTTAGAGTGAAGTCAGTGAAAGTGTTATTTAATTTTCATCATCATCATCATCATGTGCCACCAGTGTTCAGTCTAAGCTGTGTGGCAGTGCAGCTGGCACACAAAAAAATCAAGCAGTGCACAACATTTTATATGTTGCGCAAAAAATAATAATGTTTATTTTTCAGTTTTCTTATGTTACTTCATGCTTTTGTATGGCTGAAGAAAAATATGATAGTACTACATGAGTTTGTTTTAATGATTTCTTTGGATTTTACCAGTTTTTTTTTCCTATGAGAACATTAAAACTGTACTCTGTAATTTTGATGTTATGATGAAAATTTGCACACAAAATATTTTTGAGAATTTATTTGCACACAGGTTGAAAATTTTATGCATGAACTGTGAAACTTTAGAGGACACAGTGGTGCCATTTCTCCAAGGAATGTTAGCTGCACTGACCCTCCAACTTGTTCTGTCCCTTGTTTTCTAATGCCCTTGGCCAAGCTGGACCCATTTCATCTCTTTAAGCTGTCTGCCCTCTGTATCGTTGTTGTCCTCTTGCTCTGTTTCATTCAACTTTTCCCCTAAGTATGGTTTTAATTTTTTTTTTTTTAAAACACCTCCTTGTTTAGACCAAAGCTGCATGTTTTTATATTTTTCTTTACTTCTTTTTAATTGATTTAATACTTCTTTGTTGTCTTTTTGGCAATAGAATTCACTTCATTCTTCTGAATATCCATATTTCAGGGACCTCAAATTCATATAATGTCGCTTGAATTTAATTTACCCTCAAACATGTTATTATTTTGACGTGGTATAACTTGAATAATGCAAAACCATGTGCTAGTCCAAGCATGTCTTCATGAAAAGTTCAAAAACTAAGATGTACTGTGGCAGGAGCAAACATAACGTTGCCATATTGATGGGAGGTCCATTGTTATAGAATAAGCAGCCCTCCTCCTCTTGGTGCGCTTAGTAACAGGCTGTTCACATCAGGCTGGCTAGCAGGACAGGGGAGGTCTCAGCATGGTCTTTATAACTGGAGGAACCTGCAGAGAAGTAGCCATCTTCTTGGAAATCATTCTGGGATTTCAAACAACCATAGTAACATATTCTCTTTTCACATCCCTGCTTCCAGATCATCATAAGATCAACTGCAGATAAAGTTCCAGGTGGATCTGAGAGTGGGTCTTCTTGCTCTGTGATTCCTGAAAAGTCACTTAGGAGTCAGTTCTGAAATATTTTTGCTAGCGATTTTTAAAATGCTTGCTATGGTTTTTTTTTTTTTATTTCAATATTATTTAATATGTGTTTAAGAGATAACTTATTTCAAAATAAATTTGCCATTTTAATGGGGCATTTCAGATATCACTTGCTGAAAGAGTGCTTTTTTTTATATCTGTAGGTTGGATGATAAGCTTTGTTTTAATAAAGATATTTTCCTGTCAGAAAATGGCCCAGTAGCATCAAATGAATCAGGAGACCTCTTCTGCATTTATTTTGATAATGGTTTGTTCATTATTTTTAAAATTATACACATCGTATTTATTATGAGATGGTATATTTTGTTTTATTTTCTCTTCTTCTTGTTTTTTTTTTCTTGTTTTTTTTTTTAAATAGCTTTCCACTTTTACCAGTTTTTACCATACATAAGACTGACTGTCAAATAAATATCATGTGCTCACTTAATACATTAGCAGGTGTGTGTACATTATTCTCTGATGTACTTACAGACAGATATTCCCTTATTTATAGGACAGTTTCTTAACTCTTTCACTCATTAAATTAACTTCTGCACTCTGTCATCATAAGTCTTGATGACAAATTTTGGTAGAAAGAAAATGAAAGGAAGCTATTTTATAATTAAAAAAATATGGGTTGGGTTAGAAATATTCTGCATTCCATATTTAGATTTTGTCTAAATACTGCTCTGAACATTGTTTCGCAGTAGTGTGCAAGATTTACCAACACTGTCAGTGTTGTTTTGAAGTGAAAGAGTCAACACAAATTACATGTGACTAGTTTCACAGCTGTGTTGATGAGAGCATACTGGTACATGTGGCTAGTTTCATAGCCGTGTTGATGAGAGCATGCTGGAGCTGGTTAGAATCCCTTCCCTTCTCTTTGAGAAACCAGTTCAAAATCTGCACTGCAGACCATCTACCATATACTGAAGACTGCTAAAAACCCATTCTGCACATGTCAGAGTGGTCTCCTTATATCAGAACACATCCTGTAAACCTGCATACTCTATAGGCACTTAAAAGTCTGAACCTAGACCTAGGAAAATAGCAGAGACTTGTTGGGTCTTAAAAATGTTGAAAAGAGAAAAAAGCACAGAATGGGGAACAGTTTATATGTGAAAAACACAGCATGGGAAACAGTTTATATGTGAAAAAAAAATCAGTCAGCTCCAGTTTATGTATAACAAATAATCTGTAAGCTTTAACACATTTTTCCATTTCTGTTTGGAATACATTTACATTAATTTAATAGTTGCTGTCGATTACCAGTTTATCCCTCAAAGAAGTATATTTATTGACTATAACTAAATGAAGTATAGCAGGCTATACTGCATTCATTCATACTACTCATATCTTTTAACATACTAGGGACTACCACAGAATATGGTGATCACTTTGAAGAATTTGTTAAGCAAGGGAGTAATTATTAATACATTAGAGCAGTGCTTTTTAAGCCCTTTTTTTTTTTTTGCCTATTTAGCCAGTACAGATAAGACTGTTCTAACCACTTTGTCAGGAAATTGCTAGAAATATTTTCCTTTCTTCTTTTCTCATAGAATGTTTATGCAGTTTAATGATTGATTTTGGAAATGTCAGACTGGAAGAAGTTTGTTTGGTCATTGTTCTCCATGAGGAGCTGAGAAAGAAAGAATACTCTAGAAATGTTCACGTTCTTCTGCTGTTATCAGAGAAAATGTCTGTTTTAGGTTTAAGCTGGCCAGAGAATAGATTAATTGCAACTATAATTATAGTTTTACAAAATATAATTAGTCTTTAGATAATAAACACCTCTTTTTTACTACCACTGGTCCCCACCTCCTAGTTTGAAGAACGCCGGCTTAAGATATTAAAAAAAAAAACTATGTACAATGGTTTTTCATTTGAACAGATAAACAGCGGAATTATTACATCAACCCATCCTTGGTGACATCAGAGACAGAGTTTTTTAAATACACAGCCAAATACAGAAAGTTTTCGTTCCAGTCATCAGCTCCAACAATCAGTGTTAGAGACTTCAGTCCATATTACAAGGTATGAGCAGGATATAATTTTTGCAAAAAGGTTCAGAAACTGACAGATGCAAGTAAATTTTAAATCTTATTTTGTCTAGATATTAGACATCACCATAATTTTGACCTTTTCAGCATTGAGGCGAGACTGAGAGGGACAAAGGAAATAAGTGACGTGAACATTTGAATAAAATTTACATCGTCAGAAACATGGTGAAAATTAAAAATTCACAGACGCTGGGGAATCAGTACTTCGAAGACCTGCTCCCTCATAGAGAATGAGTTTAATGTGTTGAATTCTTGCCCGAAATAGACTGGATTGAGAGAGAGGTAGTTCTGATGATTTGCGAAGTTGTGTGGCTGCTTCGTCTTCTTTGACAGTTATTTCCCCCTGCGGTACTGATTACTTCTGTCCCCCTGGAACTGAGAGCTGATGTCCTCCGCAGCCGATGTGGTGAAGATGTTGAGGCACAGCATAGTGTCAGCGTAGACGCGGTTTACGGTGGCTATTTTTGCAGTCCCTGAGTGGAAGTATAAAGCAGGTTAAGTGCAGTGCTTCTAATAGCATACCCCACCACCACGGAGATTATGAAGATCCAGTGAAATCACAATAGTAACAGAAATGATACGAGAGCAAGTCATATTTCATGTAATGAAACTTTAATAACAGAATTTCTGTCATTAAAATGATTGTTTCCATACTTATTCCATCCCTGTTTATTATTGTGATAGACCTCATTTAAAAATGTAAAAAAAAAACATGGATTGCAGTATTTTGTGAAAAACTGATAATTCTGAAAAAATGTTTCAGTTATAATTTTCATAATGTTATTATTAATAATAAAAAATTATTAAATTTATACGTTTCAGATGGTGGTGTTGATGTACGCATACTTCATGAGAACGAGAAGCACATAAAAAAAAAATGATCAGAAGAGAGGGAGGGAAAGCTAGATCTGAAGGGGGTAATTTACCATATTTTACGAGCAGGGTGTTCACCACTGAATCACTGAATAGTCATCACACTTCACAAGCACAGTAGTAGTACGCTAATTTGCCGGGAACTTCGTTTTCCACAGAGTGGTGATCCAATCTATGTGGTGTTCCCTAACCAAGCCTTCTGCAGTGTACACCACTGAATCACTGAATAGTCATCACACTTCACAAGCACAGTAGTAGTACGCTAATTTTACTGGGAACTTTGTTTTCCACAGAGTGGTGATCCAATCTATGTGGTGTTCCCTAACCAAGCCTTCAGTTTCCTGGCACTTCCCTCAGCAATTTCATCTTCTCCTGAATGTATTGATAGAAACCCAGCAGGTGAGTTTTTAAGTGGCTTCAGATTTTCACATGATTCACTTATGTATCACTTGTTCTGTGTTGGCCGAAAGAGAATGTGGATATTTGAATGATTTGATGTCTTCAAGACCACAAACCCCCCACCATCACCTTTTTTTTCGGAGTAATGTATAAACTAAGTTTCTTGCAGCCCAAACCAAGATTTTAGATGCATAAACATAGTTTTCTGGTATTAAAAAAATAGATTCTTGATGCACATACTTGGATTTCTTATGTGTAGTCCTATTTTTCTGATATTGCTGATCATGATAGGCAAGTATTTGGGGTAAAGACACAATTTGATTTGGCAGCCGTTGACCCATGCTAACATCAGGATTGGCAAACCACAGCCAACCACGATCCTGTCCCACCTCTCCATTTGTACCCCAAATAAAAGGCCTGATCTGGCTAATGGGGCAGAGATCATCTTAATCCCCATGGCAGTGAAGTCTGGTAAAGAAGTATTGTAGTCCCCCCTGTTTTTTAGCTGCATTCAGGGACTGAGAAAATAGTCGCTGTAACCTGCTCCCAATTTGATGAGATGCTGTACCTCAACACCTTCACTGCATTGGCTGAAAAGAACATCGAGCTCACAGTTCCTGGTAGACAGAAGAAGAAGAATTCTAGATTTTTCTAATATCTTCTGTAACTGTATTAAAATTTCATTTGATTTTTCCCTTTTATGAAACAAATTCAGCCTATATACATGAATTATGTACAGTTTTTTGGCTCTTTTTATTTTCTACTCTTCAGTTACTAGACCAAAAATCCAAAGGATGAGCAAACAATTTTATAATAAACATATATGCAGATAGTTCATTCATTCATTCATTCATTTACATGTCCCTCGTGAAACTTTGCCTACTTAACAGCATTCCCATAGGCCTCTTGGTTGTGAGCAAGATGGCTTGCTGCTGATGCATCCATTTGTAGATCATCAACAATCTTCGCCTTGGTCTTCCTCTCTTTCTTTTTCCCATTATGTATCCTTCCAAGATGGTCTTTTCTAGATTATCATGGCGTTTAATGTGTCCAAAATATTTAAGTTTTCTCTCTTTAATCCTCTTTACTAGCCAGCCTTCTTCAATATTAAGTTCTTGTAGCATGGATATATTTGTTCTTTTTTATGTCCATGATATTTGAAGAACTCTTCTGTAGCATTTACATTCAAAGGCATTTATGTTTTTCTCAGCTGTTTTGTTAAGTGTCCAGGTCTCACAGGCATATGTTGCGATGGGAAAGATGCATGCCCTTAAAAATCTTATTTTTGTGGTTCTATCTGTTCCTCTCCACAGATTCTTTAGTTGTTTTACTTTCTGAAGAGCGATAGATGTCCTCCTTTTAATTTCCCTCATTGTATCTCCATTATTAGTTAGTAGTGATCCAAGATATTAAAAATTCTCCACTTCTTCCAATTTTTCCTCATTGATATATATTTCAGCTGCCTTGTTTGCTTTGTCAGTTGTCATCAATTTAATTTTCTTCATATTAATTTAGAGGTTTTGCTCTTCACTGTTCTTACAGACTGACATAATTAGTTTTTCCATTCCTTTTTGTGTTGTGGACAGTAATACTGTGTCATCAGCATATCTAATCTCTGGTATTTCATAACCTCCAATTTTTATGGCATTGTAATATTCTTTGTCTACATCTTCTCTAACATTCCTCATTATATTTTCAGTTTACAAATTAAATAAGTATGGCGACATTATGCACCCCCTGATGGACCCCTTGTTTTATGTCAAACCAAGTTGTTATTTCATCATTTATTCTTACTGCTGCTTGTTGGTCTAGATACAGCAGTGATGTTAATTGTATCAAATGTGTTGGAAGTCCCATTTTTTCCATTATTTCCCTAAGTTTCTGGTGTTGTACACAATCAAATGCCTTTGAGTAGTCTATAAAAGATAAATATTCACATTAAACTCTGCATTTCTCTATTATTAATCTTATATTGAATATATGATCTCTTGATCCTCTTCCTTGCCTGAAACCAGCTTGGACCATATTGACTTCTTCTATTTTCTTACAAAGTCTACCCATTATGATTTTAAACAGAATTTTACAGCAACAGTTCTGTAGTTTGTGCATAATTTCAGGTTACCCTTTTTTGGCAGTGGTATGAATACAGTTCTTTTCCATTCTTTTGGCCAAATACCTGAATGCCATATCTTTTTACATAATGCATGATAGATTGTTGCACATTCCTTTCCTCCTGCTTTAATAAGTTCAGCTGTTATCTCATCACATCCTGGTGATTTACCATTTTTCAGATTCTTTATTGCCCATAAAACTTCTTCTGTTGTCAGTTCGGGTTCTTTCTCCTCCAATAATATTCACACTGTTGATTTCTGGTTTCACAGTCAGTTGTTTCATATATTCCTCTGCAATATTCATTCCATCTTTCTAGAATTTCCTTTGTCTCTGTCAAGGTATTCCCCATCTCATCACAAATTACATTTAGTTTAGGTGTGATATTTCTCGTCAGTGTCTTCATACTGCAGATAGTGCAGTAACTATATTTAACTTATACTGTAGTTGAAAATCTGAGGCTACAAAAGCTAGACTGAAACCATATACAAACAGTTAATTTTTTACAAATCCATGCATGTGTCTGACTGGAGGGAAAGAGTTAAGCTTCCCACAATATTTCATTTGGCAAAATTTGGAAGGGCTTTTGTTTGCAGTGTAAATTCTCATCTTTATCTTGTTTGAGAATCTTATCATCAGTCAGTCAGTCAGTCAGTTGCATGTCCCTTGTGGAACTTTGCCTCCCTAACATTTTATCAACACATGGTGAAAATTCATCTATTCATGAAAAGATCCTAACATTTGAAATGCAAATTCTGTCCACAATTTGGTAAAGGCATTCTAATATTTCAGGGTAAATTTACGTCCACAGCTTACCTGCTTGAGAAGTCTAATACATGTGGCAGAATTTTCTCTGACCTTGCTACAGATTGTACCAACAACACTGCTCTAAGAGCATCCACTTTCTATGAAGGGTTTCGAGTTGTCAAAGTAAGTAAAAAATATTTTTAGACCAGGTTGGGTTTTGCCTGGCGTAAAACAGTTACCCAGGACTATGTGGGACTATCAAACCTGTGCCTTTTTGGTATCTCAGGGAGAATCAGATACTTTGGGAGCACAGAAGAGTTGGAAATTTCACAGAATCTGACAGAAAATCCAGAGGAAAATATACTTAAGTCAGTGATGATTAAAAAATCACCAAAACCACAGAAAACAAGCTGAATTCTTTCCAAACTAAATGTTTACAAAGAATTAGAAATAAATTTTGGCCAAACACCATAAGAAATAACATCTTATTGGCAGAAATGCAGATGAAGCCACTGACAACAATTATTGAGGAAAGACGCTGGCGATGGTTGGGATATGTGCTCCGAATGACTGACAACTCACTACCAAAAATAGCACTAAGATGGACACCACAGGGGAACAGAAGTAAGGGTAGACCAAAAGAGACATGGAGAAGAACAACAGAAAGGATGTTGAGCAATAGAGGGCTCACCTGGGCAAGAGCAGAAAAAAGGCGAAAGACAGGCATTTGTGAAAAACCCTTGCGGAAGCCCCATGTGCCTTAGGCACTTAAGGTTCAGAGAGAGAGAGAGAGAGTGATGATTAAATCTTTATCATCCATCTTTTGATGTCTGCATCTCTCTCTCTCTCTCTCTCTCTCTCTCCACAAGCCTGTTCTACACTGGTTATTTTCTATTCTTGCCCAGGTGAGCCTTCTATTACTCTGTCTGCATAAATTCTACTAAATATTTCAAACATATAGACTTTATCCTTTCTTTTGAATTTATGAGCAGAGTTGAGAAGGGGTTAATGCTTTACAGGAAAGGTAGCTTCTCCATATAAATTGCTTAAGTGGGCAGAAAGAGCACTTGCCTCAGAACTATATTCTGAGGTGAAATGAGGTACTGGCTTTGAATGAGTCAGTTAACCAGTTAACCACTCAAATCATTTATGCAGAATATTTTCTGTTTATTGACAAATCCATTGTAAAATGTAAAAAAAAAAAATTAATAAAAGGAAGAAACCACAGTGGATATAAATGCTCATATGACAGTGGATTACAGGCACCAGAGCATATACTTCAAGCATGTGAAGTGCATGGATCTGAGGAGAAGTTAAGGGGCTGAAGAAAACTGTGGACTTCTTCCTGGCAACAAGGTTCCAGATTTAATGTGGCCTGGGGTTTGAACACTGAAAAAAGAAGTGGAGCTGAATGTTACACATATTCGTTTGGTTCATAACTTCAAGTTTTGAGTTTTTTTTCAAACTAAAATTATCCAAACTATAATAAGTATCTGTCAGCAGTATTTGAAATAATCACATTGATTTTGACAGGTGAAAGTATCACATTGGGTTGACATGTTAAAGTCATGTCCTTTCACATTATTAAACAGTTTAGGAGTTGTAACAAATGCAGTTGTTTTTCTGTATTTGCAGGATCCGTTTTTGTTGCAGGCATTTAATACAACAGTGACAGTCCAAAATCCAGTTCTTGGTAATTCCTTGATATTTAATTTTTTAAATAAAAAAAACAAGATTATGTATAATGCATTTTGGCGAGGAGAATATAGTATTGCACATTATTTGCTTCGTAAAGATATAATAAAGAAGCTGAATGTAAAGTAAATTATGGCCTTAAAAACTGACATTTCTACTTATATTAAAGGTATATTACCAGTTTATTTGAAATCACAAATGTTGATATAAATATTGTTTTGTAAAACTGAGTCATATATGCTTTAAACAATAAGGAAATAGTTCTGTCTATTATAAGGATTTTGGATTTTATAACCACTTTTCTCACTCTTTTTTTTTAGGTTCCATAGATTTATCACACGTCACTAACTTGTACGATAACAATTATACAATAGCGATTGTTTTGGATCCAAACAATTCCTCTCGGTGCATTACGAATGGAGTGACTGGTCCCTGCAGCTTCACCACTCCACCATCAGCACCAACATATAATGCTGGTATTTGTGAGAATGCGCTCGTACAGGTACGCGTTAAAATCCAAATGATTTTATTTCAGTTTAAGCAGTGGTCATATTTTTTTCAACATCTTCAGTTATTATGGACATTTTTATCTTGCTCTAACAATCCATCTTATATTCTTTGTCACCCATTGCTGAGGACAGACCATCCAGTACATCTTGTGATGTCTTACAGGGCTCATCCACTTCTCACAGTCTACAGCCGGCCATCTTATGGTTTTTCCACATCAAGTTGAACAACCATAAGATTCATCAGTAATAACAGTAGGTCAGGTATATTCAGTAGTTACTTAAGGAAGAAGAAAATAGGCCAACAAATGACAACCTGGCAAAGAACAGTTCTTGTGCATCTTGACCTATAAACTGTTATCGATTAACTCTTCAGTTATCTTGTCACATTGAATGGTCAGTAGCTGTATTTTTTAAAAATTCTAAAAATTACTTTAAAAGAGTTGCTTTTGTAAATTTGTTCCCAATAAGCTTTGGTTATAGTGGATAATTTTTCCAGAATATTGATTGGCGGGGGCATCTGTTTTTTATATCTTTTTTTTTATAAATTATAATGGGAGCTTTCTTTATCATTATTAGCGATAACTATTCAGAATGCTGTTAACTGTGTATGTTAATTTTGATACTGATAATAGTTTTGGATAATAGATATTTGCTGCTGTTTATTGATGAGGATGATCTGTATTGTTTTTGTAAGTGCATTTACTGTTATTACTGATGATAGTCATGCATATTTTATAGATGACAGTAAAATATTTCTGATGATGGAACTTTTCATGCTAAAATAATTCATTTATCTTATTCTGCATGAATGAAGATTTCCTATTACTATTATATAAGGTCATGGAAATGCGGTTTTAACACAGTCATTCATTCATTCATTCATTTGATGTCCCTTGCGGAACTTTGCCTCCCAAACAGCACTCCTGTAGGCCTCTCGGTTGTGAGCAAGATGGCCTGCTGCTGCTGCATCCATTTCCAGATCGTCAACGATGTCTTGCAGCCATCTTCGTCTTGGTCTTCCTCTTTTTCTTTTTCCCATTATGTATCCTTCCAATACGGTCTTCTCTAAATTATCATGACGTTTAATGTGTCCAAAATATTTCAGTTTTCTCTCTTTAATCCTCTTCACTAGCCAGCCTTCTTCAATATTAAGCTCTTGTAGTATAGATATATTTGTTCTTTTTTGTGTCCACGATATTTGGAGAACTCTTCTGTAGCATTTACATTCAAAGGCATCTATGTGTTTCTCAGCTGTTTTGTTAAGTGTCCAGGTCTCACAGGCATATGTTGCTATGGGAACACTATACCCCCACTATACCTTAATGGCATGGAAACAGGAGTTTTACGTTTAGCTCTTATTCTAGCAATGAAATTTTATGGAACATTATTTCTACTAGCACTCTTTCACTGAATTCTTTCTCTCTTTGCAGGTTCATTACAGATTTGTGACAAGTGGCATATTCGGCATTGATAGCGCCTATGTCAGTTTTGTTTTCGGAAATGTATCTTCAGGAAGTCTTACACAAACTTTCTCAACCACATTTTCAACGGTTAGTGCTGAAAAAGTTATTGCGTTTGTGTCTTCTGTGAAAAGTCCTTTGCTCTTAGAACTGTATGAGTGATATTTGCTAGTACATAGACTGACTTACATGATTAGTTAGTATCTCTCTCTCAAGGTCCTTGCTGACGGGCATAGTATATCATGTCCATATCATACCCTCGATCTCTTGTGCATCTCATCAGGCTTGTCACTGAGAATTTCCCGTGCCAGGATGCCAGATCATTAAACATCTTTTCTCTCTGTCAAACTCTCCCACCTTTGATCTTCTCTGTTGCCAGTATGTGATCTAGCCTGCCTCCCCTCCAGACATGACCCACAAATTTTTATTATCATTTTTCTGATCTTCGTTGTAATTTTCCTTGTTTCTTGTGTCTCTTTCAGAACTTTCTCATTTGATTTTCTTGCTGTTCATGGTACCTTCACCATTGTTCTTAAGAACCACATTTCAGCTGATTCCAGCCTTCTTTGTATCTCTTTTTTGATTGTTCAGGCTTTGCATCCATAGAGCAGGATTGGTTCAATCCAGTTAGTATATGTAGTGTTAAAAAACACACACGCATGGCCATGCACGCACACACATATGCACACACACATATATGCATGCACACCCACATAGAAAGAAATAATTGATTAGTTATAATTGATTATATATAATTGATTAATTATTACAGCAAAATCTGATAAGTATTGATTATAATTTTCAGCTTTCTTCAGCAAGTAGTGAAGTTATACCTCGTAGTGGAAATCCAGGCTATATTGTGGGTAAGCCTATCATAGCAGGAGTGCTTAACATTACAACTGAAGGAACCACCACAGAGTATCCTTTATAATTTTATTATAACAATTGAACTCATTTGTCTGTTTATAATTACTTGATTATTTGGTATGATAATTTTATTTGTCTCAAACTTTGCATGTTCATCTAAATGAGCCACATCCTGGACAGCGCTACGTTGTTGTATAATTATTGTACTCAGAAGTTTTTTAGCGCTTTTGATTTTCTGATTATAGATTCACATATTTTTTCCTTTGACTCTGAAGTCAAAATGCAAAAGTTTTGTTGTTTACAATTGCATCATGGGAAAAACTCACTTACAATTCCCGCTTTGTTGGTCACATGAAATGTGAGGTGACGAGAAATTTTATAATTCGTAACACTCGCTTAGCTCAAAGTAAAAGTCAGATTTTCCTTTCTTTTCCCATCATTTTTTTTGAGTATCTGTTATTCCAGTTAATTCTTTCCTCATTACATCTGTTCCTTCTTACTTATGTATATCATCTTATATAGTTTGACTGTTTTCATGATATCCAAAGCTAATAGTCTTGTAAATTTTACATTTACATCCATTTTCTGTTACATATGTTCATTTGTTTGTTGTTATCTTACATCCTTCCTGTGCTGTTAAACAGTTTACTAACTTTTCCTTTTTTTGGCAAGCTTTTCTTTATGCCTACTAAACTGGCCTCTCTTAACAACATTCTCTTTAGAGTTTCATATGGGCAACCTATGTTTCTTCAGCCTGTTCTGTTCCATTTGATAGCTTGTTTTGGGATTCTCTGACTGTTTCTTCTCATCATGTGACCAATATATGTCCATTTCCTTTTTCTGAAAACCCATGAGACAGGTCTTGTTTGCTCATCTGTCTTATCGCTGCGTTGTTCTTGAGTTCTTTCCACTTTATACCATGTATTTTCCTTTGGCATTAGTTTTCAAAAGAGTCTTATTTGTTGCCATTTCTTTAGTTGTTTTCCAGCTTTCACATGTATAAATGAGGGTGGATATTACATTTGAATTGAATAATTATAGCTTGTTTTTTTTGTGCTTATAACTTTTGAATGCCATATGTTCTCAAGATTCTTGAAGGTCAGTGCTGCTTTTGCAGTTCTAACTTCTTTTCTGGTGTCACCATCCTGGTCTGTGTAGCTGCCAAGATATGCAAATTGGTGTACTTCTTCAACAGTTGTCCATTCTACGTGTATTTTTCCATTTTGATTAATGGGAAGTTTTATTATTTTTGTTTTATCCTTGTTAATTTCAGGTCCCATTTTGCTAACCAGTGATGACAGGGTGTCTGTTTTTTTTCTTGCATCAGATTCACATTGTCACTGATAAGAGTTATGCCATCTGCAAAATCAAGATCTTCAGTGTCCGTTTTACCTGTGCAGCATTTTTTCATTATGATGTTCATGGCAATTCCAAAAAGCAAGGGGAATTTCATGAACCTTCCTTATTTCATCAATCCATCTGTCACCTATAATTGCTGATAGTGCAATGATACTACAATGTACCACTACAGCATCATTAATATATAATAAGTCATTGATATTGTTATAGTCATTTGATAAAAATGAGTTGCCCAGATTGTAGAAAACAAATAAATACAGGGCAAAAGCAAATTTGGAGAGCCACAGGAGTTTTTTTTCCAGATTTCATCTTCACCTTAACTCAAAGTTTTCAGAGAGAAAATATTAGTAACCCAAGAGAGGGGTCAACAGCTGTCTCTGATACGGCCTTCTGTCAGTGGGGACTGCTTGACGGATGCAAACAGACAGAGAGAGCCTGTGCTTTTTGGTCTGAATATGCGCACTGGGTGCTTTATACAGTAAGTGCTTTTGTATAGTTTCATCTACTGTGTGAAAGTATCTTGAGGCTAGCTGATATCACTGTATGATGAGATTATCAAAGCACTTGTGGACTAGTCCATGAGTTCAAGGATGATAATCTTCAGGTTGAAGTAATTAGAAGATTAAATCTTTTTTTCATTCTTTGATTGTAAAGACTGTTGACTACAGCAGATTTTCCCAACAGCAATTGAATGGCCCAGAAGAGGTTTTTTGTGGCCATGAGTAAAAGATGTAAATAATATTTTTTTCTGCACCTCATGAATAAGAAGATACAGAGACAATTTTAATGCAAAAATAGGTGGGTTCATAGACAAAAAAGATTGAGAAACCCTGACTGCAGTTTTGTCATGTCTTGGGTACCAACCATCTCTTTTTGTTCATGTAACTCGTATCTTTTAACACTGCTGAGTGTTTTAACTTTTATTCCCAGTGATGATAATGAAGATGATTTTGGTGACAGTAGTAGTAATTAGGTGGCTCGGTTAGCTGGGTTGTTAGGCACTTGGTTTACTAATCAAGTGGTACCGGGTTCAAGTCCCAGCAGTGGGATTTTTTTCTGGTAGACACCAGAAAGGCCTTGGGGTCCACTCAGTCTCTTAAAAATGGGTACCAGAGAAATCTGGGGAGGTAAATGCAGCCAGGTGTGATACTGACTGCACCACACTTTCATGTACCGAAGGTCATGGAAAATTTTGGCCCACTGTATCCCCAATATGCTGTAATGGCATAGAAACAGGAATTTTGTGTTAGTAGTAATTGCAGGCTGTTGTGGTTTTCTTGATTTTCTAGGGGCTGATATCCTCCCAGTGAATTGTAATATCAAGCATCCCAGTAATCTCTATCACCATGAAGATATGTCAGTTTTTACCTCATTTCCAGACTCATTTGATGCAGTCTGTTTTCGGAGATCATTTTATGAAAATGAGAAAGAAATGTACAGTGATATCTTGGAATCTGAATGCCCCAGAATTCGAACAACTTGGAATCCAAACAAAAATTTCGAGCAAATTTTGCCTCGGAATCTGAACGCTGCTTTTGAGTCCGAACGGCCAGCACGTTTTTCACTTGTGTTTCTGCACACGTTTCCCAGCGCTCGGGCCACCCATATGCTTTGTTGTTCATTCTGTTGTCAGAAGCTGTAGTGAAAGCATCTCGTGCGATTTTTGCCGCTAATTTTATGGTTTTGTGCCTGTTTTGTGTTATTTTTTATATATAATAACAACTTAGTGTATTCGCCATGGGTCCTAAAAAGTGTAGTTAGGAGAGTAAGAGGAAAGCTGTTAGGGCTACAATTGAAGTTAAGAAAGATCTTATCGCTAAGCATGAAAGTGGTACACATGTGGCTGATCTCGCTACTATGTTCGGGATGCCTAAATCGACTGTTTGTACGATTTTGAAAAATAAAGAAGCTATCAAAACAGCTGATGTGGTGAAAGGCATTATGACACTGACCTCTAGGAGATTGAAAAGTATGGAAGAGATGGAAAAACTCCTCTTAGTTTGGATTAATGAAAAATGGCTGCAGGTTGTGTGATTTTTGAGGTGATAATTTGTGAGAAAGCCAAGGTCCTCCACGACGATTTAGTGAAAGGCATGCCTGATATTGGTGCTCAAAAGGAAGAGTTTAAAGGCAGTAGGGGGTGGTTTGAGAAAAAGACTGGGATTCATAGTGTTGTTATGCACAGAGAGGCTGCCAGTTCTAATTCAGAAGCAGCAGAAAAGTTTGTAATGGAGTTTAAGGAGATTGTGAACAGTGATGGGTATGTTTCGAACCAAGTGTTCAGTTGTGACAAAACAGGTCTCTGTTGGAAAAAGATGCCCAGGCGAATGTACAAAGGAAGAAAAGTCTGTACCAGGCCATAAGCCAGTGAAAGACCGCCTTGCTCTCTTTCTGTAATGCTAGTGGGGACTGCAAGATCAAACCTCTTCTCGTGTACCATTCAGAGAATCCACGAGTCTTTAAGAAGAACAACATCATTAAGAGCAAGCTTAATGTTATGTGGAGATGGAGTGTGAAAGCACGGGTTACCAGGAAGTTTTTCACAGAATGGATACACCAGGAGTTTGCTCCTATAGGAAAGGCTTATCTGCAGGAGAAAAATGTCAGATGAAGGCTCTTCTTGTCCTGGACAATGCTCCTGTGCATCCTCCAGGCTTAGAAGATTTGGTAGGCGAATATAGCTTCATCAAGATAAAATATCCCACCCATACCACTCCTATTATCCAGCCCATGGACCAGCAGGTGATCTCAAACTTCAAAAAATTGTACACCAAGGCTATGTTCCAGATATATTTTGAAGTTACACACGAAACAGAACTGACCCTCAGAGAGTTCTGGAAGGATCACTACAATATCCTCCACTGCCTAAGAATCACAGAGAAAGCATGGAGGGAAGTGTCTTTGAGGACAATGAACTCTGGCTGGAAAAATCTCTGGTCTGAATGTGTTGCTGCAACGGGCTTTGAAGGCTTTGATGAACCACCTATATTCCTGACTTCATATCTCTGGGCAAGTCCATGGGTTTGGAAGTCAGCAAAGAGGATGTCAGTGAGTTAGTGGATGATCACAGAACTGAACTGACAACGGAAGAGCTTCAACACCTCAACCAGCAGAGCAGCAGAAAGAAGTCGCAGAAGAAATTTCTTCAGGGAAGGAAGAGGGAGGCGCTGGAACCATTCCCACTGCTGAAATCAAGGATCTTCTCAGCATGTGGTCAAAAACCCAGGCAGTCGTTGAGAAATGGCACCCTAATAAAGCCCTTGTTAACAGGTGTGTTAACTTGTTCAGTGATAACAACATTTTAGAAAAGTTCAAAAAAGGTCGCCAACATCAGACCACTTTGGAACGTTGGTTCTCAAAAGACACCACAACCAGTGACCCCAAGCCCTGTACAAGTTGTACCTTAGCAAAGGGCATGAAAAGGCAAAGAATGCAGACACCAGAACCACCAGAAACGCAGTTACCTGATGTTATCATGGAAGGTGACTCACCTTCCAGGCAATAATCTCTCTCCTCTAGTTTCCACATGTGCCATCATCATTCATTTTTAAGGTAAATACAGGTTTTAATTTGATTAATTCACATCTTTATTCAAATATTATTATTATTTGTTAATATTTTACCTTAAAATCCAGCATATTTACTGTTAAAATCATTTTGAAAATTCGAGTTCGTGGGACTCAGGAATGGATTAATCCAGTTTTTGTTATTTTAAAGGAAAAAATTGTCTTGGAACTCGAATGATTTGGAACTCTAACAGGGTTCTGGAACGGATTAAGTTCAGATTCCAAGGTATCACTGTATAGCATCCATATCGAGAAAGAACCTTTAGTCCCAACTTATTATGTAATGAAAAAGAGGCAGTGATCTAATTCCATCTATCCTCAGACATGTTTAACACATTTTTTACATTTACTCTATGTGTAAAGGTAACTTATAGAAGTGTTTAATTTGCTGCGCAGTTCACTCAGATCTTCATTCTAACACCTTCATATCTGATACCTTGGTTTAAAACTCACATATGAAGATGTTAGAATGAAGATCTGAGATCCAGGGTAGCTAATTAAAGACTTCTAAAAATTACCTTTACACACTGAGTAAATGTAAAAAACGATAGTAAAAGTGTGAATAAACCTATCGATTCAGAGCAGAATATTAAAACGGGGGGGGGGGGGGGGGGCCGACAAATAGAGAGTGGCCTGTCTTCTCATGCAAAAACTCCTGTGGCTCTCTCAGGTTTGTGACCTGCTGCTGGCACCTTCCAGTCAGTGTACGTGTCAAAATGGGTTCTCACTTAAAGATTGTAGGACTGTGGCCTGTTGCTGGCACCCTAAGTCAGTGGAGTTGTCAAAATGGGTACCTAATGTACTAGTCCTGGGAGAGGCAGTCTCTGAAAACACAGGATAAAGGTGTACAACATGAAGCATGGCGGATGAAACAATATACACAGATGTCAGGCAGTGAAAATAAAAATAAGATACCACATAATCTCAGTCACCTTGGGAAATGAATAGAAAAAGGTAGAGTACTCTGAGATTAAAAAAAAGTAACTCTGCAATCCTGAATTATTCATCACAGGACACATTATTTTCAACACATCATACAAGTTTACTGATCAGTCATGATTTTTCAGTAAAATCTCAGTGTCATAGTTGTTGGTCTAGTGGAACTAAGATTGCCAATAGTGGAATTTTGGGAAATGTGACAAACATATTCATTTTTGTGTGCAGATTTTGGTACAGAGGTTTAAATCCATCAGTTTTGAATGATATCATTGGTTTTTTTTCTTTTCTTTATTTAGAGTAACATCAGCAACTGAAGCAGACTTCTGTAGGCTGCTTCAGCAAGCTATCATCAATGCAATAGAGGGTTCTCTAGCGCCAGAGTATGACACTAGATATGACACTTACCCCAAAAATAATCGTTATGTAGCAATGTTTGGTGATTCGGACATTCGAAGAACTGGAGACTGGGTTGAAATTCTGTATCCAAATAGACCACCCCCACCTCAGGTTTGTTTTGTCCATAAGCAGCAAGAAATAGTTTGTATAGAAGGAAGAAATAGTACATATCAGCGTTGATTATTTCTTTTAATTGACTGATTTGTGAAAATATTGGATAGAACTTGATTTTTCTCATTTTATTTCACACAGATACTGTTTGTAAGAATTGTGAATAAACTTTCCAGTTTTAAATTATGCTGTACAGATATACTTTCCACTTTAGAGAGTGTTGTACACACATATTTTCCACTTTAAAATGTTGTACTAGACTTTTTGTGGAGGTCAGAGGAGGAAGGAAAATGCAGCTACATGGAGAAAGCACACTATTTTGTAGAAAAAAATCATCTCAGAGTTTTGGACATACCCTACAGGAACTCAGTATGAGTCCCTCAAGTGACATAGCACACATCAGTGTAATAATTGAGTTCCTAACAGGTTTTATGTAGCATATCTGGAGTAACAGATGCAATGATATCTGTGATGTGTAGTTTCAGAATGTCCATATCCTGTGGGAATGGGGTGTATTGTAAACGCTGTCTTTAATGTACCCCCACAAAAAAAAAAAAACAGAAGTCGCAAGGTCAGGGGATATAAGGGGTCACATATAACAAATGTGAGTTTTATCAGCTCTTCCTAGGTATTGGTAGGTTAGTGTTCTAAAAGGCAGGCATGTCTCAGTGCAAGTGAGAAGGTGCTGCCCAATTTTGCTGAAAATGAAGTTTTGACTGTCTTTCTGCAGCTGACACATCAACCAGTTAATTAACATCTTGAGATAGGACATCCCAGTTAAGGGTCTTCCTTAAAGAAGAAAAGCCCACAAAACCTTCTCCCTTGAAATGACACAAAAAGATGATTACTTTTGTTAATCCCACTGATGCTTAGTGACCTGGTGGGGATTTTCTGTGTTTGGAACATGAGCACTTGGTCTGTTCATTCGCCACTTAAAAATGGAACTTTGATTCATCACTGAAAATTACCCTCTCAGCAAACGAATCATCTTTCTTGATCTTGCTTTGAAAGTAAAGATAGAATGATGACTTTGTCATAGTTTGTTAGAGATACACTAATTGTAGCTTGGATGGAGCGCATGCAAAAGTATTTTCCGAACACATCACCATGTTGACTTTGGTATTTGCAGCTCATAACTGCCTTGCTGAAGTGATTTTAGAAGACTGCTTTGATATACCTTGCAAATTTCCTTCACTTTCTCACATGACATAGACAGATGCACACTGTGTTTCATGAGACATGGACAACCTGTCTCTTCAAGGCAGTGGTACCAATGATAGAAGGTGGTTCTTTTCCAAAATGTATATAGAAATTCTGCTGCACTGTTATAACACTGCAGGTTTTCACCAATTTAATTCCAGCATGCAGATTGACTTTCCTGCTCCTCATTCTGTCATATTGCATACAAGATACCTCTGTTGTGTCTGAAATAATGTATGACATGTGATTTAAAACTTCGAAAGGTCCTCTATAAATATATCTTCCTATAGTCAATAAACACTTTCTCCATGTAGCTGCACGTCTTTCTGCAGTGACCTCTGGAAAGCACAAAGGAATTTTTTGAACAAGTAAAAGCATACTTTCTATTGTAAAGTGTTTTATACACATATTTTAAGTTTTAAATTGTACTGTTTACATATAGTTTCCACTTTGAAATTGTAAAGCTGTAGGACATGATAATTTTTCACATTTAAACTGGCCAGACTTTTTTAAAAAAAGAAAAATTAAGACAAGCAGAATTTTTACTTAACCTAAATATATATATATATTTTTTTAAAATCACATTCCAGACAGGATCACAGTGCTCCTTGTCCCTGGGTGCCAACCTGCAGATTCTTTATGCTAATGTGGGCTCCCTACCAAACCCTCAGGCTAAAATTATAGGTGTGGCTTATATCTATGATGCTCCTCAGGATGTTAAGTATAGGGTAAGCAACATATCAGAATGTGTTTATGATGTTTATACAATGTCCATCTATTGATCTCCATAACACTTAAACATGAATTATGGATTCTTATCTTAGACTCTACATGCCAGTAAATATATAGCAGAAGCAGAAGCAATAAAAACAGCAGCAGTGAAAATAATAGAATACAAAAACCATGCAGAGCGGCAAATAGTATTTTTCTGATTCACATCCCATATTGCAAACACTGAAACACCAAAATATTAAAGATCCGGACAACCTGACAGAAGCCCTATCACTAGCAAGCACAGTATTCAGTAAAGCAGTCATTCAACTGGGGGGGGGGGGGTTCGAACCCAGCCAGAGGCGCCACCCCTGACACCCAGCTTCTTCTGGAACTGGAGAAGGAAAGGTAGCCAGGTGTGATGCTGACCACATCACCCTCCAATGTGCTGGCAAGTCAAGGAAAATATGGGCACTAACACCATATCCCCCATGTGCCTCTGAGGTTACCTTTGCCGTTCTTAAACATACAACATCTTGCTGACAGTCTGGTGTGACCTGGCATACATGATGAACTGACAGTCTGGTGTGACCTGGCATACATGATGAACTGACAGTCTGGTGTGACCTGGCATACATGATGAACTGACAGTCTGGTGTCACCTGGCATACATGATGAACTGACAGTCTGGTGTCACCTGGCATACATGATGAACTGACAGTCTGGTGTCACCTGGCATACATGATGAACTGACAGTCTGGTGTCACCTGGCATACATGATGAACTGACAGTCTGGTGTGACCTGGCATACATGATGAACTGACAGTCTGGTGTGACCTGGCATACATGATGAACTGACAGTCTGGTGTGACCTGGCATACATGATGAACTGACAGTCTGGTGTCACCTGGCATACATGATGAACTGACAGTCTGGTGTGACCTGGCATACATGATGAACTGACAGTCTGGTGTCACCTGGCATACATGATGAACTGACAGTCTGGTGTGACCTGGCATACATGATGAACTGACAGTCTGGTGTCACCTGGCATACATGATGAACTGACAGTCTGGTGTCACCTGGCATACATGATGAACTGACAGTCTGGTGTCACCTGGCATACATGATGAACTGACAGTCTGGTGTCACCTGGCATACATGATGAACTGACAGTCTGGTGTCACTTGGCATACATGATGAACTGACAGTCTGGTGTCACCTGGCATACATGATGAACCCTGTTGGGTGAGACTGCTCCACTGGAGCTCCCCTTTGTGCTGCTACTCTTAATCAACGGACTGACCAAGTGGCATGGAAAAAGAAAAGTATCTGAATTAATCAGAAACACCAAGGATGCATAAGGTGGAGAAGCACATGGCACTTTAATAATAGAATTAATACTGTGAATGTACTCGAATTTTCTATGCTCATATTTCCTTATCTGTTTACAGTGCAGTGGCCCCTTCTGCCAGCCGGGTTCAACAAACTTGTCACAGAAAGTTGAGATCAGCAGTGCAGTGACTTATATTGATGTCTCGCAGCCGCCAGTGGGCGTTGAGGGAGTCTATCCAACGTTTGCTGCACGGCTCCCATATGACTTCTTCTATCCATTCCTGAGCGCAGCTCCAAGCGTTCCGAGAACAGACTGCCTGAACTGGCTCTTGTGTTTGGTTTGTGTGATGAATTTTGTATTTAGGCAACTTATATAAAGCATCATAGCGAAGTTTTAGGAGTACTGTTACACTGAGAGACATTTTAAAATTTGGCCATATAGAAAACAGAACAAAATATTACATTGATATAGCCAGTGTCTGATCTGTTTTTGTGTTCTCATGTGTACTGTATCAAGTCTGAGTTTAGTTTTAAGACTAGATTTTGGTTTCTCATATGTGCCTATTATTAATGCTATTAATATATTATTAACTAAATAATTAATAGCACATTTGTACCAATGTTATGCTACCAATGCTGGACATGGGCACTAACCAAGATACAGCAAAATAAAAAAATCTTCATGTGAAATGAGGTGCCTAAGAAAAGCAGCAAATGTAACTAGGGGGGGATAAGCTAAGAAATGACGACATAAAACAATCAGTAGAAACGACAGCATGCCTACAATATCTAGAAAAACAAAAAGTGAAGTGGTTAGGCCACATATGAGAATGACACATATACAGCCATATGTGAGAGCCTACAACCAGAGAATTTATACAGCCAGCTGTGAGAGCCTACAACCAAAAGAACTACAGGACGCAGATCAAGAAGAAGACCTAAGAAAAGATTGATGGATGGAGCAATATAAAAGCTCACAGATTATGGCATGAACATCACTGAGGCCACTCATATGGCCCAAGGACACCAACTGCATCTTTTCTCAGTGCCACATGGTACAGGAGGAAGTATAAAGTAAAGTATGTGACAATGTACTACACTGAATCTCTTTGTTTTTCACTTGTTGATTTCTTTGTTTCTCATAATATTGAATTGAGTTTGCTCTCATTACCATCGTACTGTGGCGTGCTAGATTTCTCATCCGTGTAAAGTTTTATAAAACTGTTATTGTAACTTAATATGTTTTTTTTTTTTAAAATTATTGCAGAGGTTTTTCAGCATCATTTTGTATGAAATATTAATATCATAAAACTAATTAAAGAGTCTTTTTTTTAAGTCGTTAGTTTTTAAAAGTCCAAAAACTGTATACATTTTAATATAATTTTTTTATGTAATAAAAGGTGATATTTACTGTTGTTATGGTGGATATTCCAAAGAAAGTTATACTGCTGTGGTAGATTTGTAAGAATTTGTGTTTGAATGAAAGCATTTTGCTTAATGTAAATCTTTGGTTTTTCACTTCTGTAACATTCCAAACATTAAGCATTTTCATCTGAAGTTCAGAGACTTTTTATTTTAAAATATGGAAGAAATGAGCAAATGAACAAGATGAAAGACATGTCATATTGTGAATACTTTATATCATAATTGGCATGTGTCATGCATTTTGTCAAGTGAAAAATGATTCATAATATTTGTTGGCTGAATAACTTTAAAAATGTGGTTGTATTTTTTTTATATTAATATGAGAAATAGCTACTGATTAGCATCTCGATATTTTTTCTTATTTCTCATTGTTTGCCAAGTAGCATACATTCTATTTAATATGGCGAGTGGAAGAGCACAGTGTCCCGTTTTGGGATCTGAACTGATAAATTTTATACATTATCCATTTAAAGGCCTTGGTGACTTATTTGGCACTCACAGGCACTCTTGAAATGTCTGGACAATCTGCCACATTTATTTCTCAGTGTTTTGGTTTTTTTTTAGTGACAGGCCAGTAGTTGCAGTATTTAAAACTGACCAATGAAAATGCAGGAGAGTCTCCATAAATCATAAAAAATTTTACTTATTAAAAAAAAATAATCAAGCTTAAAATACAAGTAGTTAGCATTACTATGCATTAGATAAATTTCATTATAGAGTTTCTAATGTAAGAGTTTTGTTATATAGCAGTAGTTCTTGTGCATATAAAATAAACATCCGTCCATTACATGTTTTAATTTGTGAAATTCTGGATTAAACTCTATTGTTTATATCATTCTCAGTACCTTTGCTTGATCTGTACCTTTTTATTCTCCTTCAAATTTTATAGTTTCATTTTATTTGTTTTATAAAATTTTTGCATAGCTGAGTTTATCAAATCTAACTTTGAAGTCAGTTTTATACATTTGTCACACATTTGTTTAAATGACATAATACACTGTATGTAAATAAATTTAAATAAAATAAAAAATCAACACTGAGCTTTATCTGACAATAACTGGGTTTGCTCAGTACCATATGACAGCAAGTGGTACTTCTAGTCCCTGTCAAACTGATTGCCTAGTGTGTGTGGCTCGAGAAAGAAATCTAAAACATTGTTGGTTGCATGGTTCTATAGTCAACCCACCTTCTGGCATCCCCTCCATCTCTGCTAAATTTTCATATATGTGGATCTTGCCCTTTTTCTGGGACCGATTGGGAGGGTCAAGAGGGGATTCATGTAAAATGGGCAAGGCACTTTCACCGTACATGCTGGTTATTACCCAGACAAAAACAAAATATGTTGTCTGCCTCTTTCAAAACCATCTTATAGGATTAAAAATGCCATTATACGTAGCATTCATAGCTCACTCATTTTTAATATACACATTTGTTTTATTTAAATGGTAATGGCAACAGAGTATGGTTTTGCAGAAAGATGCAACAAATATTCTGGACAGACAGAAAAACAAATGAAGTGGTCCTCAGGCAAGTTTCAGAGCAACAAAAAGTAGTTACAATTATTTTAAAAAAAAAAAAAAGACAGTAAAAAAAGACAGGATACATAACCATCTCACGAGAAGACCGACAGAAATCAGAGATCTTAACCAAAGACTTGAAAATTCAAGAGAAAACGGAAGAGTGGAGTGGGAGGGGCACCAAAAGAAAAATATCTCAGTGACCTGATCAAGTGGCATGGAAAAAGAAAAGCATTTGAACTGATACGAAACACAAAGGATCACACAAGATGCAGATGCACAATCACCATTCGGAATGGCACACAGTGTAATATACTATCTATGATATACATCCACACACTCATACATATATATATATACAAAAAGATATAGAGTTTATGGGGTATAGAGAGGTATATTGTGTACAAGTAATTTTAACATATTAATGTAGCTTTCAGTTATATTGCTTTAGGCAATATTTTTCTTCCACTCTCTTCATTCTTAACTTCACTCTTTTCTTTCTATCTGTTTCAGACTCACATTAATATTGTCTATTACATTCGTCTACATGCATTCATTTTTCTTTCTTTTTTTTTCTCAATAATATATTTACTTCATTAAAAAAACAACATGGTTTTGTCATTTTGATTTTAGAATTACATGGAGAAAAGTTTTCATTCTACATAAAGTTGAATGTAGAAGTAGTAAGTTAGGATCATTTTGATTACTTTCAGAGACACATTCAGCTGATTTCTGTACTGTTCTTCTGTAGTTTTTTCAATTCTCTGTGCATTGCTATAAGCAACTGACCTCTCCCAGTCATATTTTTACAACTGTCCTCATCGCTGGCAACCAGCTTTGTTATTTCTGGTGAGGTATACGAGACATTTTGGGGGCGAGGTGTTGAATCAGGGGGTGTAATGTGAAAACCATTTCTTATTAGGTCGCTGACTAAGACAGCTGCCGCCTGCTCTGACTCTACTTGCTTCTGACAAAGAATTTGCTGCTCTTTAAGTTGACTTAGCAACCTGCTGCGCTCTGCTATCAACTTTAGGGTTTCCTGTTGATATACACCATGCAGGTAGACATTAAAACTTGACAATGCTTAGTTCATACATTGTCATGAGTGCTAGAGTTAATGCTGCCTGCTACCAATTCACTATAATCAATTCAGCTTTAAATAGTGGTGTCTGCCACAACTAGGGCAGGAAAAAATGGAGAATAAAAAAAGAAAGGTGAGTATTTTCTTAGATTGAGGAGACACGCTACAGACATATACATGGCTGTCGCACATTAAATAATAACCAGTCCTATAAATATGGGACAGTGCTTGAATAAAAAAGTAAGCGGAAAGGCAGCCAGGTGTGATACTGACCATATCACCCTCTAGTGTGCTGACAGGTCAAGGAAAATATGGACACTAACACCATATCTCTATGTGCCTCTAAGGCATGGCAGGATTACCTTTACCTTTTTATATATATATATATGCAAGTCTAAAAAAAAACAATCAATACTAAAAGAACATTCAGAAAAACTCTCTCTCTCTCTGAACCTTAAGTGCCCAGGGCACATGGGGCTTCTGCAAGGGTCCTCCACAAATGCCTGTCCTTCACCTTTTTTTCTGCTCTTGCCCAGGTGAGCCCTCTATTGCTCAACATCCTTTCTGTTGTTCTTCTCCATGTCTCTTTTGGTCTACCCTTACTTCTGTTCCCCTGTGGTGTCCATCTTAGTGCTATTTTTGGTAGTGAGTTGTCAGTCATTCGGAGCACATGTCCCAACCATCGCCAGTGTCTTTCCTCAATAATTGTTGTCAGTGGTTTCATCTGCATTTCTGCTAATAAGATGTTATTTCTTATGGTGTTTGGCCAAAATATTTTTCTAATTCTTCGTAAACATTTAGTCTGGAAAGAATTTAACTTGTTTTCTATGGTTTTGGTGATTTTCCAGCATTCACTTCCATAGAGTAGTACACTTAGAACATTACTCTTAAATATCCTGATTTTCATATTTATGCTTAGTTTTTTTGATTTCCATATAGTCTGCAGCATTGCAAAAGGCTGGTTTGCTCTAGTAAGTCTGCTGTTGATGTCCTCTGTGCTGTCTCCATTTTCTACTACTCTGCTGCCAAGGTATACAAATTCATTGACCTCCTCCACTAACTTGTTATCTACTCTGAGTACATTTCTGTTGTTCACATTTTGCTTCATTAACTTTGTCTTTCCTACGTTGATCTTTAGTCCTATATTGTTTGCATTCTGAGTTAGCTTGTTTATTTTATCCTGCAACCTGGAAATTAACACAAATTGTATCATCATCTTCTTCTAACACTCTCAGATGTCATATCATGTATTTATGAAGAATGCAGCGGTCCACCTTAAGTTGTTAATACAATGCCATACAGTTTGGTCTGGATTGGTACAGGTTATGCCTTCTTTATTCATCATATGCAGGGCAGTCCTGCAGCTAATGTTGGGATCTCATTTTTTTTTTTTCTGTGTCACAGATGCACTCTGAAATGAATGTCCTTAATCTTTTCCACAATGCAGAAAAGCAGCAAAATATTCCACCACACCTTACCTTTATCCAAAATTCTCACATGCAGTTATATCTTTATGTAACTTTTCAGCTGGAGATTAAATCTACAACTTTTTCTAAAGTTCACTTCTTACTTACTTCTCCAATAGGTCCATTGCTTGCTCTCATGTTCCTGCCCAGTTTTATAGTAGAAGAAGCCTGTAATGTTGACATAAGAACATATTTGCCATACATGTTTCTTGTACATTTTTAGATGCATATCACACTTAGACAGCAGTTTCTTGAAAATAGTCTTAAAAGATAACCTAACTTTTATAAAATATTAACTCTTCTTCTCTGAATACTTTACGAAATCTACATGAATATTCATGAGGAAAGCAGTTGTCATTCAGAAACTGATCAAATCCCTGTAAAATGTGTTATGAATTAATACCAGTGCCCAAACTAAACAAAGAAGTATCCTATCACAGTCAAGCAAATCCTTCAAAGCATCACCAAACAAAAATGGCTGAACCAGTGAGCAAGAAGGAATACTGAATGAGCTCTGTAGAAACACATGAGCAAACTTCACCCACATAATGAAGCATATAGAACAGACATTGTTGGTTGCAGGCTATGAATAAACAATGCTATCTTATAGACAATATTATCAGGCTATGAATAAACAATGATATCTTATAGACAGACAACATTATCAGACTATGAATAAACAATGCTATCTTATAGACAGACAACATTATCAGGCTATGAATAAACAATATCTTAAACACCTAAGCAAAATCAAGAAAAACAACAGCGCATACTGCAGACGCTGTTATAATGATGAGGGAAAAAGTTGGAACATTTCCTACTCAAATGCCCCAGACTAGATGAACAATGATAAAACTGCTTACAAGATAGCCTACAATTCATAACTATTTATATTCCAAAGCTGAACAACTAGAATGGGCAACCAAGTTCTTCACCATGGCATCAGTTGTCAAGAGATTCTAGCTCACAGCAAGAGGGAGATAACCACCACCATCATCGATACCTGTGCTGGCTGTATGTGTTTTCTCTATAAGTCTGCTTAGAGTTCTTATTTTTTTTGGTGCCAGAGGCTCATATTTCAGTGGTGTCAATCTTCAACTTGTGAACACAGCAATAAAAAATACAGCAATATTAAATAAACTTACCTCCTGCTTTTCTCCACTTCTTTTTTCCTCTTCTAAGAATTTGCCTGGAGGGTGCAAGGGATCCTGAAGAACAAAAAAAAATGTATAATAAAATATCTGTGATTGATATTTAAATGAAAAGTGCTTCTATTAAACAGGACATTGGTCATATGAGAAGACATACATTTTAAGAATTGATGAGATAACATCTGAACTTATTAAAGCAGGAGGAATGGAATGTGCTGTGATCTATCATGCACTATGTAAAAAGATATGGCACTCAGGTATTTGGCCAAAATAATGAAAAAGAACTATATTCATACCACTACCAAAAAAGGGTAACTTGAAATTATGCATAAACTACAGAACCATTGTCCTGGTCAGTCATGCCAGTAAAATTCTATTAAAATCATAATGGGTAGACTTTGTAAGAAAACAGAATGAGAAATCAATATGGTGAAGGAAAAGGAACAAGAGATCATATATTCAATATAAGATTAATAATAGAGAAATGCAGAGAATTTAATGTGAATCTATATTTATCTTTTATAGACTATTCAAAGCCATTTGATTGTGTACAACACCAGAAAATTTGGTAAATAATGGAAAAAAATGGGATTTCCAACACATTTGATATGAATAATATCACTGCTATATCTACACCAACAGGCAGCAGTAAGAATGAATGGTGAAACAACAACTTGGTTTGACATAAAACAAGGGGTCTGTCAGGGGGTGCATACTGTCGCCTTACTTATTTAAACTGTATACTGAAAATATAATGAGGAATGTTAGGTAAGTTGTAAACAAAGAATATTACAATGCCATAACACTTAGAGGTTATGAAATACCAGAGATTATATATGATGATGACACAGTATTACTGTCTACAACACAGAAAGGAATGGAAAAACTAATTAGAACAGTGAAGAGCAAAACCTCTATCTTAATGTGAAGAAAACTAAACATCTGCCAAAACAAATATCTCTCTCTTAACCTTAAGTGCCCAGGGCACATGGGGGTTCCACAAGGGTTTTCCACAAATACCTGTCCTTTGCCTTTTTTTTTTCTGCTCTTGCCCAGGTGAGCCCTCTGTTGCTCAACGTCCTCTCTTTTGTTCTTCTCCATGTCTCTTTTTGTCTACCCTTACTTCTGTTCCCCTGTGGTGTCCATCTTAGTGCTGTTTTTGGTAGCGAGTTGTCAGTCATTCAGAGAACATGTCCCAACCATCGGCAGTGTCTTTCCTCAATAATTGCTGTCAGTGGCTTCATCTGCATTTCTGCCAATAAGATGTTATTTCTTATGATGTTTGGTCAAAATATTCTCCTAATTCTATGTAAACATTTAGTCTGGAAAGAATTCAGCTTGTTTTCTATGGTTTTGGTGATTTTCCAGCATTCACTTCCATAGAGTAGTACACTTAGAACATTACTCTTAAATATCCTGATTTTCATCTTCATGCTTGGTTTTTTTTTATTTCCATATAATCTGCAGCACGCAAAAGCCTGGTTTGCTCTAGTAAGTCTGCTGTTGATGTCCTCTGTGCTGTCTCCATTTTCTGCTACTCTACTGCCAAGGTATACAAATTTGTTGACCTCCTCCACCAACTTGGACAAAACAAATAAGGCAGCTGAAATATATATCAATGAGGAAAAATTGGAAGAGGTGGAGAGTTTTGAATATCTTGGATCATTACTAACTAATAATGGAGATACAATGAGGAAAATTAAAAGGAGGACTCTTCAAAAATAAAATAAAACAACTAAAGAAGCTGTGGAGAAGAACAGACAGAACTACAAAAAATAAGATTTTTAAGTGCATGCATCTTTCCCATCGCAACATATGCCTGTGAGACCTGGACACTTAACAAAACAGCTGAGAAACACATAAATGCCTTTGAATGTAAATGCTACAGAAGAGTTCTTCAAATATCATGGGCATAAAAAAGAATAAATATATCCATACTACAAGAACTTAATATTGAAGAAGGCTGGCTAGTAAAGAGAGAAAATTTAAATATTTTTGACACCTGTCATGAGAATTTAAAGTAGACTGTCTTGGAAGGATACATAATAGGAAAAAGAAAGAGAGGAAGACCAAGGTGAAGATGGCTGCAAGACATCATTGATAATCTGCAAATGGATGCATCAGCAGCAGAGCATCTTGCTTATAACCTAGAAGCCTATAGGTGAGCTGTTAGGGAGCCAAAGTTCTGCAAGGGACATGCAAATGAATGACTGACTGACTAACATAATAATATACTGAAGACCACACCAGAAGGAAAGGTAGAAGGAAAAAGAGAAAGACATAGATAAAGTGTAGATGGGAAGATAACATACAAGAGTGGACAGGATAGAGCCTGGCTGAGTGCTCCATCGCAGCAAAGGAGGAAAGACAGTGAAGATTCATTACCGTCAACCTTCGTACTGAAGACAACACACAATGATGATGATTAATTTGGACTGTTTCTGCATGTTCTTTTGTGATCAAAACCAAGGTGTAAATTCCTCTTTGAATAGATTTTAAAATGTTTGTAAACCTTTCAATACTCGGGATCTACATAACTGAGGTCAAAGGCTTTGAATTTGTTAAGGTTTGAAGTTTAAAAAAATTGTTAATGATAAAACGTTCAAGGGTTATCATAAATGCATGTTTGACAGGTCCAAAAAAAACCAAAAAACTAATCAAATTAGTAAGCTGTATCATTAATGGAAATTTCTAAGTCAGGGATGAGACAACTAAGAATTTATAAAAAAACAGTGGGAGAACTTTTATTAGATTAGTAAGCTATATTAAGGGCAGAAACCCTTAAGCCAGGAATGAAAATCAAAACAACAGTAGACAATCTAGACTGAAAGATGCTATTAAACAACTAAGAGAGCAGAGTCCAGACATTTAGAGATCAAAAAGGTTTCTGCAAGAATTCCACCTTTTGTGGAGGAGGATAACTCTTTGTTTTAACCCATAATGAGATCATCAGACTCCCTTGAGACTTTCACTTTTCACTGTTTAGTCATTAGAAGAATGAATCACTCTATGCGAAGGATGTTTGCAAAATTATTCTTGTTAGGACAACCTGGAATTCTAGAAACTAGGAAAGTTAAAGAGTCTTTGTTTAATGGGTTCTTTGTTCAAGACTAGTATTTTTTATGGTGGACCATGACTGAAGTTGAGAAAGTGAAATTTGGAGTTTGTAAGGAATTCAGTGAATTGCATATTTGGAAGAGTGAGTTGTAACTGATTGCATGGCCCTAATGGAAAGGTAATACTCCAGCGTAACTCAAGTTCAGACAGACTATGACCTCAGATCCAACAGAGTGGTTCAAAGTGAGACCTAACTTAGGACAGAATGTGATTTTACTTCTGGCTGTATGTTCTGGTGCACAGGTGATACTCTGGCATTACTCATGTTCATATAGTATGTGAAGCTGAATTCTGAATGTGTGGTCTTAGCTCTGAGGCAGTACTCCTGGATTTACTTGAGTTAAGCTGTTGTACTGAACAGTTAGTGAGGGATTTACTTGTGTTAAGCTGTTGTACTGAACAGTTAGTGAGGGATTTACTTGAGTTAAGCAGTGGTACTGAACAGTTAGTGAGGGATTTACTTGAGTTAAGCAGTGGTACTGAACAGTTAGTGAGTGTTGTATAACAAGGAGATGATACTCCACAAAGATTTATAGTTTTGTAACAAGGCATCTTATCTCATATTTTATATCCTTCCTGTGCTGTTAAATATCACATAGGGCTCGCAAGGTAATTTGCCAATTTTTCCTGTCTTCGGCAAGTCTTTCAACCTCATCAAGGGATTTTATACCTATTAATTTGGCCTTTTTTAACAATGTCCTCTTCAGAGTTTCACATGGTCTGCCTCTTTTTCTTTGGCCTGTTGTGTTCCACTTGATAGCTTGTTTTGGGATTCTCTGACTGTTTCTTCTCATCACGTGACCAACATATGTCCATCTCCTTTTCCTTATCACCCATGAGACTGGTTGTTGTTCAGCCATCTGTCTTATCTCTGCATTGTTCTTGAATTCGTTTCACTTGATGCAGAGTATTTTCCTTAGGCATTTGTTTTCAAAAGAGTCTAATTTCTTTTCAATTTCTTTAGTTGTTTTCCAGCTTTTGCATGCATAAATGAGGGTTGATATTACATTTGAATTGAATAGTCTTAACTTGGTTTTTGTGCTTATAACTTTTGAATGCCATATGTTCTCAAGATTCTTGAAGATCGATGCTGCTTTTGCAATTCTAATTCTAACTTCCTTTCTGGTGTCACCACCCTGGTCTATGTAGCTGCCAAGGTATGCAAATTGATTGACTTCTTCAATATCTGTCCCTTCTATGTGTATTTTTCAATTTTGATTAATGGGAATTTTCATTATTTTTGTCCTTGTTAATTTCAAGGCCCTATTTTGCTAGCCAGTGAAGACAGGCTATCTGTTTTTTTCTTGCATGGAATTCACATTGTTACTGATAAGAGTTATGTCATCAGCAAAATCAAGATCTTCTAGTTGGGTCTCACGTACCCAGTCAATGCCTGTGTTATCTGTGCAGCATTTTTTCATTATGAAGTCTACAAAACATGAACTGGTGTAATTATTATAGGACATAATTCTTGAGTAAGGTTCATGGCCTTTTGTCAAGTCATCTATCAGTGCTTTTATGCCACAACCAGATTGGCTGTGTTACGGAGACTGAACATTACTTCATTTTAATCATTCAAGTCATTCTGCTTCAGAAGAGTTCTGACTTCAGATGGATTGTGTAACTGACACTGACAGTTATGTCATATTAACCTTCAATTTATTTATTAAAGTACATAAATTTTATAAAATGTTCAATGGCCTTCTGTTTAACTGTCAGTATCACACATCATTTCATCAGTTCTGTAACACATTTAGCTTTACACAAGGGTTTTAATGGGAGGAAAATTATAAATTAAAAATGAAATTAAATAATGAAACAAAAACAAAGTATTATTTTCTTATGTTATTATTAGTATGCAAATAAGAATGTCAAAACTGGATAAATTTACCTTAAAGAAAAACTTTCCATGAAATTCAGTTGGTAAAGATGACTCTGTGTCAGATAGAACAGAATCTGCATCACTCTCTTCCTCCAGTTTGTCCACTTTGTGGTCTAAGAGACTTGAATCATGTAACACTTGTCTGAATTTGACTGGTAGAGGCAAACCTGATGTGCTAAGGGCATCCAACCGACTCATTTTATAAATTGGCTCAAACTCACCATGATTAGCCTTTCAGAAGAATCGTTACAACAGTTAAGTCACAATGTTACGTTACAGTGGACAGTGCCATAAAGTAAATATTAAAGTTCTTATATTTAAAAAGTGGATGCCTGAGTGGCAAACTGGTTAGTGTACTTATCTTGAGATGAAGACACTGTCTCTCTTGGCAATCACTGACCCATAGCTAACATGCTGGCAGGCATAAGGATTTGCAAACCAAAGCTAACAAAGACCCTGTATCTGTTGGTAGCCCCAGAAACAGAGTCTGCTAAAGAAGTATTGCATACTCTCTACTTTTCAGGATTTTTAAGGGCATGTATCTTTCCCATTGCAACATGCGCCTGTGAGACCTGGAAACTTGGCAGGGCAGCTGAGAAACACATAAATGCCTTTGAATGTTACAGAAGAGTTCTTCAAATATCATGGACACAGAAAGGAATAAATATATCCATACTACAAGAACTTAATATTGAACAAGACTAGATAGTAAAGAGGATTAAACAGAGAAAACTTAAAGAGAGGAAGACCAAGGTGAAGATGGCTGCAAGACATCGTTTATAATCTGCAAATGGATGAATCAGCAGCAGAGCATCTTGCTTACCACCAAGAGGCCTACAGGAGAGCTGTTAGTGAGCCAAAGTTCTGCAACGGACATGCAAATAACTGCCTGACTGACTACTTTTCAGTCTGGGACTGAAACTGCCATAACATATTCTCATGCTGACACAATGCTGTGACTCAATATCTTCATGACATCAACCAGCTCATGGTTCCAGGAGACTAAAGAAGAAGAAGAACCAGAAGTGTGCTCATCTTTCATGACAAGGTCAGTGATTCAAACCTGGCTGGGGTCATCCTGGTCACTCAGAGGTATAAAGGAATGACTGGCTCCTTCTGGAGATGGGGAAGGAAATGCACCTAAGTGTGGTGCTGACCACACTACCATGTCCACAGCTGACAAGTCAAGGAAAATATAGGCATTAATTAACACCATCAGAAAAAAAGGCAAAGGACAGGCATTTGTGGAAAACCCTTGCGGAAGCCCCATGTGCCCTGGGCACTTAAGGCTCAGAGAGAGGGAGAATTAACACCATGTCCATAGCTGGCAAGTCAAGGAAAATGTAGACGTTAATTAACACCATGTCTGTAGCTAGCAAGTCAAGGAAAATATAGGCATTAATTAACACTATATCCCTTGGTCAATCTGTGGCACAACAGGTTGATTTTTTTTTTAAAAAAAAGGTAAATTTAAAATAAAAACTATCAAATTAATTATCAGATTGCATCACAGTGTGTGTCACAATCTTCTGTTTTACTGGTTTCCATGAAAGTGCTAGTGACATACATCTCTATCTGTACAGCTGGTACTGTGGATGACTTCATTACTGGTAAGTTTCAATATTTGGCAAGAAACTTCCTGTCAAAAACAGCAAAATGGCTTTCAGCTCTCAGTCTCTGCAGGTACTTTGGCACTTTAACAAGGGAAGATGAGGGTGAAGGGGGGGGGGGGAGAAGTGGTGGATCATTGTAGGTATGTGATTTGCATGAAATTGTGAGATGTTGGCTTTTTATTACAGTTTTTTTTTTTTTTTGCTGGAGATTTTTACACTCAATGAATTTTATACACTTTAGGAAGAGTGGCTGTTTTAGGATATTATAACGCCAAAGTTGTACAAATGAGGGCAGCAGTGCCCAAAGTATTAACTACACATTTTTTAACACTGAAGGCAGTAGGTGTTATCCCAGCTACCACTGTTGTTCTGTAGAGTCGGCTATAAAATAGGAACTAGGCACGAAATGCTGATAAAAACTGTTTTAAAAAATACAGAATACGTATCTGCATGGCGAAGCACGTTATACGGCAGGACGACTACCAATGTTTTAGAGGGGGTGAATGGGGTGGAGGAAACAGTGTAGGATGTGCAGATCAGATATGAAATATTACCACTCCTGTTATGCATTTTCCACAAATTTAAACAGTTACAAACATAAAGATTGATTAATTATTATTTTAAAGACCCTTATTTGTTCATTCATTCGGTGTATGATCTGTTGAAAAATTATGAGATATACTAACCATTGTTGGAAGTTATAAACTGTGGCTATGAATGTTACGTTTTGACACAGTCAAGATGCGTAAGTCTGCGAGACCCACATTTTTTTTATCAACAAGAACCGAACAAAGTTTCACATATTAATATCCAAACACTGGAATACGTAAGAAAAAAATATTTCTTCACTCAGCGACATTAAACCTAGAGAAAAATAATCTGCAAGATGGGTGCCCAAAATCAGATGTGGACAACGTGGGGAAAATGTTTGCCAACTTTGTTTACACGTTACTATGTTATTGTCGCCATTTTGACAATATGGCAGCTTCGAGGAAGGGAAGCAATTCATATTATTTGTACCAAGTCCCACACAGCATCTAAAAATGGATACCAGAGAAATCTTGGAAGATAAATACGGGGAGGCATCATACTGACTTTCATGTGCCGAAGGTAGTGGAAATACAGGCCTATCACAGTATCCCCAATATGTGGCATGGAAACGGGATTTTTTTCCCTTCAAAACAATATAAGCAAAGAGTTTATATCATCATCATCATCATCATGATGTGCCGTGCCGGCTGGCGTTGGCTATTAAGCCTCTCCAGAGTACACGATCCTTCATGCAGGCCATCAGCTCAGTTGGTGATCTCCTCTCACACCATCCCGTCAGACTGTCCAGTATCATTTCTCTTGGTCTTCCTCTTGATCTTCTTCCTTCTATTTTTCCTGTTGTTATAATATTTTCAATGCCCCCTCTTCTCATTGCATGTCCTATGAAGGTACATTGTCTCTCTCTTATCTTTTTGACAAGGTTTTTTGTCTCTCCAGTTCTTCTCATACATTCATCATTAGTTATTTTCGCAACATTCTTCTAATAAACCACATTTCTGCTGCTTCTAATGATTTTTGTGCAGACTTGCCTATTGTCCATGATTCACTTCCATATAACAAGATAGGTTCAATATAGCATTTTAGGACTCGTTTTCTAACATTCATTGATAAGGATGTGTTGGATAATATGTTTCTCATTCTCTGAAATGCAGTCTTTGCTTGGCCTATTCTGTTCCTAATTTCTGTTCTGCATTTCCCATCTGAAGTTATTACTGCTCCAAGGTATGTGAATTTCTGCACCTGCTTTAGAATAGTTCCATTTAATTTTATACCGCATGCTGGTGGATTCTGTTTCTTAGATATAACCATAGTCTCTGTCTTTTTGATGTTCAAAGTAAGGTCTTTCTGTTCACTTTCTTTGGCAACTTTATCCAACAGATTTTGCAGTATTGTTGGTTCTCAGCTATCAGTACTGTGTCATCAGCATACCGAAGGTTGTTAATATTGTATCCTCCAATTTGTATGCCTGGTTCTGTGATGATTGTTCTTAGAATATTCTCGCTGTACAGAGAAAAAAGGTCTGGAGATAGTACACATCCTTGTCGCACCCCTTGTTTTATCGGTTGATATTTTCCAGTTCTATTTTCAACTCGAACTGCTGCTTCTTGATGTTTTACAATCCTCAGGTCTTTGCTGTCTATGCTGATATCTTCAAGCATTTAAATAATTTCATTATGTTTCACTTTGTCAAATGCCTTGGTGTAATCAATGAAGCATTGAAAGAGAGTTTATAGAAATCATATTTGGTACTTTGCTTACGGTTGCTAGGTGTCCTGTATTGTAAGGGATTTGGATTTCCAATGAAAAGACTGGTAAATGACGTACGATGTCTCATTAACGAAATATGTATTTTGGGAAATAAGAATGGGAATCTTCATTCAAAGATTAATGTATATCCTCTTAGGCATGTGCAAAGGGCAGTTTAGTGCAACTGTATGGTTGCAGACTTGGTTTCCCTCCTCCCGTTTGTTCTGTATCCTGATATGTTGACAAGAAACTCAATGCATTACTTCTTTGTAGACATCTTGACCTAGAGAAATCACAAATTACTTTCCTTCTGTGAACTGGGACCGGATGTTCATTCATTCATTTTTATGTCCCTTGGGGAACTTTGCCTCCCTAACAGCACTCCTGTAGGCCTCTCGGTTGTGGGCAAGATGGCCTGCTGCTGATACATCCATTTACAGATCATCAACAATGTCTTGCAGCCATCTTCTCCTTGGTCTTCCTCTCTTTCTTTTTCCCATTATGTACCCTTCCAAGATGGTTTTCTCTAGATTATCATGATGTTTAATGTGTCCAAAATATTTAAGTTTTGTCTGTTTAATCCTCTTTACTAGCCAGCCTTCTTCAATATTAAATCCTTATAGTATGGATATATTTGTTATTTTTTGTCCATGATATTTGATGTTAGTGGTCGGAAATGAAATTGGCTGTTGTGCTTTAGTTTAGACAAACTGGTAGTAAATGATACTGTAAAATTAAGACAAGATGTCAAGACAAAATATCATTGTCTTTTTTTTTTACCTGGCATGGAAGGTACCATGATCAACAAGGTGGTCCTTCCGTCGAGGCTAAGATTTTAATCTAAAAAAAGCCTCACCACCGCGAGGTGGTACAGTTATCTAGCAGCAACATGCTGTGTATAAGAAAAAGGGGTAGTAAATGATGAATATTTAGGTATACGTGGGCAGTTAAATAGAACCACCACGCTCCACTCATTAACAACTATGGCTTGAAGCATATGACCGCAGTAGGAAGCATAAACACATCTTAAAGCCACTGCAACATTTGAGACAGGGATGCCAGCACAAGCCCTTCATTTTTGTAGAGAAACACCTGGTACCCATTTTTTTTTTTTATCATGGTGTGGGTCGATCCAAAAAAATCCACCCCAGTGCAAAATCAAACCAGGGACCTTCTGAATAGCAAGTGTGTACACTAACCACTCTACACCACACTCATTGAAAGACAATCAAAATTCTTTGAATATGTAATGAAAAAAGACAGATGAAGAGAGAATTACCAGAAAACTCAAGGAAAAGAGAGGAAGGCAGAAAGAAAAATATCTAAACGGTCTGAACAAGTGGCACAAGAAAAGAAAGCAAACAGATACAGTTCTGACTTCTGTTTATTTATATTTTTTATCAAGAATATATTAAAATTAAAATAGCAACTGGTATCATTTATATGTAAGAAATGTGAACAAAAAAATCTGTTGTTTAGAAAACATCACAGCAGCAAACAATCAAACAAAATAAAAAAAAAAAAACATCACAATGACACTTGTATGTTTCTAGCAAACAACATGATTTCAGATCATCAGTTCTTCTGTGAAAAAGTTTACACATTTCAGATAACAGTCTCACTCAGATCCACTCATGCTGATCACTAAATTCCACGTTTTATTTTTCTTAATTCATATACTATTTCAACTACATTCTTTACAGCCACAAGCTTTACCTGGCCATGTTGCCCTGTACACCATTTGAAGGTGTACAGCTGAGAATTTGGTTATGTCATGGCAAATTTGATGTCAAGAATAGCAGATCACAGCCAGTCAAGATCCTAACCTCATTTCCTCAATGTTCCCTGCATTATAGTATACTTATAATACACATTAGTGACACAACACAAGAGACTGCAGACCTTTGTTAACACATGCCTAAGGAAGATTCTTCAAATCAAACGGCCAGATAGCATCAGTAATGAAGAGATATGGAAGAAAATGAACTAACCCACAGTGAAAGAAATGATAAGGAAAAGAATGTTGGAGATACACACCTCAAAAGCCTACCACAAGCATAACCAGACAAGCTCGCACCTGGAATTCCCAGGAAGACTTAGAAACACCTGACGAACGTGTCTTTAAACAGAGATAAAAAAGACTGACTACGTCTTGAGATGGATAAAGGATAAAGCCCAGGATAGAAATAGATGGACAGACCTTGTTGATGGCCTCTACCCTAGGTAGGGGTAAATAAGGTAAGAAAGGATGGAAGGGGCACAACTGCTTGATGAAGAAGGCAGGGATGAATTTAGTCCTTATCATGGTGGAGCTTACCAAGAAGCCAGGCACTCTAGTTCACTAGTAATGCATCAACCCATCTTCATGTGAGTGCCCTGAGAAATGAATGAAGCTATGACAACCTGGTATCACTTCTCATCAATAAGATCATCACCACTGTACAGAGAAACAAACCATTCAGTGTCACAGCATTCAAGACAAGAACAAATATAATGACTGCTTACATTACTTCAATTACACTCCTCTTATAATAGCATCAAAATCCTGTCATATACTTTCTGTATGGGATAATATGTGAGATAATTTAAAAATAAGGTGATTTAAAAATCATGCAGTAACCACACTGAATGGAAGCTGGCACAATACAACACATTTGCAGTGAGTGATGGGTAGTTCACACAGTGCAGCACTCTGCCCTTAATCTAGTTGAAGCCATGGTCAAATAAACATGGACGCTTTACTGCGGGATTGCACCTTTGTTGAACAATGTGCTGTAGTGAGATTTCTTCTGACAGAAGGAGTGAAACCTGCTGAAATTCACTGTAAAGGATATTGGCTTAGTATGGAAATGAAAGCAGCATGAGTCAACGAAAAAAGTTCATGAATAGGTAGAAAGGTTTAAAGCTGGAAGAACAAGTGTAACCAATGAAACTAGATCTGGTTAATGCTCATATCCATGCAGCCGCTGCAATGGTAGAAGAAATGCAACCGCTGTGGTTTGAACATTTTCCTCATTCCCCCTTACAGTTCTGATTTGATGTCAAGTGTTGATCATGTCTTCTGTCCACATAAGGGGGCTCTGCTTGGTTACAGATTCACCTCTGATGATGAGATTAAGGAAACAGCACAGATACTGATTTGAGAACAGGTAAAAGAAAAAAATTTCTATCACTAGTAATGCATCAACCCATCTTCATGTGAGTGCCCTGAGAAATGAATGAAGCTATGACAACCTGGTATCACTTCTCATCAATAAGATCATCACCACTGTACAGAGAAACAAACCATTCAGTGTCACAGCATTCAAGACAAGAACAAATATAATGACTGCTTACATTACTTCAATTACACTCCTCTTATAATAGCATCAAAATCCTGTCATATACTTTCTGTATGGGATAATATGTGAGATAATTTAAAAATAAGGTGATTTAAAAATCATGCAGTAACCACACTGAATGGAAGCTGGCACAATACAACACATTTGCAGTGAGTGATGGGTAGTTCACACAGTGCAGCACTCTGCCCTTAATCTAGTTGAAGCCATGGTCAAATAAACATGGACGCTTTACTGCGGGATTGCACCTTTGTTGAACAATGTGCTGTAGTGAGATTTCTTCTGACAGAAGGAGTGAAACCTGCTGAAATTCACTGTAAAGGATATTGGCTTAGTATGGAAATGAAAGCAGCATGAGTCAACGAAAAAAGTTCATGAATAGGTAGAAAGGTTTAAAGCTGGAAGAACAAGTGTAACCAATGAAACTAGATCTGGTTAATGCTCATATCCATGCAGCCGCTGCAATGGTAGAAGAAATGCAACCGCTGTGGTTTGAACATCTTCCTCATTCCCCCTTACAGTTCTGATTTGATGTCAAGTGTTGATCATGTTCACTGTCCACATAAGGGGGCTCTGCTTGATTACAGATTCACCTCTGATGATGAGATTAAGGAAACAGCACAGATACTGATTTGAGAACAGGTAAAAGAAAAAAATTTCTATCACCAGGAATGAAGATGTTAGTGAAATGATACAGGAAGCACATCAACTTATAGGGAGACTATGTGGAGAAGTGACAGAACCATTATGTTCATTTGCTCACAACCACCGGTATTAGAGGGTATGTTGTATTTACTTTTTGATTCTCCCTCATACAACTATTCTTGAAATAAATGAAAAACTGAATGTTTATGAATCAAATTATAACTGATGGCAGCATTTTGTTCATCCAGAGATCCAATAAATAGTGACATTAAATAAAACAAACTTAAATAATAGTTGAAATATTCAAGTCGAACTGAGTATTCGTAAATTCAAAACACAGACAAGAGATTCTAACACATCTTCAGAGAGATCAAATTAAAATGTTAATATAACGTGAGTTATAATTTACAATTCAGTTTCTCAAAAAAGGAACCTGTTCTTCAGTCTCTCTGGAACTGCGAGCTGGTGTTATTTGCAGCCGATGTGGTGGAGATACTAGGGCACGGCATAGTGTCACCATAAGGGCGGGTCATAGCAGCTATTTTTTTCAGCTCCTAAGTGCAGCTAAACAAGCAGAGGGTACGCAGTACTTCTTCAGCAGACTCCACCACTATGGGGACATTAGCATACCTTGCCTTGCTAGCCAGGAGAGGTAGAACAGGGTCTCTGTCAGCTTTGGTTCACCAGCCCTGACACCAACATGTCAGCTTTGGTTCACCAGCCCTGACACCAACATGTCAGCTTTGGTTCACCAGCCCTGACACCAACATGTCAGCTTTGGTTCACCAGCCCTGACACCAACATGTCAGCTTTGGTTCACCAGCCCTGACACCAACATGTCAGCTTTGGTTCACCAGCCCTGACACCAACATGTCAGCTTGGTTCACCAGCCCTGACACCAACATGTCAGCTTTGGTTCACCAGCCCTGACACCAACATGTCAGCTTTGGTTCACCAGCCCTGACACCAACATGTCAGCTTTGGTTCACCAGCCCTGACACCAACATGTCAGCTTTGGTTCACCAGCCCTGACACCAACATGTCAGCTTTGGTTCACCAGCCCTGACACCAACATGTCAGCTTTGGTTCACCAGCCCTGACACCAACATGTCAGCTTTGGTTCACCAGCCCTGACACCAACATGTCAGCTTTGGTTCACCAGCCCTGACACCAACATGTCAGCTTTGGTTCACCAGCCCTGACACCAACATGTCAGCTTTGGTTCACCAGCCCTGACACCAACATGTCAGCTTTGGTTCACCAGCCCTGACACCAACATGTCAGCTTTGGTTCACCAGCCCTGACACCAACATGTCAGCTTTGGTTCACCAGCCCTGACACCAACATGTCAGCTTTGGTTCACCAGCCCTGACACCAACATGTCAGCTATGGGTCACCAGCCCTGACACCAACATGTCAGCTATGGGTCACCAGCCCTGACACCAACATGTCAGCTTTGGTTCACCAGCCCTGACACCAACATGTCAGCTATGGGTCACCAGCCCTGACACCAACATGTCAGCTATGGGTCACCAGCCCTGACACCAACATGTCAGCTTTGGTTCACCAGCCCTGACACCAACATGTCAGCTATGGGTCACCAGCCCTGACACCAACATGTCAGCTATGGGTCACCAGCCCTGACACCAACATGTCAGCTTTGGTTCACCAGCCCTGACACCAACATGTCAGCTATGGGTCAGTGAATGGCAAAACGGACAGCGTCTCCTCTCCCCCCCCCTCCCCCCACATCCTCAAGAAAGGAACATATTCAGTATTGAAGACATTTGTTATACAGAAGATTTTCTTAAAGTCTAGTCTACTCACCTGGTTCAGAAATACTTCATAATCAAAATTTTTTTTTTGCTAAAACCGTAAAATAAAAACAGATCAAATTAATTTCCTTTCGTAACTTAGTGAGCGCTCAGTTTTATTTGACACTTTTCAGAGCTGTTGTTTATTATTTATGCCATTTTCTCTAGTTTTTTTTTAAAAAACTTTTTAAAGCACCGTGATGTATTGTAAGGTCATGTTTTGCGGCAGCAGAAAAGATAACATAATGTCAGCTTGCGCACTTCAGAGCCTTAATTAAGAAAATGTTGAATTTTATAGCTGGACTGAAATTCTGGTGGTGATTTTTTTGTAAGATTTTTTTTAATTTAAAAAAAAACAAACTTACTTACATAAGCTATAAGTGACAGGGCATAGTGTTACAATGATATTTTCCTAACCACAGTAAATAAATTTCAGACAGTAACTATTTAGAAAAGAAAAAAAAAAACTATATGTATTTATAAACAACAGATGTTCAACTTCAGTGGCTTCATAGGCCACAACTATACGTGGAAATCAAGCAGTGGGCTGTATCTAAACCAACTAGCTTATGCCAGCATATATATGAGTAAATATTTTCATATGAGAATTATAAAGAGTGACAGTTATGAAATGACCGTTTTTAATTAGCTTTCCAGGTCTTTAAAACTCTTTTTATACATTATACAAGTGTACATTTTAACTCAAATATTTTGATTATCTTTAATTTTAAGGCTGAAAAAAAATTAACTGACTGAACAGAATCAATCTGTTGAGAATATATTGAAATTTAGTCAGCCCTACAGATCCAATCAATCAGTGAAATGCATAAATAAATGAGAAAACAGATCTTGTTCTTAGAAATGTATCTTTCTATTGCACATATGTAGCCTCTCCTAATTCCTTCCTCAGCTTGCTGGTTTGTCTTCAGTTTTCACTATTACAACCCTCTGCTGTCTCCATGGTGAAAGAAAGATGCAAAGGACTCTCTATGACTTTTTTGACTTTATGTGAACTTAATAAACTGTGTCCTATCCATCTCTTAACGTCCATCCGCATCACTGTTATTCTTGTGTCAGTCCTGAGCCTCTCCTTATTCCAATCACTGCGTGTTTCTTTCAATTTTTCTTTCTTACATTACTGAGGGTTCACTTTTTTGGATAATGTCATGTGAAAAAAAAAAAAAAGAACAAAGAACTTTATTTTTCAAAGGGTGAAGAATCTGGCAGGCAGGCCTGTCTGACAATGTATCATAAACATTCAACATTAGTCTATCATAAGTATACTATAATCATAATATATGTAAGTAACATCTGAAGTGATAAAACTTTTATATTCAGTATCTTATCCACACATTCAACATCAATAAGTACCTAAGTACATAATAAATTAAATGATAAACTGATGTGGAAGAGGTGAGCCTATTTTCACAACTTTTTTTGGGGTATCTTATACTTTCTATCCTATTGTACAACTAAACCATAAACTTTCATCTACCTCTGCTCCAACGAAAACAATGTTCAGAAAACTATTGTACAGCTAAACATTTAACACTTATCTACCTCTACTCCAATGAAAGCAAGGAAAAGTAGGTATCTTACACTTTCTATCCTACTGTAAATCTAAACCTTACATCTTTATCTACCTCTTCTCCCATAAAACAATGAGATTGCCATCATCTGCAATGGGGAAAATTACATATAAATAATATCCTTCTTATCACATGAAAACCAGTCTGAAAACCAATGAGATTACTGCAATCTTTAGAAAATGTACCATATCAACTGATATCATATAAGGCACATGGCAGAGATCATTTTTCTCAGCTACACTTTATCTCTGAACTAAGTGTTAAAATAGTCATTAATACTTGAATTCCTAAATGACATAAAATAGAAAATATCTGTTAAAATAGCCATTAATACTAGAATTCTTAAATGACAAAATAGAAAATATCTGCTAAAATAGTCTTTAATACTTGAATTTCTAAATGACATAAAATGGAAAATATCTACTATTCTCAGCATTTTTCTCAGCCACATTTTATCTTTGAACTAAGTGACTTTAAAATAGTCATTAATACTTGAACTACTAAATGACATAAAACAGAAAATATCTGTTAAAATAGTCATTAATACTTGAATTCCTAAATGACATAAAATAGAAAATATCTACTATTCTCAATACTACTGGTATACCTAAAGCCATTATTTCCAAAATTAACAAGAAAATATGACTAGAGTCCAGCAGAGGTGTTTAGTATGGTGAAGAAAATAAAAAGAGGAAGAAAAAGAGAGGAAACTGAGAATAGAAGATGGCAAGTAATGAAATACAACAAGAACAAACAAATATTTCAGCATAATGCCTAACTGTGGAAGACAAAACAATACATAAAGGTACAAAAGAAAAAAAAAAACCTATTGTTCAGAGTCTGCCTTGACTAAAGCCCACTCAGTACATGAACTGATGCTGAGCAAAGCCAGGCAAACGAGAACAAATAGAGAATGACTACATTTCTCAAACTGTGAATAAATCTTAACGATTTGCACTTGATCACTTTTTCATTGTAAACCTGAATAAAAATTATAACAGTAAATAAAAAAAAAGTTATATTGTAAAAGCTGAATAACAGGAAAAAGGAAATGTATGACACATAATGATTCTGAATATTTAAATATCAGTGTAGACCTAGCTGCGCCTTTGGGTAATGGAAGACTAAACTCCAAGCTTCAGATACTTGCATGGTTTTCTCCACATACCAGAAAACTGATGTTAGCAGACAGACATACTCAACAAAATCCTCTAGCTATTAACCCTTTCCCATTCTTTCTAAAATATTTTCAAACAAACCAGGTTTGGAGTTAACTCTTGTGTTAGAAGATTTCTTAAATACTCATTAGCTCTTCCCGGGCTTTTCGCTGCTTAGAAGACGTTTGGTTTTTTTCATTAAAAAACAGGTGTAACGTTTAGATTGTAAATATTTAGTGCGCATTCCCTGTGACCTTTTTTCCAAAATGGCCAAAGAGTGCTTAGTTACAAGAGAGAAAATTGAGGTTTTCTGCGAGAAATATAAATTTTTGGTGATGTAGATAGGGGAAGATAGAGGTATGGATATGCCCTGTGACCAGACCACTGTTCTTGAATGTATCCAAAGTAGATCTAGACATATTAGATGACTGGAGAAATAGTTAGAAGGTTATTTCAGACATTATTTTAGTGATAATGCAACAGAATCACAATACGACATCAACAGGTAGATCTACGCATCTCAGATGGTACGTAGCGTACCTCTAGACCAATAAGTTGGATACAGTCATTGTCTAAAAACTTCTTTTTTCCTAAAAATCTCTGCATTTATGAAATCTTCATACATGTTTAGTTATTTTGAAACATAATAAGTACACTTTTCACGCACAAAAAAACTGTTTCATTCACATTTTATTAATATGCCCCTATACATATCAAGACCCGTGCTTTTAATCCGGCACCCAACTGAATGTCCATGTTTCTTCCTGAGGCATGGCAAGAGTTAAAAAAAAAATTAATTATACATCATAAAATAATTCATTCAGGTCAATTATTAGTTCATGTATTAATTATCTCTCATAAACTCCACATGGCAATTAAAGCACAAGAAATGCTAAAAAAAAAGTGCAAGCAAAGATAACTATACTTCAGATTCTACAGCATGTCTTAACTTTAAAAAAAAATGGACAGGAAAGGATTAATGCTATTTTTATACGCTTAAACGCTGCGTTTGAACTCCTTCTTGTAATCCCTATAATGTAACATCTGTACGCATATGATGGACACAGCCACAGACAGGACACTAACCATAAGCACAGCTAGGAAGCTCTCATGCCATGACATCCATGTGGCTATCACACTTAGTGGGTATCCAGCAATCACACGACCAACTGAAATTTGAACAAAAAGTGTATATTAAGTTTAAATGATGTCCAGATCATATGTGGAGGGGAAAAAACCCCAAGAATTGTGTAACCAACATGTCAGCTATGGGTCACCAGCCCTGACACCAACATGTCAGCTTTGGTTCACCAGCCCTGACACCAACATGTCAGCTATGGGTCAGTGAATGGCAAAACGGACAGCGTCTCCTCTTCCCCCCCCCCCCCCTCCCCCCACATCCTCAAGAAAGGAACATATTCAGTATTGAAGACATTTGTTATACAGAAGATTTTCTTAAAGTCTAGTCTACTCACCTGGTTCAGAAATACTTCATAATCAAAATTTTTTTTTGCTAAAACCGTAAAATAAAAACAGATCAAATTAATTTCCTTTCGTAACTTAGTGAGCGCTCAGTTTTATTTGACACTTTTCAGAGCTGTTGTTTATTATTTATGCCATTTTCTCTAGTTTTTTTAAAAAAAACTTTTTAAAGCACCGTGATGTATTGTAAGGTCATGTTTTGCGGCAGCAGAAAAGATAACATAATGTCGGCTTGCGCACTTCAGAGCCTTAATTAAGAAAATGTTGAATTTTATAGCTGGACTGAAATTCTGGTGGTGATTTTTTTATAAGATTTTTTTTAATTTAAAAAAAAACAAACTTACTTACATAAGCTATAAGTGACAGGGCATAGTGTTACAATGATATTTTCCTAACCACAGTAAATAAATTTCAGACAGTAACTATTTAGAAAAGAAAAAAAAAAACTATATGTATTTATAAACAACAGATGTTCAACTTCAGTGGCTTCATAGGCCACAACTATACGTGGAAATCAAGCAGTGGGCTGTATCTAAACCAACTAGCTTATGCCAGCATATATATGAGTAAATATTCTCATATGAGAATTATAAAGAGTGACAGTTATGAAATGACCGTTTTTAATTAGCTTTCCAGGTCTTTAAAACTCTTTTTATACATTATACAAGTGTACATTTTAACTCAAATATTTTGATTATCTTTAATTTTAAGGCTGAAAAAAATTAACTGACTGAACAGAATCAATCTGTTGAGAATATATTGAAATTTAGTCAGCCCTACAGATCCAATCAATCAGTGAAATGCATAAATAAATGAGAAAACAGATCTTGTTCTTAGAAATGTATCTTTCTATTGCACATATGTAGCCTCTCCTAATTCCTTCCTCAGCTTGCTGGTTTGTCTTCAGTTTTCATTATTACAACCCTCTGCTGTCTCCATGGTGAAAGAAAGATGCAAAGGACTCTCTATGACTTTTTTGACTTTATGTGAACTTAATAAACTGTGTCCTATCCATCTCTTAACGTCCATCCGCATCACTGTTATTCTTGTGTCAGTCCTGAGCCTCTCCTTATTCCATTCACTGCGTGTTTCTTTCAATTTTTCTTTCTTACATTACTGAGGGTTCACTTTTTTGGATAATGTCATGTGAAAAAAAAAAAAAAGAACAAAGAACTTTATTTTTCAAAGGGTGAAGAATCTGGCAGGCAGGCCTGTCTGACAATGTATAAACATTCAACATTAGTCTATCATAAGTATACTATAATCATAATATATGTAAGTAACATCTGAAGTGATAAAACTTTTATATTCAGTATCTTATCCACACATTCAACATCAATAAGTACCTAAGTACATAATAAATTAAATGATAAACTGATGTGGAAGAGGTGAGCCTATTTTCACAACTTTTTTTGGGGTATCTTATACTTTCTATCCTATTGTACAACTAAACCATAAACTTTCATCTACCTCTGCTCCAACGAAAACAATGTTCAGAAAACTATTGTACAGCTAAACATTTAACACTTATCTACCTCTACTCCAATGAAAGCAAGGAAAAGTAGGTATCTTACACTTTCTATCCTACTGTAAATCTAAACCTTACATCTTTATCTACCTCTTCTCCCATAAAACAATGAGATTGCCATCATCTGCAATGGGGAAAATTACATATAAATAATATCCTTCTTATCACATGAAAACCAGTCTGAAAACCAATGAGATTACTGCAATCTTTAGAAAATGTACCATATCAACTGATATCATATAAGGCACATGGCAGAGATCATTTTTCTCAGCTACACTTTATCTCTGAACTAAGTGTTAAAATAGTCATTAATACTTGAATTCCTAAATGACATAAAATAGAAAATATCTGTTAAAATACCCATTAATACTAGAATTCTTAAATGACAAAATAGAAAATATCTGCTAAAATAGTCTTTAATACTTGAATTTCTAAATGACATAAAATGGAAAATATCTACTATTCTCAGCATTTTTCTCAGCCACATTTTATCTTTGAACTAAGTGACTTTAAAATAGTCATTAATACTTGAACTCCTAAATGACATAAAACAGAAAATATCTGTTAAAATAGTCATTAATACTTGAATTCCTAAATGACATAAAATAGAAAATATCTACTATTCTCAATACTACTGGTATATCTAAAGCCATTATTTCCAAAATTAACAAGAAAATATGACTAGAGTCCAGCAGAGGTGTTTAGTATGGTGAAGAAAATAAAAAGAGGAAGAAAAAGAGAGGAAACTGAGAACAGAAGATGGCAAGTAATGAAATACAACAAGAACAAACAAATATTTCAGCATAATGCCTTAACTGTGGAAGACAAAACAATACATAAAGGTACAAAAGAAAAAAAAAAACCTATTGTTCAGAGTCTGCCTTGACTAAAGCCCACTCAGTACATGAACTGATGCTGAGCAAAGCCAGGCAAACGAGAACAAATAGAGAATGACTACATTTCTCAAACTGTGAATAAATCTTAACGATTTGCACTTGATCACTTTTTCATTGTAAACCTGAATAAAAATTATAACAGTAAATAAAAAAAAAGTTATATTGTAAAAGCTGAATAACAGGAAAAAGGAAATGTATGACACATAATGATTCTGAATATTTAAATATCAGTGTAGACCTAGCTGCGCCTTTGGGTAATGGAAGACTAAACTCCAAGCTTCAGATACTTGCATGGTTTTCTCCACATACCAGAAAACTGATGTTAGCAGACAGACATACTCAACAAAATCCTCTAGCTATTAACCCTTTCCCATTCTTTCTAAAATATTTTCAAACAAACCAGGTTTGGAGTTAACTCTTGTGTTAGAAGATTTCTTAAATACTCATTAGCTCTTCCCGGGCTTTTCGCTGCTTAGAAGATGTTTGGTTTTTTTCATTAAAAAACAGGTGTAACGTTTAGATTGTAAATATTTAGTGCGCATTCCCTGTGACCTTTTTTCAAAATGGCCAAAGAGTGCTTAGTTACAAGAGAGAAAATTGAGGTTTTCTGCGAGAAATATAAATTTTTGGTGATGTAGATAGGGGAAGATAGAGGTATGGACATGCCCTGTGACCAGACCACTGTTCTTGAATGTATCCAAAGTAGATCTAGACATATTAGATGACTGGAGAAATAGTTAGAAGGTTATTTCAGACATTATTTTAGTGATAATGCAACAGAATCACAATACGACATCAACAGGTAGATCTACACATCTCAGATGGTACGTAGCGTACCTCTAGACCAATAAGTTGGATACAGTCATTGTCTAAAAACATCACATTACTTCTTTTTTCCTAAAAATCTCTGCATTTATGAAATCTTCATACATGTTTAGTTATTTTGAAACATAATAAGTACACTTTTCACGCACAAAAAAACTGTTTCATTCACATTTTACTAATATGCCCCTATACATATCAAGACCCGTGCTTTTAATCCGGCACCCAACTGAATGTCCATGTTTCTTCCTGAGGCATGGCAAGAGTTAAAAAAAAAATTAATTATATTACATCATAAAATAATTCATTCAGGTCAATTATTAGTTCATGTATTAATTATCTCTCATAAACTCCACATGGCAATTAAAGCACAAGAAATGCTAAAAAAAAAGTGCAAGCAAAGATAACTATACTTCAGATTCTACAGCATGTCTTAACTTTAAAAAAAAATGGACAGGAAAGGATTAATGCTATTTTTATACGCTTAAACGCTGCGTTTGAACTCCTTCTTGTAATCCCTATAATGTAACATCTGTACGCATATGATGGACACAGCCACAGACAGGACACTAACCATAAGCACAGCTAGGAAGCTCTCATGCCATGACATCCATGTGGCTATCACACTTAGTGGGTATCCAGCAATCACACGACCAACTGAAATTTGAACAAAAAGTGTATATTAAGTTTAAATGATGTCCAGATCATATGTGGAGGGGAAAAAACCCCAAGAATTGTGTAACTAAAATGTAAACAGATACTGGTGTCACTTGCATAAATATCCACCTCAGAGAAATGCATTATGATCATCTTGTCTATGATAATGGTGATGCTGTACAACACTATTACAGTATGTGTTATGAGAAGGCAATGTAGGAGCACACTGTAGTTAGGACTGCACGCTTGTGAGAATCATGCAACAAGAGCCAGTCAACAGCCTAGCATAGTTCTCCAAGTTCTCTGAACTAGCAAATCAGAGCTAGTGACTGTACAGAACATTCTACTACATTCTCAGAACTAGCAAACCAGAGGTAGTCAGGAACCTACCAACCTTCTTGCTGTGTTTCAATTAGCAGATTAGAGCTAATCAAGGACTTGTCTATCTTCCTGCTTTGTTGCCAGAAGCAGGAAAACCAATGCTAGTCAAGAACTTATCAACCTTCTTGCTATGTATCAGAACTAGCAAACCAGACCCAGCCAAGAACTTACCAACCTTCCTGCTACATATGAGAACTTGTAAACCAGAGCTAGTCAAGGATCTGTCTAATTGTGTCTACATATAATGATGTCTTTGGGACCCAGAACTTCAGCCATACTGTACATGAAGCCTTATAAGGTGGAACCCACTCTTATCTAAAAAAGGCCTTTTGTTCTGTATGGAAAGTCAGTCTACTGAAGAGCACTGTATCAAGTTAATAGTGAATCTTCCTACTATGCATCAGAATCAGGACTAGTCTAGAACCCATCAACCTCTTGGTTACATTTCCAGAAACTTTGCAATTATATTACTGGCTAAAATGGGAGAGAATGATGTATTCCATATGATGAAACTTGCTTGTAAGGTACTGACTATGTGCCAAAATGTTAAACATTTGCAGTTATATTCATTTTGTGCATGCCCTGAAGTTTCCATAAAGTTCAGCTACTTTCCTTTCCCTGTGCAAAACTGGTCAACCCATTTAAAGCCTGCCTTATTTATGAGTTGTACTCAGTTCAGTAGTGTGGCCTTACACTCTGAATGCCAGTTTGCATCCAGGAGACACAGGTTCGGATCATGGTATGGTCTAGGGTTTTTCCTGTCAGGGGCAGAATTAAAAACCTAGCCTCATTATTCCTCTGTGGCAACTGCTCTAGGATCTCTCTTAATCCTCACCCTCAAAGTACCATGCAGGATTCTCGCAGGCAAGGCCCTATTACTTTCAGGTTAGCCAAGTTAAACATAAATGGATATTAGACATTACTGTAAGGGATGTGCTTCTGAAAACGAAATACAAATAACTGCATGTAGCAGGAGGTACCCACATTTCACTGTATATATGACTCTAGGCATCATATAAGAAAAAGGACATTCACATGAAAAATCAAACAGTCCCATCATATGAAACAATGTGTGAAATGAGCAGGAGAAACAAAAACCACATCATATGGATTAATACTGGTTTCTGGTATAGATTATCCTGTGAGAAACTCAGGATAAATAAGCTCTCGGAGCACCCTGGTTCTTTGCTGTTGAGGAATGCTGAAATGTGGTGTTGGTGTCTACATTTTCAATGATCTGTTGAAACACTGAAGAATGATGTGGTCAGTATCACTGAAACACTGAAGAATGACATGGTCTGTATCATTGAAACACTGAAGAATGATGTGGTCTGTATCACTGAAACACTGAAGAATGATGTGGTCAGTATCACTGAAACACTGAAGAATGACGCGGTCTGTATCATTGAAACACTGAAGAATGATGTGGTCAGTATCACTGAAACACTGAAGAATGACGCGGTTTGTATCGCTGAGACACTGAAGAATGATGTGGTCAGTATCACTGAAACATTGAAGAATGATGTGGTCAGTATCACTGAAACACTGAAGAATGATGCGGTCTGTATCGCTGAAACACTGAAGAATGATGTGGTCAGTATCACTGAAACACTGAAGAATGACGCGGCCTGTATCGCTGAAACACTGAAGAATGACGCAGTCTGTATCGCTGAGATACTGAAGAATGACGCGGTCTGTATCGCTGAAACACTGAAGAATGACGCAGTCTGTATCACTGAAACACTGAAGAATGATGCGGTCTGTATCGCTGAAACACTGAAGAATAACGCGGTCTGTATCGCTGAAACACTGAAGAATGACGCGGTCTGTATCGCTGAAACACTGAAGAATGACACTGTCTGTATCGCTGAAACACTGAAGAATGACACTGTCTGTATCGCTGAAACACTGAAGAATGACACTGTCTGTATCGCTGAAACACTGAAGAATGACGCGGTCTGTATCACTGAAAGACTGAAGAATGACGCGGTCTGTATCACTGAAAGACTGAAGAATGGCGCGGTCTGTATCGCTGAAACACTGAAGAATGACACTGTCTGTATCGCTGAAACACTGAAGAATGACGCGGTCTGTATCGCTGAAACACTGAAGAATGACACTGTCTGTATCGCTGAAACACTGAAGAATGACGCGGTCTGTATCACTGAAAGACTGAAGAATGACGCGGTCTGTATCACTGAAAGACTGAAGAATGACGCGGTCTGTATCACTGAAACACTTTTCCTTCCCTTTGCTCCAGAAGTAGGTAGGTGCCCTGTATCAGGTTAGATTGACCTTCAGCTGGAGTTAAACCACCGCCTACTGCCATGACAGATTAGTGTGCTAACCACTCTGATCTTCTTGTTCTTCAATCTCCCCTGACTTGCGAGCTTATGTTCTTTGCAGCCAATGTGGTGAAGATGGATCTGGAGTGGGTTATGACATTTTTTTTTTTTTTCAGTCCTTGAGTGGAGGTGAAAAGCAGTGGGTGTGCAATACTTCTTTAGCAGACTCCACCACCATGAGAACTATGGCTATCCCTGCCCCATTAGCTGGGCTAGGCCTGTTACTGAGGGTACTAATGGAGTGGTGTAACAGGGTCTTGGTCAGCTATGGTATGCCAATCCTGATGCCGGCATGCAATTATGGTCACAGACTACCAAATCAGAAAGCATCTTCACCCCAACCACTCTGATACTCAGATATCAAAGCTTTCAGAATTCACATCTGTTTGCAGACTTCACTGAACTACAGGACATGGCTTACTATTTCCTCCTAATGTGGCCAATGAATGTGCTGTACCAGACAAGTTTTCTGGAGCTATCTCCATTGAGGCCACCCCAAGAAGGGATATAACTCCATACATTCCAAACCCAATTAGAAAGCTGAATAAATTGTTCAAAATCTGCAGAAAGAAATATAATGAATATGTGAAATTTTATTATTTAATTTTATGAATCTGAAATAAACTGACTTTTTCTCTCTCCCTCTCTCTCTCTTTTTACTAAGAATAAATTCAAAACTGCTTAAAATTTATTATAATAATATATACTGATAATATAATGTTACACAGCTTGTCAAACTATGATTTCTTAATTTATATTTAAGCCAAAACGAAAGGAATGTAAGGTAAAGGTAAAATCCTTTGTGTGTGTATGTATGTTTTGACAACGACACAGTTTTAGTTTCAAAACGTTGGGTATTATATAACCGTGTTTTTATATAAACATGCACTCAGATGTACCTCTCATCCAAATCACTATCATCTCATGTTTTGTTAAAGCCCACCATTTCATTATTTCACTTCACGGGCATTCATCCTCACCGCACGTCATTTGCACACGATTTGTATTTGTAACTATCAGACAAATAAACTTCATTAAAAAAAAAAAAAAGGTGGTCCTTCCAGGGCGAGGCCCTTCCATTGCACTCCGGTTGGGTTGACCCCTGCGATCACCCCAAATGCGGGTGACTCGAGTGCGTAATTTTTTCGTAGGGGGGGACTGCGTTCGCGCTATCCCCTGACATAAAGCAATTAGCATGATTGGTTAGAAGCAACAAGCATTTCTTCAATTTCTGTTTAAATTCAGTTCAGTTTCTTGTCATTGCCTTAATAAATTTAACCTGTTGAATGTCACCCAGTGAAACACAAACCAATAAAATTTCGAAGGTATGCCGATGAAAGAAGGCCCACAACGAGTGTAACAAATAGGTACTGACTTATAATTCTGATATAGTCTTGTAATTCCGTCACTTATCTCATCTCGATGATATTGCTGCACTCAATCATTCATTCATTTGCATGTACCTTGCGGAACTTTGTCTCCCAAACAGCAACATATATGCACTATATAGGAGAATATTTCAGAATGATTAAAGTGTTTAAGCTTGAAAAAAAAACAAAAAAGGTAGTCCTTCCAGGGCGAGGCCCTTCCATTGCACTTCGGTTGGGTTGACCCCTGCGATCACCCCAAATGCGGGTGACTCGAGTGCGTAATTTTTTTCGTAGGGGGGAACTGCGTTCGCACAAAATGGCTGACATGATTGGGTAGAAGAAGACCAAAATTCCTTCCATTTATGTTTTAACTCAGTCCAATCTCGTGTTTATTTATTTCTATTGTTACCGTCTATCATTGTCGTAATAAATTTAGCCTGTTTATATATCGAGCAGTGAACCACAATCAGATGACATTTTGAAGGTATACCAATGAAAGAAGGCCCAAACAAAGCAAATAATCATTGTGCTGGATATGACACATACTTCATAAAACGAGCTGATTCATGAACGCTATTAATTAAACACATATGCCCTAGCCCTCTATACGATAAAGAAATAATGTTCAAAGGAGGAAAATGGCTGATACCTCAGGTTTCCTCTTCATTTCACATTTACTAAAGATTTTTTTTTTCGCGGAAAACCCGTGTTTTTGTGTGCAAACGATGGCTGTTGCTGAAATCAAATTTGGCTATGAAGAGGTACATTCATACCCAGAGAACTACACAAACCATGCATATTTGTTCTCAGTGTGTAACATAGTGCCTTGTATGTTATGACTGTAGTATTGTTACAGCCTTGCATATTAGGATATTATTATTATTACTGTTATTATTATTATTGTCATTTCAGATAAATGAGATTATTTTTTTATTATGAGAATATTTATTATGAGAATATTAGCCAACATATCCTTATCAATGAATATTACAAAACGAGTCCTAAAATGCAAAAAAAAAAAAAAAGGTAAAATCCTCATTTCTTCTCAGCCTTTTGGCTATGATCAACTTTAATCCAAAAACCCACACCACCACAAGGTGGTACATCTTTCTAGCAGGCATCCTTGTGGTCTATTTAAAAAAAAAAGTAATAAAATAACAATAAAAAAAATTCCTCATTTCCATGCCATTAAGGTATATTGGGGATACAATGTTAGGTCTGTGCTTCCAAGACCATCAGCACATGGAAGTGTGACGTGGTCAGTGTATCAAGGCTGGTCTGCATTTACCTTTCCAGATTTCTCTGGCACCCATTTTTAGAGGCTTGGTAGCTCTAAGGACTGTTATCACTGGAGGTGGTGTGGGGGATATGCTCTCCACTCCAATGAAATGTCTCCAAGGCTTGCGTCTCAAATAGCCTCTGACAGTCAAGTCCAGCTCCTGGCCTTCTCGTGGCAGAACTGTTCAAACTGACAGAAGAAGGGGCGAAGGCGAATATCTGGTGCCTGAAAACCAGAGGCTTTGGGTAGATAAGAGTCGTTTTGGTAGCTCATCTACTGCTGCTGGCGAGATTCTTCAACTGCCGTGTGTGGAGTAAGGCTCCTCTCGGCCAGTGAAGAAAGGTGCGAATGGGGTTGCCACTGTGGAAAAGGTGAAAGAAAGGATTAAGTGAAGTAATCAGTAGTCTCGAGGTCAGGACTGCTCAAATCATGGCACCTCTGCTCTGGAGTTCGGCCATGTCCTATATACACTCATACTGGGAGAATTGCCTGAACCACCTTAACCCAGGGGTTAAGACACTGCTGGCGAAATTCTTCGGATGCTGCACGTGGAGTGAAACTCCTCCGGGTCAAGGAAGAAAAAGGGAAAAAGCAATTAGGGTTGCTGTGTGGTGCTGATGTGAAAAAGGTGATGGAAATGATAAAGTGAAGCTTAATCGGTATATGTCCAGTAGTCTTGTGTCGAGAGCTACTCATACCACGGCACCTCCGCTCTAGAAACCGGCCATGTCCGATATACACCTATACTGGTGAAATATGCCTAAACCAGCTTAAACCCAGGTGAAACTTGATGGCTACTTATGTCACATTACCTCCGCTCTAGAGGTCTGTCATGCCCTAAACATGCCCATACTGGGATAATACGCCTAAACCAGCTCAAGCCAGGGGTGAAACTTACTAGTGGCGAGGATTCGTCCTCCTGGACAAAAGCTCCATTCTGGTCACAACTTGGAATGGTAGCGGCCACGACCACAAAATGCTGAGACACTGGACCAGTGCAGTCTAGATAGGCAACCACCTCTCACCCAGCGGGGATGTATGCGTATCCTAATCATGCTGAGGTTTTCCAGTGAGAAAGTCCAACACTGGACTGGATGGGCAACCATCTCTCACCCAGTGGGGATACACGGGTATCCCAAAACATGTCGAGGTTTTCTGGTGAGAAAGTCCGACTCTAGCCTGGAGGTCCAATCAGCTCTCACCCAGTGGAGATATACTGATATTCAAAACACGTCGAAGTTTTCCGGTGAGAAAGTCCAAATCTGGATTAAACTGGTGCAACAAAAACCATGGTGTCATGCAATCCCACTTCTAAGACTCACTGAGAATACAGGCTCAAGCCCTGTGATACTCTGAACCTCTTGTGGTCCTCCCAGGGATCTCATGTGGTCTTTTTGGGACCACAGGACCTATCGAGGACCATAGGGGTAAATTCAGTAGGATCACGGGGCGGTCTCGGTGGTAGAAGCGAACGAAGAAGAAGAAAGTAGAGGCTTGGTGGATCCTAAGGCCTTTCTAGTATGTACCGGAAAAAAATCCCACTGCTGGGACTTGAACCTGGTACCACCAGATTAGTAAACCGAGTGCCTAACCACTCAGTTAACCAGGCCACTCACAGGAATGTATGAAACTAAATTACTCAAGCAATAAAAATGTGCAAAAAAAGTAGGAAAAAAATTATGCCCTAAAAAAAAAAATCAACCACCAAAGCAAGACAGGCTGAAAATGTCTAAGTTCTTACCTCAGAAGACTCACGGTGGGTATGGTATATAAGTAAATACAGGCCTAATGTTTGCAGTACAGACAGAAAAACTATGATTGTCAGCCTGGGTCTTGCTGTTTTTTCACCCTGTTAAAGTATTTAAAAAAAAAAAAACCAAACATGATGACACTGTCTTTTCTGTCGTAATGGCTCATTTTGTTTAAAAAAATGGATTCTGTTGTCATAGAACTTCCACAGCATCATTTTGCTGAGATGTTTTTCTCATGGCTTTGTCTTGTCTTGTCTCCTTCCCTATATACCTTTCAGTGTTGAGGGGACAAATAGATGTCTTATTAGCACTTGATCATGTGCTTTATATAATAGGATATTTAAGATATCTATAATTTTCTCACTTCTCCTCTTGTGTGGGTGACCTCTCCATTTGCTTCCTACAATTCTTAGTGTGGATGTTTTCTGTGGTATACTGTCTGACGGTAGTCATATAATTTAGTCATGTATAAAATTGGAAAAAAGTAGGAGCAGCTTTATTACTTAACGATTACAAAGTTGTGACGTTTCGGCGTGAGCCTTAATCATACAAAAACATACAGGACGAAGAAATAGGGAGAGGAGATAAAGTATAGATTTACATGAATATTGTAAAAAAAAAAAAAAAAAAGTACTTAGCTGTAAATTGCAAGGTGTGGCTTGTCTGGCGGTGTGTGTCAGGAATGGATCTGGTAGGACGTGGAAATTGTTTAGAGACCTGTGACATGTGGTCGGTGGGTTGTAACTGGGAGTGGTGGATGGGGAACCGGGGAGGGGAGAGAGAGTGATGCACTACTGGCCTAGCTAGGAGAATTTGAGACAGGTGATTGGGGAAGAGGTGTTGCAGAGAAGAGGGGTTGCTGAGAAAATAGCGGGGTTGCAGAGTGATGCTGTGAGGAAGTTTGAAAAGTAAAAAGGGGTGGATTTAGTGGAGAGGTACTATAATGATTGAAGAAGATGATGTTACGTGTAACTAAACAGCGAGTTTAACCCATGTGGTTCCAGCGTCCCATAATTTTGAATGCAGCGGTTCTCAAGTGCCAGGCGGCTTGTGTCATCTGCGTGACATTGTTTAATGGCTGTTACCAGAAAATCAGATTTGCCTCTGTGGTTGGGGCCATTGAAATGATTTGGGACTGGTTTCGAAGCATGCTGGGTGATGTCGTACAGATGTTTTTGCATGCGGTCCCCTAATCTGAGGCCAGTCTCACCGATATATGTTATCCTGCATCTTTTGCACACGATGACATATATCACATTGCGGGACTCGCAAGATCCATTCCTGACACACACCGCCAGACAAGCCACACCTTGCAATTTACAGCTAAGTACTTTTTTTTTTTTTTTTTACAATATTCATGTAAATCTATACTTTATCTCCTCTCCCTATTTCTTCGTCCTGTATATTTTTGTATGATTAAGGCTCACGCCGAAACGTCACAACTTTGTAATCGTTAAGTAATAAAGCTGCTCCTACTTTTTTCCAATTTTATACATTCTAGTATCACAGCTTTACTGCAGTGTTTAGTGTATAGTTGTATACTTATACACCAATTATTGTGTTACTATAATTTAGTCAGATCATTTGACCTGTTGTTTCTCGATGTAGTGTTGTACTGGTGTTTCTCCAACCCTTGCCCTGATGGTGTCACTTCTGATTTGGTCTCTGTTAGTGTCCATGCTTGACAATGATAGCTCTGAGATAGGAGGAAAATTGTGTTGTACAGCGCCCAGAATTTTTTGTGCGTGTTTCATTTGCAATGTATTTGTTTCTCGGTAAATGTGTCATTTATGTGTCATATGCAGAGATAAGACAGATGACTGAACAACCAGTCTCATGGGTGATCAGGAAAAGGAGATGGGCATATGTTGGTCACTTGATGAGAAGAAATGATCAGAGAATCCCAAAACAAGCTATCAAGTGGAACACAACAGGCCAAAGAAAAAGAGGCAGACCACGTGAAACTCTGAAGAGGACATTATTAAGAGAGGCCAAATTAACAGGCATAAAATCCTTTGATGAGGTTAAAAGACTCGCAGAAGACAGGAAAAATTGGCAAACTACTTTGCGAGCCTTATGTGACGTTTAATGGCACGGGAAGAATATAAGATAAGAAATGTGTCATTTGTCCAATAACCTGATTTGCTTTATTGCATCTATTCCCAGTTTCAACAGTGATCTTCCCAGAGGATGACACTGTACTACCTAGATATCTGAAATACTTGACTGGCATAATTACCCAAGTAACAACAAACCTAGCTGGGGATTTAAAGTCAAGTCTCACAGAGTCTTTAGTTTTGATCTTCTATTTTTTTTTTTTCTACACAGTTTGTTTACATTCGACAAGTAACAATCTTCATGAATATATATCCATTGGTGGGATGAAGTGAAGGATGACTGGAATAATGAGATGATGGTTTTTTTACAAGTCATGAAGATGATAAGCATGGCAAATTCTGAAATGAAACGTCAAGTGAAAAAAATATTTGCTTTGAACTTTGTGGTTGTAAAATGTGTCAGAAGCATTATGTTCCAAGGTGATGACATTTTTGTCAGACCACTACCTGGCAGGAATAAAATGAGTAAAATGTTGGTAAAATTAGTGAACAAATATCTTGTTTACTGACACTTCTGTGTTTCTTCTTGAAAAGAAACAGTGGATGGGAGAGGCAGCAATGATGCCAGAAAAAAACAGTGGATGGGAGAGGTAGCAACGGTGCCAAAAAAACAGTGGATGAGAGAGGCAGCAACAATGCCAGAAAAAAACAGTGGATGGGAGAGGTAGCAACGGTGCCAAAAAAACAGTGGATGAGAGAGGCAGCAACGATGCCAGAAAAAACAGTGGATGAGAGAGGCAGCAATGATGCAAAAAAAACAGTGGATGGGGGAGGTAGCAAGGTGCCAAAAAAAAAACAGTGGATGGGGGAGGTAGCAAAGGTGCCAAAAAACAGTGGATGGGAGAGACAGCAACGGTGCCAAAAAAAAAACAGTGGATGGGAGAGGTAGCAACGGTGCCAAAAAAACAGTGGCTGGAGGAGGCAGCGATGGTGCCATATGTCTACTTCTAACAAAGACATTCATTGGATTAGAATAAACATTTTTATAAGATTATAGTGCACTTGAATAGGTAATGCTGGCTTTTCAACTGATCTCATCTAGGCTGCTCCTATCTGACGGGTTACTCTCTGTGTAGATAAGCACTCCTTCACTGACACTAGTCTGTCTGCCAGCGGAGGTTTAGTCCTAATGGGCATTACCTCATTGGTGAGACAAGTTCTGTAATCAAATTTCACTGGATAAACATTTAAACTAAACTTTGAGTAGGTACACACTGCATTTTACAATAAATTGACTACAAAAGCAATTACAACACCATTGACTTGTTTTGTTATCTAATCTGGACCTTCCACATAACACTGTATGTTAAAGAGTTCATGTTAAAACAAAAAGACCTGATAAAGATACCAACGTGGAACAAAATATTAAACTACATTAAGTATTTTGCCATTATTATTTTAATTTTTTTGACATGTGAAGTAATTACCTTGGGAACCAAGTGGTCAGAGATGTATCCTGTCAACACTGACCCTACAATTCCCCCAGCCTCCTGACTGCTGATGAAGCTGCTACCTACAATAAACCAAAATTACACGACTACTCTAGTGATCAACGGGAGGGAAACAAAAATTGCTGAATATCTTCCTGGAAGTTCAAAAAAATTTTTTAAAAAAGTGATTGTAATATTATTTTCTTGGTCAGAATGCTTTGGTATTGAGAGTTTTGTTTTTTTATCACTGATGATTTAAACTGATCTTCTTGATGATAAGTGACAATGTTTACTCGGTGTAACGGCTTATGTTATAAGAGAGGATGGACAAGAATAGACAGACAAAAAAGGGTTATATGGAAGTGATTAATGGAGACAGACCAAGAGGCAGACTGAAACAATGGTGGCGTGACAACCCAGAAAAAGACCTATGAGCCCTCGGAGTGAATAATTGGCAGGAGAAGACTAAGAGCAGAGACGAATGGATACAGTCTTGTCTGGAGCAATGAGTCGCAATGGCTTGGAAAGCTTTTGTCATTTCCAATACATAAACAAAAAGACTGATTGATCCCCCCTCTCAGAGGCATTTTGTGATGTCTTGATATGCTCTATCAAAGAGTGGACCATGATGACTCGTATATCAGGACTGATGATGTTAGATTCCATGTAACGCTTTAAGGAAGTAATGCTGGATATTACCTACCTTATCACTGCAACCATCAGAGAAGGTACCTACGTACCTTGTCCCAGTGTGATGTATGTATTTTGTTATACATTAAAAGATTACTTCCAATCTGTATTTAAACTATACACATGATGTTCATTTCTATAATTAAAAAAAAAAAAAAAGAAAAAAATCCCACCATAATTTTCTTTACCAATGAAAGGGAAAAGAAGAAACTCTAACCTGCAAATAGAGACTGCCCCTTGACCTTGATAAGATACATCTGTCCCCAGTCATTGCAAGCTCCACGTATGATGGATACAAGCAAATAGTTTATGCACAACAGCATTAACAGCGAGTCTAGCAGTGCTCCCACGTTAAGATTTTTGGCTGCCAGTTAACAAGAAAATATTCTTTGTATTAATACTTAGGTAAAACCATATGAAAACCAATCACAAACTGACCATGCATCATGAGAAAAGAAAGGCAACTGAACTGATTGGAAACCTCAAAGACACCTCCCAAAATGGACAAGCATGATTATCAGTATCTATGGATTGCATAATGAATGAATCTCTCTCTAGTCCATGCTAGCCAGGTGTTGGTTGTCACCAATTTCCACAACCATCTCTCCTTTGCTCTTTCTATAAGATCTGTGTTGGACTATGCTCCATGCCACTCTTGTAGTCTGTCAAGTATCTTGTTGCTTTGTCTTCCTCCGTCTCTTTATCCCTCCAGTCTTCCTGCTGTAACTGGGCGTTTCAGCCTGCCTCTTCTCAAAACATGTCACACAAATCTGGATTGTCATGTTCTGAATTTTGCCATAATTTCTCTCTTTTGCTCAGTCTCACTTAGAACCTCTCTTCGTTTGTTTTCTTGGCTGTCCATGATATTCTCATCACTCTTCTTAAGAATAGATAAATGAATAAAGAATCAATAGCAGAGATACAGTGTGCAGAGATATCAAAATTATTGAATTATATATAAAATAGCAGTTACTTGGTACTGGATGTGAGGAGAAATACGAGGGTCATACAGAAAGTCGTGAGAAAAGATTTTTTAAAAATCAGAATTTATAGACAAAGAAAATATAAATGTATCACCTTAACTGTATCCTTTTTTTTTCACCTTTCAACATAATCTCCATTTCTCTGCACACATTTTTCCCATCACTCTGCAAGTCTGAAAATAACCTCCCGGTAGAGTTCCGTTCCAGCTGACCAATGGCACAGATGCACAGCTTTCTGGACGTTCTCTCCTGTGGGACCCAGCAGGCACAAACTTTTCTATAGCTTAGGGTTTCAATCATTTCCTGTACTGCATTGTGTCCTATTCCAAGATTTACAGCGATTTCAGATACCGTGACAGTCTTGTTTAATGATGTCATCAACCCTTTCCACATTGTGTTCAGTGGAGGCAGTTTGAGGGCGACTGCTGCGAGGTATATCTTGGACGCTCGTGTTTCCATCTTTGAAATGTTTCACCCACCTCCTAACACTGTTAGCACCCATACATACATCTCCATAAGCAAGCTGAAATTTTGGTGAATTTCAGCAGCGGGGATTTCCTCTTTAACGAGGAACTCAATAACAGCATGTTGATGAAACGAAACTTCAGTACTCACCATTTTGTTTAAGCTCTGCGTAAATGCAGACACGATGGTGATGTCATGTGACCTCTACATGAAGCGCAAAGGATATAGATTAAGGTGATATATTTATATTTTCTCTATCTATAAATTCTGAATTTTAAAAAATGTTTGCTCACGACTTTCGGTATGACCCTTGTATAACAGATTATGGTATCTATGAAACCATGACAAAACAGTAGCAATTACAGAAACTATTTGAAAAATGCTGAAAAGCAATACTTGAAAAAAAAAAGGCCTTTACTCTAGCTATATTCTGGATAATAGAAAGGTAAAATGTACATGAACATCATGAGTAAAGGTGACCAAACAAAATAAAAAATAAGACTATTAAAGTTTTGCAGAATGAAATATTTCATGAAACAAGACAAAACTGCATAAAAACAATACAGACAAAAAATAATGTAAAAACAGTACTAGGGGAGTAAGGATAAAAGAACAATTTACAGAAAGAATTACAGAATATGAAAGGACAAACAGTGTGGTGAAAATAAATAATTACAAGAGCAAAGTAGACTTTAATAATTTATTTCTTATCCATATCAGAAGACTGATTTTTAAACAAGATGATTTTACTAATCTGTAGACCTTCTCTTGGATTATTTTTTTACATCGTGTGATTCTTGAATCTTGGCCAGGAGTAGAAAACACATGGAATGGCAAATTTTTTGGGCATGTGAAAGCTAAAAAATTATACACTTCAGAATACACATTAAAATTCTTTGTGGAATTAAGGAAAGTTTTGAAGAAAAAAATTAGCCCAATTTTGGCAAGCATCTTCAAAACAAACAAAAAAAATAAGGTTCACCAACCCAAAACTTACAACTTATATCCTTCCTGTGCTGTTAAATGACACACAGAGCTAAGCATTGTAGTTTGCCAGGTTTTTCTGTTTGTGTTTTACAACCTCATCAAGGGATCATGTCTCCCTTAATTTAGCCTCTCTCAACGATATTATCTCCACAGTTTCACATGGTTGACCTTTTTTTTTTGTCCTGCTGTGTCCCATTTGACAGCTTGTTTTGGGATTCTCTGTTTTTTTTCTCATCATGTGACTGATATATGTATGTGCCCATCTTCTTTTTTTTTTTTTGATTGCTTATGAACAGGTTGTTGTGTGCTCATTTTCCTTATTTCTGCATTGGTCTTGAATTCGTTCCAGTGTATACAGGGCATTTCATCCCTGAGCTAGCCTACTGGTGTAGAGGAAGTTCCCTTCCTACAAAGAGAACAGTGAGGGAAAAATAGACTCAAAGTATATGCTATTATTATTTACCTTTATTATTTATATTTGTACTGTGTTTCCTTGTATATGAAGACTGTAAGAACAGAAAACATGTGATGCCAAGACCTAGCGATGATACAGCTGAAAATAAAAATACACAAAATATTTACTTACTCATATTAACTGCAAGATGTTCATATCAGTTTGTTTTTTTTAAACTCATCCACTGTGGACTATGAAATACTGACCTGAACATGACTTACCCTTTCATCACTGACAATCATATGTGCAATACAATACTGTGTGCCTCATCCCAAAGGCAGATATTACTATTTCTAGGAGGCTGTTTTCCTCAACATTCTTGTGTCAGGTACTTATTTTTACAGCTTGTTTGAATGGAGGGTGCTGACTGCAGGTAATGAACCAACATTCTTTTGGGGGAGAGGACAGGTCACTATTTATTGGCCTGGTTAGATTTTGTCATGGCGTATGTAAGCTTCTCTTTCATAAGGCTTTAATGTTCACAGCAAAATGTTTCAGTACAGTTAACAGGAAAATAATTAATCAGTAATGTCTAATGAGGGAGGAAAGACCACTGCTGGTATGATGTCACTGGACCAGCTAATCAGAGCTAGCCAAGACCTTGTCTCACCCACCCACTGATGGTCACCACGACCCCCATGGTGGTGGGATCCGTTTTGGGTTAACTCTGGGCCTTCAAGATGGCCAACATAACCCACTTCCAGCAAAAATCACTGCTTGTGTTTCAACAAGTGTCAGCTACCTAAGAACATCCTGTTCACAGCTTTACTCTACACTTCAAAGAAGAAGAACAACAACAGCTACAACAATAACATTTTATAAAGACCCACTGCATAAAGAAAATAGCTAGTATAAAAATGTCAGGATCAAATAACATGATACAGAAAAAAAATAAAACAGAGACTCTCACATAAAGAAAAAAAACAAAAATCTCAGGATCATTTGGGTTTAATCCTGTTTTTTTTTTTTTGAATGACTGCAATAATCAGATCCACTCAGGATCATTTGGGTTTAATCCTGTTTTTTTTTTGGAATGACTGCAATAATCAGATCCACATGACTGCAGACAAAAAAGAATAGTTTCTATACAGGAAGTAACACTCTGGAGGTATTTAAACTTTAGATTTTAACAATACAACTAAATCATTTGTAAAAATAATGAGAAAAAAAAAGACAAACCAGCTGTAAGTAAAGATGTCCGCCAGCTGAAGACTGCAGTAACTGCTTGTGAAACAAATGGTCCTGCAGTGCCCGCCACATTAGTGGAAGTAGACAAAATGCTCCACCAGGTGGCGAACTGGTCAGCAGGGAAGTTCTGAAAAAGGTCAACAACATAAATAAAATAATTTTTAAAATAATTAAATAGCATATGCTTTAACTTGTAGAACCTTTAACAGCAAAATATTACTATACAGTTTTCAGTCTTTCTGTCATGTTTTTTTAATCAATGAAACATGTGAAACTTCATTTCACACATTTGTCACTGATGAACTTAAGTGCATCTGGATATCCTTTCCCATAATGCACTGGGAGTAGTCCAAAGGAGAAGAATACCAAAAGAGTGAAAAAAAAAAAAATCAGAGGTAAATTTCAATTAAGTGGCATGAATATTGTTGTAATGAAACAATGACTTATTTTGGCTAATCCACAGATTGGATGATTACAGACATGACTCATTTAATCTATTTTATAACAAAAATACCAGGCATCGTCAGTGGGTTAAGGTTAGGTTCTATGGCTAGGATTTACATTATTAATGATAACTATCACTATTATGTGCCATGCCAGATAGTGTTGGTCACCATGCTTCTTCATCTTATGTGGTCCTTGGTGTTTCTGATGAGTTCAGATGTTTTTCTTCTTCCATGACACTTGGTCAGTCCACAGAGATATTTTTCTCTTGGCTTTTCTCTCTTCCTTTTCCCCTCGAATTTTCCAGTCCAACTACTGTCTTCTCGTGACATGTCCAAGAAATTTGGAGTCTTTTTCTTATCATTTTAACTAGTTTTCGTTTTTCTGAAACTTCTTTGAGGACCTCTTCACTTGTTTTTCTGTTTGTATTTGTTGCATCTTCTTCCTAAATCACATCTCTGTTGCTTGTATAAATTAATATATAAAAAGGTAAAGGTAAAATTCCCCTTTCCATGCCATTAAGGTATATTGGGTTAACGGTGTTAGGCCTATATTTTCCATGACCTTTGGGACATGAAAGTGTGATGTGGTCATTATCACACCTAAATTCATATATAATAATATATAATAAACTTAGCTAAACTAAAATATATTTTTTTTAACAACAAAATGATTACAATTTAATCTGTTTTTAGGAGTGTTGTTGAAAATGAGCTTTCAAACTCATTAAAATGCATCAGCAGAACCTATTTCCTGGCCTACCCACTACTATGGGACCCTGTCAGCTACACAGTGTTAGGGAACATGCTGTGTGGATGATGTGTTCTCCAAATCTGCACTCTGAAGAGACCCTCCAGCTTGTAATATAGATGTATACATAACATCAGAAGCATTATCATCTCATTATAAAAAAAAATGAATGAAAAGACTACAAATATTATCAACCATTTTTAGTAAGAACCATACATGTTAAATTTCATTCATAAATGTGCCAAGTAGGCTCAACAGTTATTTGTTAAAGACCTATGTCTTAACAGTTATCTTCTACAGACCTATGTCTTAATAGCTATCTACTACAAACCTATGTCTTAACAGCAATCTACTACAGACCTATGTCTCAATACTTATCTACTACAGACCTGTGTCTTAACAGCTATCTCCTACAGACCTGTGTCTTAACAGCTATCTCCTACAGACCTGTCTTAACAGTTATCTACTACAGACATATGTCTTAACAGTAATCTACTACAGACCTATGTCTTAACAGCTATCTACTACAGACCTATGTCTTAACTGCTGTCTACTACAGATCTATGTCTTAACAGCTATCTACTACAGACCTATGTCTTAACAGTTATCTACTACAGACCTATGTCTTAACAGCTATCTACTACAGACCTATGTCTTAACAGCTATCTACTACAGACCTATGTCTTAACAGCTATCTACTACAGACCTATGTCTTAACAGCTATCTACTACAGACCTATATCTTAACAGCTATCTACTATAGAACTGTGTCTGACCTGCTTTAACAAAACTGCACAAGCTGACCATGCTGGACCCTGAGCCATGCCACATAGGAACCAAAATGCCACAAAGAGACCCAAAGATGAAACAGCTGCACAGAAGCCATGGTCAAGTTAAACTTTACAAACAATGCAAAAATGAGAAAGAGAACAACATGATCACTGTTACCAACTTTCAAAATTCTTTGCTGAATGTAAAGGAAATAATGTTGTTCCATATGCCTTTCCTTAATATTCACGTCAAAATCAGTGCCTTTCTAGATCTAAACACATAAGCATCAGCATTACATTTCTATTTCAAATAACTAAATTCATGTTGAGAAGTGAGTTTGTGAAAGTTCTGTGATTTTCTTTTTTTTTTCCTTCTAAGTTTATGACTTGACTTTTTTTATTCCGACAAAGGATATCTTTTTTTTTTTTTTTCACCTAAAATACCAGGTTCTTTTTTAAAACATTTTCCTCCTTCTCCACCTTTTTGAAAACTTCACCATTCACTTTCATCCATCTTTACTTTACATTACCAGTTTTACCACAGTCACCATTACATTCTTCTCTCACCAAAACATCTCCATCACTCCTGTTATCTTTCTAACACTGCTAATTTTTTTTCGTTCCTACACCTTCCAACATTATCGTACATACAATACCACTTCTATCACTCCTACATCTTGGCCATTATCATCACTACATCACAACTGTTATTATTCCAATTTCTTCTTCTTCTTGTCTGCTTAAGCCATCAGCATCACAGGGGGGTTCCAGACATCAGTTCAGAGCAAGGTGAGAGAGGCCTGGGTAGCTGTCATGTTATGTTTCCTCAGTGTGTCTTTCACCTCATCTATTCACTCTTTTCTTGGTTGTTCTTGTCCCCTATAACCAGATGTATGTGTCTTTGAGTCATATGCATGTGCAGCTGGTGTTATTCCAACATCTTCACCATTATCACACATACATCAAAACTATTATCACTCCTACATCTTTACCATTATCATTTCTTCATCACAACTGGTACCATTCCAATATCTCCACATTTATTATCCTTACTTCATAACTGTTTACCTTCCAATCTCCAACATTATTATCGTTTCATCATTACCTGTAAAGGCTGCGCAAGTAAAGCCCGTAAGAAGGAGACATGCTGTAAAAGTGACACCGGGATCAAGTATATCAGCAAGGGTACCACCAATGAACTTGACAAAAGTGTACCCCAACTGCTGACTGCTCAATATCAAACCTGAAAAAATTGTGAACAGTATTAGATCATCCATTAGAACTGATTTAATCTTTTCATGGATGTCTTTTTTTGTCATCATCAGCCTTGACTTGTAAACCCTCATTCATAAAACTGAACTTTGTGTGATATCTTATCTTCCCTTCATTCATCAACACTTGTGTGCGCAATGCAATCTAGTGATGCTCATCTTGCAGAAAGATTTATGTTTCTGAAGCAGTGGGCACTTATTTTATTACCAGTTTATGGGAGTGAAGATGACTGTGTTAATGAAATAGGATAATTATCAAGGCTAGCAAGCCATAACTGACTAAAACCTGTCCTATTTTCTCCCCGTGGCATTCCCAGAAATGGCATGTTATGTCACTTAAACTTGGCCAATAGGATCTGAATCAGTGTATGTTAAACTCGAGAAGAAGCTTGCCAGGAACTCTTGTTCTTAAGTTCATCTGGGGACTTAGTGGACTAGTGACCATACACTATTTGTGATTGACAAATATTCATCGTTTCTGACCCAGCTTGACACCCATACACTATTTCTGATCGAAACTGACATCCATACACCATTTCTGATTCAACTTCATATTTATACATTATTACTGATCCATATTGGCATCCATACATCATTTTTGATCCAACGTGATGTCCTTACACCATTTCTCATCTAACTTGATGTCTATACACCATTTTTGATCCACAATGTCTTTTATACATTATTGCTGATTCAACTTAACATCTATACACCATTTGTGATCTAGCCTGATGCCCATATACTATTACTGATTCAACTGTGTGTGTGTGAGAATGGGCATGTCCCAAGTGTATTGAAGCAGCTCCTTCAGACCAGCAACAGAGCTAGCTCATCTCCAGTATCCAGTAGTATACTGATTCAACCTAACATTCATATGTTCAAACTTATGTCCATACACCATTTCTGATCCATCTTGATGTCCGTACACCATTTCTGATCAAACTTGATATCTATACACCATTTTTGATTCAACATGACATATATATATATATATATATATATTACTGATTCAATTTGACAGATATATGCCATTTTTTATCCACCTTGATGACCATACACCATTTCTGATCCAACATGATGTCTGTACATCAATTCTGATCCATCTTGATGTCTGTACACCATTTCTGATCCAAGTTAATATTGTACACTATTTCTGATCCAACATGGCATTTATACATTATTACTGATCCAAATCAACATCTATACACCATTTCTGAGCCAACCTGATGTCCATACACCATTTATGATCCAACTTAACACCCATGCACCATTTCTGATCCACCTGACATCTATATTTCAAAATCTTCATATGACAGGCACCAGATGTCACAAAGTGACATAGAGAATAACCAACTATTAACAATTCAAATGTTATTAAAAATAGTGTACCAGGCCTAATTAAAGGAAATATCATTGTTACACTTATGTTAATTAAAATTATTGTTACAAAAGGAATCTTTATTACTTGATATCTATCATAAGTGACCAGAAGCCACAAAACTGTTTTGCAGCACAAAACAAGTATGTCATACATCCTTCCCATACTGTTAAAGGCAAGCTTTTCAACCTCATCAATGGATTTTATTCCTAATAAATTGGCCTCTTTTAATAATGTCCTCTTTAGAGTTTCACGTGGTCCACTTCTTTTCTTCGGCCTGTTGTATTCCACTTGATAACTTGTTTTGGAATTCTCTGACTGTTTCTTCTCATCACATGACTGACATATGTCCATCGTGCTATATGTATTCATATAAAATAATTATAGTAATATATGAAGCCCATACTCTCCAGCCTATGTTTATAAGAAGAAAATATTAATGTATAAACAATGTGGTGATGGTGAAGACGGTGCTCAATATCTGCTACCGAAAGAAAGCCTTCTTAGCCACTGCAAAAGTCAGAGGAGCTAATTTTTACAGAGTAGCTGATGGAGCTTTGTCAGGACCCTTGTCTCAAGTCCTAAAAGTCATTGCACACTGCAGTTCAAGGGCATGAGTCTGTAGAGATTTCTTCTTCTGCATTCAGTTTCAAAAGCTCAGCCACCTAACCAAGGAAACAGGTAGCATCTGCAAATACAATCATCAGTAGGTTTTCATGTGTGCCCTACAGTTTTCCATCCATACTCTTTATCTAGGGCCAGATCTGGGCTCTCCAGCATGTGTAGGACAGGTCTGCAGGATTTGATCTGGCACCTAAAGACCATTTTGGTAGGTGTGTGGTTTGGGCTGCTTTCAGTTTGTATAGGTGCCTTGTTTGGAGTCTGAAAGTGGTAGTTTGTCTATAAAACTGCAAGTACCATGAAAAGTTATGAATTTTTGAGCAACACAGAAATCTTGCCTAGATCACTGTCTGCAAGTTTCTCAGATTCTGCAATCACTGGTGCAGCATACGAGACTGACTGTCTCACATAGACAATCACCAAATAGCCAGCATACAAAATGACAAACATCACTTGACGGTTTTTGTCTATCATCATGGCAGCAGTTCTGTAACATGAAATAAAGTACACAAATTTTGAATCACTGTTTTTAAAGCTTTTTGTACTTTAAAGTATAGCTATTTAAAAAAATAAAAAATCAGGATATTGTTTAGAAATGTAGGTCTTCTCTTAACAGAAAATTTTAAAACAGGCATGTGTTTTCTGCTCTTTTATTTATTAACTCTTGTCTCCACAGATTAGTTCATAAATAAAAGTCAAAGCCTACATGTATGGAAATTTTAAAAATAACATGACAAGTATGCCAAATGGCATGAAGGGGAACACCTCAGGCTCCACTGAAGTGAAGAAACAAAAACACAGGATGGAGGATGTTTGAGGAGAGGGGGAGGGGAAGTGGAAGTTAGCAGACCAATCAACAGTGACCTGTTATCTCATCAAGGACATCAGGTTGATATATATATCTTACATCCTTCCCATGCCGCTAGACGTCACATAGGGCCAGCATGGTAGTTTGCCAAGATTTACTGTCGTCGGCGAGTTTTTTAATCTCATCATGGGATGTTATGCCAACTGAACTGGCCTCTCTTAACAATGTCTTCTTTGGAGTTTAATGTGGTCAATCTCTTTTTCTTCGGCCTGTTGTGTTCCACTTGATAGCTTGTTTGAGGATTCTCTAATTGTTTCTTCTCATCACATGACTGACATATGTCCATCTTCCTTTTCTGATCACCCAAGAGACAGACTGTTGTTTGCTCAGTCTTATCTCTGTGTTGTTTTTGAATTCATTCTGCTTTATACCAAGTATTTTCCTTAGGCATTTGTTTATATCTTTATGATGCCTGGATTTAAAAGTTTTTCTTTGTGCCATGTTGTGATAAAGAGCAGGTCTTATCCAGTTCCGTGACAAAGGTAAAGATAAATGTAATCCTGTTATGCTATGGTGGCATCTAGGTGATATGTTGTTAGTGCTCATATTATCCTATAATATTTAACACTAATTTTCACAAACGCAGCAGTTCATTTCTGGTTTTCAGCACTTTCATAGATCTTCTCCTGTATGGGGCTGGGAGCTGGCCAGGTCCTTGATCTGAGTGGGTTGTGTAGCTGACAACTACTGGAGGATGTGATGTGGTGTCTGTTACTCTTTGGTTCATGCACACAAATCTGTTGGTCCAATTTTCAGCTTCTGAGTATTGTATGATATGGTATGGTATGATTCAGAGTCTGGTAACGGCTAATGGGACTGCTGTATGTGCCGACCTCCTCTGCTGAGTACATCTCGATTGCGGTGACTTACTGCTAATTTCACTGTATGAAAATAGTCTTTATATACTAACGGAATCCTCTCGAATTTTTGGCCCAAGTCATAATCAGACCAAAGTACATAACTTAACTGTAACAATCTGTTCATTTGAAGCTGCTGTTTGCTTACCAGTTATAACACATACGTTATGAAAAATACTGTTTGCTTAACCTCTGAAAGTTTTTCTTTTTCTTGGAAACATTAGTAGCCAGTGTTAATAATTTCCAATACACAACATAGAAGTCTTCCCTGGAAAAGTTAGTAGCGGTGTGGTCTACGCATCCACAGTACGAAACTGCAATAGACCAAAATAGGGATGTAGTAATAGTTATACTGATATTTATGTAATTAATAGTACTTATTTTCTTTATATAGAGAACTTTATAAATTGTAAATATTGACAAAAATTATGAAAGCCCTGTTTAACGAACATTATTTGATATATTATTATATAACGATCAGAGAATGCGACATATCTATCGACGAACCTATTTTTACTGGTTGCTATAAGCAACGAAGAAGCGTCAACACTTTTTATTAGCAAACTCGTACATTGTAACGGATTTCCTCTGTATTTTCATTTTAGCTGGTCGGTTTGAAAGAAAAATTTTTAATATTTTATTTAAAACGTATGTAATGAGTATGCGTTTTATTGTTTCAAACACTGTTAAATGCTTCAAGTTTTGCTTACAAGTATAAAATGATGTTTATATGTATAAATATTTTTTGTGCACACACTATGCATAATGTACGGATACATAAACAGCAGGCCATCTTGCTCACAACCGAGAGGCCTACAGGGGTGCTGTTAGGGAGGCAAAGTTCCGCAAGGGACATGCAAATGAATTAATGAATGAACACACTGTACGTCTTATATCGTACATCCTTCCCGTGCCACTAAACGTCACATAGAGCCCGCATAGTTGTTTCCAAAATTTCCTGTATTTGGCGAGTTTTTCAATCTCATCAGTGGATGTTATGCCCACTGAACTGGCCTCTCTTAACAATGTCCTCTTTATACGTTCACGTGATCGACCTCTTTTTCTTTGGCCTGTTGTGTTCCACATGATAGCTTGTTTGGAGATCCTCTGATTGTTTCGTCTCATCACTTGACTGACATATGTCCATTTTCTTTTTCTGATCACCCATGAGACAGGTTGTTGTTTGCTCATCTGTATTATCTCTGCATTGTTCTTGGATTCGTTCCACTTTATACAGAATATTTTCCTTAGCCGTTTGTTTTCTAAAGAGTCTAATTTCTTGTATATTTCTTTAGTTGTTTTCCAGCTTTCACATGCATAATTGAATAATCTTAACTTGGTTTTTGTGCTCATAACTTTCGAATGCCATATTTTCTCAATATTCTTATAGGTCAATGCTGCTTTTGCAATTTGAATTCTAACTTCCTTTCTGGTGTCACTATCCTGGTCTATGTAGCTGCTGAGATATGAAAAATGGTTTACTTCATCAACAGCAGTTCCTTCTATGTATATGTGTCCTTCATGGTTAATGAGAAGTTTCATTATTTTTGTTTTACCCTTGTTAATTTCAAGTCCTATTTTACTAGCCAGTGAAGACAAGATATCTGTTTTTACTTGCATTGATTTCACACTGTCACTGATAAGAGTTATGTCATCTGCAAAATCAAGATCTTCTTGTTTATTTCATGTACCCAATCAGTGCCCATTTTACCTGTGAAGTATTTTTTCATTATAAAGCCTATGGCAATTCCAAAAAACAAAGGAGATAGTATACATCCTTGTTTCATGCCTGTTTCAGTCTGGAACCATTCACTCATTCCTTCTTCTGTGTTGACTGCTCAAACATATCCATTGTAGAGGTCTCTAATGATGTTGACAATTTTAGATGGTATTCCATATATTCTTAAAATTCTCCACAATTAATCTCAAATGCCTTTTTAAAGTCTATGAAGTTCAAGATTAATGGTCTTTGCTTTTCAATATATCCTTAAGTATTATTCTTAGAGTAAAAAGACAGTTTCTCCTTTTTCAAAACCCTGCTTGTTCTTCTCTCATTGCTGTATCCACTATCTCTTTAATTTCATTCAGAATAACTTTGCAAAATAATTTTGACACAACTGATAGTAAGGTTACTCCTCTCCAGTTATTGCAATCGCAAAGGTTGCCTTTTCTTTGGTATTTTAACAATAATTCCTTTTTTCCATTTAGAAGGGACCTTTTCTTCTTTTCAAACTTTATTAAACATTCTCTGTTCATGCTGCCAATGTTAGCAGCTTTTAACATTTCAGGTGTTATTTCATCTTCACCTGCAGCTTTGTTGTTAGCCATTAGATTCACTGCTGTTTCAATTTCACGCAATGTAATTTCATCTAGGTTGACATTTAATTGTGGAAATGTTAAGTCAGTTTCAAGATCTATCAATTCTTTTTGGATGTGGTCAATTAAGTATTTCTTGGAAATGTTCAGCCCATCTTTGTTTTTGGTCTTTACTTGATGTTAATAGGGTGCCAGTTTTGGTAAGGATTGGTCTTTCTTTGGATGCAATAGTACCTGTTAGCCTCTTTTGTATGTGATATAGAGTTTGCCATCTCCTATTTTTGCTGCCTTCTCTGCTTCTTTCACCCTATTGTCCATGTATTCTCTTTTATCCCTTCTAGCTGAACTGTTTACTTTATTTTCTAGTTCTTTGTATGTTGCTTTTGCCAAATCTCTTCCAAGATCTGTCTTTACATTCAACATGGCTAATTTGGCTTCTCATCTTTCATGTATGGATTTTCATGTGTTATCTGATATCTATGCTTTTCTATTTGTTGTTTGCAGTCTAGCACTTGTTTTAGCTGCTGTGATTATGGTTGTGCTGTAGTAATGCTATATATGTCTCCTCTACCTCACCGAATGCAGCGAACTGTTTGGTAAGTTCCAGATTAAAATTACTCTTAGTATTTTCATCCTGTAGACTATGAAGGTTTATCGTTTTGAGTTTTGCATATATATATATATATATATATTCTTCTTCAGCTTTCTGAGCCATTAAGTCTCATTGCTGCAGATAAAGTTTGCCTTCATTTCTCTCTATTCCTAATCTTCTCTCTCAAGTTGGTGACACCAATTTCTTTTATATCTTCATCTATGTTATCTTTCCATCTCTGTCTTGGTCTACCCCTTGGTCTTGTTTCCCTCATCTCTTATGCATGCAGAATTTTCGTTTGTCTGTTCTTTTACATTCTTTCTACATGGTCCAGCGAGCATAGTCTGATCAGTTTCAAGATATTTATAATTTGTTGGGATTTAAATAAGCTGGTCAGTTCAGTGTTCTTTCTAGCTTTACATTCTCCACTGTTGGTATCCTCTATGGGCCTAAAGATTCTTCTTAGGACCTTGTTGTCAAAGATCTGCAATTGTTTTTCATCTTTCTTTGTTGTACTTCACATTTCTGATCCTTACATGATGGCTGGTTTTATTATAGTTTTGTAGATATTTTGGTCTTCTGGGACAGGATTTTGGATTTTAATAGGTGTTGCAAGGCAAAGTTTATTTTATTCCCTATCTGTACTCTGATTTTAATTTCCTCACTTACTGTATTGCTTCTGTTGAAGGTTGTGCCTAGATATTTGTATATTTCTGCTTTCCTAGTAATCATATCTCCAATATTTATATAATCTGGATCATTCTGTCTCTGGTCTCTTGATATCTTCATACACTCTGTCTTATCTTGGTTAATGGTCAAGCCCCCTTTTAGTGCCACATCTCTCAGGTGTATTCAGCTATTGATGACTTTTTGCATAGTTTCCTCCACCAGGTCAATGTCTTCAGTGTATCCCAGTATTTAGCGTGTTCTTCTGTGTTGCTTTCTTCTTTCACTTTTCTGATTACCTTTTCTAGTACTAGGTTGAATAGTAATGTACCACCTTGTTTTAAACCATTTCTTATATAGAAAGGTTCTGACTTTCTTCCTTTATATATTACTATATTTTGTGCATCCTCCATACACATTCTGGTCAGATTGATTAATTTATTAGGTATCTCAAATTCTTTCATAATTTTCCATAAGCTGCTACTATCTATGCTGTCATAAGCTTTCTTGACGTCAATGAATATATTATGTACTTCTTTTTCATATTCCCAGTACTTTTCTGCTGTTTGACATAGACAAAATATTTGGTCTACGATTGATCTATTCTTCCTAAAACCTGTTTGATAGTTTTCCAGTATGTTCTCGCTGTACAGTTTTAATCTCTTTAAGAGTATAATATACTGTATTTTGTAGCTTCTTTGTAGTAGGGATACTCCTCTGTAGTTTTCACACTTGTTCTTATTGCCTTTTTTTAATCAGTAATGATTCTCTCTATTCACCAGGGTGTTTTTCTTCTCTCTATATTTGTTGTATTAGTGCACATATCTGTTCATGTAGATTTAGACCTCCTTCCTTAATCAATTCTGCAGCAATTCCATCTGAACCTGTTGCTTTGTTGTTTTTTAGAAACGTAATAATAATTACTGGCCCAGTGAAACCACTAAAGAAGATAAGCTCTACGGTTCCATACATGAGTTACAAAAAAACAGTGAAATTTATCCAAGAGACAGGACTGCAGATATAGACAGACAATGTGAACGAAGAAGAAGAAGAAACGTAATACTGTAGATGACTTCTTCTAAGTCTGGTTCCTCTATTTCAGATTCCATGTCTGTATTTCTTTGCATGGTAATGTGCTTGTAGGCTCTTCACAGTTTAGTAGTTTTTCAAAATATTCTTTCAATCTGATACAGATTTTCCCTTCATTATTTATCATGTTTCCATTACTATCCTTCAAGTGCTGCAGAGGTTGTTTATACCCTTGCTTTATTGTTTGCAGTTCTGTATAGAATTCCCTGCTTTTCTTATTTTGATGGCATGTCTGCATCTTGCTTACCACGTCTGTCATATGTTGTCGTTTTTGTTGACGAATATCTTTTTGAGTTTCTTTACATTGTGTGGTGTACTTCTCCTCATTTGTAAGAGCAAAACAATAGATTGTTACATTATCATATAAATAGCTTTATTTCTGCTATTTTTTACATTAAATTATGCATAAAATAGCTGTGCCAAAGGTTCTAAGGACTATTAAAGCCAGAGGTGGGATGGGGGATATGTTCTCCACTCCAATGAAATGTCTCTAAGGCGTGCGTCTCAAATAGCCTCTGACAGTCAAATCCAGCTCCTGGCCTTCTTGTGGCAGAACTGTTAAAACTGACAGGAGAATGGGCTAAGGCGAATATTTGGCACCTGAAAACCAGACACTTCGGGTAGATGAGAGTCATGTTTGGTAGCTCATCTACCGCTGCTGGTGAAAATCTTCAACTGCCGTGAGTGGAGTGGGGCTCCTCCCAACCAGTGAAGAAAGGTGCAAATGGGGTTGCCATGCGGCGCCACTGTGGCAAAGGTGAAAGAAAGGATTAAGTGAAGTAATCAGTAGTCTCAAGGTCAGGACTGCTCAAATTATGGCACCTCTGCTCTGGAGGTCAGCCACATCCTATGTGCACTCATACTGGGAGAATTGCCTGAACCACCTTAACCCAGGGGTTAAAACACTGCTGGCGAGATTCTTCGAATACTGCGCATGGAGTGAAACCGGCCAATGAAGAAAATGCAAAAAAGCAATTAGGGTTGCCTTGTGGCACCGATGTGAAAAGGTGATGGAAAGGATAAAGTGAAGCTTAATCGGTATGTCCAGTAGTATTGTGGCGAGAGCTACTCATACCATGGCACCTCTGCTCTAGAGGCCGGCCACGTCCGATATATACCTATACTGGTGAAATATGCCTAAACCGGCTTAAACCAGGGATGAAACTTGAAGGCTACTCATGTCACGGTACCTTTGCTCTAGAGGTCAGTCACATCCTAAACACGCCCATACTGGGATAATATGCCTAAACTAACTCAGCCCAGGGTGAAACTTACTAGTGGTGAGGATTCGTCCTCCTGGACAAAAGCTCCGTCCTGGTCACAACTAGGAATGGTAGTGGCCACGACCACAAAATGCTGAAGTCGGAGACACTGGACCAGCGCAGTCTAGATAGGCAACCACATCTCACCCGGCGGGAATGTATGTGTATCCTAATCACGCTGAGGTTTTCCAGTGAGAAAGTCCAACTCTAGCCTGGAGGGGCAACTACCTCTCACCCAGCAGGGATATACTGTTATCCAAAACATGTCGAGGTTTTCCGATGAGAAAGTTAAACTCTAGATTAAACTATCTATCTATCTATCTATGCCTCTGACCCCTCGTGGAGCATAGGCCGCCAACAAGAGCTCGCCAGGCAGTTCGGTCCTGAGCCACTCTTTCCAACTTTCTCCATGTCTGGTTCATTATTTTGATGTCCGTGTCCAGACTTCTGCGCCAGGAGTTCCTAGGTCTCCCTCTCCTCCTTTTACCCTGTTAGGGCTTGCCTTGTGGTGCTGGATGTGGATTTCCGTAGGGTTAGATTAAACTGGTGCAACTAAAACCACAGTGTCACGCAATCCCGTTTCTGAGACCCACCAAGAATACAGGCTCAAGCCCTGTGATACTCTGAACCTCTTGTGGTCCTGTCGGGGGGGGGGGGGGGGATCTCATGTGGTCCTTTTGGGGATCACAGGGGGATCACGGAACCTATGAGGACCACAGGAGCAAATTCAGGAGGATCACGGGGTGGTCTTGGTAGTAGAAGTGAACAAAGAAGAAGAAGAAAAAGCTGTGCCAAAGATTTAATAAGTCAGTTAAGCTTAGTAACTTTAGTATTAATTTAAAATTTTAATTTTGTAATATAGTATCACCATTTCTGTGCTTGCTCTAGTGTTTATTGTCTGTTGAATAAGTTAAGATTTACATGTTAAATAGATCGTTTTGTTAAGGAAGCTCACATTTAATACAAGACATTATTAGTGACAGCATCCTTTGCTTCAGCACCTTGTGTAAAATTTACTGATGTATTTTGATTTAGCTACCATTCTGGCTTTGTGTTTCTCGGAGGAAGGATAACTTGGAATACTTTCTTGGACTTGAATACTTATTAGTCATGGCTGATGCGGTAAAATTTATTTTATTGTTTTCATTTGATAATTTCTGGCATATAAATGTAATTTAATTTAAGAAATAATTGCAGTTACACAAAAGGTACCTTGTGAATTATATTATAAGGTTAATATTTTTCACAGATGTTGAAAAATATGTGTACCAAAAATTTAAAATTTAATATAATTTCCTGGCCTATAGACTAATTTTCTTAAATCATTGATGAAATTTTTTACCTGTCTTAGAGCTATTATTTGTACTTCATTATTCTCATACATTACTGGAAATATTTCATTTTATTCCGGGTGACATGCAAGATGGTGGGCATTTTTTAACGCTCTTGCCAGCGCAAAAGTCAACTGGATGTTGCTTGATCCATCATGTGTTCTGAACCAGGAGTTGGACATAAAGTTAACAACTTTATCCCGAGAACCACCTAAGGGTTGCTCTAGATGGGAAAAATAAGGAATTGTTATGTAAACTTGCATCAGAACCAACTGAGTCAAGAGTGATGCATCAGGGATACCAACACCAAAGAACTCAAAGATCAAAAGAGTGCATTTATTGGCCCCAAATATATGACAAAGATTGGATTCTGGAATGTAAGAACACTGGCAGCACTATTAAAAACTGCTCAAGTAATCCAAGAAATAGATAGATACCACCTAGATGGCCAGTGAAATGTGATGGCCAGAAATAGGGAAAAGAATGGTAGAAAACTGTAAGTTAATAATACACTCAGACAGACAATTGGAAATACCAGGAAGGAGTGGGTATAATTATGTCAAGTGTATCAGCAAAGAGCCTTATAGAATGGGAACCAATGAACAGTTGTATAATAATAGAACGATACAAGCTAAGACATGGAAGAATGACAATCATACAATGTTATGCATCCACGAACAATACAGATGATGAAATAAAAGACAATTTCTAACACCAACTACAACAACACGTGAACAAAGTTCCTAAAACATGACATTCTAATTGTCATGGGAAACTTCAATGCCAAGATAGGAAAAGATAACACTTATGTCAAAAAAGTAGTGGAGAAAGAAGGAATTGATACAATAAATCAGAATAGAGAAAGATTAATTGAACTATGTCTAACAGAGGGCATGGTCATAGGAGGAAAAATATTTCTACACAAAGAGATACATAAAACAACATGGATATCTACAGATGATAGAACAAGAAACCAGACAGACCATTTTTGTTTTAGAAAGCAATTCAGAACATCTCTAATAGATGTAAGAGCACATAGAGGTGCAGATGACAACAGTGACCACAATCTGTGTATAGGGAAAATAAGACTAAAACTGAAAACCCAAGACAAGAAATCAATACCTAGAAAGATAAACAGCCACAGCCTACAAGAAGAAAATATTGACAAGAATTTCAATCTGGCACTTACCAATCATTTCACAGCACTCAGTGTTTAGAGGAAATAGATATAGCTGAATTATGGAAATCTTAGAGCCAGCCATAATCACAGTAGCAAAAGCAAGTGCGTACTACAAAAAACAAAAGCATGGATATCACAAAATACATGGAAATACATACATGAAAGATGAACTGCCAAATTAGCCATGTTAAATGTAAAGACAGATCTTGGAAAAGATTTGGCAAAAGCAACATAGAAAGAACTAAACAATAAAGTAAACAGTTCAGCTAGAAGAGATAAGAGAGAATACATAGACATTATGGTGAAACCAGCAGAGAAAGTAGCAAAAACAGGAGACACCAAAACTCTTTATAACATACAAAAGAGGCTAACAGGTACTAATAAATCCAAAGAAAGATAAATATTTAGCAAAACTGGCACCCTATTAACATCAAGTAAAGACCAAAAACAAAGATGGGCTGAACACTTCCAAGAAATACATAATTGACCACATCCAAAAGAATTGATAGACCTTGAAACAGACTTACAAATCCCATAACTAAATGTCGACCTAGATGAAATTACATTGCATAAAACTGAAACAGCAGTGAACCTAATGGCTATCAACAAAGCTGCAGGTGAAGATGAAATAACACCTGAAATGTTAAAAGCTATTAACAATCACAACATGAGCCAGCTACAGAGAATGTTTAATAAAGTTTGAAAAGAAGAAAAGGTCCCTTCTAAATGGAAAAGAGGAATCATTGTTAAAATACTGAAAAAAAGGCAACCTTAGTGACTACAATAACTAGAGAGGTGTAACCTTACTATCAGCTGTGTAAAAAGTATTTTGCAAAGTTATTCTGAGTAGAATTAAAGATATAGTGGATATAGCGATGAGAGAAGAACAAGCAGGATTTTGAAAAAAAGGAGAAGCTGTCTTTTTACTCTAAGAATAACACTTGAAGAACATATTGAAAAACAAAAACTATTAATCCTAAACTTCATAGACTTTAAAAAGGCATTTGATGGCATACACAGAGATTCATTGTGAAGAATTTTAAGAATATATGAAATACCATCTAAAATTGTCAACATCATTAGAGACCTCTACAATGGATATGTTTGCACAGTCAACACAGAAGAAGGAATGAGTAAATGGTTCCAGATTGAAACAGGCATGAAACAAGGATGTATACTATCTCCTTTGCTTTTTGGAATTGCCATAGGCTTCATAATGAAAAAATGCTGCAGAGGTAAAATGGGCATTGATTGGGTACATGGGACCCAACTAGAAGATTTTGATTTTGCAGATGACATAACTCTTATCAGTGACAATATGAAATCAATGCAAGATAGCACAGATAGCCTGTCTTCACTGGCTAATAAAATAGGACTTGAAATTAACAAAGACAAAACAAAAATAATAAAACTTCTCATTAATCATGAAGGAAAAATATACGTAGATGGAAGTAAACCATTTTGCATACCTTGGCAGGTACATAGACCAGGACGGTAACACCAGAAAGGAAGTTAGAATTAGAATTGCAAAAAGCATCATCGACCTTCAAGAATCCAGAGAACATATGATGCTCAAAAGTTATGAGCACAAAAACAAGCTAAGATTATTCAGTTCAAATGTAATATCCACCCTAAATTATGCATGTGAAAGCTAGAAAACAACTAAAGAAATAAACAACAAATTAGGCTCTTTTGAAAACAAATAGCTGAGGAAAATACTCTGTATAAAGTGGAATGAATTCAAGAACAATGCAGAGATAAACCTGTCTCATGGGTGATCAGAAAAAGGAGATAGACATAAATCAATCATGTGATGAAAAGAAACAATCAGAGAGGCCAAATTAGTGAGGTTGAAAAACTCGCTGAAAACAGGAAAACATGGTGAACTACCATGTGAGCCCTATGGGATGCATAACAGTATTGGAAGAATGTAAAATGTAAGATATCCTATTCTAAGAGAGAAATGATGTTATGTCAAGAAGAGTTAAAAACACCAAAGTGCATTATTGATGTAGCATTATCCAGTAAGTCGTGTTTCATCTTAGATGGATATGAAAATATTTTACATATCAAGGCTTTTAAAAAAATGAATATTGTACCCTATCAAATGTAAAAAACAGTGAAATATTAGTCTTAATTTTATAAAAAAACTTAGCTCCTTTCAATAGGGTGCCAGTTTTGAGTCATGTTGCTTGTTGTTCCTACCTCTCTTATCTGGGGTGAAGACACTGTCCAATCTGGTAATCAGTGACCCACACCTGACATACTAGCATCCAGACTGGCAAACCATAGCTGACTAAGACTCTGTACCACCTGTCCTTTAGTACCCCCAGTAACAGGCCTAGCCTGGCTAACAGGACAGGGATCTCCTTAGTCCCTGTGGTGGTGGAGTTTTTTGAAGAAATAATGCACACTCCCTGCTTTTTAACTCACTCAGGAACTAAAAAAAAAAGTTGTCATAACCTGCTCCCAAGCTGATACAATGCTGTGCCTCAATATCTTCACAGCATTGGTTGCAAATACCAACAGCTCATAGTATCAGGAAGTCTGAAGATGAAGAAGATGAGAAGATCTAGCTTATCTACAAAACTGCTCTTTCATTATCTTATTCTGTCTCTGTTTATGACAAAGTATCACAAGTGACTGATGATGAAATGTCCAGAAGTGTCAGTTATCAGTGGCCAGCTAGGATAGTAAGAAAACCAGGGGAACAAGTCTAGAGCCCATCATTTCACATGAGAATCAAGCTTTCTTATCACTGGGCTGCATCCACAGTCATAATGTAAACAAATTGTACATGAAAGAAATAAATATCCAAATGCATCATATGAGTTGTATTTATGCCAAAGCCATGGAAGGACCATCATCCATGCACTCCAGGCATATCCGTAGGTGCTCAGTTCTCCTCTTTAGTATCTTCAGCCATTTGTCTGTTGTTCTTGATGAAACATTCATTTTTCACCATCCCAAGTTTCATCCTCAACTCTTTCATTCTTGATAACAATGCTGATTCACAGTTGTGAGTGAAGTCCTTTGTTTCTACCATCTTCTCTTATAGCATTAATGATGTCTGCTCAGTCTATTGCCTGCTCTTTCTTCTTGACATCTGAGTTTCATTTCCCCTGACAAATGCTGAAGGAAATCTTATCTTATATCTTCCCGTGCCATTAAACGTCACATATGGCTGGCAAGATAGTGTGCCAATTTTTCCTGTTTTTGGTGAGCTTTTTAACCTCATCAAGGGATTTTATGCCTATTAATTTGGCCTTGGAAATATATAGGGTTAATTAATTATAAAAATATATTATTTCCTCTTTACATTCAGGCAAAGATGAAGAAGCAGTCAAGAGGATCTGTCAACCCACAGGTATGAAGATAGTTACTTTAAGTTTCATTTAGTTTCCTTTATATGTTTTATGTCTTTTTCTCTTCTGCCATTAGAAAATGTAGAGTGGGCCAGCCTGCTTCATGTGTTCCATAAGAACATCATCATTTGTTATTTTTCAATGAGCACATGAGACAGGCTGGTTTTTAGTGGCCAACCCTGAATTAGAAAATCTATACAAATAGTTGTATGATTATTTTGACTGACATGATAATTTATATTATTTTGACTGAATTTATGGTAAAGATGGAAGTGATCTGCGTTGTTACTTAAAAAAAAAAAAACAAACAAATTCACCTATCATTTTGCAAACTCTTATTTCAGCTAAACATACAAATAAATTTCATGTCATAGAAAATATTTTTTTCAGTTCACTCATTTTTAAGTTCAGTATCTCTCTCTCTCTCTCTTTGACTCTTAAATGCCAAAACCACATAGGGCTTCCACAAAGGTTTTCGATAAACACTTGTCCTTTGGCTTTTATTTCACTCTTGCCCAAGTGAGCCCTCTGTAGCTCAACATCCTCTCTGCTGTTCTTCTCCATATCTCCTTTGGTCTACCCTTAACTCTGTTCATGTCATCTCAGAAGGTCTGCAGTCAGGCTGGGGACTTCCAGTGGCTGGCCGTCATCCACAACCTTCATGGGCTGAGTTTCCTGATAAGCATTTCTCCTCCCACCTGCATTTGTTTTTTCCCTTGCTTCTGTTTCTGTGGCAGTCAGATGTTTTTTTACTAGACAGGGTTGCTGGCCCTATACCGAACCCTCCTTAGTCACCTTTTACGATCATGCGTGGTAGGGTACAGTGGTCCTATTCTTTGCTTCCCAGGCAGGTGCCCAGGTCCTGGGTACCACACGGGAGAAGATGAGTACATTCCCACATAAATGGGACTGATTTTTTTTCTTTTACAAAAGTATTGTTTTTCTTTCAATACATTCACAGTTGTAGCTCATCTTACAGTAAGAAAAGCAATGAATGAAAAACACAACACAACACTTCAAGCAAGTAAATGTGTGATATTTTACCTTCCACAGAATAATACATGGTGCATCAAAATTTGTGAATTGCCAAGTACTTGATATATTTATTATATGATAGTGGCCTATTAAATGAGTTATTTAGGACAATATTATATTTTTAGTTGTGAGTATGTTCATAATAAACAGTCAATTTTGTTTTTTTTAAATTTGCTGTTTTTTTTTCAAAACAAAGAAAAAAGCAATTAAAATCATTAGGACATATCTGAGACAGAATTTGAAGATGTGATAATCACTCAAAATAGGCAAAGAAATGGAAACACAGAAAAACATCTGAACAGGCTGAATAAATGACATGAGAAGGGTAAAGTAGCATATCGAACTAGGAATATTGAAGATTACACAGAGTAGAAAAGCATGATCAACAGCATTTGTCAGGGTGGTCCTAATGAATGAATAAAATATATATTTATTTTTTGCATCACATGCAGTGTCTACTTCAACTCTTAACCTACCAAATAAATGCACCTATCACTTAGAAAACTACCACATGAATCTCTGACACTACATCTGTTGAGACACCAAAAAATAAAAAAAAGTTGACCATAACATGCGTAAGAATGAAAAAAAAAAATTCAATACTGATTTCCTGTGGTTAGGCGATTGCTTACCTCTTTTGTGCAGTGAGTTAAAATCTCATTTTTCATGACTCATTTTGTTATTATTATTGTTATTGCTATTATTATTGTTATTATTATTATTTTCTTTTTTACTTCTACAAATTTTCATAGTATGTTTCCATGCCACATGTGTTTTATCTTTGAAACTGAAATTTCTCATAAATTTGACACAGGCCAAGAAGAAAAAACTGACCAAAGCAGACAGAGAGCGCAAGAAGAGAGAGGAACGAGAGAGAAAAGCATTAGAAGAAGGTTAGTTTTTAAAAACTCCCCTCCCCCTTTTTTTTTTCTCATTTTCTACTCTCTTGTCTATGTACTTTGAGGAAATATGTATACAGAGGTATAGCCTCTATTTTAACATTTAAAAATGAACGAGCAGACTTTATTTTTGAAGAGTTACGAATTGGGCATGCAGGCCCATCTACCATTCTGCCCTTCATCATACAACTTGCATTCAGTCACAGATATTCAGCATTTGTTATTGAACATAATATGCATGAAAAAGCAAAAGATGAGTCAGTAAATAACCCTTTCTTTCCATACTCTACATTCTGCTTTATGCAACTAATGAAATAAACTTTATTATATTCTCGCATTAATTATAAACTCACACATTTTTGTAACAGCAATATAATAGATAAACAATCAAGTCATACTTTAGATTAAACTTTGACAGTACATATGCCTATACTTTTATTAAAGCAAATACATACTGATGCATTTATTCACACACACATACCACATATATAAACAAACACATCCACACATGTACATACACACATACATTCAGGAACTAAAAAGGAGGCAGTCTCCATCACCATTGGAAGCATGTTACCTCTTACACCACAGTCAGCTTCAGAATGAAAACCTTTTTAGTCCACTGCTTAGATAGGGCCTTGAATAGATATTACCATCGCTTCTGTTAACTGTGCTCTTTCACCTTCACTCCAAAACACCAGGTGTTTTAAAAAAACTATTTACAAAGAAGTAAAGTTGCAGATATTTGGAAAAAAAATATTTTTTTACATTTTGCATAGTTTTTTAAAAGGTCAAAATTAACTGTGCTTAAAAATAATCTTTGCAATATAAGGTTTGTAGTTTGTTTCAGCTGGTCATGTTTCCTTCACTTTTTTTTTTTTTAAATGCATGTGAATATTACATTTCCTGAAATAAACAGAAAACAGAATGATTCTAAAAGTTATATTTTTGATGCATCACTGGTGACTCTGGAGAATAATAAATAAAAAAAACGAAACATACAAAGCACTTTGCAAATCATTCATCATCAGGTGCCATGCTGATAGTCATTGGTGAATATGCTTCTTTACAGATGTTCATCCTTGACATTTTTCATCAGCTCAGTTGGTGACTTTTTACTGTACCATCATATTAGACTGTCCATGATTTTTTTCTTGGTCTTTCATAGCCTCTCTTACCACTTATCTTTTCTGTTGTTATGATGTTTTAAGTCTTCACCTTTTCATTATATGTCCAGTGAATGATAACTGTCATTTTATTATGGATTTAATTAATTTAATTTCTATATTTGCTTTTGTTAGACATTGCCTGTTTGTCATTTTAAATGTCCATGGTACTCTTAACATTCTTCTAAGAAACTATATCTCTGTTGCCTCTAGTGATCTGTCTCTAGTGATCCATTCGTTGTCCATGAGTCACTTCCATAGAGTAGGAGAGGCTCAGTGTAGAATTGTGTAAGTCTGGTTTGTCTGAAAAATGTTTTGGCTTGGCATATTCTGTTCTTGATTTCAGAGTTGCATTTCCCATCTGATGTTATTTGTGTGCCCAAATTATTTAATGTATTCATTGTCTCATTAGACACATGTCGGTCATGTGATGAGAAGAAACAATCAGAATCCCCAAACAAGCTATCAAATGGGACACAAGAGGCCTAAGAAAAAGAGGTCTGCCCTGTGAAACTCTAAAGAGGACATTATTAAGGGAGGCCAGTTCAGTGGGCATAACATCCCTTGATGAGATTGAAAAACTCACTGAAGACAGGAAATTTTGGCAAGCTACCATGTGGGCTCTATGTAACATTTAGTGGCACGGGAAGGATGTAAGATTGTCTCAAGGTTGTTCCTTTTAGTAACCATTCTTGGGAATTACAATAGTGGTTTTCCATTACCTTCTGAATGTGTTAGTGTATGGGTCTCTATAGTAGTCTTTGGACTTTATCCTACCCATAATGCAGTAGATTATTGATACTTAGATAATTAATCCAAGAATATTAGTGAATGTGGATAGGAACACAGTCATGCATGTGAAGCTATATAAAAATATTTTTACACATATTTACAATGTATTGGTTTATGGACAATTAATGTACTGAAAACTTGAGTTCCTAGAATGGATAGAAGTGTAGAACTATTCCTGTAAGAAATGTGAAGATAGAACTCAACAAATAAAAGAATAGAGCATAAGACTGTGATCATCATCATCAGGTGCCATGTCGACTGGCGTTGGCTATTATGCTTCTCCAGAGTACATGATCCTTCATGCAGGTCATCAGCTCAGTTGGTTATCTCCTCTCACACCATCCCGTCAGACTGTCCAGTATCATTTCTCTTGGTCTTCCTCTTGATCTTCCTCCTTCTGTTTTGTCCTGTTGTTATAATATTTTCAATGCCCCCTCTTCTCATTGCATGTCCTATGAAAGTACATTGTCTCTCTCTTATATTTTTTTACAAGATTTTTTTGTCTCTCAAGCTCTTCTCCTACATTCTTCATTAGCTATTTTTGCTGTCCAGGGGATTCGCAACATTCTTCTAATAAACCACATTTCTGCTGCTTCCAATGATGATTGTGCAGACTTGCCTATTGTCCATGATTCAACTCCATATAACAAGATAGGTTCAATATAGTATTTTAGGACTCGTTTTCTAACATTCATTGATAAGGATGTGTTGGATAATATGTTTCTCTTTCTCTGAAATGCAGTCTTTGCTTGGCCTATTCCGTTCCTAATTTCTGTTCTGCATTTCCCATCTGAAGCTATTACTGCTGCATGGTATTTGAATTTCTACACCTGCTTTAGAATAGTTTCATTTAATTTTATACTGCATGTTGGTGGATTCTGTTTCTTAGATATAACCATAGTCTCTGTCTTTTTGATGTTCAAAGTAAGGCCTTTCTGTTCACTTCTTTGCCAACTTTATCCAAGAGATTTTGCAGGTCTTGTTGGTTCTCAGCTATCAGTACTGTGTCGTCAGCATACTGAAGGTTGTTAATATTGTATCCTCCAATTTTTATGCCTGGTTCTGTGATGATCGTTTTTAGAATATTCTTGCTGTACAAAGAAAAAAGGTCTGGAGATAGTACACATCCTTGTCACATCCCTTGTTTTATAGGTTGATATTTTCCAGTTCTATTTTCAATTCCAATTGCTGCTTCTTGCTGCCAGTATAGATGTTTTACAATCCTCAGGTCTTTGCCATCTATATTGATGTCTTCAAGCATTTTAATAATTTCATTATGTTTCACATTGTCGAATACCTTGGTGTAATCAATGAAGCATAAGTAGAGATCTTTCTGTACTTCTAAAGCTCTTTCTGTTAGTGTTCATAAAGCTAGCATTGTGTGTTCCTTTTCTTTCAACAAATCCAAACTGTTCATCTGCTATTTCCATTTTTATCTTTTTCCTTGTTCTTCTCATAATGATTCTCAGAAGTAGCTTTGTTATGTGACATGAGAGGCTGATAGTCCGATGATCATCACATTCCTTTGTACCTGGTTTCTTTGGTAGTGTTATAAATGTGGATTTAATCAGGTCACTGGGAATATAACCACTCTTGTAAATGTAATTCAGTAACTTGGTTATTATTTTTATTCCTGTCTCCTCTAGTGCCTCTATTTCTTCTATTGTTATATTATCAGGTCCAGTTGCTTTTCCTTTCTTCATGTGTTTGATGGCATCTATGATTTCATCTTCAATTATTGGTGGTCCATCATAGTTTTCAGTATCTGTGTTAATTCTGGTCTTTCTCTTCCATAGAGCTCACTGATGTACTTTATCTACCTGTCCACAATGTCTTCTTTTCCCATTAACATTTTACCTTCTTTTGATTTCAGGCATCCTGTGGTATATTTTGTTTTCCTGCCTGTGAGTTCATTAATTTGTTTGTGCATGTTTTTGCTGTCTTTATTATGAGAGTCCTCTATCTGTCTGCGCTGTTCATTTAACCACACTTCTTTTGCTTCTCTGCATTTGCATCTTATTTTTTTATTTATCTTGCTATATTTTTCTTGGTTATTTTTACTCCTCCTCCTCTTATCCATCAGTCCTAAGATGTCATCTGTCATCCATTTATTTTTAGAGGCTTATTTTTTTTTGGTGGTATTATTTCCTTAACAGTTTGGTGGATAGAATCTGTTAACATTGCCCATTGTTCATCTATACTATTTATCTTTGCTATTGCATTGTATCTATTTATTATAATAACTTTGTATTGTTCTCGCAGTTCTTGGTCATTTTTAAGGAGTTCTGTAATCAGTTTGATGTTTCTCACTTTTCTGCCTGCTTTCTTCAGCTTTATTCTAACTTTTCCACAGAGTGGATCATGGTCACTATTGCAGTCAGCTCCTGGCATGGTTTTTGTTATCAGTAATGCATTGCGGAATCGTTTGTTGATTAATATGTAGTCTATCTGGTTAAAAGTCTTTTTGTCTGGGATGCACCATGTTGCCAGTCTTCGGGGATGTTGTTTAAACCAGGTGTTTCCTACAACCATGCTATGTATTCTTGCCCATTCAATTAATTTACAACCTCTGTCATTCCTCTCCCCCAGTCCATAGTCACCAACGATGTCTGAAGTTCTTCCTTTACCAACTTTGGCATTAAAATCTCCCATGACTATGGTAACTTCATGTGACTTTGTGTGTTTTAGGGCTGTCTCTGTGTCATTATAAAATAGCTGTACATCTTCTTCAGAACTTTCAGATGTTGGAGCGTACACTTGTATAATATTTATGTTTATTGGTTGTCCTTTCAGTTGGCTAGCAGGACTTGGTCTGAGATGTTCAAATATCCTACATTTGTCCTTGCTGTTTGTTTGTCAAATATTATTTCTACTCTTCGTTCATGTTTCTCACTTCCTGAATATATTATTGTATATTTATTAGAGTTTATCTTCCCTGCATCTGTCCATCTAACTTCACTCATTCCTAATATATTGATCTTCATTCTTTCCATTTCCCTCTTTATATTTTCTAATTTTCCAGCCTGGAATAAAGTTCTAACACTCCATGTTGCTATTTTGAACTTATTAATTTTGCCATCAGTAGCTTGATGATGATCTGGCCTCACCTGTGGCTCGTGAGCTGCCCTACCAGGCAAGGCTGTTCCAGAGGAACATCCATTAACATCGTTCATGACAAATCTATTACTCTGAATAACCATAAATGTTCTTAGGAGCTACAACAGTAGTTTCCCGTTGCCTTCTGTTGGTTTGTGTACGGACTCTCCACTAGCCTTTGGACTCCCTGTCCTACCCGCAAGGCAGTGGGAGTGAGAGGTTTTAAGTTGCCTCTTACCCGCCTGGTATTCCCTTCACTGAGCACCTGAGGCACTTTATAGAAGTAGTAGAGCCACCTACTACCCCACCTTGCTCTCTGAGTCTACTGCCAGTTGGTCCGCGCCTGCTTATTTGGATAACTCCTTATTCACAGGTATCCTCCATATCTGGAGGACTTTCACCATTCGCCACCTATGACATGCTGGGCTGGGGATGGTCTCCCCAGCTTTACCCAGCATGAGGCTGTACATGTAGCAAAAAATAATTTTTTTAAATATTAAGTTCTTATAAAATTAAAAAAAGAATTTTTAAAATATTAACATTAATATTGGACTTTTCCACTGACTATTGTGTGTGTATTTTGTAAAGTCAATAGAAATCAAAATACTGGATCACTTCATGGTTTGGTCAGTAGAACTACATCTCGCATAAATGGTAGGTTGTCACTATAAAGACAAGAGCAGCTTGCTAAAGTAATTATAATTTTTTGTCTTTTTTTTTTTAAGGCAAAAGTCATATTTTTGTTTCCTTCTGCAGAAAATGAACATGGAAAAATCATAGAAAGTATCTGCATGAAGACAATGAAACTGAGACAAAATACTGGAAATTAAAAGTTTAAGAACTAAGCTTCAAAGTTTAATAACTAAGTGATACATATAATAAAATGAATTTTTAACATCCTCTCTCTTTCCTTCCCCAGCCCCTCCACTTCTGTGCTGTGCTTGTATGAATTCTCTAAGGGTATATGAAAAAAACTGAAAATCACAGATTCATGTGTAAACAAATGGCAGATAATTGAAACAAAAAAGATGACAGAACTGTCATATTCTGTTATGAAGTTCTCAATTATGGTTTTTCTGAAACCTTGTCACAAGGGCAAAACCTTCAGTTTTTCTCCAGGTTCCAGTGGCAGTTATAGTGTGTGCCTGAAGTAAAAATTTTGTGGCCAGGAACTGTTTTGAGGGTCTACACAATGTGAACACACTTGAGATGTATGTTCTGGAGTCTGAATTCCTCTCCTGCAGATGCATTCATTAGTGCTTATTAGTCTTTTTTTGGTAGAGGTGACTTGAGGGTTGCTGTGATCAGTTCTTAATTGAAGCAGACTAGCCTCAGTAACTGGTCAACTCTACTCTGTCAAGTTCATACTTTACTTCAGCATTTTTTCTTCTCACCAATCAAAAAAAAAAAAAGGCAGCTGAATGGCATAGTGGTTAGTTCACTCATCTCTCATTTGAAGATCAGTGATTCAAATCCAGCAGGAGACACCTCAGTCACCAGCTTAGAAATCAGTTCTTGGCATATGCTGTTAGGTTAAAGAAAATATGGGCACTAACATCATATCCGTTCTATAGCACAACAGGACTGCTTTCGTTTCATCAACAGCTATATCTCACCTGTTTCATCTGTGTGTTGTCTGTTTGCCTGCCAACTGCTCAGTTGACACAAGCAACTGATTCTTCTGATATTTGACCGGAATGATTTGCCACAATAACAATAAATCTTAAGGCCCAGTTTCTTTCCTGAAGCATTTTGTGCATGTAAGTTTGTCCATATTTCCCCCTCAAATGATGCAGTTACCACTGCCCCCCCCCCCCTCTTTTTCAGAAACACTGTCTGGGTGGCATGATTTTTGTCAGCTTTTCCCTAAAGATGTGAAAACCTCTTATGGATGCCTTGACACTTTGTTATTTCCTTCTCTCCAGAAGTTTTTTTTTTCTGTATAGTATGTTCTTTAAGATGCCATTGACGTTCATTTATCATAGTGTTGTTATATTAGAAACAGAAATAAAAGGAACAAAATAATGTTGGAAGCTTGTTATGTGTTGGAGGGAGCTGCTGTTGTCTAATAATTTGGGAAATTGAACGTGTTGTATTTCATATTTCTTCATATTTTTTTTTTTACCTGTTTATTCATTTGGTGTCTTTTTTATTTTAAAGTTTTTCTTTGCTTTTTTGTATTTAAGGTAAAAAATGTTTCTATGAACATTATTCCCTTTATGTAAATTTTATTTGCTTTATTTGTTCATTGCAGCTTTTTGTTATTCAAGAGTATTGTGACTTAATTAGTATCTGAGGGTAGCTTCTTGGAAAAAACAAATTGACCTATAACATATGAAACTTATTTTCTTCTCCAGGGATAATTAGTTAAAAATACACCACAGTTTGATTTGAATTTGACAAATTTGTAGAATAATGACAAAATCTGAACAGTTGCATTCAAAAGAAAATTTGAATTATTGGATTTTTAGTAATGAAATACATATTACTTCTGGATTGTTTGATGCTGGCACTAAATTTGTGCTTCAGATTAGATCTAACATGAACTGTTAAAATTAATCATTTGTAATTAATATCTTTAATATTAATTTGTGATTAATACATGCCTCCTGTTCCTTCAGTTCTCTACAGCAATGCAAGACTGCATGAAAAATAAATGATTTAAATTTTAGTGTATATTTTTAAATAATATATGCAGGTGAGCCATCTTGCTCACAACCGAGAGCCCTAGAGGAGTGCTGTTAGGGAGGCAAAGCTCTGCAAGGGACATGCAAATGAATGAATGAATGATATGCAGCATCACTTTCAGTTTAATATTCCATAGTATATTTAGTAGTTACTGTTTCTTATTATCATAATTTTAAAAAATTATAAAAAGTATATGATTATTTTTAGCTGTTAATTCTGAATAAATTTAAACTGGTCATTAGAAAATGTGTGAAAAAATGCCTTTGGTTAAAAAAAATTCGAAATATACATAAAGTTGTTGATAATAAGAAGGTACACTAATGAAGGTTAACATGGCCATAATAGGTACAGTTTTTATCCACTTAGAATGAGTAGAACAGATTTTCTTCAAACACATTTATAATCCATATCTACAGTTTGATCTCTTGGTTGAATTGGAGTATTTTTTTTTATAGGTCCATAGAAACTAGCTCATTTTGTGCTTCATTGGGTCAACAGCTGCATCTCATTATTTCACATTTGATGCATTTTGAGGTGCCTTGGTACTTCCACATAGGGCACAGTTTAAATTTGTATGCATATTCTTTAGGTGTTGATTATGTGCTATTCTAAGGCAGAAACTGATGACTTGCTCATTTCTTTTTCAGAGGTGGTAGTCATCTTGACAATGATGATGTTAATGGTAAAATGTGATGATAACTATAGCTGGCTTTTGTGGCATTACTCATATCTGGGGGGTGAATGTAAGAGATAGGATGATGCCATGACAGTGACGTGCAGAAAAAAAAAACAGCCAGGCCAGCTTCTTAGTAAAGTAAGAGTGAGCATTATCATTGTTAGACAAACTTCTGGAGGTAGATCAGAGCTGAGATATGTTGTTTATCCATCATCTTCAATGATGACCACAGATTCATCTTAGTCAAAGTAAGGAGAGGTGTGTCCATGCGTGACCAACTAGCCCTATACGAGCTCTAAAAGTTTTGCCACACACGAAACATATTTGTCCAGATTCAGTTGTGAGTGCTTGTGCTGCCTTGGCTTTTCGCATTGTGCATTTGTGCTGGGCACTTTCAGTTCTTGAGCGCTCTGCTCTCTGAGCACCCAGGGTGGATAAAGCCCTCCATGATGGGCAGATTTGTGCTATGGCCTCTCAAGAGTTTATGCCTATCCTGAAGGCCTTGAGTTATGAAACTGAGACATAACGATATTTAGTAAGTCATCCAGGAGAGATCTTTTTTCCAACAGTCACAAGGATCATTTGAGAACTGGCAAAAGACTGAGCCAGCTGGAGAGAAACAAAAAGGGTGCATAGCTGTTTGAGGGGAAAAAAATGAAAGTGAAAGTTGAAAACAAAGGATAACGAGTGAATGGTGATTGAACATCACAATACAAATATTGTTTTGCTGTCGCTATGGCTAATTATGTCATATCTGACATTGATAGAATCAGCCATGAGAGAAGCTGCTCATCAAAATGATGCTTCATGAGTTCCATAACAACTAACGTGTACCTGTCTCAAAAGATGAAAAGTGCATCTATAATTGAGATCACATCAGTCCCTTCTTCATTCATGAGCTGTTAATGATACAACAGTTTCCAAAGAGTATGCAAGGAGAAAAGCAGTCTTAGTTTTATTTACCAACCCTGAATTCAAAGAAGCTTTGTCTCCCCTGATTGTTGGATTACAGTTCAGCTTCAGTGTGTTGACCTATGCAGACAAGTTAATTGTAAATCTCTCATTTTCATAATTAATTATTTCTTCAGTCACAAAATGTTCTATGATTTGTGATTTTTTAATTCAATGATTTGATGTGACTAACCAACACTGGCTACAGTTTTTAATTACCTTGGTAGGAACGAAAAGTACGCAGGCAGGACATGGAAGAGCTGAAAGAAATTCTAGACACGAATGATAAATATCTCATGGATATGAATAATAATCAGAGAGTGCAAGCAAAGGTAAGAGTGTCAAAATGTTTATCTTTCTTCAGTGTTACATTATTTGAATATTTAGATACCCTGTCCAATGCTTTTATGTTGATGTTTACTTGTACTTGTTTCAGATTAATAAAGCATGACATGAACATTAAGGTCATTGGTATAATTAAGCAAAGTGCCTTTAATGTGTCTGATTTAATAGAAAAGCAAAGTGCTTTTGATGGTCTGATTTAATAGAGTAGAATTTTTTCTTCAAATTCATGATGCGTAAAATTTAATAAAGAAAAAGTTTAAGGAAAAGTGCATGAGGATGAAAGTAATTTATGGATGGACAACTGCATAGGAGTCAGGTAAGCTAATGTGCTCTGTTGAAGCAAAAGACACAAGCTGGAAGTTCACTTCAACCAACCTTCCCTGTGAAAATGGCATAAGAATAAGAAAATGATGATGATGAATGTAGTCAAGCAAATACACATAGTTCCCAACTTATGTCAAACTGACATACATAAATTCATACATATGTAAGAAATTTCCAAAAAGGTTTATAGAAAGCACCATCGTGAAACAATGGAAATATGAATGAAGGTCATGTTTGTGAAGTTGAGGCCACCTTTTTGAAGGTGGAAACCTCAGACGTGACCAGTTTTGTGATTTGTTACAGCTGGGTCATATATCTTTGGAAATTTTGGTCAGTACTGTATAATAGAAAGAATGTCCTGCACAAACTGAAATTTTAGATGAGAAAGATTATCCATAGATTTATAATTATCTGACAAGAAAGTAGTTTCCAAGTTGTCATGTTCAGAGTTGAAAATTTGAAGTGGGCAGTCATCTAGGTGAAACTGTACTGGTTTAAGGGTTTAATGAGGATGGGAAAAAAAGAGGCAGCTCACAGATTTGTTTCAGTCATCACAGATGTGATGTTGAGAATTGTACAGAAGCATGAAAGTGGACAGTTTCACACGAACTAGGTTTTGAGGGATCAGCTGTGAATGTTAATGTGAAGGATCCTGCTGGCATAAAAGAAGCTGTAAAAGAAATTGGCAGATGACGATAATAATGAAGAAATGTGAAAGTGCAATAAAGGAGATGGAAAAACTATTCACATTGTTGTTTATTATGGCAGTATGTGCCTGATGTATTTTTCTCTTACATATTTGTGATACAGTTCATGCTTACAGCTGGTGTTTGTGTGTTTGTGTCTTTTAACCTCCTTTTAACACACATGTAAAAGTTATGCTTAAGTCAGCATCAAGCACACTTAGTCTATTTTAACTCCCAAATATACAGACAGTTCCAATTTTCTGTAGATAAAGGTATGAGTTGTGAACTTACTTAAAAACCAACTCACTTAAAAACCAATTTACTTAAAAAACAACTTACATAAAAGGTTGTGGAATATATTACTCTTGGGGTTCACCAAGACTTAAAAAAAAACAAACCAGGGAAGGAAGAGAAGGAAGAGGAATAATGCCACTACCTATGGAGTTCGTGCTGATGGTGACACTAGTTGGCAGTTTCTGATCAGCAGAGCACTTATGGTTTGAGTGTGTGTAATGATGCTGGTTCACAGCTCATACCTTTACCTACAGAAAATTGGAATTGTCTGAATGTTTGAGAGTTAATGTAGACTAAATGTGCTTGATGTTGACTTAAGCATAACTTTTACACATGTGTTATAAGAGAGTTAAAAGACAATCAATAAAAGGTGAAAAGTATAAGATGAATAATGAAAGTACCAAACTGCGATAATGCCAGAAAGCAACTAGGGATGAAAAAAAAAATGCCAGATTTTAAAATAAATGGAATGAAATTAGACTTTTTTTTGGATGTTTCTGTTTTTAATTTTAACTAAATAAAAAACTTGCCTACAGTGGGCTCGGTATATGAGGTGTGATGGGTCACCTGATCCTGTGAACCAGAGGGAGATCAATACCTACATTAACCTGCGACTTGAGGACAACACTCATGATGATGCCAAAAGTGTTCTCAAAGACAGCCAATTAGATCTGGCAGTGAGCCTTTCTATGTATTGTTTCTGTAGCTTTAATAATGTTTTGCCTGACTGAGGAGCTGAAGGAAAGAGTATAACTCACTAAGATTTTTAACATTTACAACTTGCAAGAATTATTAATTAAAAATGTTATGTTATGAAAACTTTTTAATGTATTATTACCATAATTTTTTAGTGTCCTTTAATTATTTATCTTTATTTTTTTCATTCTTAAAAGTTCTGTATCAAATGATGTAGGTAATAATACAGCACCTGTCTGAATTGGTTTATATCTGTATATTTGTATTTGACTTCTTTTTTTTTTAACTTTGGTGGTTGAGGGATCAACTCCAGAGTGCAGTAGTTAACACAGCTATAACCTAACCACCTGGCTACCCATGGCTATGTGGGGTGTTGACTTCATCACACTCTAGTCTGCCAATATGTCAAGAAAAAAATAAACTTGCACTAACATCATATTCCCTCAGAGACAGGTAAAGGAAAATATTGGCACCGGCATCATATTTCATATATAGAACAATGGCAAAAAGAGAGCTCTTTTCCTTTTTTTTTTAACCTTCATAAATTTATATCTATCCACAATACAAAATATCCTCATCTTTATTTATGTGTTGGTGTCTATCTCTTTATGATTGATTTTGTTTGTTGTCACTGGAATTTAAAGTTTCTACTTCTAAGCTCTGCAGAATTTCCATGAGATTGCCAATGACATCAACAAAACATATTATAGGTTAGTTAATTAAGCTCTTGAAAAAAGTCACTAGTTTTACATACCTAGGAAGCAAGTTAACACCCATGGGAGACATATCAACAGAAATTATGACCTGAATTGCTTTAGCATCAAACGCTTTCAACAAGCTGACTAATATCTGGAAATCAAAATAACTCAGTAGGCACACAAAACTCAAGATCTTCAACTCCTGTGTAGTGCCAGTACTAACCTATGGTTGCGAGAGTTGGAGAACGTCCCCAACAATGGAAAAAAGACTAAATGCTTTTGAAAATAAGTGCCTTTGAAGACTGCTAAATATCTGTCGGCACGACTTCAGATCAGTTATATCAATAAGACAAGAAACTAAACAAGACTACGTATCAAACTTTATCAGAAGATTCGCTGGAACTACATCGGCCACGTACTTAGAATGAACAAAAAATGACTCCCACACCAAGCATGTACGTGGTCACCGGGGGGTAAAAGAAAGCGGGGAAGACCCAAAGACACACTAAGAAGAGTTGTCACCAAAGAGTGTTCAACAATGCTCATCAGAAACACCGAAGATCTAAAGCAAGTAGCAAGGAAATGCCAGAAATGGAGAGCTTGGTCCTCCGCCCTATGCGCTGCCTTTGGCCCAAGAGGATCAACTAACTAACTAATTAAGTAACTCATTCTTGTGAACTTGTGTTGAAAGAAAGATGTATTGTCTTTAGATTTCATTAAAAAGGGTGCTGTAATTGTAAACAGTAGCTGTGGATTTTGACTTGAAAATATTTAGTGAAGCTATAAATCTTTTAAAAAAAAATTAATTTCAACAGCTAATAGATGAGCTGAAGTTTCTGTTGGTGGACACGCCAGCTGAACAACTTTCTGAAAAGGAGATAAATCTCTACCAACAGGTGATGTAAATTTATTTATATTAAAAACAGTCTTGCATTATTTACAATTATTGAGGTAAGTTCAGAGATATTTATTTTAAGATGAGTTTATTAACTTCTAAAAAATTTCTAAATGAAGACATTATGGAGTTTAAAACACAAAGATGTAGATTTAAGCTGATAAACTTGGACCCAGGTGGAACTTTATAAAGACCTGCTTTGAACTTGGACTCACCTTGAAGGTGAAGAATAGCAACTTGGATTCAACATTTTTAGTCAGTCAACTAGATAGCTATATTTACTTTCTACAGCAAAGGCGATATTAAGACAATGCATTCTTCAATGACACCGTTGCTTTGGTGCTTTTGGACATATTAAATTTGAATCTGTGCTCCGTTGAGTTTTGCATCGTGCACATCTAGTCATCATATAATAATCTATTTATTGTAGGCAATGTAATGACAAGAAAAGTGCGCACAGCATGCAACACAAAAAAGACAGGTGCCAACAAACTGAAGACTTTATGTCACTAATCACTGGCAACTCACAGTCATGCCTGTATTATCATAGACATCTTGTATAAAGAGTGAAATGTAGTGTGGAGTTTAGTGCATAACTGTGATAGTCTGGATTTATGTAACAACTTTCAAACACAGGAGGGATCCCCATGTGCTCTTGTCTTTACAAATAGAAGGAACTAACAAAAAAAAAAAAAAGAAACTCAGAAAAAAGTCCATTGTACACTGATGGTATTCCAAAGATGAATATAGTATTCCTAATAGATTTTATTACTGTTTAACATAAAAGAAATGAGTAAATTGCTGCTTAGGTACTTGATAAAATGAAGAATAAATTATATATATATATATCATCATCATCATGTGCCGTGCCGACTGGCGTTGGCTATTATGCTTCTCCAGAGTACCCGATCCTTCATGCAGGCCATCAGTTCAGTTGGTGATCTCCTCTCACACCATCCCATCAGACTGTCCAGTATCATTTCTCTTGGTCTTCCTCTTGATCTCCTTCCTTCTATTTTTCCTGTTGTTATAATATTTTCAATGCCCCCTCTTCTCATTGCATGTCCTATGAAAGTACATTGTCTCTCTCTTATATTTTTGACAAGGTTTTTTGTCTCTCCATCTCTTCTCATACATTCTTCATTAGTTATTTTTGCTGTCCAGGGGATTCACAACATTCTTCTGATAAACCACATTTCTGCTGCTTCCAATGATTTTTGTGCAGACTTGCCCATTGTCCATGATTCATTTCCATATAACAAGATAGGTTCAATATGGCATTTTAGGACTCGTTTTCTAACATTCATTGATGAAGATGTGTTAGCTAATATGTTTCTCACTCTTTGAAATGCAGTCTTTGCTTGGCCTATTCTGTTCCTAATTTCTGTTCTGCATTTCCCATCTGAAGTTATTACTGCTCCAAGGTATTTGAATTTCTGCACCTGCTTTAGAATAGTTCCATTTAATTTAATACTGCATGCTGGTGGATTCTGTTTCTTATATATAACCATAGTCTCTGTCTTTTTGATGTTCAAAGTAAGGCCTTTCTGTTCACTTTCTTTGGCGACTTTATCCAAGAGATTTTACAGGTCTTGTTGGTTCTCAGCTATCAGTACTGTGTCATCAGCATACCAAAGGTTGTTAATATTGTATCCTCCAATTTTTATGCCTGGTTTTGTGATGATTGTTCTTAGAATATTCTTGCTATACAGAGAAAAAAGGACTGGAGATAGTACACATACTTGTCGCACCCCTTGTTTTATAGGTTGATATTTTCCAGTTCTATTTTCAACTCGAATTGCTTATATATATATATATATATATATATATATATAGTGTCACTTTACTTTACTTTCTTTGCTTTCACAAACCCCTTGTGTATGCTGTAATAATTTGCTGCTGACTAGTCACTTTGCTAGTTTTGACTCATAGACCTGAGACTTGACTTGGACTTGATTTGAAAATGCTTGCATAGACCTGAGACTTGAACTGAGACTTGAAAGTAATGAGACTGGGCTTGAGATTTGCCATGAAGGACTTGTATGTATCTCTGTTAAAACAACAGATGTCTAGTTTATTGTGAAAGAAAGAGTAACATGCTGGGAATGGATTCACTACAGATTCTTCTGATTCCATCAATGTAATAACTCCATAGAAAAGATCTCCTAGTCCCGTCAGAGTAATGACACTGAAAAATCCCTCTGGTCATAACAAAATAATAACAATATTGAAAAGCCCAGTGGGTCATATCAAAGTAATAACATCATTAAAAAATGCTTCAGAGAATAAAAAGTCCAGCTAGTATCAACATAACACAAAAAAGTCCGTCCAGTCATAGCAGTATAATAACATTGAAAAAACCTCCCGAGAAGTTCTCCTGGCATTAGTGATGCTAAAGCAGCATAGAAGGTCTATCATGCTTAATAACAACATAGAGAGGCACAAAATTAAAAAAAACCTTGCATTATTATATTTACAGTCTGAAAAAGTTCATTGGTGAAGTTACCACACTGTGCCAATTTCTTTTCCTTCTTTATTTTATTGGAAGTCTAACTTATCAATCTCTACTTTTTTTTAACATCTACTTTATATTAAACTGAGTAGCATTGTTCTTCCATAGCTTTGGATGATTAAAAACAAAGCAGTCATTCTGAAGACTTTGTGGAGTCTTGCAACAGTTTTTACTGCCAAGATTTGTACAGTACTCCAGCTATGCTGCATACTATCTATGTTAGCTTCATCTGATCTTTGTTAGTGTGTCCTTAGATGACACCTCTTCTTTGAGTAAGGAATCTAGCTCATTCAAAATGAGAATCTTGTCACAGAGATGTCATGTTTATTGTTCATGATATGTTGTGTATATTCATATTTTTAATAATACATGATATCAAACTAGCATACAATAAAAGAATAAAGAACGTTGGCCTAACTTTATAATGAGATTCTTACAGAAGTTTTAAAAAAATTTGCTTTTGAAGGCCATGGAAGTTGTGCATTTAATAGTGAACTGCTTTAACATGAAAAAAGTTGTGGTTTGAGACCTATATCTGGCAGGAAGCTTCCACCAAAACTTTGTGCAGAGTCAGATACACCAGATAAACACTGCTATTGGTTAATGAAGGGGAAGTAAAAGAAATCACATAAAAATCAGTTCCACATATGTGAGATAATTGCTCAGATTAACATTAGGTGAAGAAATAAAGTGGAACACAACGGGCCAAAGAAAAAGAGGTCGAGCATGTGAAACTCTAAAGAGGACATTGATCAGTGGGCATAACATCCCTTGATGAGATTGAAAAACTCGCCGAAGATAGGAAATCTTGGCGAACTACCATGTGGGTCCTACGTGACGTTTAGTGGCACGGGAGGGATGTAAGATGTAAGAAGAAATAAAAGAACCACATTATGAGAGTAAAGTCTGAATATGTGACAGATTTCACCACCATTGTGATCAAAACTCTGTATTGAGGAGGGGGGGGGGTAGACTCAGTACTCCTGAATAAAGATAGCAGTAAGCAATCCATAACTGACTGTTTGCATCAGGGTTGTGAAATATAGTCAGCCAAGACCCTACTCCACCTCCCAGTGGTACCACTTGAAACTGACAGTAATCTGGCTAAGTGAATAGGGATTGAAATGGGAGGATGATCCCAGTTCAAAAAATGTGCTGAGCTGATGCTGGATGTATTGAACCAAAAGGAGCACAACTGTGACACAATAAAACCAATGCTCTTTTGAGGGCAAACAATGAAGAAGAACAAAGAAGAAAATTGTAGATAAATCTGTGAAAAATTAATTTGTTTCACAATGTTAGAAACTATAATTTATGTCTCCAAAACAGACTATTGAAAAACTGGAAGAGCTAATTAAGAAAAAGTTAGATCTGGCCACTGTACAGCTTCTGTGTGACACATCATGCCTAGAAAATAGTGAAACAGGCAACCTCCTGCACACAGTGATGAATGATGAAATTACTCTGTGTGTTTGGGGAAACATTGTAAAGAATCCAAGGTAACAAAAAATAGAGCTATGTGTTGTTGTGAAAAAGTACATGCCATGCTTATCAGAATATACTTCTTCTGTGACTAAATATGTGTATGTATATATAAATATGTGTATGTATATATAAATATGTGTATGTATATATGTAAATGCTATAGAAGAGTTCTCCAAATATCGTGGACACAAAAAAGAACAAATATATCTATACTACAAGAGCTTAATATTGAAGAAGGCTGGCTAGTAAAGAGGATTAAAGAGAGAAAACTGAAATATTTTGGCCACATTAAACGTCATGATAATTTAGAGAAGACCGTATTGGAAGGATACATAATGGGAAAAAGAAAAAGAGGAAGATCGAAACGACGATGGCTGCAAGACATCGTTGATGATCTGGAAATGGATGCAGCAGCAGCAGGCCATCTTGCTCACAACCGAGAGGCCTACAGGAGTGCTGTTTGGGAGGCAAAGTTCTGCAAGGGACATGCAAAGGAATGAATGAATGAATATATATATATATATATATATATATAATATATATATATATATATATATATATATATATATATTATATATATATATATATATACTCGTGGTGTTTCCACTTATCTCCTAATAACCATGAACTTACTGTGAACATTAGTTCTTTTGTTATCAATACTGTGATGAAGTTACAGGCATGAAACTATATTGGGAGTCTCCCCCCTCAAGTGACTTTCCTAACCTACCAGTCTGGATCCTAGAAACCGACGACTTCTAAGAAAGCTTGCTATCATAAAAAACATATTGATCATTGCTTTAGCCAAGCTGAAATAATGCAGCAGTCTATTGCTGGGAGTGTTATGTAACTCTTTGACAGCTCTGGTTTGCTGATCTTGATGATCTTGTCACCTAATGTAGACTTATTTGTTTTCAATTTTCATGCATATTTGACAAATTCATTCATTCATTATACAGGTGTTCCAAAAGTTCCTTAACACTTTTTGGAGGCCACTGCAGGAAGACAAATTATTGTGTAGAGAGGTTCTCAAAGTTTAAGATGTATCTTACGGAGACATGATGTAAGCCACATGGTGACATGCCACAAATCAGTGTGATAAATGACTTCCTTCCAAGTTTTATAAAGCATATCTGGAGAAAAAAATGTGATGACACTCATGGTTCGCTGTTTCTGAATATTAAGATGCTGTAGAAGTAGGGGTACATAAGCGTAGTCTTTAATGTACCTCCACAATTAAAAAGTCACAAAGTGTCTGGTCAGTGAGTCTAGAGTGCTGCTGCAACAAATGTGAATTGTTTATTACCACTCTTTCAATCCACTGAGGGTAGTGTTCAGAAAAGTGTGCATGTTTTGGTGCCAGTAAGGAGGGTGCATCATCCTACTGAAAAATGAAGTTTTAGCTATCTTCTTAAAGCTGACACATCAACCAATCAATTAACTTGCTGAGATAGGACATACCAGTTGCAGAGTCTTCCTTGAAGAAGAAAGGCCCATTAACCTTCTCTCTCAAAATAGCACAAAAAGCATTCACCTTTGGTGAATCCCACTGATGCTCTATGACTTGGTGGAGTTTTCTGTGCCCCAAAAATTAGCATTATTTCTGTTCACCTTGCCACTTAGATGGAATGTCAGTTCATTGCTGAAGATAACTCTCTCTGCAAATGAGTCTTCTTACTTAACCTTGCTTTGAAAGTCAATATAGAATTGATGCCAGACAACTTTGTCATTGTTTACTAAAACATTCATTAGCCGTAGCCTGTATGGGCACATACAAAGGTGTTTCTGTAACACATGCCACAGTGTTATGTTTGATATCTGCAAATCATGACTGCCCCCCAGAAGTGATTTTTGTGGTCTCCATTGATATGCCTTGAGAATTTCCTCCACCATCACACATGGCTTAGATAGACACCAATTGTGCTTCATGGGACAAAGGCAAACCATCTCTTCAAAGGAGTGATACCATTGATAGATCATGGGTATAGAATGTGGTTCTCCTTTGAAATGTGTACAGCGGGAACTTTGCTGTACTGCTGTAACACTGCTGGTTTTCACCAGTTTCAGCGTACAAAATGACTTTTCTGCCCCTGATTCCACCATCTTGCATGCAGATCCTTCTGGTGTATCTGGAATATTGTGTGGCACATGATTGAAAGTTTGAAAGTTTCTCTACAAATTTGTCATCATGCATTTAACACACAATTTCTCCATCCAGCTGCATTGATCTTCCTACGGTGTCCTCTGGAACGTATAAAAAAAACTTTTGTAACGTCCTGTATACTGTGCTAACAAGCACTGGCACCTAATTATGCTTCTTCATTTTATGTGGTCCTTTATATCTCAAAGGTCCTTTGTATCTCAAAACAGTTTTGTTGACTTTCTTTTCTTTGCCACTTGGTCAACATATTCAGATTTTTAAAATCAGTCTGTCTATTTTTTTTCTTTGAGTTTTCCAGTAATTGTCTAGTTCTCTAGCTCTTTTTTTCTTCTTTTTTCTTTTTCTTAAACTCATTATTTATCCAGAAAATTTTGATTGTCTTTTCCTAATGCTATTTTAGTTTCCATTGTTTTAAAAATGAAATCATAAAATGCTCTATTTTTTAACAGTTTTGTTGGTTTGGAATTACAGTTGGATAATTTCATTGAAGTAATATTAATTTCAATGTTTGTCAGAGAGCAGGGGCAAAAAATGCCTGTTTAAAAGAGATGATGTAGGTCATCAGTAAAGGAAAACCAAAGCAAAGCAAGATTTTATATCACATTCTGAGCACAATACTCCTGGAAATAGGCTGCTATGTTACTTTGTCTTGGGCATCTTAATAGCAAAGTGGTTAGTGCACAGGTCTCTCATGATGAAGGTTGGGGTTTAAAATCCAACTGGATGTGCCCCAGTCACCCAGCTGTAGAAATTGGTATCTGACGTCTTCCAGAGTTTGGAAAGGAAAAGTAGTCAAGCATGATGCTGACCATATCACTTTCTAGTGTGTCTACAGGTAGAGGAAAATTGGACACTGACACCATATCCCTATGAGCCTCTAAGGCATGGCAGGGTTACCTTTACCTTTTTTTTTTTTTTTTACCTTACTCATCTTGGTCCCTTCTTGTGATGGAAATTTGGGATTAAATTATTTCCATAGTGATGGAGCTAGTTGAGAAGCCTGATTATTACATAAAACTGGGAAATAGGGAAGAATATAGGCTATTGTCATCTATTTCAAATCCATTTAGAAGTCTGTTTTCAGGATTTTTACCCCAGGCATTAGCTGCATAGAGCTCAAGATCAAATTTATAAGGAGGTAATCAATCAACCAACAGAGAAAACTACACTTTAACAGACTAGAATAATATATGAGTATGAATGAAGGGGTGGAATGCATGCAGAATGAAAAAAAAAACCCAAAATAGTAAGGTTTTGAGACTGAGAGAGAATGTATCAGAGATCAGCTGTACTAGTGTTTTTACTTTCTGTTGCATGCGCAGAATTAGATCCATTGAGTTTCCAGAGGCCAGATTTATATTTGAGATTCCACGAGTCCTTGCACTGACTGACTGTGCTGTGCGTGTCTTGATCACAAAGTATGACCATTACTCTTACAGCAGCCCTGCAAGCTTTGCTCGTATGAAGAAGGAGGATGGTAATTTTTTTTTATTTAAATATAATACTGAGCCTCAGGATGAGTTTCCTCTCTAATAGTCTGTGAGTATATGAAAAAGCACGTAATGTAAAAATCATTGAACAAATGCATTTTGCTCAAGCTATGAAGTAACATGTTACACTTACATATTCAAGTATCATGAACATAATGTATTATGTGTTTTTGTGTGTAGTAATGTATGCAGAGTAATTACATAGCCATTTTGTAGTGCTTTCTGAAGGCCAGAATATGTATACATTTTTTTTTGTTTTGTTTTCTTTTTTAACTTTATTATAGTTTCTATAGGCATTGTGTGTCAGAAATATCATCAGAAAATGTTGACATTTTAAACAATTTTTGTTTTCAATGTCATTTTCAAGAACCTGAGCCAACACAAAAGGAAACTGAAGAAAAAAAAGAGGCTAAAGAAGATGAAAATGTGGATAAAGAAAAGGTTGAGGAGGAAGTGAAGGAGGAACATACTTTGGTAAGTTTATTATGTGACCATTTTACCATCATCATCACTATTGACTCTCTTGAGAGCATAGGCCATGGATAAAGGCTCTCCAGTCATCCCTGTTCTTGGAATTATTCTCTGCTTCTTTCTATGTGTATCCCTTGTTTCTGAGCACTGTCATAATTTCTCTTTTCCAAATAAGTCCAGGTCTTCCTCATTTTCTATTTCCTTGAAGATTCAGTGTCAGTGCCTGTCTTGCTATGCTGATGTTGGGTTTCCTCAGAGTGTGGCCAATCCACCTCCACTTCCTAGACATGATTTGTAGGTTCATAGGTTCTTGTCCTGCCCCTTCCCAGACCTCCTTGTTCCTGATCTTGTCCTGCCATTTAATGTTAAAAATCCTCCTCAAGCAGTAGTTCATGAATGTTTGTATCCTCTGTTGTTTTGTCTTGGTTATAATCCATGCCTCTGAACAATATAGCAGGACAATCTTTACGTTTGTATTGAAAAGCCTAAGTTTGTTTCTTGTTTTGATGTTCTTAGATGAACATATTTTGTTAAGTTGGATAAATGCTGTTCTGGCCTTGGTTATTCTACCTTTAACATCCTTAACGTCCTTTTCCGTTTCCCCGTATTTATCCATTATGTTGCCTAATTTTTTCATCAACCTCATTGTTATTTACATCAGCATTTGCATAGCTGCTAGAAGATGGCGAGATTCTTCAGCTGCCTGTGTGTGGTGAAACTCCTCCCAGCCAATGAAGAAAGATGAGATTAGTGTTGTCGTGCTGTGGTGCTGTGGAAAAGGTGATGGAAAAGCTTAAATGAAGTTTAATCAGTATGGTCAGTAGTCTCACAGTGAGGGCTACCCATAGCATGGCACCTCTGCTCTAGAGGCCGGCCATGTCCTATATACACCCAAACTGAGGCAATATGCCTAAACCGGCTTAACCCAGAGGTGAAACTTGATGGCTATCCATGTCATGGCACCTCTGTTCTAGAGGCCGGCCACATCCTATGTACACCAAACTGGGATAATATGCCTAAACCAGCTTAACCCAACTGTGAAACTTGCTCGTGGCGAGGATTCATCCTCCTCAACAAAGGCTACATTCTGGTCACCACCAAGAAGGGTAGCAGCCAAGACCACCAAACACTGAAGTCAGAGACACTGGACCAGAGTAGCCTAGATTTGGCAACCTTCTCTCACCCAGTGGATTTCATATCAAAACCATGTCAAGGTTCCATTGAGGAAAGTCAAAGCTCTCTGGTGCAGTGAAAGCCACAGTGTCATGCAATTCCACTTCAGTGACCCACCAGGAATATGGCCCACAGCCCCCTGATCTACTGAGCCTCCATCCTAAATGAGATCTATCTCGAGGATCACAGGAGTAAATTCAGTAGTAGCATGGGGCAATCTTAGTGATAGAAGTATATGAAGAAGAAGAAGAAGCATATTTGCTGTCAGTTTACAACATTTGTTATAAACACTTCAAGCTTCTACAAGGCTTTTTCACAACCAAACAAATACTGTACTCATTCTGAAAATGCTAGGTAAACTTTCTTATCCTTTGTCAAATATTTATTAGATAAGCAAATTATAACATTGTAATTATGTATAAAAATGCACTGACATGACCAGAAGGAGCTTTCTATGTGTCAAACCCCTGAGAAAAATCATATATGAACAAGGCTGAAAAGCTGTAACAAGGAGTTGGAACAGCACATGCCATTACAGCATAAACAAACTGAAACCTCTAGAATAACAAGGTTTCTTAAACTTTTTTTCCATCTAAGTGAATCTCTTTATTAAAAATTATTGTATCTACAACATCACAAGTACACTGTGTGTATAACAATCTGGTAATAATTAAAGATGTTCTGAATATATGATTTTACTGTTTGCCAGATGTGACTACTCGAATTTTCTGATGGTTGAATCAAGTAGTGCAGTGATAGTAACAAAAGTGGTCTCTAAATTTATGAGTATTGTATGCATATGAAATTATTGCTATTTGTATAAAGAGAAATTTGACACAAAAAGTTAAAATTAAGTATTTCATTCACACTTAGGCCCTGCAGATTTGCAATTACAATTCCACTGAAAACAAAAACTCAGTACCATCAGTGATCAATAGCTGACTGCTTGCATCAGGATTGGCAAATGATAGCCAACCAAGACCTCATTCTAACTTCCATTGGTGTCTCTGCAACAAATGGTAGTCTGGCCAAATGAACAGAGATAGAAATAGGAAGGCAAACTTTGTTCTAAAAATATGCCAAGCCAAAGATGTATGTGTCAGACTGCAAAGCTCACACCAGTGACACAATTCTATCAGTGACCTTGGAGGATGAACATCAAAGAAGAAGACAACACAATTTTATTGACCATTAAAGTTTCACAGATATTTCTGGAGATGTTACTAATAATAAATTAGTTTAACGTTGTCTAAAACTTAAAAAGTTCTAATAGTTTGATACCTTCAATATTTATTTAAGCAAATTAGTAGACTGCCTTAACTGAGAAAACTCGAAGAATGTCAAGTACTGTGTGTGAGTTGCCCTTCTAATCATTCCTAACTGGATCATATATGTAACCCCAACCATTCCTTGATCTCTTGTTTTGAAAGGATTGGAAGAACTGTTCAGTTTTGATAAGCAGTTTTTCCATGTTGTTTAAAAAAAAAAAAAAAACTTGAGAGATCCACTGACATCCTTACTCTTTCCCAAGCCCACAGAGCAGTGTGAACATTTCAGAATTTCCTTCCACAACATGATCTTTTTTCTTGCAATGATTCATGGAGCTTCCCAGACACTACTATATTTTATCATCTGACTCATAGGTTGGTAAGGGCTAATATTGCTGCTTTCTCAAGTTCCAGCTCATGGGTTTCTGTGTTTTCATCAGTCTCATCACAACCCATTCCTCTTTTTGTGCACTCCGTATGTTATCATCATAATCCTTTAGTCCAACATTCCACATTTCCATTTCTATTTAGGTTAGATCACTGTCAGATAATTCCCCCCCCCTTTTTTTTGGTGTGTTTTTCTATTTTGCTGTCCTCTCTGTTGTCTTTGATAAAGGAGTGATTCCTGAAGTATAAGATTGTTGTTATTTTTTTTTTTATTCTGAATATCACATATTGCCATTTCTCATTGGCTGAGTCTATTGACACACTCTATTCGACTTTGTGTGACCTACATTGACAGGTGATGGAACATCACCCAATTTTACTTGATACCTGTCCAGCTTTGCAGTCTGCATCATGAAACGTGCTACGTCACCTACGGCACCAGTTTTTAAAAAAAATTATGCTCCGGGGTTCCCATTGCCCATCGAGTCTGTGCTGAAGTTAATAAATATGTTTTAGAGGAACTGATTTGACTTATGCAAATCAACATGCACAGACAATATGCACAGTGGTTCTAATGATGCTAGTGTTGTGCCAGTAGACACACCGTATCTCATTTTCCCATAGTCTTTCAATTTTTTAAAAACCAAATCATATACCTCTATAAAGCTCTATTTCTCTTGTACCCATTTTACTACAGTTATTATCATACCCATGTTTTGTAGATTCTATTATTTTCCTATTATGAACAGGAAAAATGCTTTCTTCGGATCAGTTGCTAGTTCATTGTAAAATTATCATGTAGAAATCTCAGATAATAATCAGATTTAAAATATAGTAAAATGAATTTTTAAAAAATAGAAATTTATATGTAAATTAAATGGATTCTGTACCAGGTCTTGATTTTCAAAAACATTCAGGAAAAGATTAAAATGAATTAGCAGAACTATATTTGACTGACAAGCTCAAGAAAACAGATAAAGTGTGTATGTTTGTACTTAGATTTTTTTTTTTAAACATGCACAAAATCTTGAGGTTTATGAACAATTTACACTACAGGAATTTATACATCTAAAACCATCCATATTTTGGTGCTTTATGATATTAACAGGGTATGATGGCTGCTCTAATGCAGAGAGCATTAAGTGGAGAGCAGGGTGAGCCAAAACCAGAAGAAGAGCCAGTGGAGGTGATTGAAGAAGATTACAAAGATCCACCAACTCCAAGTGAGCATTAGAAAGTGTGCTTATATGAGGGAGGTGAGAAGAGTCAGACAGGGAGTGAGAAAGAGCAAGAGAAATAAAGAGAAAGACAGAGACTGGTTTTGAATGAATGAAAGTATGTTTGGAAGAGACAGAGAAGACGTTTTGTGTTGGATCTTCCTGTAGTTTTGGGCTTAAAACTTTTAATCACTGATGTTTCAGTGAAGAACTTGGGAGTCTTTCACAGTTGTTCAGTTGTTTAGCAAAAACATGTGTGGCTTTTTTTTTATTTTAATAGATCATATAATTTTAGACATATTAATTGGGATGGCGACTGCAGTAAAACTGGTTTAAATAAATAAGGTAGACAGAGGTGTATGGTGCAGTTTTACAAAGTGAGGGAGGGAGAGAGTAAGGTGAGAAAAAAACAAATAGAAAGTATGAGAATGTATAAATGAAAAACATACAACATCCAATATTTCGGTGTGAGCCTTATTCAAGGATACATACATAATGAAACAAAAACACGAAGAACTTATCTGAATGTGTCTTCCTCCAAGTATGAAACAGAAATGTGTGTGGTAGAAGGGAGAAGGAAAGACCACGCTGCCTCCAAACAAAAGATGCCCGATTGAGCCAATCGTAAAGAAGAGATGGAGAAAGAGGAGGAGAACAAGTGGGAGAAAGGGGTGGGGGGAAGGCAATAGAAACATGATAGCCGCTAGAGGCGTTGGGGGGGGGAAGAGTGGAGGGAAAAGGGGACGCGGAGAGATAATGAATGAAGAACATAAACACCTGCAGGGAGAAAATGTGAAACTGGTGAATAGGACACGACCAGTATGTTGGCAGAGAAGAAAATATGGTGGTGGTAGGGAGGAGTAACATAGAGAAAGAAAGTAGAGTTTTAAAAAAAAAGGCCAGTGGAAAAATAAAGAAGTTACAGAAACCTGAAGACATTGTTAATTCCAGCTGGGTAGAGACAGCCAGTCTGGAAAATAAGGCGCTGTTCTAGGACTAACGATCCGCTCTTGTTCTGCTGATGTACGATCTTTTTTTTTTTTTTTAAACTCTACTTTCTTTCTCTATGCTACCCCTCCCTACCAACACCCTATTTTCTTCTCTGCCAACATATTGGTCTTGTCCTATTCACCAGTTTCACATTTTCTCCCTGCAGGTGTTTATGTTCTTCATTCATTATCTCTCCGCGTCCCCTTTTCTCTCCCCTCTCCCCTCCCCCCGACACCTCTAGCGACTATCATGTTTCTATTGCCTTCCCCCCACCCCTTTCTCCCACTTGTTCTCCTCCTCTTTCTCCACCTCTTCTTTACAATTGGCTCTATCGGGCATATTTTGTTTGGAGCCAGCGTGGTCTTTCCTTCTCCCTTCTACCACACACATTTCTGTTTCATACTTGGAGGAAGACACATTCAGATAAGTTCTTCATGTTTTTGTTTCATTGTGTATGTATCCTCGAATAAGGCTCATGCCGAAATATTGGATGTTGTATGTTTTTCATTTATACATTCTCATATTTTCTATTTGTTTTTTTCTCACCTTACTCACTCCCTCCCTCACTTTGTAAAACTGCACCATACATCTCTGTCTACCTGACATATTAATTGGAAATTCTTTCAATTTCAGAACTACCTGAGTGGGAAGAATTTGATGAGGAGGATGATGTTATTGATCTGCGAGCCTATGATGTACTAGGTGGCATTTATGTGTTCAATCTTCTACATTTGCCACCGCAGCCTAAAACTGTTAATAAGTGGACTATCACACAGTGTAATGACCCAGTTTTAACTTATTTTTATCATTAAGATTTGTAAATACAATCATAACCCTCTTTACAAGCTGTCAAATTACAAGAAAAGTAATGTTTACAAGCATCATCTCATTAAATAAAGAAATAATTGTTGGCTTACAAAAAAAAATCTCTTTTAAATAATTTAATGTGCCAGCATATTATTGTCTGACAACGTCTGCAGTGTGTGTATGACATAAGTTTGTCTGCCAAACTGTGATAAACCTTTCCAAAATAGGATCACTTCTTCAGCTCCTTCTTCCACTGATTCCATCTATCTACTCAATCTCTTCATCTTCTTATCACTTCTGTTGTACAAGAGACATAAATACAGCATAAACAACTTGTGAGCATTTTGACATATAAGTCATTTCTAGGCCTCTGTCCTTCTTGTAATCTGAGGACTACCAGTATTACTAACATCAGGTATCATCATTGTTTTGTCATTATTTATCACAGTCACAAAGACTGCCATCAGTGCTGTTTGAAGTCACATCTGTTGATCACAAAAATACTGAAATAACTTTTCATAGCTTCATCGAGTTGTTTATTTAGCACATTTATGTGGTCATGTGTATAACTGGCTTTTGAATTTGACCACACAGTGGACACTGACTGCTGATTTTGATCTGGTGGCCAAATGCACTGGTGATATGAAAACAAGCATAAGTATAATTAGTTATGTCATAAGTTATCATCTGTAATCCCTTGTCACTACAGTGCAGAGCATTAATCATTAAACTTAAAAGTAGTTTTTATATAATAATAGTGACATCATTCCAACTGTTTGTCCATTCAACTTAATTATCATAAGTTTCAAATACATTTGGCCATGAACGCAGTGAAATTTCTTATGACAACCCGAATACAGAGAGAGTGAGATGCATAAAGACTAAATGAACAGAACTGATTTATTTTCAGTGATTGATCCTCCAGAACTATATCCTCTGGAATATGTGCCTGACCCTGTACATACAGATTACAGCAAGGATACAAAAAAAGATGAAAAACCTCCTATTGGTATCAGTATGGTGTATGTATTAAAGTTTTCTATATTTAAATTTCTTCATTTACTTAGTAAGTTCTAAAACAGTTCCCATATTGGCTTGCATGTATTTTGTAGAAAGGGTCATTTTTATGTACAAAAATTTAGACTCTGGCTTCAATGCATTCGAGACGACCCCATATATGCTCCTCCACATGCCGCAGCATCCATCTGAAAGTATGTTTGCTAATAGATGTTGGTCGTTTATGATGCATTTTCTGCTATATAGTTTAGATTACCTGCCAGCACCTTTAATTTGTCCCACCTCAAGCAGTCTCTTCAGATCTACATTGTTTCTCCACTCTCACTCTTAATTTTCTCACAATCTGTCCAATACAGCTTTAGCAATGTCCCTTTGTCCATTGTCGTACTGCCATTTATTTTAGCCTATCCAGCAAGTCTGTCTGGCACATCATTGCTATGTACTCCCACATGCCCTGGACAGTAAGCCACATTAGGCTTGTCACAGTTGACTGGCTTGACAGATGAACCCATTCTTTTCTAAGCAATTCCTTCTCAGTCTTACGAAGCATACTTTGCGAATCTGTCACAGTGACACCATTAACCACATCATGAGCAACTAGCCATTTCAATGCTACCAACACAGCCTCAATTTCCATTCACATGCCTGATGTGGTGACTTCAAAGGCTCCTGAACCCTGTGCCGCTACGCTTCCATTTCAGTAGAGAGCAGAACCCCAACCACTTCTGCTGTTCCGAGTCAATGAGTCATCTGTATATGTTACTGTGTTGGAAGACCCATGGTGATGCTGGATGTGATTTTTGTATGTAGTGATCATTCAAATTGTGAGCACAAGATGGCATATTTTCAGAGAGAGAGAGAGAGAGAGAGAGAGAGAGAGTAGAATCTAAATTATAGAAAAATGAAATAAAACAGATATGATTTGTCACAGAAAGAAGGATGTGTATAAAATATAAAATGTGGTTCAACATTGCACAAAAAGGAAACCTGACCTTAGTTGCAACACATGTGTTTTAGAGTGAGATGTGGCATATGTTAGTACTCATACTGAAAAGACTTGGCAGCAGTTTAGTTGTTGTGTGTATCAAATGAGCACCAATTCTGTCCTAAATGATTGAAACATTTGAAAGCTTTACAAGGATTTAAGCTGTAAGTATATTAATTATGTTAAAAATATTGCTTCGTATTAAATAAATAGTGAAATTTATTTTTAATTTAGTAAAACAAAATGACTTTATTTTCAAGACTAAAGTTTTGTTAACAAAAGACTTCTTTAAAAGCTGGTCTATGCTAAGTGCTTCATTTGTGTCAACCATTGGATTTTCTGATAGCCATGCCTCTATTTCTGTACTGTTTTATAAGGTTAGTTGAATAATCAGCTTTTTAAAATATTTTGATCAATTAGTGAAGTTCAGTCTTCTTTAATGTTCACATACAAGTTTATACTAAATTCAGTATTTAAAATTGGGATGAAGTTCACATTTTTCTCTAGGATCCTGAATATATCTTTATACTGTCTACATCAGATCTAGACACTTTGACCAGATCTGGTCACTCTTTCAGCATGTATTCTGAAATATAAACCTCTCTTCTGCAAGGACATTGTATACAATATTTTAAGTAAACTCTTTACTATTTCCAGACTCCCACAGGATGTTATATTTCTGGAGCAGCCTCTAGTTGCCAGTTGGGATTCTAAGAGAAAATTCTGGACTACCAAGGGGTTTTCAGAACCTAGCTTCAATGAAGGTGAATTGTTTCCCTTCCTTCACTGTATGCAATATCTTTGACCAAATCAGTATTTCAGCTTTCAATAATCTGAAGAATGACACAAAAGATAAGGTCTTTTATTTTGTGGCTTCTTTCTATGGTATATTTATCTTCACTCTCTCAAAACTATAGAAGTTATCAATGTTCTTTGGTCATAATGAGAAGCGATTACTGTACAGCACCATAGCAAGAGGGAGGATAATAAACCAAAACGACAGATAGAAGACAGTCTCGCACTATTGTGTAGTTGTAGAAAATTACAAAATTAATGTAATATTGTTAAACTACAGGAAATTTTTTTCACTCTTTGCTGCAGATTTTTTTCATTCTTTTCCCTTTATTGTTTGTGCCGTCCTCTCATTCTCCCCCCCCCCCTTTTCTTCTGTCTCTTCAGTTTTCTAAGGCTTTAAGGCTCACTGCTGCAAATATAATCTGTTTCTTTCCATCCCTGTTCCTGGGTTTCTCTCTCCAGTTGTTTATTCCAATGTCACTTAGGTCTTATTCTACATTGTCTCTCCATTTTTGCCTTGATATATTCTCCATCTCCTGTGTATGTATGTGAGTTTGATCTGATGACTCTTCTCCATTATTTCTACATTGCCCAACCATTGTAAACTGTTAGCTGTCGTAGATGAGGTTATAAGTTGTTCTTTATACAAACTATGGATTTCTTGTTGGTTCTGACTCTCCAGACGCCATTGTTATATTCCCTGATGGGACCAGAAATTCATCTCAGAACATTGTAACCGCTTTTCATTTTTGCTTTGTCATACCCCATCTTTCTTAGTCACACAAGATTGTTGGTCTTATAGTGGTTTTTTTATATAAGACTATTGTCATCTTGTTTGTGTCTCCTTGCCATTGTGTGTTTATTTAAATGTCTTTTCTTTTTCTAATGACTTCTGGGGGAAAGGGGAATGGGATTTTATATAGTAATCTTTATAATTTTCTTTAAACTGCATTGCAAAAGACTTTATTAACTGAATATGTTTGTCACATTATATGTTTATTTACTGCTTTTATTTCTGTCATATCTGTTTGTCCAGAGTTACATATTTTAAAATGTCATCTGTATGGTTTTAGTTTACTGACAGCTGTAGTACAACTTGCATATAAAATATTGTTATTTTATGTTAACTATTTTGACATTTAAACTGTTTTTTTCCCCTGGCATTATGTAACTGTAGTAATAGTAGCAACAGCAATAAAAGAAACATTAGGAGTAGTAGATGCAGTAGTAGTAATGGTAGTAATAGTTGTAGTAGTGGAAGTAGTGTTTGAAGTAGTAATAGCAGTAGTAATGGCAGATGCATCAATAGCAGTATTAGTAATACAAATAGGTGTTTAGGGTTCTATTTTCAATATGTTGACTTCTTGTTGCAAGCTTTCATCAACACTCTTCTTGGATCCAGTTTCTTAGTTAACTTCTCCCAACTCAATTTCTCTTGCATCAGTTTTTGTGGCTATTGCTCTTTTTGTGGTGATGGGGTCACTGCTTTATGCACCATCACCCAAACTGAAGAACCAGAATGCTGCTTTCATCTGGTCAATTTCATCTGTACTAGGCACTGAAGGGATAAGAGAGAGAGAGAGAGAGAGAGAGAGAGAGAGAGCGAGAGTAGTAGTAGTAGTAGTAGCAGCAGCAATAGTAGTAGGTGTAAGAGTAACAGTAGTAGCAGTTATAGCACTATCACTGCATTAATTTCAGCTGTAGCAACAGCAGCAGTCCCTTTCAGTCAGATTGTTAGATAATTACTGAATGCTGTATCTAAAAATAAGTTCATATTGATTCATCTAGTCTAGATTAGCCTATACAGTTAAGGCTATAGTACATTTCAATGTGTTGATAATTTTTTTTTTTCAAAACAGGGAAAGTCAGTTTGTATTTGACAGATAAAGCAGACAAAGAAATATTAGTGACATCATGAAGAAATAAAGCAATATACTGTATTTCCTTGAGTAAATACCCCCCAGTATTTATTCACAAAGTTGTCATCATGATTCAGCATTTATTAGAGGATGGTGTCTATTTAAGGCAGACATTTATTTGCAAAATGCCAATTACAGTTCTGCAGTGTCGGTAGAGATGATATACTGACCCAGCATTTATTTCGGACCCAGCATTTGAGGCATGTGTTTATTCGAAACAAGAATCAGCAACCCCCCAGTGTGTAATTGAGGCAGGCAACTATTCCAGATCTGATATTTAATTCTTTCTGTGTCTCAGGAAGAAATGTGGTGTTCAGTTGGTACCGGAGTAAAAGCGCTGGTCTTGATATGTATAGGGGGTATAGTTGTAAAATTGAATGAAACAGTTTCCCTGTACTTCTGTGTACTTATTATGTTTCAAAATATAACTAAATGTATGAAGATTTCATAAATGCAGAGTTTTTTAGGAAAAAAGAAGTAATGTGATGTTTTTAGACAATGATTGTGCCCAACTTACCATCGGCTAGGTCTGGATGTACAGTACTTACCTTCTGAGATGCCTTGATCTACCTGTTGGTCTCATATTGTGATTCTATGTTGCATTATCGCTAAAATAATGCCTGAAATAACCTTCTAACTACTTCTCCAGTCGTCTAATATGTCTAGATCTACTCGGGATACATTCAAGAACAGTGATCTGATCACAGGCCATGTCCATACCCCTATCTACATCACCAAAAATTGAAATTTCTCTATGTTTCTCTTCATTTTTCTTGCTCGACATTGCTCATATCTAAGCACTCTTTCACCTTTTTGAAAAGTGTCACTGGACATGCACACGAAATTTAAATGTTACGCCAGTTTTTTTAATGAAGTAAACCAAACGTCAAATCTTTGCCGACTGGCATCCACGTGAGAAACCGGAAGCATCAGATATCTGATGACAGGCATGGAAAGAGTTAATCATGAAAATATAACAAGTCACATAAATGTCAATGCATTTGCTTCTAGCCATGATATGAACATACAGCCTTACTAATACACATCATCACCATACAGCCTTATTTATATTCATCATCTTGTGTGTGTTTTTTTATATATCATATAATGCATAGAAATAAGTAGGTTTTCATCTTTTCTTGTATTTTCACCTTTCAGAAGCTAGAACATTTAATTTCAAGATGTCAACTTTTGGAACATTCTGTTTGCTCCAAGATTCTCACATCAACATGCCTTTCCAATCCTGGGAAATCAGACCCCACAAACTGAACAGTGCTGTCTTTACAGTAACAGCTGCCATTGTTGAAGTCCAGATTGAGATCAGTGTAGGAATATGACTGTGGCCAATAGTGCTGTCATTATTATTTAACTATTATTATTTTTCTCAATCACTTTTTGAAGCAGTACATTTATGAAAATTGAGCATGGGGTATGGAATATGATAGTGAGCTGTGGGATCATGTGAAGTCTGGCAGTTGAAAATGTGCAGTTGGCAGCCATAAAAATGAGTAACTAACACAATTGTGGTATTGAAAATGCTCCTGAAGCTTAGAGAATATATGCCATGCAGAAGATTCATCTTGTACAATTTTTTATAAACTGTCAATGTTTGAAGGGACAAATAGAGTATAAATCATAGCCTAGTCCAATAAATGTATTAACAGTTATAATTTCACAGTGTGTAAAAATTGTTAAAAATGCCTAACTTTGCTCTAGCATAACCCAAGCATTATGTTTTGTGTTTTAATCTACTATCTTTTATCCCATGTTTCTTATAAATGACAAATTATGCATGTTTTGACCATATTTTTGAAGCTGATAATGGAAACTTGTGATTTATATAATATATGACAAATTTTGAGGTGATTTATTAATGTAGTATTTGAAATTTTTTCAAGGATGGTTTGTGCTGTCTCAGCCAGCCAAGGGACAGACCAGAACTGGAATCAATCCGAGATAAATGGGTCACTCCTGCGGAGCTAATTGTGGTAAAAAACATTTTTTTTTCTTTGTATACAACAATAGATAATATTGTACACCAAAGAGGCAAAAAGCATAGTAGGTTTAGAAAAAGCAAAAAACAAGTTAGAAGTTTAAATAAAATGTTTGTTTACATTGTGTTTAATGATTAAACTTTTCGGAGGTTAAGAAGGGTTGAAATAGGTGCTGAAGGTCATGGAAATGTGGGTCCAACGCCATATCCCCAAAGTGCCTTAACTCTTTGTATACTGGGGGTGTTTCCCTCAAAAGACCAAGGGGGGTAAATTTCACAATGTGAAATGGGATGGTTGTCACATTTAAAAGAATAACAAAGGCATAATCTGATCTGTAGTGTGAAGTATTATACCTTATTTTGAAGAAGAAAAAATGTATTTTGTTTTTCAAATAAAATTTTTAACATTTTGTTAGTATACAACAAAAAAAAAGAGCTAAGAACTGAGAAGAAAGAATTGAAAATGAAGTAATAAAATAAATTTTTTGTCACTTACCCATCAAGTTAATCCACTGTAGTTGGTCATATAATTCCATAATGAATAAAAATGTACACAAACATCTGTTCTTTAACATATCTTCCAAAATTTACATGAAAATATGCACTAGTTATGCATTCACAGCAAACTAAAAACACCAAGTGGGTGGGTAATATTTACGTGAAAACAAGTGGGCGGTCGTTGACTAATATTTACCAGAAAACAGGTCATTGTGTTGTGGTTTTTGTTTTTTTTTAAAATTTGAAGCATTCTACAACATTTAATTTTTTTAATTACACAATCTCCAGCATTATTTATTGTGATATTACAGCTAGTACTAGCAAAAAGCTGAGAAGTAGTATCACCAGCTACCCTTCTAACACATTTTGCTGCTGGACCAAAAAAAACACGAAAAATTCTTTCAATCACTGCCACGTGTGCCGAAAATTTACCATTTCTACTCCTACATTCTCTACACCACAGTCTAGACAATTTTAAATTAAATTCTGAGCTTGTAATGCAGAAATATGCTGCTCTGGACGAAAGAAACTAGCACTGGAAGCCATATTTGTTGATAAACAAAGGCCTAGCGACGATAAACTTTGAAAAACTGGCTTTAAATGAACAAAGAATCGCTCTGTTTTCTGCTCAAACCACGCGCTTAATGTGGACAACTGAATTCCGGAAGGAAGTCAACTGCTGGTTTTAAGATACTTTGATTATTTTCAAAATTAGAGAGCTACAAACCATCATCGCGCCTCGCGTCTATAAGTAGTTCGTAATGGGGATACAACCACGCAGGACGCGTGTCCAAATACCCAAAGAGTTAATGACATGGAAACAGGAATTTTATCTTTTTTAAAAAGGGTTGAAGTACAAGAAAGATATTAATGTTGATGGCAAAGATATCAGAATAATAAGCAAACTGTATTGGGAACCGACAGCAGTTGTCTAGTCCAACACAAACTACTCAACACCAGTTGATGTCAAGAGAGATTGATTGATTGATTGACCTTTATTTCAAAAGGGTTAAGAATTGGGCACGCGGGCCCTTCTGACATTCTGCCCTTTATCATATATCTTTCACTCTATTCCAGACATTCTACAAATATGCTGTTCATGTAACAAACATAATTAACATTGAAGCTGAGAGACATAAACTAAAATATAACATTTACGTTTTGCTCTTATTCATTCACTCAGTACAGAAGTAACTATGTACATATATAAATGACTATCTACTAAACAAAAATTTCGGGACTATTCAGAATAAACAATTAACTGTATTCAGTGATGTAAGAGCAGTTTAAGATAACTTTTAAGTTTTATGATTCATGGAGGCATGTAGTCGACATCAAATAGATATTGGGAAAGCTTGTAGTTGTAGGAAGGAGTATAATTTATATTTTTTATACAGGATGGGAGGGTATTCCAAAGATGAGCAGCAGAATAACTAAAGCTTTTCTTGTAAAGATCAAGTCTAGGTTTTGGAAGACATATGTTGGTCAAGCGTTGGCTGCATTTTGGGCTAAATTTAAACAAGTTCCATAGATAAGGCGGGGCATGCCGTGAAAGAATTTGATGTACTAACTTGGCTTTGTTGAAGAGGAACCTGTTCTTAAGAGGCAGTATTTTGAAACGTTTGTGCTGGTTAGTTATTTGTGCTTGATCTTTGTCACTATTAAGCTTTACTGCTTGCTTTTGGAGTGAGCAAAGCCTCTTTATATTTGACACTGAGCAATCATCCCAGATTGTTGAGCAATAGTCTAAATGTGTTTGTATACGTGATATGTAGTATGTCTTCCTTGTGTCTTGATTGATGAAGTGCATAATTTTGGCTAACTGGTATACTTTTTGTGCGATGAGTTTTGTTAGACCTTGCACATTAGAGTTCCAGCTCGGATGTTGGTCAATAATAAGACCTAGTGTTTTGTGCTCGCTAACGTTTTCTATCTGTGATGTTTCCGTGCTGACCCAAAGTGTTGCTTTTGTTGCATTTTGTAGTTTCTGTCTTGTTGTTATGAGCATTTATTTTGTTTTATTGGTGTTTTATAATCATGCCATTGTTTTTGCTCCATCTAATTAAATTGTATAACTTGATCTGAAGAATCGATTCTAGATTAATACAGTTGTAGTCACTGGTGTAGACTGTGCAATCATTGGCAAAAAGGTCACAAGAAGAGTGTAAGATGAAGTGGAAGATCAGTGATAATAGATATCAAAGAGTAACAGGCCTAGAATAGAACCTTGCGGAACACTAGTGTCAACTTTAGCAGAATTTGATAGAGAATTGTTGAGAATACTGCCTGTTGTCTGTCTGAAAGAGACGATGCAATTCATTTTATTAGGTCAGGGTGCAATTTATAAGTCTATTTTTCTTACAAGAATATCGTGGTCAGTCATATCAAATGCCTTTTTAAAGTCGACAAAGATGGCACCACATAGTCTGTCATCATTTATGTTTACTAACCAATTTTCTGTCATTTTGGTAAGAGCTGTGTGGCAGGAATGAGAGGTCAGACAAGGATTTGTCCTTTCTCCATGTCTGTTTAATCTTTATACAAAGAAAGTATTCAAAGAAACTAGTGAGATGCCTGGATTAAACATTAATGGAATGGCAATCAGTAACCTAAGATATGCGGATGGCACCATGCTGATGCCAGAGAACCAAAAATACCTATAGAATCTAGTGATGCAAATAAATGTTGAAAGTCAAAAGTACAGGCTGAAAATAAATATCAGAAAGACAAATGTCATGGTAATCAGCAGAGAAGAAAGAAAGCCAGCAGTAAATATAAAAATAAATGGGGAATTACTTGAACAGGTGAAAAACTTCAGGTATCTGGGGCACATGATAATAGACGATGGAAAATATGAAACGGAAATTAACAGAAGAATAGGTTTGGCAAAAAACACTTCCAGCAGAGTGAGGGAGATCATTGCATCAAAACAAATATCACAGCAACTGAGATTACATATCATAAAATGCTGCATATGTTCAATATTCCTTTATGATATAGAAACCTAGACCTTGAATAAGACAAAAGAAAAGAAAATCAAGGGCCTTGAAATGTGGATATATGAAAGAATAGGGTGTATTCCAATGACAGAAAAGAAAACAATATAAGTGCTAAACCAACTAGAAGTGAAAAGAGAAATATTGAAAATCATAAAACAAGACAGCTAAGGTATTTTGGGCATGTCAAGAGACACAATACTTTATTGAAGACCCTATCTGAGGGCAAGGGAAAAGAACAAGAGGATGACAGCAATGTAGATGGATAGATAACATCAAGAGACAGACAAGGACAAGTTTGGCTGAGTGTTCTATGAAGACAAGAAACAGAGCTGAGTGGAGATGCATTGCAGTCGACCTTCCATGAGGAGACAGTACGAAATGATGATGATGAAGTACACTTACTTCCTATTACTGCTACCATTTATGCATTCACTAAGAAGCATACTTTATGCAATAGACTCATATGACCACAGCTAGGTCATAGGTCTGTGTTAAACTTTTAAAAAATTTTCATTAAATAATTGGATATACAGCAGAATAGAGGCACATTTTTGCATTATTTTGGACATATTCAAATTTTTTTCTGGCTTCAGATGATGAAGAAGGCAGGAGTCAACATTTTTCCAAATGAAGACTCTTATAGGTTTGTCAGTATTCAGAGCAAGGTGAGGTTTTGTTTAAAAAAATGTTTTTAAAACTTATCACCATTTCTGTCTTTCACAAAACAACAAAGTAAAAAAAAAATAAATTATGTTTTCTGTATTTCCTATATCTTATATCCTTCCCATGCCATTAAACATCACATAAGGCTTGCATAGTTGTTTGCCAAGATTTTCTGTTTTTGGCAAAACCTCATCAAGGGATTTTATTTGTATTAATTTGGCCTCACTTAACAATGTCCTCTTTAGAGTTTCACGTGGTTGGCCTCTTTTTCTTCAGCCTGTTGTGTTCCACTTGATAGCTTGTTTTGGGGTTCTCTGATCATATCTCGTCATCACATGACCAACATATGTCCATCTCCTTTTCCTGATCACACATGAGACTGGTTGTTGTTTGCTCATCTGTCTTATCTCTGGATTGTTCTTGAATTTGTTCCACTTGATGCCAAGTATTTTCCTTAGGCATTTGTATTCAAAAGAGTCTAATTTCTTGTCTATTTCTTTAGTTGTTTTCCAGCTTTCGCATGCATAAATGAGGTTGGGATACTACATTTGAATTGAATAGTCTCAACTTGGTTTTTGTGTTTATAACTTTTGAATCCCATAAGTTCTCAAGATCCGAGAAGATCGATGCTGCTTTTGCAATTCTAATTCTGACTTCCTTTCTGGTGTCACCATCCTGATCTGTGTATCTGCCAAGGTATGCAAATTAATTGATTCAACATCTGTCCCTTCTACATGTATTTTTCCATTTTAATTAATGGGAAGTTTCATTATTTTTGTTTCGCCCTTTTTAATTTCAAGTCCTATTTTACTAGCCAATGAAGACAGGGTTATCTGTTTTTTCTTGCATTGAATTCACATTCATCAGCAAAATCAAGATCTTCTAGTTGGGTCCCATGTTTAAATACCTGTGTTACCTGTGCAGCATTTTTTATTATGAAGTCTATTGCAATTCCAAAAAGCAAAGGAGATAGTATGCATCCTTGTTTCATGCCTGTTTCAATCTGGAACCATTCGCTCATCCCTTCTTCTGTTTTGACTGCACAAGCATATCCGTTGTAGAGGTCCTTAATGATGTTGACAATTTTAGATGGTATTCCATATAGACTTAAAATTCTCCACAATGAATCTCTGTGTATGCTATCAAATGCCTTTTTTAAAGTCTATGAAGTTCAGGATTAATGGTTTCTGCTTTTCAATATGTTCTCCAGGTATTGTTCTTAGAGTAAAGATCTGATCAAGACAGCTTCTTCCTTTTTGAAATCCTGCTTGTTCTTCTCTCATTGCAGTATCCACTATATCTTTAAGTCTATTCAAAACGACCTTGCAAAATACTTTTGACACAACTGATACTAAGGTTAGTCTTCTCCAATTGTTGCAGTCACTAAGGTCGCCTTTTTTTTGGTATTTTAACAATGATGATTCCTTTTTTCCATTTAGAAGGGACCTTTTCTTCTTTCCAAACTTTATTAAACATTCTCTGTAGTTGGTTCATGTTTATAGTTTCTGTTATAGGAAATCACATTTCACTGGCCAGTGAAATACGATTTCCTACAGCAGAAACTATAAAGTCAATAAGGAGCTATAAAATTAGCAAGCTGTTGTAAAATATATATATATATATATATATATATATATATATATATATATATATATATATATATATATATAATTTCACAAAGCAAAGGAGAGATGTTCCTGGTTTGTGACATTTTTGCAGTTATTAGTAGGTGCTAGTTTGGAGAAACACTCATTAACATTAATGTCATAGATTTATGAATGCCCTCTGTGCAATTTTCTCTAAACTTTGTCAAAACCCAGCATCCTCTTATTGAAGAGCGGATGTACCAGCAGATGGCACTGACTGCCTCTTCAATGGCCTATTCATGGTCAAAGTGGAATGGTGAGAGAGCACGGGATGAGATTGTTTTCCAGGGAGCTGAAGCCAAGGAAGATGTGCCACTGATGGAGGTATGGGATTAGAGAACCAACATGTACTTGTTGCTGAGTGATAATTGTAACAAAAATCTTTATTTTCCAGGGCAAACATGTGCAAAAAGCTTCATGAATGTATTGTAATTGTTGAACAATTTTCACATAAGTCTTACTAATGTTAGCTGAAATATTTTAGTATTTGTTGCTCATTTCTGTATTTTCATTCCTTTTTTTTTATTACCTTTAATAAAACTTATATATGCCTTCTCGATGATTGTTTTTAACACTACAGTTCAAACTATGCTGCTGTATTTCATCAAAATAATAAGCATTTTACACTGGTAAGAAAAGAATGAGCCTTTTAAAAGCCATAATCAGATTAATGCAGGTTTTCATCTATGTTACTGTCAACAGTGCATTTAAAAATATATAAAAATCTTGATTTTCATCACAGGAAGAGTGGTCAGTATTTTTAGCTACCAAGCGTCGAGTTACAAAGCTGAAAATGACAGAATATGAACACGCCTTTGAAGAGGAAACAAAAGAAGACCTTAAGGTAACATTTTCTACTACAAGCCTCTTATTATTATCACAGCTATTAGTTAAAGAAATCTGTGATGACCTCTGTTCTATGTAAAGTGCTTATTTATAGTGCTATGTTTTTTAGTTAAATATGTACATATTTTAATGTCTATTGATTTAGTTGTGCCACTAGTTGTAAGTAGTCCTATTTGTCTATATAAACAATAATTTTGTTGCTTCTTTAGCTGTTATTGTCATGTTTATTGACACACATATTTTAATATGGTAACCATTGTCACTTATTGTGCTAATTATTTCTTTGAAAAATTAAATAATTAATGTAAAGATATTAGTTTCATTTCAAGTGTGATGTTTCATGTGTTTATATGATATGAGAAGGAAACATGACAAAAAATCAGTGTTTCAGAGGAGTAAAAGAGAAGGAAGCAAAGCAACTTAACCATAATGCGTGGCTGGGAGTCAACAAAAGACAAGGAAATCGTCTAAAAATTGGGGTCTATGTTCACATAAGACAACCTGTGCTATTTAGCACTATATAAAAGTTTCAGTATCTTGATATAACTTGAATTTTGTAATGAAGAAGTAATTTTAAACATGGCCATTGGAAAGCAAAGGGAATATGTATTTCTGTGTTAAAGATTTGATGGTGGTAACGTAGCTGAACACTACTGATGGCTAAACATTTTTCTCCTTAATAATCATAGCAGACAGAACTGACATCTAATCATCCTTCATAAACAGCTTTCATATGTCAATAAATATTGTTCAGCGATAACATTTTTTTTTGCAAGCGAGGATTCTGTCACTGTTGTTTCATGCATGTCAGTTCATTTGCACTACACTTTTCTGTGCTGTTTTTCTCTATTTTTAGTTTCCTAACGGAAAAAAAAAATCTGGGATTGTTATCATTAATGCAAAAAGTTTAGAAATTTGAACTCATGTCATTTTATACCCTTACTTATGTTTCTATATACAATTTTCAGCACTATCTTATATTTGTACATTTACTTATTCTTATGTGATTGAAAAAGTTATCCAAGAACAACTGAATAAAAACATTAGTCTATATGCACAAGCAAATAGAAACAAAATAAAGCACCAAATATACAAGAAGAGCATAAGAAGGATGACAATGGAAATTTCACATCACTCATTTTGTGTCATTAGTAGTTTACATGTGGACAATTCTATGATAAGTTCTCATCACACAGAGGATGCTTTAATCATATGAGGCACTTTGATAGCAATTTCGTATATATATATATCACTCACTCACTCACTCACTCACTCACTCACATGTGATGTCATTGCCATTTACTCACTTCATGTGTGTATGCAAACAGAAACCATAAGCAGACTTTGAGCCTTACATATTTGGGGGGGGGGTCTTCTTCTTTGTTCACTTCTACCACCAAGACCGCCCTGTGATCCTACTGAATTTACTCCTGTGGCCCTCTATAGGTCCCGTGGTTCCCCGTGTGGTCCCAAAGACCACACGAGATCCCCGAGAGGACCACATGAGGTTCAGAGCATCGCACGGCTTGAGCCTGTACTCTTGGTGGGTCTCAGAAGCGGGATTGCGTGACACCGTGGTTTTCTTTGCACCAGTTTGATATAGAGTTGGACTTTCTCACCAGAAAACCTCGGTGTGTTTGGATATCAGTATATCCCTGCTGGGTGAGAGGTGGTAGCCCATCCAGGCTAGAGTTGGACTTTCTCACCGGAAAACCTCGGCATGTTTTGAGATACCTGTGTATCACCTCCAAGTGAGAGGTGGTTGTCCTTCCATTCCAGCGTTGGACTTTCTCGCCAGCAGTGGTAGATGAGCTACCAAACATGACTCTCATATACCCAAAGCGTCTGGTTTTCAGGCGCCAGATATTTACCTTCGCCCCTTCTCCTGTCAGTTTAAACAGTTCTGCCATGAGAAGGCCAGGAGCTGGACTTGGCTGTCAGACACACGCCACTGGAGTGGAGAGCGTATCCTCCACCTCACCTCTGGCAATAACAGTCCTTAGAACCATACGGGGGGTGATTGATAAGTTCTCGGCATATATTACAACGGATTATTTGTGGACAACTTTTTTGGGGTTATTTCTCAACATAGTCCCCTTGCAAGTTTATGCACTTAGTCCAGCGATCCTGGATCATACAGATCCTTTCTTTGTAAAAGTCAGCATCTTGTGCCAGTAGAAAGTGGTCTACAGCATGAATGACATCATCATCTAAACAAATTTGCTACCACCGAGCTCCTTTTTTGAGTTTGGTAGACAGGTTATAGTCTGAAGGGGCCAAATCTGGGGAATAAGGAGGATGTTCAAGAAGCTGGAAGCTGCATTCATGAATGGCAGCCATTGTCACCACCGACTTGTGAACTGGAGCATTGTCTTGCTGAAAGATGACTCCTCTCGTTGATATCCCTCGACAGTTTTCCTTTAGTTTGACCCGCAGTTGCTTCACAAGATTAGCGTAATAGGCCTTGGTGACCGTTCTTCCCTTTTGAAGATAATCTACCAATAGCACACCTTCTGAATCCCAAAATATGGAAGCCATCACTTTGCCTGCAGACAGAACCACCCTTGCTTTCTTTGGAGGTGGGGATCCATAATGTTTCCACTGCTTTGATTGTTCTTTAGTTTCTGGTTGAAAATGGTGAACCCAATTTTCATCCATAGTCACAAATTGCTGAAGAAACTTTTCAAGATCTGCAGAAAAATGGCCAAGATCGTCTCTTGACATGTTGAAACACTGTCATTTGTGATCAGCTCCAAGAAGTTTCAGGACCCATCGAGCAGAGACCTTTGTCATTTGAAGATCATTGTGAATAATGGGATGACCACGTTCCTGGGAGATGCCCAACTCAGTAGCAATGTACTGCTCAGTAAGTCATTGATCCTCCATTATCATGTCATGGATTCTGCCAGTGGTTTCATTGGTGGTTACTGTTCTTGGTCTTCCCGGATGGGGATCATCTTCAAGACTCTCCCTTCCATGTTTGAATTGAGCTGCCCATTTCTTCACTGTGCTGTAAGAACGGGCACTCTCCCCTAGAGTCTCTACCATATCCTCATAGATTTCCTTCTATGATAAGCCCTTGAAGCAGAGGTAGCGAATGACTGCTTGATGAGAAATTTTATCCATTTTTTCAATTTCTGCCACCCCTTACTACTTCAGTGGGGGGGGGGGGTTGGGGTTGGATTGGAAGTTAGTTGATCACAGTACTGTTCATGGAATGAAACAGATGACCAAGACAGCAATGAGCTGGATTCCATAGATAGAACATTACCTTCACAAATAGAATTTCAAAGTGTAGACAAGATATGAGGTAAAACAGAGCAGCAAGCTGAAGACTAGGTGAGGTGGATAGTTTTTGTCTCCTCCTTATATTACCCCAAGTGAAGCAAGAACTAACGATGATAATGATTTCAGAATTCTGCATATATGTTGTCTGTGGCAGAAAAATCTATGATTTTAATGACTTGTTTCATTTTTGTGTTAATAACGACAGAAGAGTTACACAACAGAGTACTGTCCTTTTTATTAACAGCGTCTAGAGAGCTCACAACAAATCACAGCTATTAGCTCCAGGACAAATGAGCCAGGGAATGAAAGACGTGATAGTAGGAGTTCAAAATCTCTGAATTTCTTAAGAAGGCTTGCATTGAATAAAACTTCACGTCCTAAAAGTGCTAAGGAAAGCAAATCTAAAGATATATTCTTTGAGACATTCAATCTTAAAATATCACCGGTATCAGTAACTTTTGTTTGAAATTTGTACCTGTGTTTCTTGGCACATTTTTTAGGTTATTGATTTGTTAAAAATCATTTCAAAGTGCTGGATTTCTTTCAGTATTGTGAAGTTTTAACAGTTTATTTCTTTGTTCATACTACAGTCATTTATAATAACTCATCCTTGTTAATTTTAAATTAAAAATATGTTAATCTTGATTAAAATAATGTGGTACTTGTAATATATTGAACTGGCACTTTTCATCTACGGAGATGGTTTTGAAACAACTGTAACTTCATTTGTCATTTCATGCTGTCTCCCCATGGAAGATTGGCTGCAGTGAATCTCCACCCTGCTGTTTCGTGTCATCTTCATGGAGCACTTGGCCAAGCTTATCCTTGTCCATCTCTTGATGTTGTCCACCCATCTATATCACTGTTGTCCTCTTGTTCTTTTCCTTTCGATCTTGCCCTCTAAAAGGGTCTTCAATAAAGTATTGTGTCTCTTGACATGCCCAAAATACCTTAGCTGTCTTGTTTTTATGATTTTCAATATTTCTCTTTTCACTTCTAGTTGGTTTGGCACTTATGTTGTTTTCTTTTCTGTCATTGGAATACACCCTATTCTTTCATATATCCACATTTCAAGGTCCTTGATTTTCTTTTCTTTTGTCTTATTCAAGGTCTAGGTTTCTATATCATAAAGGAGTATTGAATATATGCAGTATTTTATGATATGTAATCTCAGTTGCTGTGATATTTGTTTTGATGTAAGGATCTTGCTCATTCTGCTGAAGGTGTTTTTTGCCAGTCCTACTCTTTCATTAATTTCTGTTTCACATTTTCTGTCCTCTGTTGTCATTTGTCTCAAATACCTGAAGCTTTTCACCTGTTCAAATAATTCTCCATTCATTTTCATGTTTACTGCTGGTTTTCTTTCTTCTCTGCTGATTATTATATTTTCTTTTTTATATTTATTTTCAGTCTGTACTTTTGACTTTCAACATTTATTTGCGTCACTAGATTCTATAGGTCTTTTTGGTTCTCTGCCATCAGCACGGTGTCATCTGCATATCTTAGGTTGTTGATTGCTATTCCATTAATGTTTAATCCAGGCATCTCACCAGTTTCTTTGAATACCTTCTGTGTATAAAGGTTAAACAGACATGGAGAAAGGACTCATCCTTGTCTGACCCTTTCTTACATCTATTGGTGTTGAGTAGTTTGTGTTGGACCGCACAACTGCTTTCTGTTCCCAGTGTAGCTTGCTTGTTATTCTATGTCTGTGCCATTAACATTAATCTTTTTCAGATATTCCATCAGCTGTTCATGCCTGATTCTGTCATAGGCCTTTATGTAATCTATAAAACAACAATAAATGTCCTTTTTAACTTCAGTATACTTCTCAGTTATCATTCTAATGCTGAATATTGCTTCTCTTGTTCTGCTATTTCTTCTAAATCCAAACTGCTGATTATTGATTTCCATATTTATTTTGCCTCTGATTCTCTCTAGAATGTTTTTACATCTTTGTCATATGGCTCATTAAACTGATGGTTCTAAAGCTGGTGCATTCTAATGAGTTTTTTTTTCGGTAGTGCTATAAATACTGAAGTTTGCAGGACCTGTGGTAGGTATCCTCTGTTATATACATCATTGCACAAATATGTGATCTTTTCTATTCCAAATTCTTCTAGGACTTCTGACATTTTTATGCTGATATTGCCCAAGTCAGTAGCTTACCATGTTTCATTGTTCTCATGGTCTTTTCTACTTCTGATTTTAGTATTGTTGGGCCCGTCTCTATGCCTGGGCTTTTATTTTTGTTATCTGTGTAAAGCTTTGCTGATATACTTCTTTCACCTTTTATTTACATCTGAGCCTTCCATCAAGAATTGTCCCTACTTGCTTGTAATGCAGCTGCCCTGATTCACTTTCTGAATCTTTCTTGTGAGTTTCTTTATCTCTTCATATAACTCTCTTGTCTTCTGTTGTTTCTTTATCTCTTCATACATCTCTCTTGTCTTCTGTTGTTTCTTTATCTCTTCATACATCTCTCTTGTCTTCTGTTGTTTCTTCATCTCTTCATACATCTCTCTTGTCTTCTGTTGTTTCTTTATCTCTTCATAGATCTCTCTTGTCTTCTGTTGTCTCTCCATCTCTTCTATTTCTTTGCAGCTGTTACCTAACCATCTTTCCTTTACCTTGTGGCACACTAACCATCTTTCCTTTATCTTGTGGCACATCTTGCATATTTCTTTATCTGTATTATCATAATCTGGAGTGTTTTTTGCTCATTTTCTTTCTTCCATTTTTTTAGTATTTCATTGGTCATCCACTTTTGCTTAGCCTTCAGATCTTTCTCTGGTAGGATATTTTTTTTTCCATCTCCATACTTAATTTTAAACATTCCATTTTGTTTTCTATTTTCTCTCTTGGATTTTCTCATCTACATTGCTCTATGTTCTCTTCTAGAAAGCATTTATATTTGTTACGCACTTCCACTGAATATTTCTGTTTTAATTTAGTATTTCTTAGGGCTGTAATGTCTATTTTTGATGCTTTGTACTTCTTATTGTTCTTTAGTTTTACTTACATTTTCATCACTACTGAGTTGTGATCTGAATTTATGAATGCCCCTGGGTAGGTTTTTGTTGACTTAACATTATTTCTTCTTCTTCTTCTTCTTCGTTTGCATTGTCTGTCTATATCTGCAGTCCTATCTCTTGAATAAATTTCACTGCTTTTTATAATTCATGTATGGAACCGTAGAGCTTATCTTCTTTAGTGGTTTCACTGGGCCAGTAATTATTTCTCAGTGTCTCATAGTTGGTGCAGTTCTGGAGGATATGTTCCACAGTTTGTGGCACCTGGGAACATGTACATAGATTAGTAGTACCAACTTTAAACTTTGTATACATATGACTTCGGAGTCGGCTGTGTCCTGTTCGGAGACGGAAGATGGTGACTTGTTCCTTTCTGTTTAGCATGTGATATTCATCATGTGGTGGTGTTTGTGGCTTCCTGTAGGTTTTTATCATGCTTTTCTTCTGATTATAGGTGATTGGTATGTCTGGTTGCTCCATTTCAGTGCCCTCTTTGGCCAGATGGTCAGCTTTCTCATTGCTTGGTATCCCACAGTGGGAGGGAATCCATTGCAAAGTGACTCCATGTTGTAAGCCAATTTTTAACAAGGCATCCTTAAGGTCTGGTAGTTTGTTGCACTGAAGAGCTTCCAGTACTGATTTTGCATCTGTGAGAATTACTACGGGACATGTATCAGTTCTGGAGTCTGATAGTTTTTCAACTGCAGCAATAATTGCCCTAACTTCTGCATCATAGTTGTTGCAGTATTTTCCAGTGGGTATGGAAATCTTGTCAGTGGTGATGTTTGGATATTCAATATGCTCCTGCCCCTCCATTCTTTATGGCATTATGTGCAGATCCATCTGTATACACACGTATCCAGGTGTCACATGGATATTTATCATCTAGAACACTAAGTACTCACTACCAAAAATAGCACTAAGATGGACACCACAGGGGAACAGAAGTAAGGGTAGACCAAAAGAGACATGGAGAAGAACAACAGAAAGGATGTTGAGCAATAGAGGGCTCACCTGGGCAAGAGCAGAAAAAAAGGCGAAGGACAGGCATTTGTGGAAAACCCTTGCGGAAGCCCCATGTGCCCTGGGCACTTAAGGTTCAGAGAGAGAGAGAACACTAAGTGTGGCTGTCGATCTTACAAGACTGCTCTGCATCTCACCATTCTGCACACCTTTCACTTCAGTCTGAAATTTGTGTATAATTTGCTTCTTTCCATGGTGTATGCTCTGGTACAGATGATAATGGAGCGACTACAGTTGGAAGGTCAGGTATCAGTTTACGCATATGCTTGACCTGGTGAATGAAGCTGCTTCTTTTAAACCGTTTTAGTGCCAAGTTATTGAATCTCTCCTTCAGGGGATGGCTTACAGAGCTAAGGAATTTCTCTCCCAAGGTCATGACCTTTGTGTCTCTACATTCTTTTAGCACTTGAACACCAACTATTTTCTGCATTTCTACTATTGGTGTGGACCTCATGGCACCTGTGATAATCTGTAGTGACTGATTTTGAACCTTGTCTAGATTATGCAGCGTAGTGTTTGATGCTGTGCACCAAGATGTTGAGCCATATTCTAAATGTAGTAGAATACTTTGCTGATATACATTCTTGAGGATTCTTTCACTAGCTCCCCATGGTTCCACTCAATTTTCTTAATATGGCTAGTTTTCTTCTGGCTTTTGCTTCTGCACTGTTGATGTGTTGCTTCCAGGTCAGTTTTGAGTCAAGAGTCATTCCTAAGTAAGTGGGTTGGTTGTCCGTCCTTAAGGATATTTCATTTACAAAGATCTTACCTGCTTTCTGTTTAGATGAGAGAGTGAACAGAGTGGTACTTAATTTCTCTGTATTGATACTTACACACCATTTGTTTGTCCATGATGTCAAGATGTCTGCTGCTCTTTGGAGTCTTTGTGTAGCAACTGTCGCATATTCATCTGTACACCACATGACCAGATCATCTGCATACAGTGCCACTTTGATTCCATAGGGAAATTCCTTGACCAGGTCATTAATGAATACAAGGAATAGTGTAGGTGAAAGGATACCTCCTTGTGGTACACCATATCACAGCAGTACTTTATGGCTTTTGTGTCCATCCATTACTACTCTAGCTCTTCTATTGTGTAAATAGGACTTTATCCAGTTGTACAGTCTTCCATTCACATTGCAGTTTCTTAGTTACCACAGCAGACCTTTTTTCCATACTTTATCAAAGGCTTTCTTCAGGTCTATCCACGCTGCTAGTACAAGGTTTTTCTCTTGGAATGCATCCTCAATCTCTTAAGAGAGATAGGTCACTTGATCTTCTGTACTGTAGTACTGCCTAAATCCTGCTTGTTGTGGAATGAGAAGGTTTTCACTTTCTAGGTACCATTTTAGCCTCAGGTCAATGATGCGTTCCATCGTTTTGCATAGGCAGCTAGTGAGACTGATTGGCCTGTAGCTGGAGGCAGTATCACTGTTTTTCCCTGGCTTTAGCAGTGATACCATGCTTGCTTCCTTCCAGATTTGAGGTAACTTACCTGTGCTCCAGCACATATTAAAAATATCCAGCAGCTTTACCACTGCTGCCATTCCCAGGTTCTTGATCATTTCATTGGACACTCCATCTGGTCCTGGTGATTTCCTTGGTTTCAGTTTACTAACTGCCAGGTCTAACTCACTGCGTGTGATTGGTGCATCCATGACCTCCACTTTTCTGACTTGTTCCTCTTCTTTCTGTGGGTCAGTGTGCACTGTACACTCTTTCTCTGGATGGATATCAATGTTGCAGTCCTGTGCAAACATGCGAGCAAAGTGATCTGCTACCTGCTTACCTGTAAGAGTTTTCCTATCCTCTATTAGTGTAATCTTTGTACTTCTTCGAGTACTCTCATCATTTAACTGTTTGATTAGTTTCCACAGTTTCCTTCCATCCTTTTCAAAGTTTAGGGACTCTATTTTCTCTCTCCAACTTTCCTGTCTGGCTTGCAGATTGGATCTCTGAAATTTGGCCTTAGAATGTTGGTAATTATTGTGGTGTTCTTGGCATGGTCTATTTTCTGCTTGCTTTCGAGCTGCTTCCACGTCATCATGGAGTTTTCCCAGCTCACTAGACCAGTATGGTTTATAGTCCCTGCGAGCTCCTCTGGGAATGGTTTCACGAGCGGCCTGAAGGATACAAGCATTGAATTCCTTCACTATGCTGTTAATATCCTTACCTTCTATGGACAGCTGTCCCACCAAGATACCTGTACGATGTTTATACATTGTCCAGTTTGCTTTTTTATAGTTCCATCTGGGGAGAGGGCTGCTGGTGTTAAGGAGTTCATTTTCTATTGTCAGGAAGACTGGTCGATGGTCGCTACCTCCAAGTTGTTTTCCAACTTCACGTGTAATGTTTCACTTCAGATCTGGAGAGTGGAATGCCAGATCTGGTGTTGAGGTTGTATGCCAAGCCCTTGAGTAAGATGTTGGGGGATCCATTGGCTGGTTGATCAGAAGAAGTCCATTATCATCCTGCCAGCTCTCAACTTCCTCTCCTCTCTTGTCTATGTGGTCATAGCCCCAGCTCTGGGAATGGCTGTTAAAATCGCCACAGACCATCAGTCTCTCTTTGTGTGGGATTGTTTCTAAAGCAAGTGGGTGGTCATTAGGACAGTAATAGTTAAGGAGGTGGAAATCTGTATTACTACTTTTTAGATGGATCATCTGGTATTCGGCTCCTTCCATGTACACTCCCACCTGACATGCGCTGATGTTATTCTTAACAAGTGTGAGTACTCCTCCTTTTCTTCTGTCCTGTCGATCTGATCTAAAACACTGGTAGCCTCTGATTTTAAAGGCGGCATCTTTGGTTAGGTGTGTCTCCTGTATGCAGCATATACTTACCTGCTCTGCAAAAAGTATGTTCTCTAGTTCTACCTTTTTGCTATAGCCATCTCTAACACTACTGACACCCTCAGCATTCCACTGCATTATTTTAAGTTCTTGCTTTGTGGCTGTTTTCTTCCATTGTATTTTTTGGCCAGTAGCTCTACTCTCATGTCTCCTGACTCCACAAGACGAACTGAGAGGACCTCCAGTAGCATTGGGTGGATCCTTTCGAGGCAGGAGGCTTGGCACTGCACCTGCCTGATTAGTCTTCACAGGGCGAGCACCATGTTTGAATACTGCAGATAGAGACATTTCATTAGCGATAATGTGTGTTACCTTGATTTTTGTGATGCGCCTTTTGGCTGGGTAACTCTGACTTCAGCACCTTTCCTTGCTAGGGCAGACTGTAGTCTTGCTTGGACTGCCATGAAGACAGTGTGGCTGGCCTGGCCAAAACTTTGTTTTCCAGCCTCTGGTGGCTGTATGTAAGTCCTTTCTCCATGTCAGATGGTTTGGAGACAGTTCCACAAAGACATTCTGACCTTGAGATGAGGAATCTGATGAGTGCTTCAACGATATCCATTCCCCGCCACCTATAGTCTACTGGCTCTGTTTTGTTTACATCATTCTGATAGCCATTGTTGTAAAGATCCATAGGCTTATCACGTCCTGGATTCATTGGTTTCACACCAGACTTCCCTCATCTCCGTCAGAAATCTCTATGTCCCCATCCGTCCACGAACCTGACATTACATTTTACAAAAATAATAATTACAATTAGTGTTGATTGCTGCAGATTTCTGGGCTACAGAAGTAGGTCAGAGTTTTTAAGCAAACAGATCTATGTTCCCTGTCTCACAAACACTATGTTAAGATAAGTGTGCTCTTAACATAGTTGTTCCCAGGGGGAACATTATTTCTAAATCTGCCTCTGATCATTACAAAATCAATCTGATTTATTCTTAAATCACCAGGGCTTTTCCATGTAAATAGCTTCCTCTTCTCTCTCTTTTTTTTTTTTTTTGTAAAAAGGGTTAGCTGGTTTTCCTCACAAAACTGTGTCAGTATGTTCCCAGGCTCATTTCTTTTACAAAGTCCATATTTTCCTAAGATGTTCTTATAACTTCCTTCTCCTACTTTTGCGTTCATGCTCTCCATTACTATTAGAATATCTGTCAATTTGACAAGCTTTAAAAACTCTTACAGTTCCTCATAATAGCTCTTCCTCTCTATATTCTTGTGTTGGTGCATACATATGCAGGATGGTGATGTTGAAGGGTTTTGCTCTTAGCTTTAATAACATCATTCTGTCATTGTGTGTCCAATATCCACATATTAATTTTTTTCAGCGATCTTCTTATTAGTATGCCAATGCCTCTTCAATATTCCTCTCCTCCTGAATAGATAAATATGTGATTCTCTTCCTTACTACACCCTGCGTCCTTCCTTCTAGTTTCAGCTACCCCTAATATGTCTAAATCCATACTGCCAGCTTCCATAATTAGATTTGCTAGTTTACCACTTTGGTGTAGGGTTCTGATATTCTATGTCCCTATGCATAGATATTTCTTTCTTTGACTTTAGGACATGCTCATCATTATGGCCTGCCCTAGTCCCCAGAAGTAAACTCTCTTCCCTGTTTGTATTTATGACAGGCTCTACTCCAGGGGTACAGACTTTGCATGCATCACTTGTTTCTTTTTCTGGTAAATCCATTGCTGTCTTTGGGTTATATGTAGTAAGGTCCCTGTCCTTTTCACGGTGGCCAGCCATATTGATCCTTATGTGTACCAAAATGCCTCTTGTGTGCCACACAATTTGCTGTTTTGCCTTGTAAGTCACTGATCACTGGGATTCCTCCACCTCACTCACCATCCCAGATTTCATGTGCTAGGGATGGGCATTCCTTTGTATGATTGCTCAACATAGTTTTGTTGCCCAGCCAAAGCTGTTGTTGGGGGGGGGGTGCTGCTGTACACAAGCAGACTCACAGAGCCATACATGAGCTAGGTAGGTGTGGGGAAACCAGATAGGTTCAAACCCTTGAGACAGCTGAGGTGGCTGCCTCTCACCATGAGGTACTAATCCTTCCACACACTTACCTTACTCCCCAACTGTAAATCCACCTTCTGTTCCAACATCCACTGAAGTGTGCGCCTGTTGATGGTTGTGGGTAACATGTGCTAAACCACTTCTTTTGGAAAAATGTCCAATTCACTTCTTCTCCCCTAATTCGATCATTCTCCTGATGTGATGTCATATACAGCCTATCCAAGATGGCTCTTGCAATCTCCACCTTGTCCATTCTGAGGATTCCCTTATCTGCTTTCTCATTGCCCTTGACTCCCACATGCCCTGGGCAGTATATCCACGTCAAACTGGATAACAAAGAGCCCTCTAGAAGCTTGAGCCACTACCTGCAGAAGAAATGTCTCTCAGTTCTCTGTAAAATGCTTTGGGAGTCTGTTACAATGACCCCATGTGAGTCATTCTGCTCCACCAACCAGGTAATTGCTTCTGATGCTGTCAGCACCTCCATTCTCATGCCTGAAGTGGTAGCTGCATAGACTTCTGATTTACTTGCAGTCAGTTTGCTGTTACAGTAGACAGTATAGGCCCAACCATTTTTTAGGTCTCATGCCACTGACCCATCTGTGATGATCACAGGGTCATGTGGTTTAGAGTGATGCTGAGTCTATTCCAGCACCTGGGCTTCTGTTTTACTTTGAACCCAGTCTTGCCATTCACAGCCAAGCTGGATCACAACCTTCATTAGATTATGCATATTTGGTACTTTAATCCATATTTTGGTCACATTAAACGTCATGATAATCTAGAGAAGACTGTCTTGGAAGGGTACATAATGGGAAAAAGAAAGAGAGGAAGACCAAGGCGAAGATGGCTGCAAGACATCGTTGATGATCTGCAAATGGATGCATCAGCAGCAGGCCATCTTGCTCACAACAGAGGCCTACAGGAGTGCTGTTTGGGAGGCAAAGTTCTGCAAGGGACATGGAAATGAATGAATGAATGAGTGATGGTACTTTAATCCATTGCAGTTCTAGGGGAATCTGCTTTGTGTCACAGACTGCTGACAGTGTCTCTTCTGCCTCCACCATCCATGATCTTCCTTGCTTGATATGCTTACCTTTGCTGAGTTCAGCTCCAGTAGGAGGGGGTGGTTTGCCATGCCAGCAGTCCTGAGGCACGTCTTCATTTGCGCATGCTTGTGCCTTACTTTCATGCTGGGCATATCCGGCTATGACTGGAGTATCCCTGGTGCACCCCAGAACTGCTCTCATGGCCTCATTTTGAATTCTTTCAAACTTGATTATCTGAGTTGAGGTTTTGAAACAAGCAGATATCAACTTCTGTGGGTTTTGCCAAGCATCACCTTTGCATAGTTAGCCACAGTGATTTTCAAGCATTATTTGTGTTGCAAATATTTTCCTTTTAACTTCAAGTTCGTTCCTCATTTCTTCCTCACAAGATGCTGTGCCCTTGTGCAGAGTTTCTCTCCACATGACTCAGTCCTTTCACACATTTTTTTTTTTCTGAATCACCTGACTGACAGAAACAACTCACATTGATGACTTACATATATGTAACAGCAATGGGTATATTTGTCTCAGAAAGTAGTACTGAACAAGATGGATCCCAGCTTTTGATGACAGTGCTGATAAAAGTATTTAAGAAATAGGAAACTGCAATGTTGACTTAGGCACAATTGATTAACCCTTTGAACCCAGATTCCTACAAAAGCAGTATGAAGAAATTTCCTGAAATCCAACTATTATGCCATCTCAGCAGTTCTGAAAATGTGACATGAGTTTTCTGGATCTTACCATATTTAAAATGAAACAACTGTTGCTCAGAAATTTCACATCATGGAGCTCATTTTGAGATCTCAAGCATTCTTCTGCATCCTCCTCCTCCGTCCATTTCCTAAGATGCTTTGGATTTATGGTTTTTGCTCAAATAATTCTCTGATTTAGGAGGTTAAAGAACATCCTATGAAAACGTAAAATGCTTTCAATAATGAGTTATTTACAATTTGCCTATTTATTCAGTATGACAGTTTAGCTTAAAGGTAAATACATAAACTTGCAGTAAGGTACTTTGAATGCCATTATAGAACTGAAAATACCAGACAAAAAATGTTGAAACAATCATTTCTAAGAGGAAATTATTGTGCATATAAATACACTAAATGTAGCACACTTATTTTTTTATGACCTGAGGATTGTAAAACATCTATACAAGTAGCAAGAAGTAGCAATTTGAGTTGAAAATAGAACTGGAAAATATCAACCTATAAAACAAGAGGTGTGATAAGGGTGTGTAGTATCTTCAGACCTTTTTTCTCTGTACAGCGAATATATTCTAAGAACAGTCATCACAGAACCAGGCATAAAATATGGAGAATACAATATTAACAACCTTCGGTATGCTGATGACACAGTACTGATAGCTGAGAACCAACAAGACCTGCAAAATCTCTTGGATAAAGTCTCTAAAGGAAGTGAACAGAAAGGCCTTACTTTAAACATCAAAAAGACAGAGACTTTGGTTATATCTAAGAAACAGAAACCACCAACATGTAGTATAAAATTAAATGGAACTATTCTAAAGCAGGTGCAGAAATTCAAATACCTTGGAGCAGTAATAACTTCAGATGAGAAATGAAGAACAGAAATTAGGAACAGAAAAGGCCAAGCAAAGACTACATTTCAGAGAATGAGAAACATATTATCCAACACATCCTTATCAATGAATGTTAGACAATGAGTCTAAAATGCTATATTGAACCTATCTTGTTATATGGAAGTGAATCATGATGGACAATAGGCAGGTCTGCAGAAATGTGGTTTATTAGAAGAATGTTGCGAATCCCCTGGACAGCAAAAATAACTAATGAAGAATGTATGAGAAGAGCTGGAGAGACAAAAAAATCTTGTCAAAAAAATAAGAGAGGGACAATGTACTTTCATAGGACATGCAATGGGAAGAGAGGGCATTGAGAATATTATAACAACAGGAAAAATAGAGGGAACAAGATCAAGAGGAAGACCAAGAGAAATGATACTGGACAGTCTGACGAGATGGTGTGAGAGGAGATCACCAACTGAGCTGATAGACCGTATGAAGGATTGTGTACTCTGGAGAAACATAACAGCCAATGGCAGTCGGCATGACACCTAATAATGATGATGATGATTTTTTAAAAACCTATCTAACATGAATGAATTCAAGACCAATCTGCAGATAAGGAAGATTACACAACAACCTGTCTGATCAGTGATCAAAAAAAAAGGAGATGGACGTATATCAACCTTGTGATGAGAAGAAACAATCAGAGAGTCCCAAAACAAGTTATCAAGTGGGACACAATAGGACAAAGAAAAAAGAGACCTCCTATGTGAAACTCTAAAGAACATTGTTGAGAGAGGCTAAATTAGAGAGCATAAGATCTGATGATAAGGTTGAAAAACTTGATGTAAACAGAGAAACTACAATGTGAGCCCTATGTAATATTTAATGGCATGGGAAGGATGTAAGAAGATGTAAGATGTAAGAAGAATCTAACATGAAGGATAGGAATGTTTGTCACTGAAGGTAATGAGAGGAAATAAAATATCTTAAGAAGACATTATACTAAGAAAACTGTTTCAGACAAGGTCAGAATAAAGATAATTGTAAACTTTTAGCAGTCTCTGTCTGGTAGAAACATACTGATATGAAAGAAAACAAAATTAGTGCATGTTATACAGTTAGAGGGTTTATATACGTAAATTGGAATATTTACTTCAGTATAAATTCTGAAGAGTTTACAGAAATCTTCTTATCTTATATCTTATATCCTTCCTGTGCCGCTAAACATCACATAGGGCTCGCAAAGTAGTTCGCCAATTTTTCCTGTCTTTGGCGAGTCTTTCAGTCTCATCAAAGGATTTTATGCCTGTTAATTTGGCCTCTCTTAACAGTGTCCTCTTCAGAGTTTCATGCGGTCTGCCTCTTTTTCTTTGGCCTGTGTGTTCCACTTGATAGTTTGTTTTGGGATTCTCTGATCATTTCTTCTCATCAAGTGACAAACATATGTCCATCTCCTTTTCCTGATCACCCATGAGACTGGTTGTTGTTGCAGAAATAAGTAATGTTAATAGAATGTATATACAATTTTCTGCTGTTTTCTCTGAAAAGATTTCTAAAGTTTTTTGTTGTTGTTTTTTTTATGCTAATTTTGTTATGAATTTTTTACAAGTTTTCTGCTTTGATAAATGAATATAAACATCTAAAATAATAATGCAAAGTCTGTTAAATGGTGAGTCTGTTACCACTGAAACTGAATGAATTATTTATTTTCATGTGATGGAGAGTGATATAGTAGATATGCAGAGGCTATGATAAAATCTGAGAATGAAGGAGACAAGATAAAAAAAATTTGCTGTCCATGATGAGCAACTTTCTACACATCACCACACCTTCATTAAACCAGAAGAATATGGAAACATTTTTTCTTTCTCTTTTGCAATTAAAAAAAAAAAGAAAATCATGGTTTTAAAAGTACTGAGATACTTTAATAGAAAATTCTGATTTTTATAGGGTTCAACTCTTTGCTCACTGTGAACTAAAAGGAATATATTTATGAATCTTCATAAGCACAAAATGATTTTGTTATAACTAATACATTGAATGGCCAAACCTTATATTGTATCTTATGTAGTAATGTTAATATTCAGGTTCTTTTCTTAATTTTCATAAATTTGTTTTTAAGGTCTCAATAATTCACTATTAAATTTAACAAATGGAGGCTTTCTTTTTCTAAATTGCAATGTTTTTTATTCTTAAATTTTTTAAAATTAATTTTTAAATGTCATCTCAGTCATAGATATATCTGTCATAACTTCCATAATATTCATTCTTATATTTCTGAAACAGTAAATCTGATCATTACTAATGCTAATTTATTCTTTCACCAAAATACTTGTTATTCTGATCAGTCATTGTTAATCAGAAAGTTTGGCCAGCTTTTCTGTTTTCTACAAAAACATTAACATTTTTTTTTCTTAACCATAAGATGAATAATTTCTTGATTCATAGTTGTCAGTTTTATCATCATCATCATCATCATCGTCATCATCATCGTCATCATCATCATCATTTTAAATGTTATGTTAGTGAAATTAAAGGTTTCTCCTCCAACAGTTTCACATTTAACCTTTTCACTGTTATGTAATCATGCCGTAATCTGCTGTGCTACCTACTTCTGCTTATGAGTACTTTATATGTCATCTGAAAATCAAAGATTTATCAGAGCTTTTTGTGATTATTTTTCCTCATTCATGTTACATATTACTATTTAACTTCTTGATGACTAAAAGTTCTTCAGAGTGAAGTTTACATTAAAAAAAAAAAAAGACAAAAACATTTTTGTCAATGTTGTAGCATGTGAAGTGTTTGAAAACACAGTGTAACACAGACATGACAAATAGTCTTTGAGCATATATCTTGTTTCCTCTTATCTTTTATTATTTTTTTTTTTCATGCATAACACACTTTTCAATGGGCCCATTTCCTTCAGTGATTAACAAAATACCAGTGTAGCACATAATATTAGATGAACACTGGAATGCAATGAATATATGTTCATAACCCCTCCTCTCTCATGATGCAAAAATAACATTGGTACCAATTTGTTGACAAGTCCCACTTGCTGCAACTAGGCTGCTTATAGCTAAAAATAGCTGCTGTGATTTCCCCCTTTGTTAAATAACTATGGTAGTTTATTAGTAGAAGTACAACATTAACACCAGAAGTGTGGAAATCTTGGAACATGTTAAAATATCCTCAGCAGTGATACAGCAGAACATATAAACACATCCATAGCAACAAAAGGGTTCATAAACCCTAGGATCTATAGAACTGCCACAAATTTTCCTTTGTCCAGAATAAGGGAACAAAGTTTATCTGTGCAAATGATTGTCTGGTAGAACCTAACAAAAACATATTTCCTGTGACTTCATGCACAGCATTTGATCTTGTACTACTAATCCTTTCATATAAAACATCAGTGATATCTCAAACAGATTTATTATAGCATTTCAAAACTGGATTAAAGTTTTCTTACAAGAGTGGGCCATCAAATTAATTACTTCACACAAAGAGTGAATATTTCTTAGACGTTTGCTGTCATTAATTTCAAAAAAGTAATTTTTTTTTTAAGAACTCACATGGCAACCAGCACACAAGGAAATCATGAAAAAAATAAGAGGCAAACAAATTAAAATAGCAAATGAAGTTATAGGCATTGGATATTAGTAAGTAGTCATGTTTTAAAAGTTGGATAGAGTTAACATGCTTTAATCTTGATTTATTCAGTTTCAGTGTTTCATTTGTTGTGATAACATCAACGAAGTAGTTTATAGCAAATAATACTTTTTTTTTTAGTCATTGAATGTAAGTTTTAAATGCATTTTACATTTCTATATCTTTTCTCAGTTTAAGTCCAATATCTATCATCTCTTGACCATCATCGCAAGTGAAAATGGAAGACAAAAGGTCAACAATACAAGTTTTCGGTTTGTGGACTGTGTGTATCAACTTCTGAAAAGAACCAAAGTTTTAACATATTCATAGTGGTTATTTGTCTATCTATATCTATAATACAGTGATGTGTTATTAGCCTTTTTAGGCTCATGGATGGTTTAATTAAGAAACATTTTGTTCACAGTTTTGATAAGTCATTACAGGCAGAATCACTTTTATTCTGTCCAGTTTGCTAGCATGAGGAACTGCAGGTGCTTTTTAGTTTCCCGTAAATCAGTCTTAGGAGATAGTTAATTTGCTAGACATTTTCCAGCAGTCATCATCATGGAGGAGTTTAATTAGCATGATAAACTGCTGAAACAGTCACATGTGTTTGTCTCTTGGTAATGTTATTCCACATACAAGGAGACATTTAAATGCATACGTGTCATATTTATTGCCTCACACTTGGACAGGAATGACAGTGACATTTTCTACTGTCTGTAATGTATTCTGACTGCAGAAGAGCTAATGGTGGATTAGATGATTGAGTGTCATTTAATTTCTGCAGCCTTAAAATGCTGTGCTAACCTATCCACAGAGGATGAGCTGAGCAGACATCAGGGGCGAAAAAATATGAAATGCTTCTCAGTTATTTCTGCTGTGTTCAAACTGTGCTAATGAAGCTAAGTCTATTAAAAAATAAATTAGTAAAGCACATGAGAGAGAGAGAGAGAGAGAGAGAGAGAGAGAGAGAGAGAACTGATTTTATTACCATTAACATCTGTTATCTCATCAGAGGAACATTATGTGATGCACATTTACTGAATTCTTGTTCTGAACCAGCATATTGTTTTTTCTTTCTTTTTTTTAAAAGTAAGAATTTCTCATTTTCTCATTTGTTGTATGAACTTTTTTTTTCTCATGCTAGTGATTCTTATCACAGAATTTAATATCTTTTATTTGAACCTGTCATTGTGATTCACTGTATTTGAATTTGTCTTCATAATTTGGCTGCATATTTCCATGATTCATCAGTATATAGGATTACAGAGAGGACTACTATTTTAATTAGTTAATTTTTTCCTCCTATTACTTTTCTATTTCACTAAAGAAGTTTATAATTAATTTTATTTCTTCCATTTCTAAACTGCACTCATTCTTCAGCAATAAATTTGTCTGGTAGGAGTCTGTTTAGAAAAACATCTATCATTAACTTTTTTTTTTTCCATAATGTATTAGTTAACAAGCATCTATTGTACAGAAACATAATAGGAGTAAAAACACATGAATACTGTTTACTTATTCAAAGTATTTCTAGCCATCGCTGATGATCCTTGATATATATATATACACACACACTGTTCAATTCAAGTGCCATGCCGTGTGGCGTAGGCAATCATTCTCTCCACAACTCCCTGTCTTTAGACTTGATTATGAGATCTGCCGGTGGCTTTCTTCCTAGCCACACTGGCAGCCCATCCAGTAACTTCTCTCTCTGTCTTCCTCTGTCTCTTCTTCCTTAAATTTTTCCAGTTGCCACAGTGTGTTCCAATTTTTCTCTTCTCAGGAAGTGTTCTATAAATCTCGCTTGTCTGCCTCTGATCTCTGCTGTAATTTTCTTTTAACTCCAGCCTCTCTTAAGACTTCTTCATTGGTTTTCTTGGCTGTCCATAGTACCTTCAACATCCTTCTTATAAACCACATCTCCATGGCCTAAATTTCTTGCTGTACTCTCTTATTCATACACCATGCTTCACACCTATAAAACAAAATTGGCTCGATGTAACATTTAAGTACTCGGAATCTTGTTTCCATCAATATGGATCTGTTCACAAGATGTGTCTCATTGTCTGGAATGCTGACTTGGCCTGAGCATGTACACACACTGTACTTACATTAATATAAGCAATGTAATAAGTACATTATGTAAAAATTAATATAGAGTAATAAATAAATACATACATGAAAGATGAGCAGCCATATTAGCCATGTTGAATGTAAAGACAGATTCTGGAAAAGATTTGACAAAAACAACATTAAAAAAACTAGACAATAAAGTAAAAAAAAGTTCAGCTAGAGGGGATAAAAGAGAATACATGGACAATATGGTGAAAGAAGCAGAGAAAGCACCAAAAATAGGAGACAGCAAAACCCTACATAACATACAAAAGACGCTAAAGGGTACTACTGCATCCAAAGAAAGACCAATCTTTAGCAAAACTGGCACCCTATTAACATCAAGTAAAGACCAAAAGCAAAGATGGGCCAACACTTCCAAGAAATACTTAATTGACCACACCCAAATGAATTAATAAATCCTGAAATCGATTTCCCAGTCCCATGACTAAATGTCAGTCTAGATGAAATTACATTGATTGAAATTGAAACAGCAGTGAATCTAATGGCTAACAACAAAGCTGCAGGTGAAGATGAAATAACAGCCGAAATGTTAAAAGCTATTAACAGTGACAACATGAGCCAAACAGAGAATGTTTAATAAAGTTTAGAAAGAAGAAAAGGTCCCTTCTAAATGGAAAAAAAGGAATCAGTGTTAAAATACCCCAAAAATGCAACCTTAGCAACTGCAATAACTAGAGAGGACTAATCTTACTATCAGTTGTGTCAAAAGTATTTTGCAAAGTCATTCTGAATAGAATTCAAGATATAGTGGATATTGCAATGAAAGAAGAACAAGCAGGATTTCGAAAAGGGAGAAACTGTCTCGACCAGATCTTTACTCTAAGAATAATACTTGAAGAACATATTGAAAAGCAAAACCCATTAATGCTGAACTTCATAGACTTAAAAAAAAGCATTTGACAGCATACACAGAGATTCATTATGGAGAATTTTAAAAATATATGGAATACCATCTAAAATTGTCAACATCATTAAGGATCTCTATAATGGATACGTTTGCGCAATCAGCACAGAAGGAGTGAATGGGTCCAGATTGAAACAGGCGTGAAACAAGGATGTATAACTATCTCTCTTGCTTTTTGGAATCGCCATATACTTCATAAAAAAAATATTCTGCACAGGTAAAATGGACATCGATTGTGTACACGGGACCCAAATAGAAGATCTTGATTTTGCAGATGACATAACTCTTATCAGTGACAATGTGAAATCTATGAAAGAAAAAAAACAGATACCCTGTCTTCACTGGCTAGTAAAATAGGACTTGAAATTAACAAAGGAAAAAAAAAATGGTGAGGCTTCTCATTGACCACGAAGGAAAAATATACGTAGAGGGAGCGACTGTTGAGGGAGTGGGCCGGTTTGCATGCATCGGCAGCTGCATGGGCCGGGATGGTGACTCCGGAAGGTAGGTTGGAGTTAGAGTTGCAGAGGCAGCATTGACCCTCGGGAATATTGAGAACATACAGCATTCGAGAATTATAGACACAAAGGCAAAGTTAACAGTATTCGTTTCAAGTGTGGTATCCACCCTCATTTGTGCATGCGAAAGCTGGGAAACAGCTAGGGAGATGGACGAGGAATTGGGCTCTTTGAACAAGGATGCCTAGGAAAAGTGCTCGGTACAGAGTGTATAAACTAGGGAAAAAGTAGGAACAGCTTCGTTACTTAACGAGTACACAGTTGTGACGTTTGGGCGTGAGTCTTAATCATACAAAAGCACACAGGACGAAGAAACAGAAAGAGGAGATAAAGTACTAATTCACATGAATGTTTGGTAATAATAATAATCATAAGGTGAATAGAGCACTTGGCTGTAACTTAATAAGAAGCTGTGGTTTGTCCGACGTTGTGTGCTGAACATCTGCATCGGTGTGAGTGTGTCTGTATGTGTGTGTGTTTATAAGTAAGGCCAAAACGTCACAACTGGGTACCCTGTAATAAAGCTGCTCCTACGTTTCTCCTGGTTTATACATTTTGATATCACAGCTTTATTGCAGTGGCCTCGTGTATAGTTGTATACTAATAATTGTCGGTATAGGGTGGAGCGAGTTCAGGAGCGCTGCAGAGATGGGACAGATGAGCGAACGACGCCATGTCTCATGGGTGATCGTAGAGGGAAGATGGATATATGTCGGTCGTATGGTGAGAGGAGATGATCGGAGAGTCCCAGGGCGGAGTGCGGCAGACCGCGGAGGAGGAGTCGACCGCGTGAAACTCTAGGGAGGAAACTGTTGGGAGAGGCCAGTTTAGTGGGCATAACATCCCTTGATGAGGTTGAAAAGCTTGCCGAAAACAGGAAAACTTGGCAAATTACCATGCAAGCTCTGTATGACGTTTAACGGCACGGGAAGGATGTAAAACGTAAGAATAAATAAATAATTCATATGTGAATTACCACTAGCATCTAGAAAATGGTGGTGTAGTGCAAAAGCAGTTATCCAAAATTTCATTCAGGAAACTGAAGTTTGTCAAATGAAGGGAGCTACATGGTCTTTCGCCTTGGATGCTGGAGGTGACAGATTCAAATCCCACCAGAAATGACAGAGTTTTTTTTTCCTCATGAATCCTCTAATAATAAAATTCTCCTGGTCTTTATGCAGTGGGACTGAAGAATGTCTGTGGGATTTGTCACCCATGTTTAAAAACTCTTTGGGTCGGAAATTGCTAAAAAAAAAAAAAAAGACTAGGCCAGATAGTTGCTGCCCAAAATGACAAAAAATAGATAATGTGGCCTGTCTTTATTTTACTGCTCGATCTGAAATCTAAGTTTTTCTTATTTGTATTCTGTCATTACTACATAGTTCTACTGAAAAGGACACACGTTTTGACTGTGATTTTTTGACTATGACACTTCATTATGACAGACTGTAATTCTTTGCAGTTCTTGCATGCTTGACTTGTTCCATTGAATGTGTGATCAGAAGTTGGATGCGCTCGTATTTTCACGCTGTATCATTTCATTGCCTGCAGCAATTGTATATTTATATACATATGTTTAAGTTTTCGACGGATTTGTTTGCAACATTTAAAATACAATTTTTTTTTCCAAATTCAGCTACTTTTTCTGTCTTGTTGTTCAAGCTTAAAAAGTGTTTACAAATTGTTCTGTCTGATAATTTTATCAGACAAATGTTAAGATAAAATTATAAGGAGCAATCAAATGAAAACGAGTCGAGGCCGCAAAATCTCGTGATATGTGTGGGAGGGAGACACTGCTTTTCTGATAGATAGTATCAGCGCGAAGTTCGCCAGCACCGGAAGTAGAGTTCGTATCGGTTACTTGTTGGTGAGTGCTAACAGAGGTCATGCAGAAAGAAATACAGAGCGCCTTGCTGATCAAAATTTTTGCACTGAAGGAAGAATATGCAGCTGAAGGAAGTTCCCCAGCAGAAATCCACGGACGAATGGTAAATCTGTTTGGTGAACAGGCGTAGTCCGAGTGTGCAGTGTGATTTCGAAGTAGTAGGGAAAAAAAGGGCTCGACGATCCGCGTCGGGGTCAATCCCACGTGGTTATCACGTCAGAGGCAGTTCATAAAGTTGATGATTTGGTGCGTTGTGACCGACGAGTAACGGTGGATAAACTTGCTGTTCATGTTGGCGTTAATCATGGCAGCATTCACACCATCCTGCATGAGCGCTTTGGGTACATGTAGATGTGTGCCAGTTGGATCCTACGGAACTTGACAGGTGAGCAGAAAGCTCATCATCTGCGTGTGTGTGCTAGGAACGTCTGAAAGGGTTCCAAGAAGTAGACGACTCGCTCCTGTTCTGTGTTGTTGCTGGGGAGAATCCACTTGCTACTATCACAGCCCTAAATCTCGTCGAGAGCGTATGCAGTGGGAGCACATAATGTCACCTCCGCTGAAGAAGTCTGGGTCTCAGCCTAGTTCCAAGAAGGTTATGCTCCCCTTTCTCTTCGATTACCGTGGATACCTTTTCACTGAATTCCTGCTATATGGTGCCACAGTAAATGCGGAATGCTACCAGACCACCATAAAAAATCTTAGAACCAAGATAAGGCAAAACCAAATTGGGTCCTCTGGTTAGCGCTGTCATCCTTCTGCATGACAATGCCAGACCTCATGTGGCCATTGAATGTGGCTGATAAGTTCTGCAGCAACCCCCCTACAGTCAGGACCTATCACCTTGCGATGTTCAAATCTTTGATCCACTGCAGAAGCATCTGAGAACCAAGAAATTTGACGCGCGATGATGTATTGCACGAGGTGGTACGGTCTCTGCGACAGCAGACTAAAGACTTTAATGAAGCCGGGATCTTTATGTTGGTGAAACAGTGGCAGAGGTGTGTAGACAATGGCGTGGATTACTGTATTATGTCGTAATTAGGTCCCGACACCGTTTTCATTTGACTGCTCATCATAAATATAGGATAATACCTGCAAATGTTTTGCATGAAAAAAAAAAAATGAAGATGGACGATGATGACAGTGTTGAAGCTGGAGGAGATATGTTTTTCTGCGATAGTCTAGTTTTAAAAATGATCGCCACTTTATCCGCAATATTATAGTTTTGAAGATGTTGTATGAAACTTCTGACAGCGCCCATATTTCTGTAATCCCTCACGATAAATGGACAAAAACGGTACTCTGTATATGTTTAGGATGCGGTAACACAGAGTGTCTGAAAAGGAATTCCAGGAGAGAATAAACATTACATAAACTGAAAAAAAATATGAAAAAGGAAATCAAGGGGAGAATAAACATTACGTAAACAATTTTTTTTTTTGTTTTAATCTTAATACTTGACTAAAGTTCGTTACTGGATAGACATACTGCATATAAGTATGCACAACTGACTGTATATATACTGAGCGGTAGATATGATAGTTTTTTTATACAGAGATCGTTGGATCTTTAAAATTCATTCAAGTTAAATTCCTTGTTTAAAAAAAAACTGCTACAGTTTTTAACTCAGTGGTTTCTAAAATAGAAATTACCACCTCCACGCGGCGGTGAAAAGAGCCACTGACGCAACGAGGGGAAAAGGGTAAGGCATCGGATATCAGAACCAACAGAAAGATAAAGGTTTTGCGGTTGCTAGTGATGTAGCCACCCGTGTGCTACCCGGGATCTGCAAAGAATAGGACCACTGTACCCTACCACGCATGATCGTAAAAGGCGACTAAGGAGGGTTCGGCATAGGGCCAGCAATCCTATCTGGTAAAAAAAACTATCAGACTGCTACAGAAACGGAAGCAAGGGAAAAAACAAATGCAGGTGGAAGGAGAAATGCTTATCAGGAAACTGAGCCCATGAAGGTTGTGGATGAAAGCCAGCCACTGGAAGTCCCCAGCCCGACTGCAGACCTCTTGGAACCTAAACACAAGATGCAAATAGGCAACTGGAATGTAAGAACACTTAACCAGACTGGAAAACTAGCACAAACCATCAAGGAAATGCACAGATACAAACTAGACATACTAGGAATACAAGAAGCAAGATGGACAGGACAAGGCAGAAGGAAATTAACAACACAGCCCACATAAGATACAATAATATGATCAGGTAAAGAAGATCTTCATGAAGGAGGAGTAGCATTGATTATAACAAAAGAACCATCAAGAGCATTGCTGAAATGGACCCCAATAAATGAGAGATTATTATATGCACGGTTCAACTCAAGATTCACGAAGCTGTCTATTATAGTTTGTTATGCACCAACAGAAGCAGCTGAAGAGGAATTAAAAGAAGATTTTTACAACAGCCTCCAAGCCACAGTAGAAACGATACCCAAGCATGATATGCTACTCATCTTGGGCGACTTCAATGCAAAAGTAGATGAAGGAAATGAAGATAGAAGAAGAATCATGGGAAGAGGAGGAATCGGAGAAATAAATGAAAATGGAGAAAGACTGCAGTTTCTGTGAAGAAAACATGATGACCATCGGAGGGACAATTTTCCAACATAAAAACATCCATAAGGTGACTTGGAGGTCACCAGATAAAAACACAGAAAACCAAATCGATCACATACTAATAAACAACAAGTGGAAACGGTCACTACAAGATGTGCGAGCAAGGAAAGGAGCAGATGTAGGAAGCGATCACAACCTTCTGGTAGCAAAAATAAAACTAAAATTAAGGAAAGCCAAAATCGGAGAACACAGAAAGATACGTTTTGATACCAAAAAAAAAAACAAAAAACTGAAAGACCAGCAAACAAGAAATGAATTCTCAATAGTACTTAAGAACTGCTTCAGTGTCCTACAAGACGAAGCAGAAATGTCCATACTAGAGTTCAATAAAACACTACAGGAAACAGCAAAAGAGGTGCTGGGATATCGGAAACGGAAAAAAGAGGAATGGATAAGCAAGACCACATGGGAAAAGATAGAGCAAAGAAAAGAAATCAAGAAAAAATTACTGAACACCAAATCACAACGGCTTAAAGAACAAGTTTTAAGTAATTATGCACAAAAAGACAAAGAAGTGAAGGAATCATGCCGTCAAGATAAACGTCAATACTATGACAACTTAGCAGAAGCAGCAGAGAAAGCAGCATACACAAATGACATGAAAACCATATATAAAATCACAAAGCAGATGACAGGTAACTTCAACACAAGATGTGAAAGTGCAGTAAGAACACAAAATGGACAACTGGTCAGTGGAGAAAGAGAAAAAATTGAAAGATGGAGGGAACACTTTAACACCCTACTAAACAGAACACAAGCAGCACAAACAATAGACATACCTGAAGCAAAAACGGAACTAAACATCAATACAGGACCAATAACAATAAGTGAAGTAAAGGAGGCGATAAAGAAGCTAAAATCAGACAGGGCACCAGGTGAAGATGAAGTGACTGCTGAGATGTCGAAAGCAGAAGAAACAGAAACACCAAAACAACTTTGCCGGATATTACAACAAATTTGGGATCTAGAAAAAGCCCCAGAGGAGTGGAAAACTGGGCTTATAGTAAAACTACCAAAGAAGGGTGACCTCGGAGATTGCGGGAACTGGAGAGGCGTTACCCTACTGCCACTCACCAGTAAAGTATTTTGCAGAATAATCATCAACAGAATTGTACCAACGCTTGAGGAAAAACTTCGGAAAGAGCAGGCAGGATTTAGAAAAGGAAGATCATGCATAGACCACATATTTGTACTTAGACAAATATTAGAACAGGCAAATGAGTGGCATAGCACAACATATGCACTATTCATAGATTTTAAGAAAGCCTTTGACAGTGTCAACAGAGATGCACTGTGGAAAATCCTAAGATGGCATGGCCTCCCCCACAAGATAGTAAATGTAATCAGAGCCCTATATGAGGGTTTTCAGTGCAAAGTGATCTGTGGAGAACATACCTCCAGCAGCTTTAGGGTACAAACAGGAGTGAAACAGGGATGTGTACTATCACCAACATTATTTATCTTGGCAGTAGACTGGTTAATGAAGGAGGCAACATCAGACAAACGCAGAGGATTACAATGGACCCTTGACACAGTCCTGGAGGACCTTGACTTTGCGGACGACATTTGTCTATTATCAAGCAGTCACAAAGATATGCAAGATAAAATAAACAAGCTAACTCAGAATGCAAACAACATAGGACTAAAGATCAACGTAGGAAAGACAAAGTTAATGAAGCAAAATGTGAACAACAGAAATGTACTCAGAGTAGATAACAAGTTAGTGGAGGAGGTCAGCGAATTTGTATACCTTGGCAGCAGAGTAATAGAAAATGGAGACAGCACAGAGGACATCAACAGTAGACTTACTGGAGCAAACCAGGCTTTTGCAATGCTGCAGACTATATGGAAATAAAAAAAAAACTAAGCATAAATATGAAAATCAGGATATTTAAGAGTAATGTTCTAAGTATACTACTCTATGGAAGTGAATGCTGGAAAATCACCAAAACCATAGAAAACAAGTTGAATTCTTTCCAGACTAAATGTTTACGAAGAATTAGGAAAATATTCTGGCCAAACACCATAAGAAATAACATCTTATTGGCAGAAATGCAGATGAAACCACTGACAACAATTATTGAGGAAAGACGATGGCGATGGTTGGGACATGTGCTCCGAATGACTGACAACTCAATACCAAAAATAGCACTAAGATGGACACCACAGGGGAACAGAAGTAAGGGTAGACCAAAAGAGACATGGAGAAGAACAACAGAAAGGATATTGAGCAATAGAGGGCTCACCTGGGCAAGAGCAGAAAAAAAAGGCAAAGGACAGGCATTTGTGGAAAACCCTTGCGGAAGCCCCATGTGCCCTGGGCACTTAAGGTTCAGAGAGAGAGAGTGATGTAGCCTCGCATGCAAGGGGGTGACAGCTCGAAAAAGTTTCACAACCGCTGAGCTAGATAAATGATCGATCATAAAATTATTTGGCTGAGATTATTCGCACTCTAGTGTGGATAGGCACTTTCAAATTATTTTCTAGGCATCAGAGCACGGAGCTCAGTACAACTGGGTAAGTTTTAAATAACAGTGACAGTGGTTTCTTTTTATTTACGTGTCAGTGAATCTCGCCACTTTTCTAGAATGCTGCAGTGGATAGACTTGGATACACTTCTAATTACTGTTTTCAAAAGTCTTTCAAAAATGTTTTTTATGCTTTACATCCTCTTGTCATTATTTTAGTCCACCAACCTCGTAGTTCTAGCAGCTATTTGGGGTTGTCTTGTTTGAACGCGGGCTGATAACACCATTTACTTTACTTTTAATAATATTCATTATTTGATATTTTGTATTTTAATATTGTCTTTTGTTGTTGCATATAGTCTATAGCGGTTGTAGTTTATCATGTTGTTTGTTTCCTGCATTACCGCTACACACATTCACTGTCAGTTTACTCTCTTCACACAAGCACATGTCCATGGATTAATACTCAACATACTCAAGTACTGTGAACTCCATTTGTCCCCAGACGAGAATTACAAGTTTATTTATACCAGTTGACGCTTGTAAAATGGGTGTAGAATTTCCAAAAGTTCAATAGAAAAGGGATAAACAACGGAGAACTCATTCTCAAAATGCGTACCAACTGGATTACAATAGCCTTAGTAGATAATCTCTCTCTCTCTCTCTCTCTCTCTCATGAACCGTCGACGAAATACAAATCGAGTTCTTTCTCTTCACTACACGCGATCTCGATATCTATTCACTAGCTCTCCTAAGAACCTGCATATATCTAGCTCGTGTTTCACCACATTAGCATGACTGTCTGGTTCTGTATCTCTCTGTCTACTTCGCAATGTGCACTTCAACCAAACCTCTCTCTGTAAATCTCCTACTATATCTGTCTGCAGCTGTTTGTCGGTTCCTGTCTGCGCATCTCTCCTGGTCTCGATCTACCTATCTGCGTCTCTGTTTCTCTCTAAGTCTCTGTCTGAGTGTCCGAGTATCTTGTGTCGGAGTTTTAGTTCTGCCTCCGAGTCTGTGTGCATAGATGTGTGCTCATGTCTGTGCGTGCATCTCTGCTCACCCTGTCCGTACCTCTTCCGGTCTCCTCGTTTTGTCTTGGAGTCCCATTTGGTGAAACTATCAATGGATATTCCTGCCCCCCCCCCCCCCCCAAATTCGTCCACTGGTTTCGAACTGCGTACTGATTGGTTCTTGAACCCTGACTTGTGAGTTTTGTGGTGTCGAAAGTCCATCTCTCCAATTTATTGCCTTTGTCACTTTCTACCTGTATCTGTTGGCTGATTACTAATCTGATCGCCACTTATTCATCGCCAACCATACTTTTGGCTTTTCTTAAATCCTTCTAGCGCCTCTGTCCAGTTATCACACCTCGGGCAAGTTCTTCTCGAGCGCTTGGGGTCTGTCGGGCAATTAATTGTCTGTCTTCCTATTCTTAGCGTTCCGTGCGCAGACTGTTTGTCGTCACCTGTTATTTCACTCACCGGATGGTCATGTCGGCCTATTTTACTTATGAGCGTCTTCTCCCAGCATGTCTCTTTCTCGGCGTCATTGTATCTGTCCTTTCTATTCGTCTGTTTCTTTTCTTTACACTTGTCAACGTCCTGTCGTAATGGTCTATCACTAGTGTCGTGTTAATCAGTTTTCTACCTTGTTCTCTAAGTTTCCTATCTAACTTTTCTTAATTATTTTAATGCTAATCCTTATAACTAAAATATGTTCACAATTATAATAATAATTCCATGTTATAAGGGATTATGCTATATACCTAGGATCTCGTCCAGATTTACCGAGTGCTGGGGATGCTAGCGACAGTCTCTCATTGTTCTTTCAATCTAAGATTATATGAAAAAGATGTCCACTGCAACCAGTCATCTACCCTACTAGCCAGCTGTCAACAATATTCAAGCAATATTCAAGCAATATTCACGATGGAGGGACTGGCTAGTGTTAATAAGGAGTTCAACGATTTGTTGTATGGTCAAATTTGCCCCAGTACATGCAGGTCATGATGAAAATGAAAAAAGCAGTCCGGTTGGAAGGGCTATTGCACTAAATGGATAGATACTGGATTGAGCACACATTGTTAACAAAAGATTTCCACAGACATTGCCACGACGTCTCTCATTAGGATAAAAGACATGAGAGTAAAAAACCCAAGGCGTCTGCTGTTAGCAGCATTAGAACAATTGTAGATGAATTTAGAGTTGATGTTATCGATCACTGTGCATGAGAGATATACAGAGGAGAAGTCAAAGTGACTGTGTATCTGTACGATGTGCAGAGATAATCGTTTGGAGGTACCATCATCCATGCATTCCTGACACTTCTGTAAGTGCTCTGATCTTCTCTTCATTATCTCCTTCAGCGTATACTAACTAATGACACATCTTTGTTGATTGACCATCCGTCTGAAGCTCTTGATGAATCGTTATTTTTCACCATCCTAAGATTTACCTTGTCACTCCGTGACAGCGATGCTGATTCGTAGTTGTCAGAAAAGCTCTTTGTTGGACCCGTTCTCTTAAACCACTGATTATGTGGGCTCAATTCTTTGCCTGACCTTTCCCCATGACAGCTGAGTCGGCCAGCTGATCTGCTCTTTCATTTCTCATGACGCCTTCATGGCCTGGTGCAAAAATTAATGTTTATTTGATGGGTGCAGAGATAATGACAGCTCTAACCTACAGCCAGATGCAGACTGGAAGTAACAACTTTTTTCTTTGTCCCCGTTTTAAAATTCTTACACAGCAACTAATGACCCACTTTCTGACATTTCTTTATGAACTGATTATCTTTATGTAAAAAAAAGTCTTTGGGTTCGAGGTCACAGTTATAAATAGAAGCTAAATAATTCTTTCGTCCATTTTCACCACTCGACGGAGCTCGGATAACTGTTGAAGTTTTCAAGCAAGCAAGAAAAGTATATTTCTTATTTTTGTTAATTAATTCATTATATGCCGTGCCAAACGGCTTTAGTGCGCATAGTTCTCCATCTTGTGCAGTCCTTGATAACTCTAATCACTTCAATTCCTGTTATTTTCCAGAGTCGTTTGGCCAGTCCGTTTAAACATTTTCCTGTCTGCCGTCATCTCTTTCCTTTTCCCCTTGAGTTTCCCAGTTATCATCAGATTCTCTAATTTCTTTTTTCTCAGAATATGTCCACGGAATTTTGGTTGTCTTTTTCTTCTGATCTGAACTAGTTTTTGTGTCTGACACTTCTTATTTTATATCGTATTTTTTACAAATTGCATTGCAAAGCAATGTTTCATTGTCATAAATCCCTGCTGTTGTTTTCATAATCATCATCATCATCATCATTGTTATTGCTGTTGTTTTTGTGCGTCTTTCTTACCTTGCTATTACCGTTCTTCCGCCCTTATCACAGTCAGTCAAACTGTTTATGTGCTCCGTCATATTTCTGAGTGTTATAAAATCCAGTGAATAAAGAAACTTTTTTTTAAAATAAAATATTAAGCTGTGAAAATAAGCGTAGTTCTATTCACACCGAAAATTATTTTTACGTGAATATGATGCTATTTCATTAATGTACAGACAGCTACGAGAAAGTGTACCTTGGTATACTTTGCCATGCACACAAACATTCTTTGGATTCAGAGAAAAATTATGTACTTTATAACTAATTTGTTTGATGGTAGCAGATCAAGAGATTTTTTTTTAATATAATCAATTGTATCGTTCCCTGGTTCATTATTTGTTAGACAACATTTTTTACAGTAGGACAAGAAATAAGGAAAACATTATCCACCTAATTAAAGTTAACTAAACGAGAAGATAAATGTAAACAGTGTTCCGTCATTCCAGTTATTCTGTAGCGCTGGAACTGAGATTATAGTCAACATGTTGTCCATGATCATATTTGCCTGCACTTTAAGTCTGATTTATGGAATTGTGTGTCCACCCAACTACTGCTCTCACGTGACACAGCCCAAGCTGGACTGTAAAGGCAGTGTTATACCGCATGCTGGCTTTTGTGGTTGTTACAATATCTGTGCGAAGGTAAGATAAGAGACAGACGGACACAGACAGACAAATAGATAGATAGACAGAATGAGTCATTACTTTTTACAGTAATTGAATGACAGCTGTTTACGTAACTGGTATTGGACTTAAAATTGGGTAACGCAGATCAGGTAATCGAACAGATGACTCCTTTACTGAAAAACAAATACATCAGGACTGAAACAAAAAAAAAAAAAAAGGGCACAGTACAACACAAATTTTTTTTCTCAGCTTTATGCTGTCAATGTCAAACATGGAAACTAACGGCCAAGAACAAAAGAAAAATCATCACGACAAAAGTGAGATGTTTAAGGAGAATACTAAATGTGACATAAAGAGACCAAATAAGAAATGACACCATCAGGGCAAAGGTTGGAGTAACACCAGTAGTACACTATATCCAGAAACAGCAAGTCAAGTGGTTTGGCCATGTTACACGGTTACCACTAGACAGTCTGTCACAGACAACATTTACACTAAGATTTGTAGGTAACAGAGTTAGAGGTCGCCAACGTAGGAGATGGAGAGAGGAAATTACAGAAGCATTAAATATCCCATTACATGAAGGAAATCGTCGAGCACTATCCAGATGTCTATTTATCCCAACACCGAAAGGTATATGAGGAAGGAGACTGACTGATATTTAAAACTAGTAGTTGATTGATTAGTTTTCCGGCAGTGCTGTGGAAATAAAAAACTAACTGTTCCTTTGAAACAGAAAGTTCGACAGAAAGTTCGACTATTTCTGTGTTCAAAGGAGACCACTGAAATGGTATGACTTAGCGGCCACTATAACAGTTTGGCCGTACCGCTATCTACACAAAAAAATATTACTACTGGATTGATTGAATCTTCTTGTGGAGTACAGTTTCAACTGATAAGTTTCTTCTTGTTGCTGGTGTTCTAAACATCACCTAATTTTCTGAATTATACACTAAGAAAATACAACAAGACACCCAGGCTTTCAACTCCACACAAATAGTACAAATACAACAACTTAAACATAACTTGGCAGTCTTCCGACCAAAACAAACTGGTCAACAATGAGAATTCCCACAAAGCCAATTGGTGTAGTTTATCATCAGACAACACATATTTATTAATGGACCAAAATGAGGGGTGAACTCATGATGATGGGAATGTAGCCATCAGGCTGAACAGAAATTCACAGTAACAAATGCCCGGCGCGAGATGACCTCTACGCCACATGGGCAAAGAAAACCTTACAATGATTTATACATACAAAAAATCATACTTACAAGCTTACCCAAAGACTGCAACTCACACAGGGAAAATAAACTAAACTCATTCTAACAACAACAATGCTCTCCCTATCACATTTCTCGAGACAGTCACACCGTTCCACAAAACACGTCCATCCCGTTACACATTCACACCAAGACTCTCTAACGACCGGCTTTTTTGCACACGAACACTTCTAACGACATTTTGCACACGGGCCTTCCTAACGACATGAGTTGTGGTCTACGCAAACACAATTATTAGCACTACACAAATAATCTCTGAACAGAATTGCTATTCTGTTACACCTTGTCGTATCAGGTAGAGGGAGAATTTTGCAGTTTCCTGAATATTCTCGGATTGCCAGACACTGCCATTTGCGACGATGGTTTAGTATGCACTCTCAACACTGTGGACGGTGTGGAAGGTCACAGATGTGTCCGCACCGACGAGGTTCAACCTACCAGCCAACCAGGCTCAGAGATCGCAGCTAGACAAGGTACGGTATAGAAGGGAGTTTACTCAGGGTATAGTATAAAGCTATGGGTCACAGGGTTTATGCTATGCCTTTATAGTATAAAACTTTCAGTTATAGAGTTTATATTCAGGTTATATTATAAAGCTTTCAGTTATAATAGAGTTTTGTTCAAGTTATATTACAAAACGTGTGCCAAGATCAAAGTAAATCGCTTCTCGGCCTTTTGGCTAAGATCAAAGCGTCCTCTTGGCAGGTACCCTGATCAAAAACCCCTTTGGTTAAAACAAATGCGTCGTTATTTTTTTAACTAAACTAAATGCTTGAGGCCTGTCCTGCACATTGAATGCCGGGGGTATGGTCCACATCTCGTTACGGGTGGATTCTGTTTTCAGTACCACCGGGTCACGGCCTGTTGTCTTCGTCGTCTTAAAAAAAAAAAAGGCAACATATCAACAAGGTGGTCCTTCTGTCCAGACAAAGATTTTAATCTAAAAACCATCACCACCTCACCGTGGTACAATTATCTAGCAGCATCATGCGGTGTTAAAAGATAATAATAACTTTTTAAAAAATTCATGTTATGTTGTTTAAAATAAAAAAAATCATGTTATATTATAAAAATTTCAGTTACAGTTTATTCAGGATGTGATTAAAACTGTCAATTAAAAAGTTTATTCTCCAGTGTTCTTTCGGCCTATCTTATGTTCTAAAGCTGTAAAGAGGAGGGAAAATAGATTCACCCCTTGTTGATTTTTTTAAAAATCCAAAATACATTAGTCATTATCAACATGAACATCATTAAGTGCCCAGCGGTTAGCGTGAGCACCATGACCTTCAACAGATCTGGAACAGCGTCGTTACAAGAGCACAGCAGGGTCAAACTGTCCTTTATCCCTCTGCTTTGACCTCTCTGCCGGTTGATCACCATTCTTGTTATGATGTGTTCACGTGCTTCTCTTCTTATTTATATGACCAGAGAATACTGACTGTCCTCTGCTTGCAACTTTTACTTCATTATATCGTTTACATTCATTTTTGTTACACGTTCACACTTGGCGGTCCCAGCTGTGCTAAGATACCTCTGACGTTATTCTGAGAAACCATATCTCACTTGCCTTAAGTAATCTTTCCAGGGTCGATCTTTTCATCAGTTTGAAAAAAAAAACATCGCTCCTGTAGGGTAGAATAGTCTAAACCAATCAGGCTTTTCTAAACCATTTTTACTCTCTCCTCCAGGTTAAAGAGAAGAAGCAATTCTAACAGAGTCAGGCAAAGAAAAAAAAAACCCTTTAAGTTCATTCAGCAAGTCTCCGCCGATAAGAAGAAAAATATAGTACACAAAACGTTAACCAGGTATGGCTTGTAGTATACGGCGTATAAGAGTAGTTTTTTTTTTCTTTTGTAGAACTAAAAATGACTTTAATCAACCTGTCTTGGACAAAAAGCAAAAGCTAAGGCCTAGGATTCCGCGAGAAGTGCCTATGAGGGATTTTTCAGTCACGATCTCTGGCGATACCCCCTGAACATCCGTCATGGAAGTATGTTGAGAAACCCTGGTTGAAACTGATCTGTTAAATCGTTCATAACTCATTTCTATGTGGCAGGACAGTGAAAACTCTTATCTTTATCTTTCATAACTCTCTTCTATATGGCAGGAAAGTGTAAATTGGTCTATTTATCTTTTATAACTCACTTCTATAGAATTATAGCATCAGCGTTCCCTAGTTTGTGAAAACTCGTTTCCTAATGTTAATCATGAAGATAATAAAACATCACCTTCATAAACCTGTCGCTCTTATCTACAGTTTTTCGATGCAGGACTGCATGTGAAAGAAAATCGACACATTGTGCCATATCTATGATCGTGTACGCCGGCCAGTGGTTCGCAAAGTGTGACGAGGAAGGTAACTTCCTTCCAGAGCAGTGCGATAATACAGGTGACAAGTTTACTGTATGTATTGTTTACAATTAAAGTGTAGTTAAACAAAAGGTAATTATTATGTGCATTGTACATTTTCTTTAACGTACGAGGACAAATCTTATCTGGTGTCAGTGTTTGCAAAAATGTTGTAAAACACTTTATATTTGAAGCCAAGGAGTATTTCGTGAATGTAGGCCTAGCTGGGATGAAAGTCATTATGTATTTACAGGACCAAAACTGGTGACGAAGATTCGAAAACCCAGTTACACTTAGCAAAACAGTCAAAGAATAAGTCAGTGTGTGTGTTGAGGGGGGGGGGGGGGAGAAAACAAATATATTTTACGTAAAACTCAGAAAATTTTAAAAATTAAACGACAGACTCTAGCGGGAATGACAGTTTAAACTCCACTTGAAAATGTAGCAAAGTCATAAAACTTTCCAGTCTTGTGTGTAACATTCATGACATATTTGCACGAAATATAGCTCTTTTTTTTCATTGCAGCACTAGGTCATTAGGCTTCCTTGTTATTTTAGCTTATTTTGTTTTTGCACACAGAACACTGTAATAAAACTCTAAACCAAAAAAGTTTCTTTTTATTTAAAGCAATGACTAATGTCATCATCAGGTCACTGCTTCTGTGTGAACACCCAGACTGGCGCAGTGTTGGAAGGAACAAAAGTTGTTGGCAGCGCCAGCTGCTGAAATCAGACACAGCCACATGTTCTTCTCTAGAACACAGCTATACAAGCACCGCAAAGGAAACGTTATGTGCTTGGTGTCATGGTGTAGGATGATCTTGTACAGGAAAATAAAAAAAAAAAGAAAAATGTAGTGTTGCTTTTTAATTTATGTAGCTCCGGATTTAGACTTGGTGCGATCCCTTAGGGCGTCTTCTTCTTCTGCTTCGCGGCTGTTGGTAACTCCAGATCCTGATCCCTGTCGACATGGCAAAGCCCATAGTCCTCTCCAGATCCTGGTAGGAGCCCCAAAGCTTTTTCCTCAAGCTTGTGTCCTCTGCCCATGTCTCACGCCTCAGGTCTGCATGGTTTTGGCACTCTTGTAGGATGTGTTCTGGAGTCTGGACTCTACTGCCACATGGACCCTCGTCTGCGTGAGACATTTTGAGTCGATGCAGGTGGCTCAGTAGTCTGCAGTGGCCTGTACTTAGGCGAAAGTTATGGTTTGCTGATGTCTTTGTAGTTGGTGTATTGCATCTGGTTCATTGTTGCAGTTCAGTTTCTTTTTCCACGAGGTTAAAAATAGTCTTAGGGCAGTGATAGTGCAGTAGACAGGTAGTATTCACTGCAGGACTGACGCCTAAGAAATAGGTCACACTACAATCACTGTTGCCTGCAGGAACTCTACACTCACCTCGAGCAAGAAGCACTCACGTAGAATTTACTTTAAAATAAACACATATGGAACTGGAATAAAACAAATAGTTTTATTTTAAAGTTGACGCATTTATTTTACTGGAAGAATACTGCTGAGACGATGTCTAAAACTGATGAGATAATTAAATTAAGGATTCTAATTGACTGTAATTTGTTAATTATTTGGAGAGGGGAATGGATGACTTTTAAAGTTATATCTAGTAGCACTATAGTATGCAAACATTATATACGAGTATATATATATATATATATATATATATATATATAATTTTTTTACCCCTATATCAGTGTTTACCCATTGCAGATTGAGTTGCCACTGAAGTTTCTTACCTAACATAAACACTCATGATTATTATGTATAAATTTCACATGGAAGGTATTTTTGCAGTTAAAATTGCACAGTGTTTGTTACCTACGGGAGGAGTGACCGGTGCTTAACTGGAATGGGTGAGCCTAGGAAAGAGTAACTTTAGAGCGAACCGTGCCTTAGGCACCAACGGCTCCAGAGTTAGTCCTATCTGGGGAGTGCTACGTACCGTACCTGCTACACTGGATTTAGACTTTGCGAGGGCATAAGCTATATGAAGCTTGGAGTCCTCGAGTTAAAAAGTTACACCAGAAGGTGTATGAGACCCTAAGCTGTAACTTGTGTGGGTTATGCCTAAATCCAGCACTGCATGTAAATGATTTCGAACTTTTAACATAATGCAAATACGATACCCCTGAAGCTCACATTTACAGAACTAAAATTTGTATATAACGCATTCTTTTACATTGTTCTTCTATTTCCCTACATGTGGAGTTATAACTTATGCCCCCTCCCTTTAATGACATAACGAGCTGAATGTGGTGTATTTACAATAACACACACACAACAGACAACACTGAAAAACAGGGGAATAAGGTGATCGGGGCGTGTATTATAAGAAATTAAAAGAAGTACACCATGAACTTCGAGAAGAAAGAAGGCCAAGAGATAGACTAAAAATCGAATGGCTATATTTTTTTAACGAAAGATTTTTCCCAACAGTCTGGAAGACTTAAGAATAACCGCGCTGGGCGCTGTGCGTTGTATGAGGGGGTGCTGAGGGTCACATTAAAAGATAAGATATCTTCTATCTCATTGAAACTGTGAGCTTAATGTTCTGTGCAGCCGATGCGGTGAAGGCGTTGAATCTGGAGTGAGTTACTGCCGTTATTTTTTCAGTTCGTGAGCGGAGATAAAAAGCAATGTGGGGGGGGGGGGGGGGGGGTTTGGGAGGTGTGGGGAGGGGGGAGGAGTGCAATACTTCTTTAGCAGATTCCACCCCTGTTGCGACTATGGCGATCCCCACCCCGTTAGCCAGGATAGGCCTATTGCTGGGAGTACCAGAGGAGAGGTAGGACAGGATCTTGGCCGGCCAGTCCTAACGTCAGCTATGGGGTAGTCGACAGTCAAATAGGACAGCGCCTTCAACCCGAAAGACAAGAGATAAAAGCGGAAACAGACTCAACACTGTAATGTAAAACAGCTTATTACTGTGCTCGACTGTGCCAAACACTGATAGAGCCAGCCAAGACAAAAGTTAATGTAGAAAAATCATTCTCGGCATCTTCCAGTTAATACAGTCTTCCTCAGTACCCCAGCTTTCTGCTAAGATCAACACAGCCATTAATAAAAACTACAAATGCATGTGAGCTCACGTCAGTAGAGTTTGAACACATCTTAAAAGTAAAAAGGTTGGAGAAAGTTTCGGCTAATAACAAAACAAAAGATCAAATTAGCAAACAAAAAAAAAACAAACAAAAATCGTATATTGATCTCTCAACTTCTAAGTTAAACAGTAAATTTAAAATCTCAAATATCACACGATATCATATTATCTCGTATATTGTACACGGACAACCATGCGTACAGTGACAGCCGTGTGTACAATGACAACCATATGTACAATGACAACCATGAGTACAGTGTTATCCAGTCCTTCTCGCCCAGCAAGCCGACGCTCTTTGTTTTCTGAGATTGTTCATTAGCTAATACTTTCTGTAGCAGATAGTGTCAGAGTGAAGGTCGTCGGGACTGGAAGTGGAGTTGGTATCAGTTATTTGTTGCCGATTTCAAGGTCACTTTAACATAAGTCTTGCAGGAGGAAATACACCGCGCCTCGCCTACCAAAAAATCAGAAAATCAGATTTGCCTCTGTGGTTGGAGCCACTGAAATGAAAACCCTGGTCTCAAATTAGGTGACCACATGCAGAAACATATGTGTGATATCACCCAGCATGCTTCGAAACCAGTCCCTAATCATTTAAATGGCCACAACCACAGAGGCAAATCTGATTTTCTGGTAACAGCCGTCAAACAATGCCACGCTGATGACAGAAGCTGCCTATTGTCTGAGAACCGCTGCATTCAGGAATATGGGACGCTGAAATCACATGGTTTGAACTCGCAATTCAGCTACACCTAGCATTCCCCTCTTTCACAGTCATATTCCCTCTGCACTAAGTTCCACTCCTTTCTCACTTGTAACACAGCATCAGATTACAACCCCTCTACCCCAACTATACTCAACTATTCCACTTTCTCCCGGCTAGATTACCGTTGTATCACTTTTTTCCCTTTCCACGCTCCCCCTCCCTTCCCCATTTTACGACCCACCTTCCCTATGTGCCTCTAAGGCATGACAGGATTACCTTTACCTTTATCTTACCTATCACATATCACAAGTCTCCATTTAAACATTCTCTATACTCACCATGCGCACTTCTGAACACAGTTTCTTACACGTCATAGCTTCTTACAAGTCACAGCTAATTTCTCCATTCATTTTATTTTATTCTATTTTTTAATTTTTTTTTACACAGCATTCATGTGAATTTTATATTTTATCCGGGATGAAGACGCCCGATAAGGTAATCAGCGACCCATAGCTGACCAAGACCCTGCCCCACCTCTCCATGGTACCCCCAGTAACAGACATAGCCTGGCTAACGAGACAAGGATCGCCATAGTCCCCATGGTGGTGGAGTCTGCTAAAGAAGCATGCACACCCCCTGCTTTTTAACTGTACTCTGGGACTGAAAAAGTAGCCGCCATAACCCACTCCCACGCCGATACGATACTGTGCCTCAACATCTCTACAGCACCGGCTGCAAAGAACAACAGCTCGCAGTTACAGGAAATTCGTACAAGTAAAGTATATTTTATTTTATCTCTCTATTTTTTTCGTCCTGTGTGTTTTTGTAGGATTAAGGTTCCACGCTGAAACGTTACAACTGTGTTCTCGTTAATTAATAAAGCTGTTCCTATTGTTTCCCTAGTTTATACATTTTGTTATCACAGCTTTGCTGCAGTGGCTTTGTGTAGAGTTATATACCTATTTGTATATACTTATACACTAATTATTATATAGCTGAAGGCTCAGTGTTAGTCTGCGTGTGTGTTAGGAACATCTGAAGAGAATTCATTTGACACTATCACGACCCTGAGACTCATAGACAGCACGCAATGGAAGCACACAAGGTCACCACCACCAAAGAAGTCTACGTCTTAGCCCAGTGCCGAAAATAACACATGTAGATAATGGCGGGGAAAACTGACACGTGAAGTCTAATACTTTGTTGCGGTAAGATCCCGGCTCGTTTTCATTTGCCTGATATATGCACACATACACGCATGAATACATACACACATAATTTAATATAAAGAAAACAGACAAATGGTTTTACGTTAGGTCTTCACTTTAAAAAAAAAAAGGGAAGATTTTGAATCTTTCCTTATCTGTTTGTGCCACAGTCTATTTTGTGAAAGTTAAGACGAAACCTCTCCCGACACTATTTGTCCTGAATGTAGATCGCGATTTACGGTCTGTGTTTCTAATCTTCGAAATTACATTAACTAATATCACTTTTATAGCTTGGCCCTATATAGTGTAATCTACTTTGTCTGTAATCTAGTGTAAACAAGATGATTAAGTACTACGTCTCTCAGCTGATATGGGAGTAAATAATATATTTACTTCAAACCCCGTACTGTCGTACAAATGTGGGGCGAACAATAATTCCCCTCCCCAATCTCTTCCCAGGTCCTTGACCTCTCTATCCGTGTTAGACTTGCCATATTGGGACGGCAATCATTATTTAAGATGTTAATTATCCATGTACACTACACACAGAAACACAGCCGAATATATATCAAATGAAAACCCAGAACTACAAGTTTCAACACAAGTTCCAGCTCCCGCTGTTTAATAAACGAGAATGACATAACAGGACTACAACACAGAGTACATGACACAACATAACTAGCGAATGATAAACACTAATAATAGCATGGTTCAATAATATCAATTGTCTGATTGGCTCAATCATGAGTTCCATTTTTACTAGTTCCCTGTATGCATCAGCTGTTTCTTGGGTTCATACCTTTCTTCTAGTCCCATCTTTTCTCCCTCTATACTCTACCTTATGACTTTGGTCATTGGTGCCCGTGCACCTGGTAGCTCCTTATATCTCTCCCTTCTCTACCTTTCTTCTAGTCCCATCTTTTCTCCCTCTATACTCTACCTTATGACTTTGGTCATCGGTGCCCGTGCACCTGGTAGCTCCTTATATCTCTCCCTTCTCTACCTTTCTTCTAGTCCCATCTTTTCTCCCTCTATACTCTACCTTATGACTTTGGTCATTGGTGCCCGTGCACCTGGTAGCTCCTTATATCTCTCCCTTCTCTACCTTTCTTCTAGTCCCATCTTTTCTCCCTCTATACTCTACCTTATGACTTTGGTCATCGGTGCCCGTGCACCTGGTAGCTCCTTATATCTCTCCCTTCTCTACCTTTCTTCTAGTCCCATCTTTTCTCCCTCTATATGACTTTGGTCATTGGTGCCCGTGCACCTGGTAGCTCATTATATATCTCCCTTCTCTACTTCCTCTACCATACGACTCTGGTCGTCGGTGCATTCTGCACTTGGTAGCCTCCTATCTTAATTCATTACTATTCTATTACCTGTGCAACCGTCTCCTTTCTTTTATAACTCATTCCTCCTATTTTTCCCTAACTTCTTCCTTCCTTCCACCTTATGACGCCAGTCATTGCGCCTACTGCGCTGGTGGCTCTCCATGCATCGTTCCTTGTGCAACGCTCCTGCTTTCCATACAGTTGCCATATTCATCAATATAATCACACAATAATCAATGCAATCAAAAGCGATACTAATATAATCACATGAACAATATATAGTGCCCTTCTAAGTGCACTCAATACCTACAATAAAAAGTATACACATTCTAACCAGCAATCTGCTCTCGATTACCTATTTTCATATTAATAATAATAACAACAACACATCTTACGTCTACACACAGATCCTTCACGAAAACAACATTACAGAGGTGGCGCGATAACTTTGATCTATAACACAAAACTACAACTCTATCTCGATTAGGCACATATACACAATATATACTAAGAACGGCACACATTTTGAATTCGCGCTTTACCTCACGAAAACAAATCACAAGACTAAAGTGAAATCGTTCACTCCTGTTATTTATCCATGCTTACCCTCTCTATCTACACGCAATGTGTTTGGAACCAGCCCCACTGGTTGGCCATGCCAGAAAGACGGTTCCCGTATCACCCCCTTCTCACACTAGTGGAATCTACTCCGTCAAGTTTCTTCAGATATCCCGCCTAGATTTTATAGTGGTCAACAGATTTTCAAAAAAAAAAAAAAAAGTTTAATTCAGCAAGTGGCCGATTCACATTAATTTTTGTGTCGTATAACTGTCACATAGGGTTCGCAAAGTAGTTCGCCAATGTTTCCTGTCTTCGGCGAGTCTTTCAACCTCATCAAGGGATTTTATGGCTGTTAATTTGGCCTCTCTTAACAATGTCCTCTTCAGAGTTTCACGCGGTCTGCCTCTTTTTATTTGGCCTGTTGTGTTACAATTCTATGCTGACGACCAATTTTTCTCGTATCCTTAACATAGAAAAGAATTAATATTGCATTACAAAGATGGGCGACATTTTAAAAATATGAGAATCCTTGTTCTGTCCATTTCCTGTCTCCTTTATCGTCCAAAGTGAACTGCCTGCAAGGAAACATGTACAGAGCTCCCATGAAGTATCATACACGAAATGGCAATGATGGACTTGTTACAAAAATAAATATCAGCGCCCTGCTTCCTTGCACAAACAAATACTGTGCGTGGACACAATGAATTTACAGAGGTGTACAGAAACAGATGTGTGGGCCGTAGGAAAACTAAAAAGTGGGCCGAAGATATAAAGATCTTTTGCTCAAGCTGTACTAACACACTCCTGATTCTTGGTTAGTTCAGAGAGGTAGCTCCTTATATCTCTCCCTTCTCTACCTTTCTTCTAGTCCCATCTTTTCTCCCTCTATACTCTACCTTATGACTTTGGTCATCGGTGCCCGTGCACCTGGTAGCTCCTTATATCTCTCCCTTCTCTACCTTTCTTCTAGTCCCATCTTTTCTCCTCTATACTCTACCTTATGACTTTGGTCATCAGTGCCCGTGCACCTGGTAGCTCCTTATATCTCTCCCTTCTCTACCTTTCTTCTAGTCCCATCTTTTCTCCCTCTATACTCTACCTTATGACTTTGGTCATCAGTGCCCGTGCACCTGGTAGCTCCTTATATCTCTCCCTTCTCTACCTTTCTTCTAGTCCCATCTTTTCTCCCTCTATACTCTACCTTATGACTTTGGTCATCAGTGCCCGTGCACCTGGTAGCTCCTTATATCTCTCCCTTCTCTACCTTTCTTCTAGTCCCATCTTTTCTCCCTCTATACTCTATCTTATGACTTTGGTCATCAGTGCCCGTGTACCTGGTAGCTCATTATATATCTCCCTTCTCTACTTCCTCCGCACACCCTACCATACGACTCTGGTCGTCGGTGCATTCCGCACTTGGTAGCCTCCTATCTTAATTCATTACTATTCTATTACCTGTGCAACCGTCTCCTTTCTTTTATAACTCATTCCTCCTATTTTTCCCTAACTTCTTCCTTCCTTCCACCTTATGACATCAGTCATTGCGCCTACTGCGCTGGTGGCTCTCCATGCATCGTTCCTTGTGCAACGCTCCTGCTTTCCATACAGTTGCATATATTCATCAATATAATCACACAATAATCAATGCAATCAAAAGCGATACTAATATAATCACATGAACAGTATATAGTGCCCTTCTAAGTGCACTCAATCTCTCTCTCTCTGAACCTTAAGTGCCCAGGGCACATGGGGCTTCCGCAAGGGTTTTCCACAAATGCCTGTCTTTCGCCTTTTTTTCTGCTCTTGCCCAGGTGAGTCCTCTATTGCTCAACATCCTTTCTGTTGTTCTTCTCCATGTCTCTTTTGGTCTACCCTTACTTCTGCTCCCCTGTGGTGTCCATCTTAGTGCTATTTTTGGTAGTGAGTTGTCAGTCATTCGGAGCACATGTCCCAACCATCGCCAGCGTCTTTCCTCAATAATTGTTGTCAGTGGTTTCATCTGCATATCTGCCAATAAGATGTTATTTCTTATGGTGTTTGGCCAAAATATTTTTTTAATTCTACGTAAACATTTAGTCTGGAAAGAATTCAACTTGTTTTCTATGGTTTTGGTGATTTTCCAGCATTCACTTCCATAGAGTAGTACACTTAGAACATTACTCTTAAATATCCTGATTTTCATATTTATGCTTAGTTTATTTGATTTCCATATATTCTGTAGCATTGCAAAAGCCTGGTTTGCTCTAGTAAGTCTGCTGTTGATGTCCTCTGTGCTGTCTCCATTTTCTACTACTCTGCTGCCAAGGTATACAAATTCGTTGACCTCCTCCACTAACTTGTTATCTACTCTGAGTACATTTCTGTTGTTCACATTTTGCTTCCTTAACTTTGTCTTTCCTACGTTGATCTTTAGTCCTATGTTGTTTGCATTCTGGGTTAACTTGTTTATTTTATCTTGCATATCTTTGTGACTGCTTGATAATAGACAAATGTCGTCCGCAAAGTCAAGGTCCTCCAGCACTGTGTTAAGGGTCCATTGTAATCCTCTGCGTTTGTCTGATGTTGCCTCCTTCATTAACCAGTCTACTGCCAAGATAAATAATGTTGGTGATAGTACACATCCCTGTTTCACTCCTGTTTGTACCCTAAAGCTGCTGGAGGTATGTTCTCCACAGATCACTTTGCACTGAAAACCCTCGTATAGGGCTTTGATTACATTAACTATTTTATGGGGGAGGCCATGCCATCTTAGGATTTTCCACAGTGCATCTCTGTTGACACTGTCAAAGGCTTTCTCAAAATCTATGAATAATGCATATGTTGTGCTATGCCATTCATTTGCCTGTTCTAATATTTGTCTAAGTACAAATATATGGTCTATGCATGATCTTCCTTTCCTAAATCCTGCCTGCTCTTTCCGAAGTTTTTCCTCAAGTGTTGGTACAATTCTGTTGATGATTATTCTGCAAAATACTTTACTAGTGAGTGGCAGTAGGGTAATGCCTCTCCAGTTCCCGCAATCTCTGAGGTCACCCTTCTTTGGTAGTTTTACTATAAGACCAGTTTTCCACTCCTCTGGGGCTTTTTCTAAATCCCAAATTTGTTGTAATATCCGGCAAAGTTGTTTTGGTGTTTCTGTTTCTTCTGCTTTCAACATCTCAGCAGTCACTTCATCTTCACCTGGTGCCCTGTCTGATTTTAGCATCTTTATCGCCTCTTTTACTTCATTTATTGTTATTGGTCCTGTATTGATGTTTAGTTCCGCTTTTGCTTCAGGTATATCTATTGCTTGTGCTACTTGTGTTCTGTTTAGTAGGGTGTTAAAGTGTTCCCTCCATCTTTCAATTTTTTCTCTTTCTCCACTGACCAGTTGTCCATTTTGTGTTCTTACTGCACTTTCACATCTTGTATTGAAGTTACCTGTCATCTGCTTTGTGATTTTATATATGGTTTTCATGTCATTTGTATATGCTGCTTTCTCTGCTGTCTCTTCTAAGTTGTCATAATACTGACGTTTATCTTGACGGCATGATTCCTTCACTTCTTTGTCTTTTTGTGCATAATTACTTAAAACTCGTTCTTTAAGCCGTTGTGATTTGGTGTTCAGTAATTTTTTCTTGATTTCTTTTCTTTGCTCTATCTTTTCCCATGTGGTCTCACTTATCCATTCCTCTTTTCTCCTTTTCCGATATCCCAGCACCTCTTTTGCTGTTTCCTGTAGTGTTTTATTGAACTCTAATATGGACATTTCTGCTTCGTCTTGTAGGACACTGAAGCGGTTCTTAAGTATTATTGAGAATTCATTTCTTGTTTGCTGGTCTATCAGTTTTCTTGTATCAAAATGTATCTTTCTGTGTTCTCCGATTCTGGCTTTCCTTAATTTTAGTTTTATTTTTGCTACCAGAAGGTTGTGATCACCTCCTATATCTGCTCCTTTCCTTGCTCGCACATCTTGTAGTGACCGTTTCCACTTGTTGTTTATGTGGTCGATTTGGTTTTCTGTGGTTTTATCTGGTGACCTCCAAGTCACCTTATGGATGTTTTTGTGTTGGAAAATTGTCCCTCCGATGGTCATCATGTTTTCTTCACAGAAACTGCACAGTCTTTCTCCATTTTCATTTATTTCTCCGATTCCTTCTCTTCCCATGATTCTTCTTCTATCTTCATTTCCTTCACCTACTTTTGCATTGAAGTCGCCCAAGATGAGTAGCATATCATGCTTGGGTATTGTTTCTACTGTTGCTTGGAGGCTGTTGTAAAAATCTTCTTTTAATTCCTCTTCAGCTGCTTCTGTTGGTGCATAACAAACTATAATAGACAGCTTCGTGAATCTTGAGTTGAACCGTGCATATAATAATCTCTCATTTATTGGGGTCCATTTCAGCAATGCTCTTGATGGTTCTTTTGTTATAATCAATGCTACTCCTCCTTCATGAAGATCTTCTTTACCTGACCATATTATTGTATCTTCTGTGTGCTGTGTTGTTAATTTCCTTCTGCCTTGTCCTGTCCATCTTGCTTCTTGTATTCCTAGTATGTCTAGTTTGTATCTGTGCATTTCCTTGATGGTTTGTGCTAGTTTTCCAGTCTGGTTTAGTGTTCTTACATTCCAGCTGCCTATTTGCATCTTTTGTTTAGGTTCCAGGAGGTCTGCAGTCGGGCTGGGGACTTCCAGTGGCTGGCTTTCATCCACAACCTTCATGGGCTCAGTTTCCTGATACGCATTTCTCCTTCCACCTGCATTTGCTTTTTCCCTTGCTTCTGTTTCTGTAGCAGTCTGATAGTTTTTTACCATATAGGGTTGCTGGCCCTATGCTGAACCCTCCTTAGTCGCCTTTTACGATCATGCATGGTAGGGTACAGTGGTCCTATTCTTTGCAGATCCCGGGTACCACACGGGGGAAGTGCACTCAATACCTACAATGAAAAGTATACACATTCTAACCAGCAATCTGCTCTCGATTACCTATTTTCATATTAATAATAATAACAACACATCTTACGTCTACACACAGATCCTTCACGAAAACAACATTACAGAGGTGGAGCGATAACTTTGATCTATAACGCAAAACTACAACTCTATCTCGATTAGGCACATATACACAATATATACTAAGAACGGCACACATTTTGAATTCGCGCTTTACCTCATGAAAACAAATCACAAGACTAAAGTGAAATCGTTCACTCCTGTTATTTATCCATGCTTACCCTCTCTATCTACACGCAATGTGTTTGGAACCAGCCCCACTGGTTGGCCATGCCAGAAAGACGGTTCCCGTATCTCCCCCTTCTCACACTAGTGGAATCTACTCCGTCAAGTTTCTTCAGATATCCCCCCTAGATTTTATAGTGGTCAACAGACTTTCAAAAAAAAAAAAAAAGTTTAATTCAGCAAGTGGCCGATTCACATTAATTTTTGTGTCGTATAACCTTTAAAAAAAATCATTGGAAGCAGCAGAAATGTGGTTTATTAGAAGAATGTTGCGAATCCCCAGGATAGCAAAAATAACTAATGAAGAATGTAGGAGAAGAGCTGGAGAGACAAAAAACCTTGTCAAAAAGATAAGAGAGAGACAATGTACTTTCATAGGACATGCAATGAGAAGAGGGGGCATTGAAAATATTATAACAACAGGAAAAATCGAAGGAAGAAGATCAAGAGGAAGACCAAGAGAAATGATACTGGACAGTCTGACGGGATGGTGTGAGAGGAGATCACCAACTGAGCTGATGGCCTGCATGAAGGATCGCGTACTCTGGAGAAGCATAATAGCCAACGCCAGTCGGCACAGCACATGATGATGATGATGATAACCTTTCAACATTATCAACATTAATGACCACATTCTTTCCAATAAATTCCTTAGAATGCCCGCTTGGACACATAAATTCATATACTGGAAGTCAATAAAAGCGCGCAAAATAGAAATTATATTTAAAAAGATAATGAAAAAATGAACAAAATACAGGATAGTTTTCAGTATACGATCGTATCACGAGAAAAACGTCACTACATAGTCTTAACACAAGGCAAGCCAAAATATTTAAATGAAGCACAATAGTTCAGTGGAGATATAATGAATCGTTTCAAATAGACAGGAATTGGATGCAGTCAGCACCACTGCACCTCGAGGTAATCTACAGATAGCTCAGATCTCTTCATCAATGTATCCTTCGGTGTATAGTGGCTGATGACACCAATTCTATCTTATCTTATATCCTTCCCGTGCCGTTAAACGTCACATAGGGCTCGCAAAGTAGTTCGCCAATTTTTCCTGTCTTCGGCGAGTCTTTCAACCTCATCAAGGGATTTTATGGCTGTTAATTTGGCCTCTCTTAACAATGTCCTCTTCAGAGTTTCACGCGGTCTGCCTCTTTTTATTTGGCCTGTTGTGTTTCAATTCTATGCTGACGACCAATTTTTCTCATATCCTTAACATAGAAAAGAATTAATATTGCATTACAAAGATGGGCGACATTTTAAAAATATGAGAATCCTTGTTCTGTCCATTTCCTGTCTCCTTTATCGTCCAAAGTGAACTGCCTGCAAGGAAACATGTACAGAGTTCCCATGAAGTATCATACACGAACTGGCAGTGATGGACTTGTTACAAAAATAAATATCAGCGCCCTGCTTCCTTGCACAAACAAATACTGTGCGTGGTTACAAGGACTTTACAGAGGTGTACAGAAACAGATGTGTGGGCCGTAGGAAAACTAAAAGGTGGGCCGAAGATATAAAGATCTTTTGCTCAAGCTGTACTAACACACTCCTGATTCTTGGTTAGTTCAAAGAGGAAGACCGAGAAGCCGATAAGAACTGCAAGAAATGTTAGACGATATACAAGGAGAGGGAGCCGGCCAATTTCAAATGGGCATCTAGAATTAGTCACCAAACAATGAGAAAATAGAACATTTGAATACCAGACAAGAAACTCTCTACTGTAGAGAGCGGAACGACAACACAACTTCTTTAGATCATCAGAGGAATTACCACCCCCAACCCCACCCCCACCCCCGACAAGTATTTCGGCTCGATTAAACTCCTGACATTCAAAGGAGGGGGAGGGGTGGGCCCCTTTGGGTCATGGCTCCCAGAGGTCCTGTGAGTTGTTGCTTGAACCCGTGATCTTCCAGTTGGCACTGCACTTTGAAGTGCGTCTTTAGAGATTTAGCTACGGAGGACTGGAAATGGTTGTGACAAACGAAATTATTTATGTTCTCAATGCTTGTTTCGCATACTCCACAGCCAGCATGAGGCCTTTTCTGCTGTTTCTGAAAGGCTTTTCAATGCCCTTGCTCTTGCTTGTCCCTTTATGCCCAGTTGCTTACATAGGTCGTATGCTAATGTTGCTACGAATCCTCTCGCTCCCACTTCTTTAGCTATAACTTTTGCCCTGACGCCTGCCCCCTGCCTCAGTTGCTTAACCAGATCATTGTATTTCTCACATTTGAATAGATGCTGCTCCTCTATTATTGTTTCGTACGGAACGGTAAGCAAGATCATTATTAATTCCTGTTTTGCTATAGAGTACACTACAATGTCCGGTCGCACTCCTGTGTTCTTGATGGCAGTCGGGCATCCTCTTCTTCCTGGTAGGTTCGCTATCAGATCCCAATCATTTCCACCATCTAGCAGTGATGGTAAGAGAATGTCCCTGATTTCAATATTTGATGTCGTACCAGCGCCTGTGAAGTACTTAGGTGGGACCTCAACCCTTTTACTGTCATTTGACCCGGAATACATCTGTTAAAGAGCAAATTAAAAAAAAAAGAAACACTTGGACATATTTTGGTTTTTATTTGGTTGTTTGTATTATTCATTCGAATTTTTCGTGTTTACATCTTTGACATCCATTTAAATGTAGGTTTCCATACCAACGGGTACGAAAGGAAAGCCTTACTTAAGAGATAAACAATCCCGCAATAAGTTATAGAATAAAAACAATTATAGGTGACAGTCATGAAGACTATCAAAACAAGGCAGTATTTTACACACTCGCTCCATGGCACGGAAAACGATACAAGACGGATTTGATTGGTGGTGTCGAAAGGGAGGGAAATGTGACAAAAATTTCTTTCCCGATAATTTTATCCCAAGTCATGTAAAGATTATTGACATTTTTGTGAGATTATAGCGACCGTCGCTGTCCTCATTTGCCGATGATTCAGAGTTTGTCAAGAGTCTACCCTGTCTCAAAAATAAAAGCTCATACTAATATGAGTTGTACTATTACAGTATAGTCAAGTGACTAGCTGGGCCATGTAGAGAAGCCAGACAAAATTCGCATATGTACATGAGCTGTACGGGAAGAGACCAATGGACAGATCAATGTAAAAATGTAGGGATCCAATAAAAAAAAAACACAATAGCCCACTGCTCACCTGATAGGTGCATTTATTGTTAGATCTTCATGGGGATATCAAGTGCCAGGAAAATATCATTCAAAATTTGTCAACAAAAAAAACGCAACCTTGAGTTAATTTTGAATAATATATCGGACTTTTGTAAAAAAAAAGCATTATCTGTGTAAGAAAACGATTAATTTATATATGTGAGACTGCGACCAGAGACCCGTTCCGACTATTTGCATCAGAGTTGGGGTACAACAGCTGACTAAGACCCATTTCTATCTTCAGGTAACATCTGGCTGAATGAATGGGAAAGCAAACCTGGTCCTAAAATAAGCCATATTGAAGAGAGATAATTCAGGCTCAAAGACGCAGATATCATAGACTAGATGTAGACCCTGATACAGATTCAACCTTCGCCTTTTTGATGACCAACACAGACTAACAAAATGTATAAACTAGGGGGAAAAAAGGAACAGCTTTATAATATTGCTACATTCAAACCGATTGTCTGTCCCTGAATGACTTCTTTGGACTGTAGAGTTAAAGAAAAAAGAAACCTAATGTCGCATTTCCGGACCAGGATCGTTATTGTAAAATCTGAGATCCTGGCTCAGACTAGGAATTTCTGGTCTGCCACAAACAGCAGATCATTTCTCAACAAACCATGGCCCTGTCGGTAGAAAAGCTGCTGATGGACGCACACACTCTTGTGGTACACTTAAAGGATCACGATGTTTTGGCTGACAACATCATTGCTACTGCGCAGGCTCTCTTTAACAAAGTTGAAGCCATGAAACAGGTACCCGCATAATTCAGAGTGTTTAAATTCTTAATTCTTAGGGATTAATTTTAGCCCTTGTTAGGAGGTGTAATAACATGCCTTTGTGAAAGAAATAAAACACGGCAAAAATACAATATATGTATATATAACCAGCCAAGAATATAACTGCCCCTCATTGTCTCCGTAATAAGACTGGGAATTGGACATTTGAAAAAGTCGGAGCAACTTTTAATTCTGGTAATGAAATACTATTTTGATTTCTTAGTTTCGTTAGGATATATCATACATAACAAAAAGGGGAAGGAAAAGAAGCAGTAAACAGTGCAAGGAAAGTGGTTATAAAGGAGAGCATCATTAGGGCTTTCATTGGCCTGATTCTATACAAGTGAGTAACTCAGTTTTATCAATGGAGCCCATTGCTTTGTATGGAGATTGGGAGTCATTCTGTGTAATAAAAAGGGTGAAATCTTTCTGATTAACTTTGACGGCTTTTTAAATAGGTTAACTCCAGATTTATCAGTGTTTTCATTATTGATGTCTAATAAATTCTTCATTGGTTTTTGCTGACAATTCTTTGTTGTCTGACTACATGGTTGTGAGCAGTAGTATTCTATGTTGTCTGGCTTTATGGTCACAAGTTTCACGCAGTAGTATTCTGTGTTATTTGGCTATATGGTCATGAGTTTCATGCAGTAGTATTCTGTGTTGTTTGGCTTCATAGTCATTAGTTTCATGCAATAGTATTTTGTGTTGTCTGGCTGCATAGTCATAAGATTCATGCAGTAGTATTCTGTGTTGTCTGGCATCATAGTCATAAGTTTCTTGCAGTAGTATTCTGTGTTGTCTGGCTTCATAGTCATAAGTTTCATGCAGTAGTATTCTGTGTTGTTTGGCTTCATAGTCAAAAGTTTCATGCAGTAATATTCTGTGTTTTCTGGCTTCATAGTCATAAGTTTGATGCAGTATTATTCTGCGTTGTTTAGCTTACATGGCTATGAATATCAATGATTGATTGATTGATTGATCTTTATTTCCAAAGAGTTAAGAATTAAGCACGCAAGTCTGTCTGACATTCTGCCCTTTATCACATAACTTTCTCTCTGATTCAGACATTGTACAAATATGCTGCAGTAATAAACATAATTAACATCAATAGAACTGACAAAAATAAAATAATACAAAACATGTACCTTTCATTCTTTTCCACTCACTCAGTAAAAAAAAGTGACTACATATATGTGTGTGTGTGTATATATATATATATATATATATATATATATATATACATATATGTGTGTGTGTATATATAAATATATATATATATATATATATATATATATATAGGTCATGTATACATATTTACATATGTTGGTCACATGGTGGAAAGAAATGATCAGAGAATCCCAAAACAAGCTATCAAGTGGAACACAACAGGCAGAAGAAAAAGAGGCAGACCACATGAAACTAGGCCAGATTAATAGGCATAAAATCCCTTGATAAGATTGAATAACTTGCCGAAAACAGGAAAAATTGGAAGACTTCCTTGCGAGCCCTATGTGACATTTAACAGCATGGGAAGGATATAAGATTATATATATATATATATATATATATAAAGGTTATTCTCAGTCTCACACCAAAGAATATCTACCAAACTACTATTTCATTACTATTTAGGAAAAAAAAAACGTGATGCATTAGATACTTGTCACAGTAAGATATAATGTCAAATTTTATGAATGAGTTTTCAAAAGCAAAGATCCTTCCATTATCACTACTATTAGAATTACATAATTTCATGATTAGAAACTGACTCATGAAGCTTTTTTTTTAGTTTTATCAGAATTGTGTTTATAGAGCATCCATATTAACTAGAAGCCACCCAAAACTCACTAAGTGGGTACAAAATGGTCCAGAAACTCCATAAAAACATTTAAACCTCTACCCAGAGACCAAAGAGCCCAAACTAGGTCCCAGGAAAAGAAGAGTGATAGAAAACTGGGACATGAAGACTTCTTGCTGATGGGGGGTGGCGGGGGTGAAGAAGCCCGATAAGGTAATCAGCGACCCATAGCTGATATGCCAGCATCAGGGTTAGCGACCCATAGCTGATATGCCAGCATCAGGGTTAGCGACCCGTAGCTGATATGCCAGCATCAGGGTTAGCGACCTATAGCTGATATGCCAGCATCAGGGTTAGCGACCCATAGCTGATATGCCAGCATCAGGGTTAGCGACCCATAGCTGATATGCCAGCGTCAGGGTTAGCAACCCATAGCTGACCAAGACCCTATCCCACCTCTCCGTGTTACCCCCAGTAACAGTCAAAACCTGGCTAACGAGGCATGGATCGCCGTAGTCCCAGTGGTGGTGGAGTCTGCTAAGAAGCATTGCACACCCCCTGCTTTTTTAGCTGTACTCCGGGACTGAAAAAGTAGCCGCCATAACCCGCTTCCATGCCGATATGATGCTGCGCTTCAACATCTCTACAGCATCGGCTGGAAAGAACAACAGCTCGCAGTTACAGGGAGTTCGTAGAAGTACAAGTGCTGATGGCAGGATTCGTGGAGTGGAGTATGTGAAACTGAATGTGGAAGGATTTGCAGGCTCAAAGATTATGAAGTGAATGTTCTGTTTTGTTATGGCTTGTGAAAGACCAATCATAGTGGACAGATACTAAGCGTTTTATTATCTAGGGGCAGGAAGAGGGTGGTGTTTCCTATGTTAATGTGTATATCACAAAAAATGATGAAACAATGACATCCTTTTGTTACCATCACCTGTAATTAAGAACATCACCATCATGATAATTGCAGTTTTTCATACACTTCATGAATGATAACCACAGAGTTAGGTAATGGGTCTATTTGGAGTACTGTTTTTAATGTTGCTGATTTTGGTCATGCAAGTTTTTTTATTATTTTACTTGATCTATATGCTTTCTATCAATTTGGTGATTTTTATCATCATATCACACTCTCTGTCATCTTCTCTTTAGGCCTTCCTCTTTCTCTGCCTATTTATCTTAACTATTTTGTTACAGTGAATGTCTTAGTATTGAAACAGTTATTGTACTCTTATCTCTTATGATGAGATCAGTGGATTAAATGAAACTGGATATGCCATAGAAACAGGCACCTGGCTCCATCGGGAGCTGGGGAAGGAAATGTAGCCAGACATGATTCCAACCATGCTACTGTTTATTGTACCAATTGGTAGAGGAAAATATACACCATATCCCAAATGTGCTTCAGTGGCATGAAAAGTAAGGCAACCTTTACCTTAACTGTTTTTTTTTTTTAAATTTTCCTTTCGCTGTTATATATGCAGATGCTTGTTGATTGTCCTCATATAGTTTTAATGTACTATACTTTTTTTCCTAGGTTTTCCATTGATCCTTACTATTAGTTATTCAGACTGTTCAAAATACTCCTAAATTCTCTTCTAAGAACTGTACTTCTGTTTCATATAGTGAACTTTGTACTGGCTTACACCATGGCACAGAATAAAGTTTTACATTGTTGTGAATGTGTGTATTATGCAGTATCAGGATGATATCACAGAGCTCAATGAAATAGCAAAGCACCGGCCTCGGTCTACGCTGGTCCTGGGTATAGCTCAAGAGAACCGGCAGATTCGTGAGCTGCAGCAGGAGAACAGGGAACTGCAGGCAGCGCTGGAGGAGCACCAGTCTGCTTTGGAGCTGATCATGCAGAAGTACAGAGAGCACACAGTGAAGCTGCTGCAGAGCAATAGGCTAGAACGAGCTATACAGGAAAGAGAAGCTATTGACAAGGTAAGAGAAGTGATGACTGCGGCAAAACTGTTCTATTAATGAAGGTTACTTTCTGCCATTCTTATTTCTACTTACTTTCCTCACTCTTTCTGTCTTTGTGTAAAACTGAACCATACACCTCCATTTACCTTTATTGACAAGATAGGATTGTTATCATTTGACATTATAAATTTTAAACAACAGAATTGATTTTATAATAAAAAAAATTTTTTTTTCTTAATAGCGGCTAAAATAATGCCATTAATATGTCATGCATCCATTTTGGATGATAGTAAACTTAGTTCAGATGAATATTTTTTGTTAAATATTATTTTATAGTGAGTTTGGTGGGAATTAGCAATAGAAATATTCATTTTTATGTTGAAATTTATATTGGGAGATGAAGGTACTCGGTAGTACAAGACACAGCTGAGGAAGGATGAGATAGGAAGTAGAAAAGATTGCAGTCAAGGACAAACAGGCACATTTGCCCTTATTTTGTTCTTTATGTTTCCCCTTGAAGAAGGCATTTTGCTGAAATATTGGTTCATCCTATACATATTAAGTAGTTTCAGTAACTAATAACTGATAATCTTTTGCTTAAAGGATTCCATGTGTCAGCTAATGGACAAGATTGATGAAATGGCAGGTGTAATGCAGAAAGCCATTGAGGTAAAGTTTTAACTTTCATCGTTTATGATTAGAATTGTTTAAGCCTATTGTTTATGTACATACAAAGGAGAACCTGTAAGTTTGTGCATAATTTTTATAGCTTGTAAATAATGCGTTCTTCTTATGTCACGATAGCTTAATCCTTTGAATCCAAGGATTGTTTTTAAGGCCCTTGTTGATGGCCTATGTTCCAGACACGGGTAAAGAAGGCTTGAGAGAGAGAGAGAGAGTTTTTTTTCAAGAAGCCATAAATCCAAAGAATCCTGGGAAGTGGATAGAAGAGGAGGACAGAAACACTCTCAGACCAGGAAACTCAAAATCCTAATCCACATTAATGTAAATAGGGCACTGATCTGTTCTGATGCATTTGTTCAGTTCAGGGAGAATCACTTTGTAGACAGCTCAAGCTCACAACAATTTAACAAAATTTTCAAGTTTAAATCTTAAATTTTAGATTCTTTACTCATGAAAATTTATCAGGATAAATTGCACATATTATAAAATTCTTATGGTACATCGCTTTCTCTCTCATATTTTTCTCTCTCTGAACCTTAAGTGCCCAGGGCACATGGGGCTTCTGCAAGGGTTTTCCACAAATGCCTGTCCTTTGCCTTTTTTTTTCAGCTCTTGCCCAAGTGAGCCCTCTATTTCTCAACATCCTCTCTGTTGTTCTTCTCCGTGTCTCTTTTGGTCTACCCTTACTTCTGTTCCCCGGTGGTGTCCATCTTAGTGCTATTTTTGGTAGTGAGTTGTTAGTCATTCAGAGCACATGTCCTAACCATTACCGGTGTCTTTCCTCGATAATTGCTGTCAGTGGCTTCATCTTCATTTCTGCCAACAAGGTGTTATTTCTTGTGGTGTTTGGCCAAAATATTTTTCTAATTCTTCGTAAACATTTAGTCTGGAAAGAATTTAACTTGCTTTCTATAGTTTTGGTGATTTTCCAGTATTCACTTTCATAGAGTAGTACACTTAGAACATTATTCTTAAATATCCTGATTTTTGTCTTCATGCTTAGTTTTTTTTAGATTTCCATATAGTCTGTAGCACTGCAAAAGCCTGGTTTGCTCTAGTAAGTCTGCTGTTGGTGTCCACTGTGCTGTCTCCATCTTCTACTACTCTACTGCTAAGGTATACAAATTCATTGACCTCCTCCACTAACTTGCTATCTATTCTGAGTAGATTTCTGTTGTTTACATTTTGCTTCCTTAACTTTGTCTTTCCTACATTGATCTTTAGTCCTATGTTGTTTGTATTCTGAGTTAGCTTGTTTATTTTATCTTGCATATCTTTGTGGCTGCTTGATAGTAGACAAATGTCATCTGCAAAGTCAAGGTCCTCCAGCACTGTGTCAGTGGTCCATTGTAATCCTCTGTATTTGTCTGATGTTGCCTCTTTCATCAACTAGTCTACTGCCAAGATAAATAATGTTGGTGATATTACACATCCATGCTTCACTCCTGTTTGTACCCTAAAGCTGCTGGAGGTATGTTCTCCACAGATCACTTTGCACTGAAAACCCTTGTACAGGGCTTTGGTTACATTCACTATCTTATGGGGGAGGCCATGCCATCTTAGGATTTTCCACAGTGCATCTCTGTTGACACTGTTAAGGCTTTCTCTGAATCTATAAACAGTGCATATGTTATGTTATGCCACTCATTTGCCTGCTCTAATATTTGTCTAAGTACAAATATGTGGTCTGTGCATGATCTTCTTTTCTTAAATCGTGCCTGCTCTTTCCAAAGTTTTCCCTCAAGTGCTGGTACAATTCTGTTGATGATTATTCTGCAAAATACTTTACTGGTGAGTGGCAGGAGGGTAATGCCTCTCCAGTTCCTGCAATCGCTGAGGTCACCCTTCTTTGGTAGTTTTACTATAAGGTCAGTTTTCCACTCTGCTGGAGCTTTTCCTAGATCCCAAATCTGTTGTAGTATTCGGCACAGCTGTTTTGGCATTTCTGTTTCTTCTCCTTTCAACATCTCCACCGTCACTTCATCTTCACCTGGTGCCCTGTCTAGTTTTAGCTTCTTTATTGCCTCCTTTACTTCACTTATTGTTATTGGTCCTGTATTGATATTTAGTTCTATTTTTGCTTCAGGTATGTTTGTTGTTTGTGCTGCTTGTGTTCTGTTTAGTAGGGTGTTAAAGTGTTCCCTCCATCTTTCAATTTTTTCTCTTTCTCCACTGACCAGTTGTCCCTTATGTGTCCTTATTGCACTCTCACATCTTGTGCTGAAGTTACCTGTCATCTGCTTTGTGATTTTGTATATGGTTTTCATGTCATTTGCATATGGTGCTTTCTCTGCTGTGTCTCTCTCTCTCTCTCACACACTCACTCACTCACACACACTCACGCACACACACGCACACACAGCATTAAATTTAATTATGTGTATTTTGCAACTATGTGGTCTGTAAATGTGACATTTTTGTAAAGCATGTTGCCTGTGTGAAAATGAAAAAAAAGTTGTTTTTGGCTTGTCAAACAAAAAACAGTTGGCCATGCCTGCCAAAGAGGCATCCAGGAGTATAGTTTCAGTGCTCATATTTTCCTTGACCTATCAACATATGAACCATGATGTGGTCAACAAGCATGCCTGGCCACTTCTCTTTCCCCAGATCCAAATATCAGGTACCCATTTCTATAGCTTGGTGGCTCCGGCAGGACTTTAACCAGTAACCTTGTTGTGAAGGGTGAACACAGTAACCACTGTGCCACTCTGGGGCCCTAACTTTAGTTAGGTGTTGTTATGTTGCTGTATTTCACTGCATGGAAATGATTTATGATGTGATTTTTGGTATCTTACCTCTTAGGTGGATGAAACAGTTGGATGTGCAGACAAAGAACGTTTGAGTCGGCTGGAGGTGGAGAACAAGGCTCTGAGGGAAATGCTGGAGATTTGTACCACCAGCAGGGACAGAATCCTTCCAGTAGATCCAGAGAAAGATAAGAAAGCAAATGACCAAAGGTGTAGCAATGAAGATGATGGCACAGATACAGAATGTGATTCCTCAATTTTAAGTTCCTCTGATAAGAAAGAAAATGAAGAAGAGAAGGAAGTCGAGGATAAAAAGAAGAAAAGGCCAGATTCAGTCAGTAAAGATAATGTAAGCATCACTAGTAAAGACATGACCTCCAACAATAGTAAGGAGGGGACCCTTTCTGCAGGAACTGCAAAATCAGTAGTGACAAGCAAGACAAATGACTTGAGGAAAGGAAAGACAACTCCCATAGGTAAGACTGAAAGTTCTGCACCAGTGAAAAAGACTGTCGCTCTTTCTGGGGTCAAGAAAGATCTACCACTTCTCAAGAAGAGCCCAACCACAGAAGTCAAGAAAGATCTAAAAGGGAAGACAACCCAAAAAGCTGTGACCAAGAAATGAACGGAAGTTTCATTAAACATTTCCGCTTACAGTTTATTCCAATGTTTTAATTATATGGAGCAAACATTTGCATTTGCTCTTCAGCAATTTTTTTTTAGGTCTAAAGTTTGAAATCTCTTTAAGATGGGTTCTTGTCCTAAATTAAAGTATAGAACACTACTGATTTGAAGATCTATTTGAGATGGAATATTCTAGTAGATGGACTTCTGTATGTTTTTTTTTTTTAGGGCTAAAGTTTGAAATCTCTGTGAGATAGATTCTTGTAGTCCTATTTCAAAGTAGACTGTCTAGGACAACACTTCTAATCTTAGAGATCTCTGTGAGATAGAAGGTTCCAGTTATCATATTTCAGGATATTCCCCCAAGAACAAAGGAAAAGTTCCAGTAGTCATATTTTAAAGTATACTTTATAGAACACAGCTTCTAATTTTAAGATATATTTGAGATGGAATGTTGTAGTAGGTGTTCTTCAGAACAAAGGTTGTAAATAATTATAATACTACAGAAGAGCAAATATTTATGACATTTTAATTCATAACTTAACTCTTCCCATGCCGCAGAAAAAAACGCGGATGTTCCCGTCTGTGCCACACAAAAAGCACGGGTCTTGATATGTATAAGGGGTATAGTTGTAAAAGTGAATGTACAAAGTATTCCCACTTTAAAAGTATACATATTATGCATTAAATGTAAGAAGATTTCATAAATGAAGAGTTTTTTTAGAAAAAAAGTAGTGTGATGATTTTAGATGATAATTGTGTAGTGCTTACTATCAGCAGTGCCTAGATGTACAATGTTTACCATCGGCGATTTCCAGATCTACTTAAATTTTCATCCGATCTCATTGTGTGGTGGCATTCTCACTAAAATAATGTCTGAAATAACCATCTAACTACTTCTGCAGTCCATTTAATAGGTCTAGATGTGCTTGGGGTACATTCAGGAACAGTGGTCAGGTCATAGGATATGTCCTTATGCCTCCGAAATCACAATAAATACTGAAATTTCTCCGTTAACACATCGATTTCGCTTGATTGTTAGCCATGCTTTGGATTGAACTATGAAAAGTCACCAGACATGCGCAGATAAATCATGTACAATAAAAAGTTTTGCAGTAGTTTCTATAAAGACCATGGCAGTCACTAGACTAACAGGAAGTATTCATGATATCGACTATGGCAGTCGAAGTGTTAAGTTTTATGACCAGTCATAATAAATGTCCAGGTAGTGTACAGAGAAGTCCTGGTCTATTGCATTAAATGATATGGGACCAGATGCTATGCTGTTTTGTCCAGTGGTGGTGATAATGATTGCTGCCATGATTTTCTTGATTTCCATAATTTTATGTAAGAGGATTATTTCCCTCTTGTTAGCTATAATTCCCAGCTTTTAGGTAGGCTCCATCTTGATGGGAGGGATTGGAAATCCAGTAGGACCAGTAATTTTAGTTATCAAGCTTCATTTGAGTTAAACAAGCACATTTCATAAGAATTGTTGATTGAACGTGGTGCGTCCTCTTGTGGCTTTTTGTGTTTGATTGACTGTGGTGTGAACAGAAACGCACAAACGTGTCAAATGAGCAACAGTCATCATTTCCTTCGAGATGGAGATCAGTTCTGCGTGCCAAGCTACTGAGCTTAATGCTATGACACCACTGTGAGCTGTGAACTTTGCATAGATAGCATTGATGGTTCTTAGTTATGTCTGTCCATCCAGTGGTGAACTGTGATGGTCTTCGTGTGTCCCGGTTCAGCTTGGCACCCTAGCTACAGAGTCAGTGCTGAGAGCAACGCTTAGTTTCGCATTGGGACTGTTGTAGATCCTAAAATGGCATCTTCACTGGGTGACTCATCATCAAGGACTAATGCAAAGGACCATCAATGAACAATCTCTGCAATATTCACTGGCACACGTGGTGGAGTGATTATGGGATTATCTCATTCGCAGTAATACTGAGGACCTAATATTGAATACTGTAATTTCATAAGGATTGGTCGATTCTTAGCAGGCTGCATATAATAGGTTGACTTTATTTTGTCTTTGATGTGGAAGAGTGGAATGTGGAAAATTCCAGTTGAATTTTTTTTTGTGTGTCTATTGTTATTGTTTTCAGTTAATGAACAATTTTTTTTAACAAAAAAAGAAGAGTTTACCACTTGTAATGATTAGTTGCCAGTTTGCCATAGGAAATGTTGGACTCTTCTTCTGGAAGAACATCACTGGAAGATTTGGCAAAGGCTAATTGATAACCTCGATGTCAACTCCATGTTTTAATTTTTCTGATCACCAATTTAAGTGCCCCCCCCCCCTTTTTAAAAAAAATTTAAATAATATGCCAAAAGCTTGGTGATAATTTCAGAATCTTACATATCTGTAGATTTTTAAAGATTCTGAATGAAAATCTCAATAGAAAGATTATCTTTATTATTAAATGGAAGTAAGTTGATTGGATTTCAAGTCTTAAACATTATGAGTATTTGGTACCTAGTTTATGCTGTGTCCACACAGCGAAATAATTTTTTTTAAAACATTTTTTAAAAAAACCCCATATTTATGGTTTACCTAATTGTCTTTTATGTCCCATGGACTGTAGGGATTCTACAAAAAGCACTGTCACTATCTTGTGTTTCATCATGGTCTTTTTGTCACATTCCAGATCATGTTTTAGATTACTTATTAATCATTTTCTTTCATTTTCTGGTCTTTTGTCTTCATTATATGTTCTAGTCATCCCCCAGAAAAAAACTCCTTAGTTATTGCTTTGGTCTAACATCTTAGTTACTGTCCTGCTGTTCACTTATGGAACATGAAGGCAGGCTTCAAAGTACAGCTTTTCTTAAGTTTCATTTGACAGTTCAGTTTTTTAACCCTTTGTATTCAGAATTAATTTTCCTATAACTTTTTCATAATTTTTTTTGTCATAAGGTAGTTTTTGGTGAGCAGTTAACATCGAAGGAAGGAAATTAATTTTTATAAACATTTTCACATTTTTTTAAAGGATGGAATTTACAAGCACAAAGAGGAAAAAAAACTCGGGTTTTCTGAAAAATTGGCCAATTTGTTTGACAGGACAGAAAAAAAGTACACTCTGCGCAATGAAGAGCAAAATTTCAGAGTGCTGGCCCTTTACTGGTTGTTTGACAGATGGCTGTTATACATATTCCTTTGAGTATCATCAAGAATGATGTTTGCATTTATGAAATATTACAATTTAAACAAAGTGGTACTTGTGAGTACCGTTGCGAAACAAAAGGGCCACTCTCTTCTAGTTGCATGTAAAATTTATTTTTAAAAAGTTACTGATAACAAGCTAGATGAATTGTTTCTTCCTGTTGTATGTGAAAATTTTAAAAAAAAAAACTCTTTTTGATAAGTTGTTTATGTTAGAAAATTTTGCCACATGATTGGAGTTTCAAAACTGGTTTGTCTAAGAATTCTTTGAGAAAGGGTAAGTAAGGGTTAAAATGAGTCCACAGACAATTGTATTGTAATAGATGTGTGAAGCAGATTGAATGCTACATGATTTTGTGTATTAATATTGCTATACTGGAGAAAGATGTGACTATACTATAAATGGCCATGAAACTAGATGAAAGTGTTGTGGAACATTGCAAACATTAAAACTGAGATAAAAACAGCTGAAATATGTTGGGGCATGTCATGAGAGGTCAGAAGTTCAAGAAACTGAATGGTGGAAAAAATATGGGATTTGGGGGTGCGGGGGAGGGAAACTGAAATTTTGAAAGAAAAAAAAAAGTATAGGGGACTAGAGAAAGCAGAGATGTCATAGAGTTGTCAGAAGTGACTGTATTTAAGAGTCTGTGTTTGTTAGGCTGTTTTCATTAGTACTTCAAGAACTAATTTGATAGGCTGTTTTAGTACCACTTCAAGAAGTAACTTGTTGGGCTGTTTTAGTACCACTTCAAGAACTAATTTGATAGGCTGTTTTAGTACCACTTCAAGAAGTAACTTGGTAGGCTGTTTTAGTACCACTTCAAGGAGTAACTTGGTAGGCTGTTTTAGTACCACTTCAAGAAGTAACTTGGTAGGCTGTTTTAGTACCACTTCAAGAACTAACTTGATAGGCTGTTTTAGTACCACTTCAAGAAGTAACTTGGTAGGCTGTTTTAGTACCACTTCAAGAACTAACTTGATAGGCTGTTTTAGTACCACTTCAAGAACTAACTTGGTAGGCTGTTTTAGTACCACTTCAAGAAGTAACTTGATAGGCTGTTTTAGTACCACTTCAAGAACTAATTTGATAGGCTGTTTTAGTACCACTTCAAGAAGTAACTTGTTAGGGTGTTTTAATACCACTTCAAGAATTAATTTATTAGGCTGTTTTAGTATCACTTCAAGAAGTAACTTGACAGGCTGTTTTAGTACCATTTCAAGAAAGGGTTAATGGTGAGAGCCAACATTACCCTATAACAAGAGAATGTCTCACTTTTACAAGGGGAAATCAAAATTAACTGCAAATCAGGGGATGTAACCATTGAAACTTATATGAAAAGCCTATAGGGCAAATCAGTCTTTTCATATTTTTTCAGTGGTTACATCCCTTGATTTGTGGCTACTTTGTGACTTGCCCTTGTACATGTTTGTTTTGTTATTAGGTAAGCTTTGTTTGCACTCTCTTTAGTATTGAGTTGTCTCAACATGTGTGTGTGTGTGGGCACATTTCTAAATATCTGTCAGTTGGAATTTTAGATCTGTGGTGATATTTATCATCATCATTCCTCAGCGCCTCAAAAAGCAGAGATGAAATTGAAGAAAAAAAACAACCAAGGCTGACTAGTATCACACTTTATTTTCCATCTTCTTTATTTTCTTTCAGTGTGTCAAGTTCTGAGTGAATGATTCATCATCATGCACCTCTGGGTTGAGTCTTGTCTTCTACCGCCATGTAGAGTCCAGTTCATTGCTTTTCTTAGTTGCCTATTACCATTCTCAAGCACCACATGCTGCACCATCTTAATCTTCGTTTTATTTCAAGGTGTATGTTTTTATTCCAGCATGATGCAGATTCAGTGATATCATTGGTGCCAATATAATGCTTGTTTGCCGCTTTTTTAAAAATTACAGTTTAAACTTTTCCCTCATTTTTGTCCAGTGTACCTACCTGTTTTTAAAACTCTCCCTTATACCTCCGTCTGCCAAGACTTATATCGGTTGTACTGTGATTGTCACGCCACCATTTGTTTAATAAAATTCTACAGTGACAGTACATTTATATTACCTGACAGACATTTTGTTAAGAGTCTGCATCTTTTTATTAATAAATAAACCAATCAGGGATCCCGTGAACAAAATACGGGACTCTTTATCTGTTTTTTTGTGTTTTTTGTTTGTTTGTTGTTAGTGTCTGGAAATGAGTTGCTGAATGGTAGATCTTGGTATAGGCTTGAAGAGTTATAAGATATTGGTGTTTCTGTGTGAATCTGTGTGATTGTCATGAATGAAGGAGCTGTTGGATTGGAGTGGCAAAAGAGCAACTGATGGATGGTCAACCAACAAAGAACAGGTGTAATCATTTATTGTATGCTGGAGGAGATACGGAAGAGATCAGAACAGCTGTGGATGTTTGTAGAGTGCATGAATGATGGTCCTTCAGACCTCATACGATATTGCAGTGACATGACTACATATGAGACGGTCCTTCAGACCTCATACGATACTGCAGTGACATGACTGCATATGAGACAGTCCTTCAGACCTCATACGATACTGCAGTGACGTGACTGTAAATGAGATGGTCCTTTGCAGATCTGTGTGAAGTTACTGTGTGAGACCAAGGCGAAGATGGCTGTAAGACATCGTTGATGATCTGCATATGGATGCATTAGCAGCAGGCCATCTTGCTCACAACCGAGGGGCCTACAAGAGTGCTGTTAGGGAGGCAAAGTTCCGCAAGGAACATGCAAATGAATGAATGAGCAACTTAAATAGTTACAAAATCTGATCTGTAAGTATTTTGCTGTTTCAGATTTAAGCCATCTTTATATTAACTCAGTCAAACATGAGAGTTTCTTTGGGAGGTTTTGCTTAGGATTCCCCGTTCCAAAACTGAACTTTAAATAACTGGTGTTTCATTGGTGGGTTAGAGACAGCCTCATTCAAAAGCCTGAAATCCTTACTTGTTCTTATAGTTGCTATGGACATTAAAGAAAGTCGTGAAACTGACACCCCTCCACAAACACACATGCACATTTAAGACCATTTGACAGTGTCTTTATCAAGGCAACCGCTAGCAAGAACTTTAGTTTTGTTGTTGAAGGAATACAATACAGTAAGAACAACATAGTGTATAACACACTGAAACTGGCTCTGATGTTTCTTGTAATGTATTAAACTGTGGCCTAATATTTGGTTTTTCCTGTCACATTATCCTTATTTAATTCAATGTTAATTTGGCCCCTTTTCTTTCCTTATATTTGTCAAAAAGTATACACACACATACATGAAAGAATAAAATCATCATCCTGAGTCATAGAGGTGATTTTTCTTTGTTACATGAAAGCTAAACTTGCACATAATCATAAGAGAAATAACATTTTTAAGTAACAAGAGTAGGTAAGGTGAAATCTTGAAATATCTTGTATGGATAAAACTATTAAAGTCCGTAAAACATTGCATCAGAGATAGTCTTCTGCATTCAAGTGCCAGGTCATGCTAAACTGGAAGCCAGGATGAAGTCCACAATTCTCTCCAGGTCCTTGTGGCAGCCCCACAGCTTCTGCATCAAGTCCATCCTCTGTGGCCAGGTCTGGCTTCGTAGGTCAATGAACGTTGGACACTTAGAGCACATGCTCCAGGATTTGTGCTCTGCGCCCACAGGTGCATGTGTCTGTGTCAGAAATCTTGAGTTGGTGAATGTGGCTCAGCTGTTCAGCGATAGTGACAGTAATGAGAGAAGAGTGGAATTATGAAGCTGCGTTTTCTTGTGTTAATTCCACTGTCATCTTGGGCATAGTTCTGTATTTATATATAGGACTGACTTTTACTTAATACTGAAGAAGGCTGGCTAGTAAAGAGGATTAAACAGAGAAAACTTAAATATTTTGGACACATTAAACATCATGATAATTGTAGAGAAGACTGTCTTGGAAGGGCACATAATGGGAAAAAGAAAGAGGAAGACCAAGGCGAAAATGGCTGCAAGACATTGTTGATAATTCGCAAATGGATGCATCAGCAGTAGGACATCTTGCTTACAACCGAGAGGCCTACAGGAGAGCTGTGTGCTGTTGCTGGAGACACATTGAGTCTTAATATCACAGCCTATACAGACAATGGACTGTCTGCATGGATATACAAAAAGGTAAAGGTAACCCTGCCATGCCTTAGAGGCACATGGGGGGTATGCTATTAGTGCCCATATTCTCCTTGACCTGTCAGCACACTAGAGGGTAATATAGTCAGTATCATGCCTGGCTGCCTTTCCTTCCCTAATTCCAGAAGAAGTCAGGTATCCACTTCTACAGCTGGGTGACTGGGGTGGCTCTTGCTGGATTCAAACCCCAGACTTTCGCCATGAGAGACTAGTGCACTAACCACCTTGCCACTCAGACAGCACATGGATATATAGTGTTCTGAATAATGTATACCTGCTTTAATACACATACAATAACTCTTAAATGCTGGTCACCATTTGGAGCATATGGAAAGAAGCATTTGCATTATATGCTGAATTGGGCACACAATTCACTTAAAATGTGTGACTTCTGCAGATCAGATTTTCTCAACCAGTGGAGAATTCCTTTGGGGGAAGGGGGGGGGGGTTTGAGGGGGGAACCAAAGACTGACTCAACAAACTCAGACTGTTGGGATATTATATAATTTTATTTAGAATGCACCTTTTGAGTTGGAGAATCTGGGAGGTGAAAATGACTTTCTGATACAGCGAAAAAGATGCAGAAAGAAAACAGATTGAGGACTTCCGCTGTAGATGAAAAACGAGTGGCAGATAACAAAAGATGGTATGTGGCAGAGCTGTTGTATACAACCTTTGATTTCTTTGCAGATTGCTTTGTTACTCGATAAGGATGGTCTGGCTGGCTGAGCGGTTAGACGCTTGGTCTACTAATCCAGTGGTACTGGGTTCAAGTCCCAGCATTGGGGATTTTTTTTTTTTCATACCATCACATTAGAAAGGCCCTGGGTTCCACCCAGCTTCTAAACATGGGTACCAGAGGAATCTAGGAAGGTAAATTCGGCTAAGCATGATACTGATCACATCACACTTTCATCTGCTGACAGTGGAAATATGGGCCTAATACCATATGCCCAGTGAATCTTAATGGCAAGGAAATAGGGATTTTATCTTTACCATTACCCAGTAAGATAAATATGCTGAACACAGCCATGAGCTGAGTGCATTTGACCACAAGATTGCTAACGCAGCTTGTTTTGAAACAAGAGTTTATGCAAACATGTCATATTTGTGCAAAAAGAAATAAAAATTGAAAAAAAAATATGCATGAAAGCATTGGTGTTACATTCAGAAGATTCATAAAAGGGCAATTTCATTGTAAGCCTGTGCTGTATGTTTCTGTTGCTTCTCATTCCCAGATAAGGTGGCATCAATTGCTGGTGAAGCTGTTGTTGGCTATAGAGAATCCCTTTTCTGTAACTGTTTCTGATGGATGACAAAAAAAAGGAGATGATAATACGAAATCAGCTGTATTCTTGTAGGCGAATACTTTCTAGCTTTTAATGCAAGAATATTGACATTCTCTAATACTTGTTTATATTATCATTGTGGTCTTATTTTTCATTAAAACATTTTTTCAAGAGAGCAGTTGCTTTTTTCACACCTTTTTATTACAGACAAAATTTCTGCTCATCCATCCATGCTCTTGAATCTGATCAACTGAGTAGTCAGTCCTGTATTGTGGCATCTTGCAGGACAGCAACAAATTCTAATCACCTATCAGTACCTGCAGCAAGCCTTTGTATAGTTGTGTTGTATGCTGTTCATCTCAGCTTCAACAGTTCTTTGCCAGGTTGCCCTAAGTCAAACTCCTGTGCTGTTTTATTTTTCATTGTTTGGCTGTTCTAGTCAGTGGGCTAGATCTGCATCTTATTTCTGCTGTAATCTGGTAACTTACCATCAGCATTAGCAGCCTGTAGTGTTGACTCAAATTCTTTTTCATCCTCAATGTCCACATCAGAAATAGTGATGAAGTTTGACACAGATGTTGAATTGTGAAGAGAGTGCAGGTCATAAGAGTTTTCTATGGACCTGAAATGAAAATAAGAAATATTTACTTGTATCTAGGATGGTTCCACCAGGGGTGCATACTATCGCCATACTTATTTAACTTTTATATCGAAAATATTAAAAATGAGGAATGTTAGAGAAGATGTAGACAAAGAATATTATGATGCCATAACAACTGGAGATTAATAAATACCAGAGATATGCTGATAACACAGTAATACTATCCACAACACAAAAAGGAATGGAAAAACTAATTAGGTCAGTCTGTATGAATAGTGAAGTGCAAAACTTCTATCTTAATATGAAGAAAATTAAACTGATGACAGCTGATAAAACAAATAAGGTAGGTGAAATATATATCAATGAGGAAAAATTGGAAGATGTAGAGAGTTTTGAATATCTTGGATCACTTATCTTATCTTATATCCTTCCCATGCCGTTAAACATCACATAGGGCTCACAAAGTAGTTCGCCAGTTTTTCCTGTCTTCGGTGAGTCTTTCAACCTCATCAAAGGATTTTATGCCTGTTAATTTGGCCTCTCTTAATAATGTCCTCTTCAGAGTTTCACGCGGTCTGCTTCTTTTTCTTTGGCCTGTTGTGTTCCACTTGATAGTTTGTTTTGGGATTCTCTGATCATTTCTTCTCATCAAGTGACCAACATATGTCCATCTCCTTTTCCTGATCACCCATGAGACTGGTTGTTGTTCAGTCATCTGTCTTATCTCTGCATTGTTCTTGAATTCGTTCCACTTGATGCCAAGTATTTTCCTTAGGCATTTGTTTTCAAAAGAGTCTAATTTCTTTTCTATTTCTTTAGTTGTTTTCCAGCTTTCACATGCATAAATGAGAGTGGATATTACATTTTAATTGAATAGTCTTAACTTGGTTTTTGTGCTTATAACTTTTGAATTCCATATGTTCTCAACATTCTTGAAGATTGATGCTGCTTTTGAAATTCTGATCCTAACTTCCTTTCTAGTGTCACCATCCTAGTTTTTTGTAGCTGCCAAGGTATGCAAATTAACTTCTTCAATATCTGTCCCTTCTATGTGGATTTTTCCATTTTGATTAAAGGGAATTTTCATTATTTCTGATCACTACTAACTAATAATGGAGATACAATGAGGGAAATTAAAAAGTGAATATCTATCACTCTTCAGAAAGTAAAACAACTAAAGAAGAAGCTGTGGAGAGGAACAGAATTACAAAAATAAGATTTTTAAGGGCATGCATCTTTCCCATTGCAACATACGCCTGTGAGACCTGGACACTTAACAAAACAGCTGAGAAACACACAAATGCCTTTAACTGCTACAGTAAATACTACAGAAGAGTTCTTCAAATATCATGGACACAAAGAAGATCAAATATATCAATACTACAAGAACTTAATTTGAAGAAGGCTGGCTTGTAAAATAGGATTAAAGAGAGAAAACTTAAATATTTTGAACACATTAAATGTCATGATAATCTACAGAAGACCATCTTGGAAGGGTACATAATGGGAAAAAGAAAGAGAAAGACCAATGCGAAGATGGCTGCAAGACATCATTGATAATCTGAAAATGGATGAATCAGCAGCAGGGCACCTTGCTTACAACTGAAAGGCCTACAGGAGATCTGTTAGGGAGGCAAGGTTCCGCAAAGGACATGAAAATATTGACTGGTCTGGGATGGTGATACTAAGAGCAGTAGGATAATGTTGTCTGGAGTTATTGAACCTTGAAAATGAACCAGATTTAAGCTTGTCTGGTAAGCTGATTGGTGGGGAATGCTGAATGGACTGGGATTTGGCAGGTGTTCAACAGAGTTGATCGAGTTAGTTGTTGAGTGTGGATGCATTCGTAATGGAGAGAATGTGATTGAGAAATGGACTACATATTATTTGTGTCTTGAGATGTTTTGGAAGAGAGTATCTAATTATGCCACTGTCAAGCTTAAGGAGTTGACTTCTTCATTTTGTCTTCGTTTGTGCAATGTATTCATGTGTTTGTAAGGTTGTACCTCATTGTCACAACACTATACATAAGAAATCACAACAGAATTGTCAATTGTTACCTGAGAAAAGACCCAAGGAAAATACAGTTTCATATCATGGGCAACAGCGCACCCCCCAAAAAGTACACATGCTGCACAGATGAAATTTTTAAGCTCTTTGCTCTAGTACAGTGTTATAAGGCAGGAAAAAAGTAATAAAAAATGAGACAAAAGTGATGGTGTGCTTAAATGAATGAAATTTATCTTCTTCAGGATCACTGAAACTTCTGTGCTTGATCAATAAGCCTTGATCAAACATCATCATCATCGCGTTTCACTCCCTTGAGAGTATAGGCCACGGATAAAGGCTCTCCAGTCATCCCTGTTCTTGGAATTATTCTTTGCTTCCTTCCATGTGTATCCCTTGTCTCTGAGCACTGTCATAATTTCTCTTCTCCAAGTAAGTCTAGGTCTTCCTCATTTTCTATTTCCTTGAAGATTCCATGTCAGTGCCTGTCTTGCTATGCTGGTGTTGGGTTTCCTCAGAGTGTGGCCAGTCCATCTCCACTTCCTAGACATGATTTGTAGGTTTATAGGTTCTTGTCCTGCCCTTTCTCAGACGTACTCATTCCCAATCTTGTCCTGGCATTTAATGTTTAAAATCCTCCTCAAGCAGTAGTTCATGAATGTTTGTATTCTCTGTTGTATTGTCTTGTCATAACCTATGTCTCTGAACCATATAGTAGGACATTCTTTACGTTTGTATTGAAAGGCCTAAGTTTGTTTCTTGTTTTGATGGTCTTAAATGACCACATTTTGTTAAGTTGGATAAATGCTGTCCTGGCCTCAGTTATTCTAGCTATAACATCTTTTTCTGTTCCCCCGTATTTATCCACTATGCTGCCTAAATATGTGAAATACTCTACTTCATTCCCTCAATTATCATGAGAACATGCACCTACAGTATACATGGTTCTGATTATTACATGCATTTCACAGCACAGATCTTTACACTACTTTTTGCTGGGAAAAAAAAAAGTTTTTTCATTCAAGATGAATTATTTCTCATTAGAAATAAATGACAGATTATTTTTCATCATTTTGTCATCCCAGAGATGCAAGAGGTACTTGTTCTTAAACTTTATAAAAAAAATTGGTTGTGAAATATAACTTGTGCAGTTTTTTATTTTTGTTTCACCTGCTTTGTTTCTTATTAGATCATGAGTATGTGAAAGATTTTTCCATCAACCATGTTGTCTAGGCAGAATTAACAAAAGACTATCACAAGGGGAGCAACTTTGTGCAGGGATACTGTGTCATTTGAAGCAGCCACATGTGAAGTTAAGAGGTGAAAGCACCAAGAGTGACACTCAGGTTTTATATAAGCAGCCAATATCTGGGGGCTATGACACTGCCTGATTTGACAGTCAATGACCCAAAGCTGACATGCTAGCATCAGAGTTGGTGAACCATAGCCGACCAAGACCTTGTCCCACCTCTCCGCTGGTACTCCCAGTAACAGGCTTAGTCTGGCTAATGGGGCAGAGATTGCCGTAGTCCCATGTTGGTGGTCCGCTTTTTAGATCTAATCTGGTACTGCAAAAATAGCTGCCATAACCATCTTCCTGTCTGATACAACTTCCACCACATCAAATGCAAAGAACACCAAAATGAATGTCCAGGGAAATATATATATATATATATATATAATGAATATGAGACTACAGCCATACTCCTGTTTCCTACGAAGATGTTCTGCTCTGAAAATCCTGCACATCTCTTTCATGGACTCCTCCCCTTGCCTGCCAGCCAACCAGAATGTTTTCATTTCTCCTTTACCCTGCAAGAGAAATCTCAGAGGTCACCTATAGTATTTCAATTTAAAAGAAAAGGGAGAAGGAAATCACAACAAACAGATCTGAGAGCACTCCTGTAGCAATGAAAAGAAGAGCAATGATTGTAGAAAGACTTTATATAAACAGTAGTAACTATAGAGAGGTCTTATATGTAGTACTCATCACTTAATGGTATAACCTATAAACATATATTAATGCACATGGCTTATTCATTCTTTATAAATGAAGACATCTTACAAAATACTGGCTGCGAACGAAGAAGAAGACAAAATACTGGTGAAATACTCATACTGATAATTAATGGAAGTGAATTTGGTAAGTTTATATGAGTATATTCAGACAAAATACTTATGGTACAGAAAGAGAAATCCCAAAATGCTACAAAATTTAATAAGCCAGATAAACAGAATAAGCCTGGTTGTATAACTCAACAGTGTAGTGCCACAGACATGGTTTTCTCTGGCCAGTTACTGTTAAGGTTTATAACCAGCACAGTAAACTCTTGGACAAGACTTTTACTATGCATGCCCCTCTGATGTCCATGAAATCTGGTCATGATGTAGGTCAGTTAAAACTATTCTTTGATTGGTCAACCTTTAATGCATCATTTCAGGTAAAAACACTAGTCTAGATTTTTTAAAATTTGTAATATGAAAAATCTTTGCAGGTAGTGGATGTTGTTTGGTAGGTTAGGAATTAAAAATAGCTAACAAAAATGTTAAAAAATGAAGTAAGAAAATGAAAGTATTCATGCTTCTAAATAGAAGATACAAATCAAATGCTTGATTATTATATCATTATAATGATAATTTATGAAACAATGTTGAGGCGAAATGCTTATTTTAGTTAGAAAAGCTCACAGCTTCTAGATATATTTGTTTGCTAACTAATTTTATTGGTAATAAAAAATTTGAGAATTAAAAATCAAATGGTTTTGCTTACTTTGATCTGTATCCTGCCTCTGTACACAGACACATAGCCTGTTCCTTTCAAACAATCATGACAAGGTTGAGTCAGGTGGATTCTTCCTGGCTGTGTAACCATATCAGAAAATGTATGAACTTTCAATAATGTCAGCTGTTTCTCAATGAATTTTGCAAAGAACACATATGTGTGTGTGTGTGTGTATATATATATGTTTGTTTGTTTGTTTGTTTTTACTACTACTGACGATACTACTAGTGTTTCTTCTATCTATTAATGATGTAATTATTATTACTATAGTAATAATAGTAATTATTAACACTCACATCATTTCATGTTGTCTGTAAAGCATGATGCAACATTCAAAATTAGAATTTAGGTACTCTGATTTAATAAACTTCAACAGGAGAAGCTTTACATGAATGTTTACAAATATGTTCAAAGGAATTTACAGTTTTAAATGCATATTACTTTTACATAAAAAAAAAATGAGAAAAAAATTAAACAAAATTAGATAACAAAAGTATTTTTCATATGTATTTTACATAAAAATATCCTAAAAACCATTATTGAATTGGGAAGCTTAGAGTATGAGAAGAGGACAATGTTATGAACACATTAGTTATACTTAGAACAGCAGTTATACTTAGAACACCAGCTGCTTTTTTTTTTTTTTCAGTTAACTCTTTCACTCTTGAATTAATCTTATTCTTTGATGAGCAGTTTTGGTTGAAAGAAACTTGGGTGAAATTATTCTATATTTTGAAAACATTGCCTGGGTTAGAAATGTGGTAAATCTTATTTTATTTAGACTTTGCCTAAATATCGCTCTGAGCATTAATTCATACAGGTGTTCAAGATCAAGCAATTCTGTCAGTGTTGTTTTTGGAGTGAAATAGTTAAGTAATGGTCAGCACCATTTGGTTGCCTATTAGCAGATACATAATGAGTACCACCAAATTAGTTATCTGCCCAGGATGTAAAGTACCCTTTCTTCTCAGATTTGCCTTCTACAGTATACCTAATACAGCTAATCCCTGCACAGTATAAACATTCATACCTCACTGCTGGTTTGCATCCTTGCTGCAGTATTTACAGTGTCTCCAAAGAGGCAATACTGAGGTGTCCTTTTTCCTACAATTCCAGCCACGACACTTCCTGTATGCATACCTGATGGAGCAGTTTGATCATCAAATTCCTTACTTTTGTCCCACAGTGAAAGTATATTTAAAGGAAGTTGCTATTACCCTTCCATATAGTCATAATTTTTGGAAGGAAAGATAACAATGCCTGTAGGATGGTAAAGTTATTGTGGACAATTCTGTTGCTACAGTGTGCAGGAGAACTGCAGTTTTCTGCATTATGGCCCTTTATGTGTAAACGACATACAACTGCCTATTTTCTTGTATATGACTGGTGCAATATCCAGTCCAGAGAGAGAGAGAGAGACAAGAAACGTTGGTGAAAGACCTGACTGCAGACAAATGGAGTTCCTACAGCTGCTCTGTCTAATACACCCTCCCATTTATCTATGATGCTTCTAAAAATAGGTCAGTATGTTATCGTAGCCTGCTGAATTGCACGGACTTTTTGGATTCATGCTGGAAATTCAATAAAACCAGTTCTGAGTTGATTGCCATTCTCATTATCTTCCCACAGCATCAGTTGCACAGAGCCAACATAAATTTGCAGTTTTGGGGAATTACAACAAATTATAATAATGAAGCCCCTTCCTTACTTAGCAACTATGATGTACTGACATGAAGCCTCTATTTGTAACTTCCAATCTTTTACAATGAGCATTGGTTCTTTAATACTAAATTATCACCTAATAATCCTGATATTCTAGCATAGTGATTTACCGGCTAATCTTGATTTTTTTGGCTTACTAATCCTGACAAAAAAAATATACCACAGGATGCCTGAAATCGAAAGAAGGTAAAATGTTAATGGGGAAAGAAGACATTGTGGACAGAGTATATCGGTGAGCTATATGGAGGAGAAAGACCAGAATTAACACCAGATACTGAAAACTGTGATGGACCACCAATACTTGAAGATTAAATCATAGATTCCATCAAACACATGAAGAAAGGAAAAGCGACTGGGCCTGATAATATAACAATAGAAGAAATAGAGGCACTAGAGGAGACAGGAATAAAAATAATAACCAAGTTACTGAATGACATTTACAACAGTGGTTATATTCCCAGTGACCTGATTAAATCCACGTTTATAGCACTACCAAAGAAACCAGGTGCAAAGGAATGTGACAACCACCGGACTATCAGCCTCTCATGTCACATAACAAAGCTACTTCTGAGAATAATTATGAGAAGAACAAGGAAAAAGATAAAAATGGAAATAGCAGATGAGCAGTTTGGATTTGTTGAAGGAAAGGGAACACACAATGCCATTTATGCTTTACGAACACTAACAGAAAGAGCTTTAGAAGTACAGAAAGATCTCTACTTATGCTTCATTGATTACACCAAGGCATTTGACAAGGTGAAACATAATGAAATTATTAAAATGCTTGAAGACATCAATATAGACGGCAAAGACCTGAGGATTGTAAAACATCTATACTGGCAACAAGAAGCAGCAGTTCGAGTTGAAAATAGAACTGGAAAATATCAACCTATAAAACAAGGGGTGCGACACGGATGTGTACTATCTCCAGACCTTTTTTTCTCTGTATAGCGAGAATATTCTAAGAACAATAATCACAGAACCAGGCATAAAAATTGGAGGATACAGTATTAACAACCTTCGGTATGCTGATGACACAGTACTGATAGCTGAGAACCAACAAGATCTCTTGGATAAAGTCGCCAAAGAAAGTGAACAGAAAGGCCTTATTTTGAACATCAAAAAGACAGAGACTATGGTTATATCTAAGAAACAGAATCCACCAGCATGCAGTATTAAATTAAACGGAACTATTCTAAAGCAGGTGCAGAAATTCACATACCTTGGAGCAGTAATAATTTCAGATGGGAAATGCAGAACAGAAATTAGGAACAGAATAGGCCAAGCAAAGACTGCATTTCAGAGAATGAGAAACATATTAGCTAACACATCTTTATCAATGAATGTTAGAAAACGAGTCCTAAAATGCTATATTGAACCTATCTTGTTATATGGAAGTGAATCATGGACAATAGGCAAGTCTGCACAAAAATCATTGGAAGCACCAGAAATGTGGTTTATTAGAAGAATGTTGTGAATCCCCTGGACAGCAAAAATAACTAATGAAGAATGTATGAGAAGAGCTGGAGGGACAAAAACCTTGTCAAACAGATAAGAGAGAGACAATGTACTTTCATAGGACATGCAATGAGAAGAGGGGGCATTGAAAATATTATAACAACAGGAAAAATAGAAGGAAGAAGATCAAGAGGAAGACCAAGAGAAATGATACTGGACAGTCTGACGGGATGGTGTGAGAGGAGATCACCAACTGAACTGATGGCCTGCATGAAGGATCGGGTACTCTGGAGAAGCATATTAGCCAACGCTATATATCGTCATAACCTGACTGTTTTACCTACCAATCCTGACTTGCATTCCTGCTCCTGTGATTGGATTTTTCACATACATGGCATTTTCTACCAGTTCTAGGGCCAGACCTGCCACCTTCTGAGCATGGTCATCACATTTGTCAGGCACTCCACCAGCCACCATGTACACACCATCACCAAGTGTCTCTACCTGGAGGACAAGTTATAGCTGAACTTTAAATAAACATGGTATAACACCTTTGACATATTTACTGAAAAACAAATACATCCCATATGAAACAAAAAGAGCACTGTACAACACATTTTCTCCTCCAAACTCTGTGCTATGAATATCAAACACGGACACTAACATGCAAAAACAAAAGGAAAATCATAACAATAGAAATGAGATGTTTAAAGAGAATATTAAATGTAACAAGAAGAGACCAAATAATGAATGACATCATCAGGGCAAAGGTTGGCAATATTACATTACATCCAGAAACAGCGAATCAAATGGTCTGGCTACATTACACAACTACCACCAGACAGTAAACCACAAAAAACATTCACACTAAGAATTGTAGGAAACGGAAGAAGAGACCACCCACACAAAAAGGTTCATTCATTCATTTGTTTGCATGTTCCTTGCAAAACTTTGTTCCCTAATAGCACTCCTGTAGGCCTCTCGGTTGTGAGCAAGATGGCCTGCTGCTGATGCATCCAACATTATTTAATGGAAATTACAGAAACCTTAAATATCCCATTTTATAAAACAAACTGCTGAGCCCCTTCAAGACATCTTATTTTCCCTTCAACACCGAAAGCTAAATGAGGAAGGAGACAAGACAAGACAAAACAAGGATAACACTGAGAAAGGTATATCACTGGTATTATCACCACCACCATCATCATCCTGTGCCATTCACCCAGAGAAGTTTGCTGGCATGGATCTTTAAATTTTTATTACCTCCTTCTTTCATGGATGGTGCATGTGACCACAAACATCTTTTGATGTTGTCCATTCATCAATGTCATCACCATCCTCATATTCTTTTGATTTTATCTTTTCTTCAGTTTTGTTTTCAGTATATGCTGTATGCATTCTAAGGCACAGCATGTGTCTTGGTGAAGGATATCATTTTCTGATATCATCCTCTACTGAACTCCAACTTGTTTTGTAGATAGGAAGATGAAGGTAGTCTTGTTCTATGTCACTAAGGCTATATAATGTTAGAAACCATATACTGATGCATTTAGTATCATGTCTGATCACTTTTCTTTCTTTAGTTTCATGAGAAGCCAAGTACACATCTTTACAGTTGGTTGACTGGGGCATCTACAGTCAGGATGGAATCACTAGCCCCTGCCCTCAGAGATGAGTGCACTAACCACTTTATCACCCATTACCAAAATTATAATAACTAATGGTATTCTCCATTATATCTGTAACGCTTTTCCCAAATAATTGGCAGAATCCCATTATCTGCTGGTGGTGTTGCTCTATGCCTGTGATATAAGTGGGACTGATTTATTATTTTGGTTCAGTAATCTAAGGACTCTTCATTTGTACAGCATAACAACTGAGTTATTAATATGCTCTTGTGCATAACATTTTATGAGAATACACTTAATACACATAATTCATGCAGAACAGCTGATTTAAAATCTGAGTTGAGTCACCTGAGAACTCAGCAGCATATCTGAATGTATAAAAATAAAAATACTATATTTTACATTTTTTTTCTCCGTCATACCTTGAACAGATTGTATTTGTCCACAATCTTGTCATAGACCTCGGTCACATTTTGTATACATTCGACCACTTGCATTGGCGTGCCTTCTGTGCAGATGTCAGAAAACCTCACCAAATAGCAGAACAGTATAGTCACTTGTGGAAAGGCCTAGAACAGAGGTTTTTTTTTTCTTTAAAGCTTCATTTGGTTCTAATGTCATGGATGAAATTCATTATCTCATATGTCTGTGCTATATCAGTCATGCTTGACTTCAGTGACAAACGGGATTAAGCAATAGCTCCAACGCTTAGTGTAAAAAAAAAAAGTCAACCAACAAAACCTAGTGGGAATGTCAAATCTAATTTGTGTTCTGCATACTGTGGTGATGGTGTCTCCATTTCTTAACATTAGCACATAAAACCCTTATTGGCTGGGAAGGAAAATGATTGACATTCTCTATAAACAGCAGGTAGAAGTGAACTGGACCTGGAGACCAATCAGTCAAACTCTAGCCCTTCAATCTTCATGCCTTCCATGCCGACCTTACTGCCCAGGACATTAAAAACTAATTTTAACCATAAATAAAATAAAATAAATATTCTATGGCCACGTCATGAAGGGACATAGGTTACAGAACCAAATGCACAAAAATTAGTGTATAAGTATACACGAAGACTATCAATTCAAATGTAATATCCACCCTCATTTATGCATATGAAAGCTGGAAAACAACTAAAGAAATAGAAAAGAAATTAGACTCTTTTGAAAACAAATGCCTAAGGAAAATACTCGGCATCAAGTGGAACGAATTCAAGAACAATGCAGAGATAAGACAGATGACTGAACAACAACCAGTCTCATAGGTGATCAGGAAATGGAGATGGACATATGATGGTTACTTGATGAGAAGAAATGATCAGAGAATCCCAAAACAAGCTATCAAGTGGAACACAACAGGCTGAAGAAAAAGAGGCAGACCGCATGAAACTCTGAAGAGGACATTGTTAAGAGAGGCCAAATTAACAGGCATAAAATCCTTTGATGAGGTTGAAAGACTCGCCGAAGACAGGAAAAATTGGCGAACTACTTTGTGTGACGTTTAACGGCACAGAAAGGATATAAGATATAAGATATGGAAAGGTACTATGATGATTGAAGAGAATGTTAAGTGTAGCTGAACAGCGAGTTTAACCCATGTGGCTCCAGCGTCCCATAATTCTGAATGCAGCGGTTCTCAAGTGCCAGGCGGCTTGTGTCATCTGCATGACAATGTTTGATGGCTGTTACCAGAAAATCAGATTTGCATCTGTGTTTTGGGCCAATGAAATGATTTGGGACTGGTTTTGAAGCATGCTGAGTGATGTCGTACAAATGTTTTTGCATGCGGTCCCCTAATCTGAAGACAGTCTCACCAATATACGTTATCCTGCATCTTTTGCAAATGATGACATATATCACATTATGGGACTCACATGTGAATCCCTCATGAAGAGTGAGGATAGTTTTGGGAAAGGTAATTGTTTTCATTTCCCAGACTACCGGGCAGGTAACGCAATGGGGGCGGTTACATTTTCTGGTGCCAACATATGTAAAGCTCTGCTTCAAGTGGCTATGGACAAGGATGTCCTTAAGGTTTGGCTCACGTTTGTATGCCAACAAGTGTGGATCAGAGAAAATGTACCTCTCCACTAAGCTCCATCCCCTTCTTACTTGTCACACATAGTTCAAAACCTCCTCACAGCATCACTTTGCAACCCTTCTTCCCTAATCATCTATTTCACCTTCTCCTGGCTAGGTCAACATTGTATCACTCTCCTTCCCCTCCACGGTTCCCCATCCACCACCCCCAGTTACAACCCACTGACCACATATCACAAGTCTCTATTTAAACAGTCTCCACATTCTACTAAATCCAATCCTGACACACACCGCCAGACAAGCCACATCTTACAATTTACAGCTATATACTCCTTTTTTTTTTAGTAGTATTCATGTGAATCTATACTTTATCTCCTCTCTCTATTTCTTCGTCCTGTATGTTTTTGTATGATTAAGGCTCATGCTGAAATGTCACAACTTTGTAGTCGTTAAGTAATAAAGCTGCTCCTACTTTTTTCCTAGTTTATACATTCTGGTATCACAGCTTTACTGCAGTTCTTTGTGTATAGTTGTATACTTATACACTAATTTTTGTGTATTTGGTTCTGTAACATATGTCCCTTCAAGTTCGACCATAGAATATTTATTTATTTTATTTATGGTTAAAATTAATTTTTAATGTCCTGGGAGGTAAGGTCAGCATGGAAGGCATGAAGATTGATGAGCTAGAGTTTGACAGAACCAAATGATCACTGAAGAACATGAGGGAAAATGAAAGTGACGGAGATTGAGAGAGAAAAATATATAAACAATAGGACAAACTGCTACAGGAGAACATGTGGCAACAGAATGAAAAAGACAGAGAGGCATGTTTGTCAACACCTATCAGTAGATAAAAGTCATAAACTGTCAATCGCTGCGGGTGAGATTCTTCATCTGCCTGCGTGGGGTGAAACTCCTCCTAGCCAATGAAGAAAATGCGATGAAGGTTGCTGCGCAGCACCGTCATGGAAAAAGTGAAGGAAAAGATTAAGTGAAGTGACCAGTAGTCTCAAGGTCAGGACTATTCAAATCACGGCACCTCTGCTCTAGAGGCTGGCCACGTCCCATATACACCCATACTGAGGCAGATTGACTAAATCAGCTTAACCTAGGCGTTAAACTAAGACATTGCTGGTGAGATTCTTCAGATGCCATGCATGGAGTGAAACTCCTTCCGGCCAATGAAGAAAATGTGAAAAAGCAAATAGGGTTGCCGTGCGCCGCCGCTGTGAAAAGGTGATGGAAAGGATAAAGTGAAGCTTATTCGGTATGTCCAGTAATCTCATGGTGAGAGCTACTCATACCATGGCACCTCTGCTCTAGAGGCCGGCCACGTCTGATACACACTCGTACTGATGAAATATGCCTAAACTGGCTTAACCCAGGGATGAAACTTGATGACTACTCTTGTCATGGTATCTCCACTCTAGAGGTCGGTCACGTCCTAAACACGCCCATACTGGGATAATATGCCTAAACCGGTTCAACCCAGGGGTGAAACTTACTAGTGGCAAGGATTCGTCCTCCTGGACAAAAGCTCCATCCTGGTCACAACTAGGAAGGGTAGCGACCACTCATTCATTCATTCAATCATTTGCATGTCCCTTGCGGAACTTTGCCTCCCAAACAGCACTCCTATAGGCCTCTCAGTTGTAAGCAAGATGGCCTGCTGCTGCGGCATCCATTTGCAGATCGTCAACGATGTCATGCAGCCACAACCACAAAATGCTGAAGTTGGAGACACTGGACCAGTGCAGTCTAGACAGACAACCACCTCTCACCTGATGGTAATGTATGCGCATCCTAATCATGCTGATGTTTTACGGTGAGAAAGTCCAGCACTGGACTGGATGGGCAACCACTTCTCACCCGGCGAGGATATACTGATATCTAAAACACATTGAGGTTTTCCGATGAGAAAGTCCAACTCTAGATTAAACTAGTGCAACGAAAACCACGGTGTCACACAATCCCACTTCTGTGACCCACCAAGAATTCAGGCCCAAGCCCCGCGATACTCTGAACCTCTTGTGATCCTCTCGGGGATCTCTTGTGGGCCTCTCGGGAACCACTGGGGGACCATGGGACACATTGAGGACCACAGGAGTAAATTCAGCAGGATCACAGGCCAATCTTGGTGGTAGAAGCGAACAAAGAAGAAGAAAAAGAAGAAGATAAACTGTCAATCATTTTCTTTTAGTAAGGAAAAGGATCATGCCTTTTACCCATTTTCATGGAAATTACATTTTTCTAACTTCATTAACCTATGCCATTTAAACTTGTCTCATATAATTTTTGTGTCTTTTTTTTTAAACCATCCTTCGAACTGCCTGCATTTTTATTAACTAGTTCATCATTGGACTCTGGACTGATCTACAGGTGCTCCATTACCTTCCTTAAATACATCCCTCAGTGTGAAGCAACTAATATCAGTTCTACAGTGATTTACTGTTTTTCTTGTCTCCTTTACACAGTGTTAGCAATTGGCATCACTACATGTTACTGGTGATTTTTTATTAGTTCTTTCTATTTAATTAGGTTTTTATTGTCACAATATGTTATTCATACCTCACAAGTGTCCACTGCATCATCACCACATTTGAGGCGGTCAGCTATGCTCTTGGTCAACATAGAATTAATAAGGTTCTCACTCTGCATCCTAGCTTTGTCCAATTTCTGAAGTGTTTCCTCAATCTGCCTGGTCCAAGCTGTTTGCTGGTGAGAATGTACCAAGTGAGAATGTACCAAGTAAAAATGAAGGAAGTAAAAATGAAGCAAATGAGAATGTAGCAAGTTAGAATGTACCAAATGAGAATGTAGAAAGTAATGCGAGCAAAAGATCAGAACAATAGTAAAAATACTATCTTTATGTATTATTTATGAGCACAGAAAGGAACTATCAACAACAGTCTGTCTCCTCATGCATAAATGTCTGAGCTCCTATGACTCTGAGCTCAATCTGAATGAGCTGTAAAAATGGGTAACTGAGTTTTGTGTAGAAAAAAAAGGCAGGCATATCACTGAACATTGTACTTGTGGTTGTTAGTCAGCATTTCAAGAGAAAGCAGGATTTTATGTTAAATCTAGGCCAAAGAGCATGGAACCACATTTAACATCACATAAGCAAAAGCTATCTATATATATATATAAATGGATTATGTATATATGTATGTGTGTATGTTCCAACATCACTCTGGAACGCCTGAGCAATTTCAACCAAACTTGGTAACATATGACTTACAATCTGGAAAAAAAACTGTGGGTCTTCTCGGCCTTTTGGCTAAGATCAAAGTGGCTGAGGTCAAAGTGTCCTCTTGGCATGTACCCTGATCAACATGCCTTTTGGTTAAAACAAAAGCGTCATTTTTTAACTAAACGAGATGTTCGAGACCTGCCCTGCACTCTGAATGCTGGGGGCATGGTCCACATCTCATTACAGGTGGACCCAGTTTGCAGCAAAACGGGGTCACGGCCTGTTGTTTTCATCATCTTAAAAAAAATATCACCCCTACCACCCCTAGGAGTGGGGTACGAAGGGGGTGGAGATATTATTCACTAAATTCAAGGAGAAAAAAATGGTCTAAGGGAGATAATCATGAAATGGAGTAGTACTGGTCTAAGAGAAGTATTTGTAGTTTCCCATGGCAAGTTCAAATAAATAAATTTTAACTTTGTTTTTTTTTCCTTATGTTTATATTAGCTTTTTATTGTATTCTATAGTAGATTTCATTGCTCAGCGACAGTGTGCCTTTTTCTTATTTTTTTTCAAATTAACTTTTCAAATTAGGGAGAGAGACAGAGAGGATGAGAGAGAGGTAGAAGGAGAGAGAGGGATGGAGAGAGAGGGGGAGGGAGAGAGAGGGATGGAGAGAGAGGGGGAGGGAGAGAGAGAGAGATAGAGAGGGGGAGGGGGAGAGAGAGGGTGAGAGAAAGATTTGAGATTGCCATGTTTCTCCCATGGACAACTTTATGTCACCTGCTCAAGGGTGGGTTTACCCAAGAATTCATTTATTCTTGCTATTGGAGGTGAAACTAAAAATGCTTATAATCAAGTTTTGAACTAAATTAATATTATATTGAATCTGTAAAAGACTTTACTCTATAATTTGTAAACTGTACTTATACTTTAAAATACCTGTAAATAAAATTATTTCGATATTACACTATCTCTCTCTCTGAACCTTAAGTGCCCAGGGCACATGGGGCTTCCGCAAGGGTTTTCCACAAATGCCTGTTCTTTGTGTTTTTTTCTGCTCTTGCCCAGGTGAGCCCTCTATTGCTCAACATCCTCTCTGTTGTTCTTCTCCATGTCTCTTTTGGTATACCCTTACTTCTGTTCCCCTGTGGCGTCCATCTTAGTGCTATTTTTGGTAGTGAGTTGTCAGTCATTCAGAGCACATGTCCCAACCATTGCCAGCGTCTTTCCTCAGTAATTGCTGTCAGTGGCTTCATATGCATTTCTGCCAACAAGATGTTATTTCTTATGGTGTTTGGCCAAAATATTTTTCTAATTCTTTGTAAACATTTAGTCTGGAAAGAATTCAACTTGTTTTCTATGGTTTTGGTGATTTTCCAGCATTCACTTCCATAGAGTAGTACACTTAGAACATTACTCTTAAATATCCTGATTTTCATATTTATGCTTAGTTTTTTTGATTTCCATATAGTCTGCAGCATTGCAAAAGCCTGGTTTGCTCTAGTAAGTCTGCTGTTGATGTCCTCTGTGCTGTTTCCATTTTCTACTACTCTACTGCCAAGGTATACAAATTCATTGACCTCCTCCACTAACTTGCTATCTACTCTGAGTATATTTCTGTTGTTTACATTTTGTTTCATTAACTTTGTCTTTCCTATGTTGATCTTTAGTCCTATGTTGTTTGCATTCTGAGTTAGCTTGTTTATTTTATCTTGCATATCTTTGTGGCTGCTTGATAGTAGACAAATGTCATCTGCAAAGTCAAGGTTCTCCAGCACTGTATCAAGGGTCCATTGTAATCCTCTGCATTTATCTGATGTTGCCTCCTTCATTAACCAGTCCACTGCCATTAAGATATTACACTATAGATGGAATTAATTCCTTTTACTGTCTAATAGATGATTGGGGTAAATAAATGTCTGAGCAACACTGGGTAATCAGCAGTTTACTATATAGCATGCGAAATATATATTGATTGTCACAATCAATTGTCACATCTAATACTGGTCCCCTGTGACAGATTGGCTAAGATGCATCCTAAGATGCAGTGCCACTTGGAAGACTGGTTCAGTTTTGGGACAATACAAAAGAAAAAAAAAGAATAATAAGAAGAAGAAAACAACTCGCAGACCTTTGGGAGTCATGACCTAGCAGGGGCCACTCCCCTTAGAGTGTCAAGAGTTTAATAAGGCTGAAACACTTGTCTGGGGGTTGGAAGTGGGGGGGGGGGTACTTCCCTTGATGATCCAGGGAGTTGTGTTGTTGTTCTAGTCTCTACAGTAGAGAGTTATCTGTGCAACACAAACAGAGGCAATGCATTTGTCTAAGAATAATTTGTATCCATAAAATGAATAGTTAAATATACAGGTGTTACACTGTCACATCATCCCTTCCCATGTGCTCTTCATTAATTCTAGGCTAGCAGGTGAAAGTGCTGTTCAATTTGGTAGTCAGGAACCCACAGATGACATGCTTGTGCCAGAGCTGGCAAACCAGTGCCAACCAAGACAATATCCCACCTCTCCACTGGTACCCCTAGTAACAGGTCTAGTCTGGCTAATGGGGCTGGAACTGCTATAGTTCTATGGGGGTAGAGTCTGCTAAACAAGAACTGCAAACACCCCCTTCCGTGCTCCCGTTTTTCCCTTCCACTCAAGGGCTGAAAAAAGAGCTGCGTAACCCTCTCCCCATTTGATATGATGCTATGCTGCAACATCTTCACAGCACTGGCTGCAAAGAGCATCATGCTTGTAGTTACAGGGAGACAGAACAACAGCAACAGTCCTATTTTAATTTATAGCACTGTATTTTTTTTCTTCGCATCATTTTCTGATTAAAAAAAAATCACTGTCCACAGCAGGCTATTACCTCCAATATATCACATGAAGCAATGGTTTTTTTTTTTAAACTTTTTTTTTTTAACATAAAATATTCTCTGACTTCAGACTGGATTCAAAGTGAACATTTGCAAATGTGGAAATTTGAGTTGGTTTGCAGTAATGCTCAGATCCAGTGATTCTTTCCCCTTCCTCAGTTTAATTAAAGTTTAATTATACTCTACCCTAAGAACTATAAAACCCACCTTCCCACAGTAATTAAGATGTAAATATTGGGAAAAAAAATTAGTATAAGATTTTTTATAAACCTCCACGCAATATCTATCCTATCACAGAATCATTGTGGGTTAATTTTAGAATCTAACATGAAAAACAAAATAAAAAAGTAAAATTGGTTCTGATGAAAGTGACCTACTTTTTCCATAGTATATTCCAGATCAGATGCACATTGCTGACCTGCTAGAACAAGGTCCCTGCTGTTATCAAACATATTGAGGTCATGAAGGTAAAGTCCAGCTTTGATCATGTCATCAAGATTTCCTAAACTGTAAGTGAACAGAAAATATTCACAGTTTTTCTTGTATTCACTCATTCATTTGCATGTCCCTTGTGGAACTTTGCCTCCCTAACAGCACTCCTGTAGGCCTCTCGGTTATGAGCAAGATGCCCTGCTGCTGATTTTCTGGTATACTGAGTGCAAATGTAAATTCCAGATAAGTACGTATTTTATAAAAAGTTTATAAGAATGCTCCTTTATGCAATTACTGCATAAGGTGTAGCATTATTTGAGGAGAAAATAGGGACCAAACCTGAGGTTAGAAAGTGAAAGCAAGGAAACTAGACCTTGCAACACAGATACTGCATGCTGTTACTGTGGCTGATTACACAAATCCTGCAATTATAGAATCAGCCATGTGAGGAACTATCAGCAAGATGCTTTTTTGTAGGTTTGCAAAAGTACATTGGCAAAACTCACAACAAGCTGATATCTGTCTGGTTTAAAACCATTTTTTTGGACAAAAAGTGTCATAACTTGTATATAAGAATGTGTAGAATAACGCATCAAAATCATATGAAAATGAAGTGAGAAAGTTCTGAATAGAAATATTAAAATATTATTAAGAAAGAATTTATAATAATGTGTAACATGACAATATAATTATAGGAAAAGCAGTACTTAAACTCTGGAGGAAAAAAAAGAGATGGAAACATAGAGAAAAATATCTGAATGGACTAGCTAAGTCCAAAACAGATCATAAAAAATGAACAATGGACCGCAAAGAAAAAAAAAAAAAAAATAGACAAAACAGAGAAGAACTGTCGCCAATATCTGTCAACCCAGAATGTAATAAATGAATAAAAATTGGAAGAAGGGAATCATTGTGAAAATACCAAAAAAGGGCAACCTTAGTGACTGTAACAACTGGAGAGGAGTAACCTTAATATCAGTTGTGTCAAAAGTATTTTGCAAGGTCATTTTGAATAGACTCAAAGATATAGTGGATACTGCAATGAGAGAAGAACAAGCAGGATTTCGAAAAGGGAGAAGCTGTCTCGACCAGATCTTTACTCTCAGAATAATACTTGAAGAACATATTGAAAAGCAGAAACCATTAATACTGAATTTCATAGATTTTAAGAAGGCATTTGATAGCATACACAGAGATTCATTATGGAGAATTTTATGTCTATATGGAATACCATCTAAAATTGTCAACATCATTAAGGACTTATACAATGGATATGGTTGTGCAGTCAAGACAGAAGAAGGGATGAGTGAATGGTTCCAGATTGAAACAGGCGTGAAACAAGGATGTATACTGTCTCCTTTACTTTTTGGGATTACAATAGACTTCAATGAAAAAATGCTGCACAGGTAACACAGGTATTGACTGGGTACATGGGACCCAACTAGAAGATCTTGATTTTGCTGATGACATAACTCTTATCAGTAATAATGTGAATTCCATGCAAGAAAAAACAGATAGCCTATCTTCACTGGCTAGCAAAATAGGACTTGAAATTAACAAGGACAAAACAAAAATAATGAAAATTCCCATTAATCAAAATGGAAAAATACACATAGAAGGGACAGATATTGAAGAAGTCAATCAATTTGCATACCTTGGCAGCTACATAGACCAGGATGGTGACACTAGAAAGGAAGTTAGGATCAGAATTGCAAAAGCAGCATCAATCTTCAAGAATGTTGAGAACATATGGAATTCAAAAGTTATAAGCACAAAAACCAAGTTAAGACTATTCAATTCAAATGTAATATCCACCCTCATTTATGCATGCGAAAGCTGGAAAACAACTAAAGAAATAGAAAAGAAATTAGACTCTTTTGAAAACAAATGCCTAAGGAAAATACTCGGCATCAAGTGGAATGAATTCAAGAACAATGCAGAGATAAGACAGATGACTGAACAACAACCAGTCTCACGGGTGATCAGGAAAAGGAGATGGACATATGTTGGCCACTTGATGAGAAGAAATGAGCAGAGAATCCCAAAACAAGCTATCAAGTGGAACACAACAGGCCGAAGAAAAAGAGGCAGACCGCGTGAAACTCTGAAGAGAACATTATTAAGAGAGGCCAAGTTAACAGGCATAAAATCCTTTGATGAGGTTGAAAGACTCGCCGAAGACAGGAAAAATTGGCGAACTACTTTGCGAGCCCTATGTGACGTCTAACGGCACGGGAAGGATATAAGATATAAGATAAGATAAGATACAGTATATAAAATATACTATATATATATATTAGGCACAATGAATACATGAAGAAAGCAATCATCAGTATGAAACTGGTGATAGCACCATACAACACAGTGCTCTCTATTGACATTTAAAGTTAAAATGGTAGAAATTTTTAAATCAGCAAATTGAAAAGAGATACTTAAGTAAAAAAAAAGATTAAAAAAAAAAGGTTGACGAAAATCATCATTTTGTGAGTAAATATAACAGATGATCAGAGATTTATCATGTCTGGATGATATCTTATCAATCACAAAACCAGAAAATAACTAAACTAGCAGAAGAGCTAGTAAATATGATACATTCAAGAAAGAGTGTATGATAACATAGTGTAATCTCTGTTACTTATTCTAATTCCAATATCTTGTCATATTAGCTGTGAAAGTTATAAATCTTTTAAATATTATTTACATACAATAAAATCTAATTATAACAGATGAAAAGAAAGAAACAGAGGATCCCTAAACAAGCTATCAAGTGGAGCACAACAGGCCAAAGAAAAAGAGGTTCAGTGTACATAACATCCCTTGATGAGATTGAAAAACTCACTGAAGACAGGAAATCTTGGTGAACTTCCATGCAGGCCCTATGTGATGTTTAGCAGCATGGAAAGGATGAAAGATGTCAGATAACAGATTTCAAGGGGATTGACAAACTAGTCTGTCATATCCAAATTCGACTTCATCCAGTATAAAATATACATAGGAGTGCAGCCAGGACCTGTGGAGCTGGTCCATTATTACCTAGGTTCTGTTACAAACACAGTTCTTTATAACTGGATTTTACTACATTATCTCCCAGACTCTCCAAGTATTTCAGATTTTCTTGTTGTACTGGTCTCCTCGGAACTGCAAAATCTTGTACGTTACAGCTGATGATGTTATCATGTTGAACTACATGCAACATGCCAGATGGACAGTGGATAACAGAGGCTCAACTAAAGATCCCAAATAATCCAGGATTTGGGTTTCTCAGGAAGACTCCACCACTATAAGAATCATGGCAGGATGGAGTGATGAAGGACAGAATGTAAGATGGGGCTGCATGCCCAATTCTTTACCATTTAAAAATAAAGATTTTATTCATTCATGGCACTCCTATGTGGTAATCAGACTAAAAGAGCACACTGAAATCACACTAGAATCACCTCAAAAAGGCAAAGTAGGGTCTTAGCCAGCTCCAGTTCATTTGCACTGTGTGTCATCACTCAAATACAATTATATTTACTCATGGTCTATTTGAAATTTAAGAAAGAAAGAAAAAGAAAGAATGAAAGAAAGAAAGAAAAGGCTGGACTAGGTTAACACCACTAGTAGAGAATTTCTTAGCTACATCTAAAATTTATTCATGTTACATACTTTGACAAAGACATTTATGGGGGTATAACTTAGTAAAAACATGCAATAAACAAATACAATCTGAAAAAACCCCCCCCACAATCTACAATTCTAAGACACTTACAGGGGTGTGCATAAGAAAGCCATAGCGTCCCAGTCCTTGATGTACTTCATCTGACCTCGAAGCAAAAGTCTCTTTGTGTTAACTGCCCTATCTTCACCAAATCTGCTTGCTAGAGAATAGGACCAAATTTGAACATACTAATCACACACTAAAACACATATATAGACATTTTAATTACATAATTAAAATTGTTCCAAGGGGACAAACAACTAACATTCTTTTGGTTTGTCTGCCAAAAAAAAAATTAATGTCAAGGTCATCATACTAAACAACGGAGGTTTAATTTTTAAAAAAATTATACATATATTTTTAAGACGATTATGACTAGTTTTGATCTTTGAACCACAAAAACTTGTAATACACTGTTTGCTCTTCATTTCTCTCCCTTATTTTTCCTGTAAGCTTGCTACTTAGACTTCTGAAAAACATCAAGGAAAATAGTTTGTTCAGATTCTTAAAAAGTGAGTGTTTAGTTTAGCACAAAGGTAGAAGAAAGTAAAAACACAGGCTTGGACTCAATAATGTGCAAAAAATAACGGCATTTAGTAAAGAATTACAGACATGTAAGTTGTTTGGTATATTTCTTATATGACAGTAATAGAGAGATAGAGAAAAAGAGAGACAGAGAAAAAGAGAGAGAGTGAGAGAGGTCTGAAAGGGTTATTCAAGTGGCATGGAAAAAGAATGACAGTATTAAGGACTGCATTTCTTTTTATTTTGTTTTATCTGTGCTAGGTACTCTAGGATTCAGTCTCATCAGATGGCCAGATCAATCATCCTTTCTTCTTTCAGTATACTACATCACTGGTGTTGTTCTTATGACTGATCAGATGTCATTTCTCACCCTGTTACTGCACTTCTCATGCCTTTATTTTTGCAGGTGACAATTTTTCTTTCAAAATTTTTGGAAGATGACAGCAGTTTGGCACTGATAATAGAGTTTTTGTACTAATATCAGCCGCTTCTGATAAAAGGAGGGACATGACAGCATGGAGAAATAAGACCGAACCTATGTATGGCACCAAATAAATTGAACCACAGTAATAAAATACTTGTATAAATGATCAAATATGTTATTTCCCATTATTTTGATTATGTGATGAATCTGTGAATCTCAGAGGTTAAATATAGTAAAAGGTTGCAGGTTTCAACCTGCCAATCGCTGGCAGTTTTCTGTTTAGTGAGCTGGGATAAAAGCCAGGGTGCCCAAGAGAAATTTTGGAAGCCGATGCAAAACTATTCAGCTCCCTTCCACCCAGCCATCACACTGATCAGCCACTCTTTGTTTTCATCCACCACAGGTCCCCTGAGAAGCTCTTTGGGCCCTTTTAAAACATAAACCAGGTGAATAATACTGGACCATGGAGCAATGCATCACTTGGACATATGGATGCATTCACTTACAAGGTGAGGAACATCACAGTATATTACACGTAAGATTACTGGTATATTAAGAAAAAAAAGATAATAAAATAAAAATTAAGTACAGTATATAAGAGACTACAGTGGTCTCAGTAATGCAAAAAAAAAAAAATCTGAAATGCAGATCACTTTCTCTGCCCCCCCCCCCCCCCAACCTTTTAGTCAGATATGCATTAACAAAGAAAGTGAAAGGCACAAAAATGTTATAGAGAGTCACATAAGGATTTTACAAAGTTAAATCAATGAGTTAATATGTCTTACTGAGGAAATAGTTGACTGTACTTCAGAGTAGGAAGTCAGAAAACAAACCAGACAATATTCATTAACTGAGATTTGTCAGCATACTTTTTAAAGCTCCAGTGCTGCCATCTCTGCTGTTGCTGATGCACTCTTTTCTCCATTCAACCTCAAATATCACTTTCTGAAGGCACATAGTCTGCAGTAGTAAAACACACTGTATGTAGCAAAATCACTAAAAGAATAAACAGTACTGTGATGATTACATTACATCATCATATTGTGTGTTTTGAAATGGTAACAAAGATGTTTGTTAAAAAAAAGGAAAACTGCTTCCATTTCTGACTTGTAAATGGAACATTATTACACATCAAACTCTATGAATTCAGTTTAAATTGCAAAAAATAACCGGTCATAAAAATTGTTCAACATAATTAACCATATTACTCACATTGGTCCACGTGAAATCCACCAAAGGACGCCTGAGACTAAACATATCTGTGACATTTGACCCCAGCAGTTCTTGTGAACGTAATAAACTGGCTAGACTCCCTCCACATCCAATAATCTTCATTCTGGAGTTGAAGACAAGACAAAACGGAAAGAGCTGGAACAGAACAAATGGTCAATGTAATTTAACCATGGAGATAAGATGGTAAGTGGAACAACAGAATCAATATAAATAGCTTGAGGAAAATTAGAAGATAAATGTTGGAATAATGAAAGATAAATACTGGAATAATGAAAAGTCTGAAAAGTGAAAAAGTGAAAAGATAAATACATGTGAACATAATTTTAAAAAGTAAAGGTAACCCCGTCATGCCTTAGAGGCACATAGGGATATGGTGTTAGTGCCCATATTCTCCTTGACCTGTCAGCACACTAGAGGGTGATATGGTCAGTATCACGCCTGGCTGCCTTTTCCTTCCCCAACTCCAGAAGAAGTCGGGTACCCATTTCTACAGCTGGGTGACTGGGGTGCCGCCGGCTGGATTCGAACCCCCGACCTTCGCCATGAGAGACCAGTGCACTAACCACTTCGTCACTCAGACACCCACATGTGAACATATATCAGCTGAAAAGTTATAAAATTTAGAGATCAAAGCTTCAGAAAAATTTCGCTTGGCTTCCATCATGCAGTGCTCATTATGAACACTGCCTGGTTTTATACTGTGACAGTTTTGTAGATTATCAATGAAATATAGTTTCTGTAGCCTTCTTTGCACTATAATGAAGCTGAAACTATAATTATTTGAACTAGTTTTGTTTTTTTCCCTTTGCGAAATGTGATTTCTACTTTCTGTCAGTTTATTGTGCTAAAAATATATTTATGTTAATATAAGACCTTGCTTGGGAGCAGAAGCTAGGTGCTTTGTTTGAAAGATTGGTGGGTTTCATGTCTTCCCCCCTTTCCCCCCATCATTTTTTCCCTCTTAAGTGATTCTATCACTTGCTGCTATCCTACAATTCATCTTTACATTACTAAACAAAATCAACTGACCTTGAAAAATGTTTCACTCTTCACTTCTGGATAGCTGGCCAGGTGAATGACCCTCCCACCTTTTCCAGTAGGTGGAGTATACCCTATGTTGTCAAAGATCAGTCTGAAGGTCACATGACACCCTTTGTCTGTAACTATTTCTTCTAATACTTTAATCTCTACATCAACCTGTATGATAATAAAATCAAAGATGTGAATAACAAGTATTGGAGCTAACTATGACATCCAAGAATAACTTTGAAAATGGTTTAAGCATCAGAACAACTCAATGGAATTAATAATGGCTCACTTGCAGTCCAACATTTTTCAACATCATAAGGAGCTGTGCTAACTGGCAAATGCCAGTCACACTTTTTCTCTTCCCCTGGGAACAACTGTTAAGAACATATGTATCTTAACATAGCCTTTGTGAGACAGGGAACAACACACACTTATCTTAACATAGTCTTTGTGAGACCAGGGAACAACTGTTAAGAACATACTTATCTTAACATAGTCTTTGTGAGACAGGGAACAACACACACTTATCTTAACATAGTCTTTGTGAGACCAGGGAACAACTGTTAAGAACACACTTATCTTAACATAGTCTTTGTGAGACAGGGAACAACACACACTTATCTTAACATAGTCTTTGTGAGACAGGGAACAACACACACTTATCTTAACATAGTCTTTGTGAGACCAGGGAACAACTGTGTTAAGAACACACTTATCTTAACATAGTCTTTATGAGACAGGGAACAACTGTTAAGAACACACTTATCTTAACATAGTCTTTGTGAGACCAGGGAACAACTGTGTTAAGAACACACTTATCTTAACATAGTCTTTGTGAGACAGGGAACATAGATATGTTTGCTTAAAAACTCAGACCTACTTCTGTAGCCCAGAAATCTGTAGCAATCAACATTAATTGTTATTTTTGTAAAATGTTATGTCAGGTTGGTGAATGGATGGGGGCATGGAGATCGCTGGCAGGGATGAGGAAAATCTGGTGTGAAACCAATGAATTCAGGACATGACAAGCTTATGGGTCTTTACAACAGTGGCTATCAGAATGATGTAAACAAAACAAAGCCAGCAGACTATAGGTGGTGGGGAATGGATATCTTTGAGGCACTCATTGCATTCCTCATCCGAAAGTCAGAATGTCTCTGTGGAATTGTCTCAAAGCCGTCTGGCCAGCCAGCGTTGCATGCTGGATCTGATTGGAGAAGGGGCTTAAGTACAGCTACCAGAGGCTGGAAAACAAAGTTTTGTCCAGGTCAGCCTACACCACAGTCTTCATGGCAGTCCGAGAAAAACCACAGTCTGTCCTAGCAAGGAAAGGTGCTGAAGTTGGAGGTACCCAGTCAAAAGGGGCATCGCAAAAATCAAGGTACCACGCATCATCGCCAATATGCATATGAAGAAGGAGAAGATGCTTCTTCTCAGAATCTGATCCTTGATAAATAGTACAAATAGTACTTTCCTCTATGTCATCATGTCAAATTGTGTTCATAATCTTCTCTTTTTATTGCTTCCTCAACTTCTTTTTTTTTCATTCTTCTTTTCCTTTGTCCTTATATGTTCAATGAATTCTGATTAGCTTTTAACTTATTTTTTAAATGGCTTTAAATGGACACTCCTCAAGTGTCTTCTTACTTGTAGAAGGGAACTTAATATTTTTTTTAAGAAACAATGTGTCTGCCTTACCGTTTTGAGATCTTATTTACTGTTTGATACCTCTGTCAGTGAAAAAACAAATACTGCCATCAACATTAGCTTGCTCCATCTTTGGCTGCATTAAATCTTAAGCCAATCTCCACTCCTCCAACCTCATTTAAATATATTCTTAGAAATATATATAGAATTAATCTTGAATTAAATGTTTAAAGTATATCTTTATATTAAAAAATACACAGAAAATATATTAATGTTTTAAGGATCTTTCTTCTTATATCTTATATCCTTCCCGTGCCGTTAAACATCACATAGGGCTCGTAGAGTAGTTCGCCAATTTTTCCTGTCTTTGGCGAGTCTTTCAGCCTCATCAAGGGATTTTATGCCTGTTAATTTGGCCTCTCTTAACAATAACCTCTTCAGAGTTCCACGTGGTCTGCCTCTTTTTCTTTGGCCTTTCTTTACTCACATTAAAAAACATTTTGGCACATTGCATCAGTTGACCAATGACATAGAATGTAAATCCTGTGCGCATGGAGCGGTAAATGAGAATACAACCATTTCTGTTCTCAGACTGCACAATGAAGGATGGACTCTGAAAGCAAGAGATAAAACTGGTGTTTTGTGTTGTAAACATTACAATGAAATATTACTGTAAAGATAATAACCTTATGCGTTGTAAGCATCACAATGCAATATTACTGTAAAGATAATAACTTTGTGTATTGTAAACATTATAATGAAATATTACTGTAAAGATAATAACCTTGTGTGCTTTAAACATTATAATGAAATGCAGTCATTTGCTGACAGCCGCATTCGAGATCAAAAGATCTGGCCATAAGTCAGTTTGGATGAGCGTCAGCCATTATAAGGAGATACCAGACACTACTTTAAGTACAGTTCACTACTATAACATGTTACTAAATGAAGAGAGAGTTTTACCATCACTTTAAAATACTAACAGAAATTACCACAGTGACTATGTCTGAAATTAACCACAGAAAATTGCTGGTTGGTACATTGCACCCATTGCACAAGTATCAATTGCCTTGATCACAGGAAAATGCTGGAAAAATCTACTGTTGATGAAATAGTAAAAGGCAATATCTGTACTCCTTCTGAACTATTTCCCACTCTGCCAGTCAATAAGACATAAAAAGAGGCTGTCAGTTTGGCTTAATTCTTCTAAGCCATCACACAAATTTTGTGCAATCAGTTCCCCCTCAGTTTTTCATGAAGTATATTCTAATATAAATAGAATTAAAACTTGTGCTACACGGACTTTAACATTTGTATTAAAATGTATCAATTGGTATTCAAAGTAACAAAGGTAACTGCATTCTTTACAGTCCTTCTAAATCTCTTAGTGTATTGATCTAATCCTTTGTTTTTTAGCAAAATGGCAAAGCTTTGAGGGTGAAATTACAAGGCATTTTCTCCATAATGTTAGATTATTTTCCATTATACATTTTTTTTTTTTGTTGCTTACTCTTGCAAATAAGAGTAAGCAAACATTGATGGTAACAGTTTATGATGCTCTGGAAAAAAATACTTTATCTTCCATCATTAATTTTTTGAGAAGCGCTGCCCTCAGAAATGTACTTACAGTGCGGTCTAAATACAGAACTTCATCTGTCATGTTCACTGATCATGTCTCTCACCAGCAGCTGGAATGCAGACATCTGTTCTAACATCAGGGTTAATAGACCACAGCTAGCCAAGACCTTCTTATCATTTATGAAGTGGTTCTTTGTTGCAGACTATGGCACTACGGCCTGGTTTAATGTGGCCCTCAGTGTAACTGAGCTTTCTGAGAAGCCTGATACGACTGCTCACAGGGAGGGCATTATTCCATCTTCTTGCATAAACATTAGGAGAAAAAAGTGAAAGCTATGATAGAGAATAATCACCATCATACATAGCCTGTACCATTTTTACTATCCCAAAGTGAAAACTACTCAGTAAAAAAAAAACAGCAGCTAGAACAATAAAAAACAGCAGATAGAACAATAACAAAAGACAACTAGAACAATAACAAAAACAGCAGCTAGAACAATAACAAAAAACAGCAGCTAGAACAAGAATAAAAAAAATACAGCAGATAGAGCAGTAACAAAAAACAGCATCTAGAACCATAACAAAAAGCAGTAGCTAGAACAAGAAGCCCCCTGTGTGGTACCCGGGATCTGCAAAGAATAGGACCACTGTGCCCTACCATGCATGATCGTAAAAGGCGACTAAGGAGGGTTCAGCATAGGGCCAGCAACCCTATCTGGTAAAAAACTATCAGACTGCTACAGAAACAGAAGCAAAGGAAAAAGCAAATGCAGGTGGAAGGAGAAATGCGAATCAGGAAACTGAGCCCATGAAGGTTGTGGATGAAAGCCAGCCACTGGAAGTCCCCAGCCCGACTGCAGACCTCCTGGAACCTAAACAAAGACACCACAGGGGAGCAGAAGTAAGGGTAGACCAAAAGAGACATGGAGAAGAACAACAGAAAGGATGTTGAGCAATAGAGGGTTCACCTGGGCAAGAGCAGAAAAAAAGGCGAAAGACAGGCATTTGTGGAAAACCCTTGCGGAAGCCCCATGTGCCCTGGGCACTTAAGGTTCAGAGAGAGAGAGAGAGAACAAGAAGCAAAAAAAAATAAATACAGCAGATAAAGCAGTAACAAACAAATAAATACCATCTAGAACCATAACAGGAAACAGCAGCTAGAACAATAACCAAAAATACAGCAGATAGAGCAGTAACACAAAAAAACAGTAACTAGAACAATAAAAAAAATAGCAGGCCTAACAGTTTAAAAAAAAACAGAATCCAAAACAATAACAAAAAACAGTAGCTAGAGCCATAACAAAAACAGTAGCTAGAACAATAACAAACAACAGTAGCAAGAACAATAACCAAAATAAAAAGTAGCTAGAACAAGAAAAAAAACAGCAGCTAAAACAATAACAGAAAACAACCGGTAGCTAGAACAATAACAAAAAAGCAGCTAGAACAATAGCAAACAAAAACCAGAGGCTAGAACAATAGCAAAAAAACAGCAACTAGAACAATAATAAAACAACAGCAGCTAGAACAACAAAAAAAGGCGGCTAGAAAATAACAAACAAAAAGAAAAAAAAACAGCAGCTATAACAATGACAAAAAAACCACAGTTGGAACAAAAACAATACACCAGCTTTAAAAATGTCAGAATTGCTCAGAATATCCAGACCAAAAACAACAAGCAAAAGACAACTTAAAATTCTTTCTCTGTTTCTTTTTTTTTTTCTCCATTCTTTAAAACAAAGAAACAAATGCATATAACTAAACACAGACACAAGAAGGCCTGAAATGATGGGAAGCTGTATATACAAAGTTCACCTGCATCTTTGGATGTGAGAACCTGATGGTTTCATGGACATTATCAATCTCATTCAAGAAGTCTCGGTAATTCCTCCCTGCCAGTCTGAAACCCACAGACAAATGCCATCAATACACACATCACCATGAAATCTCACCAGTAAACAATTACACAGTATACAATTTAACAACAACAACAATAACAAATCTTTAAGATTTGATGCTATTTTCTACTGTTTAAGGTGATCTTCCAAAGAGCCAATTTCTTTTAAAAAGTTCTAATTTCAAAATTAAGGAGTTCTCAAAGGACTGAACATTATATTGAATGAGTATGACTAGCATATGCAACAATACAAGCTTCGATATGATGCAGAACAAAAGCAATAAGCATATCCTACTGGTTTTGTGAGATAACTCTCCACTGACTGCAGACTCTTTCTATAACCTTCTATTGACAGCAGACTCTTTCTATAACTCTCCACTGACAGCAGACTCTCTATAACTCTCTACTGACAGTAGACTCTTTCTATAACTCTCCACTGACAGCAGACTCTTTCTATAACTCTCTACTGACAATAGACTCTTTCTATAACTCTCCACTGACAGCAGATTCTTTCTATAACTCTCTACTGACAGCAGACTCTCTAAAATCTCTACTGACAGCAGACTCTTTCTATAACTCTCCACTGACAGCAGACTCTTTCTATAACTCTCCACTGACAGCAGACTCTCTATAACTCTCTACTGACAGTAGACTCTTTCTATAACTTTCCACTGACAGCAGACTCTTTCTATAACTCTCCACTGACAGCAGATTCTTTCTATAACTCTCCACTGACAGCAGACTCTTTCTATAACTCTCCATTGACAGCAGACTCTTTCTATAACCCTCCACTGACAGTAGACTCTTTCTATAACTCTCCACTGACAGCAGGACTCTTTCTACAACTCTCTACTGACAGCAGACTCTCTATAACTCTCTACTGATAGTAGACTCTTTCTATAACTCTCCACTGACAGCAGACTCTTTCTATAACTCTCCACTGACAGCAGATTCTTTCTATAACTCTCCACTGACAGCAGACTCTTTCTATAACTCTCCACTGACAGCAGACTCTTTCTATAACCCTCCACTGACAGTAGACTCTTTCTATAATTCTCCACTGACAGCAGACTCTTTCTATAACCCTCCACTGACAGCAGGACTCTTTCTATAACCCTCCACTGACAGCAGGACTCTTTCTATAACCCCCCAGTAGACTCTTTCTATAACCTTCCATTGACAGCAGGACTATATAACCCTACACTGACAGCAGGACTCTTTCTATAACCCTCCAGTAGACTCTTTCTATAACCTTCCACTGACAGCAGGACTATATAACCCTACACTGACAGCAGGACTCTTTCTATAACCCTCCACTGACAGTAGACTCTTTCTATAACCCTCCACTGACAGTAGACTCTTTCTATAACCCTCCACTGACAGCAGACTCATCTGAGACACTAGAAGCCTTGAATATGACAGCAGAAAAGAAAATCGAGGCCCATGAAATGTGGATATACAGAAGAATAGGGCGTCTCTCGTGGACAGAAAAGAAAAGAAACAACGAAATGCTAAACCAACTAGAAGTGAAAAGAGAAATGTTGAAAATCATAAAAACAAGACAGCCAAGATACTTTGGGCACGTTGAGATGCACAATACTATATTGAAGACCCTTCTTGAGAGAAAGATGGAAGGGAAAAGAATAAGAGGACGACAGCGATATGGATGGGTGGATAAATATCAAGAGATGGACAGAGACAAGCTTGGCCGAGTGCTCTACAAAGATAAGAAACAGAGAAGATGGAAATGCATTGCAGCCAACCTTTCGTGGGGAGATGGCACGAGATGATGATGAATGATGATGAATAGGAGACTGAGGATGGACTGGAATGCCATAAACCTCTCTCTCTCTCTCTCTCTCGTGGCTTTATATCTTATTTTGGCCTAGATCCTCATTCCACCCTGAGTGCAGCTGTGTACGTCTCATTAAAAATAAAAGCAATAAATAGAATCCACATGATGTAGCTCACCCACTCCATTTGATGGCCTATTAACTCTCAAAAATCCTTTCATAGACTATTAGGGGTCCATATAACCCAGGTTAAGAACCACTGTTCCAATATATCCTGTGGCTGTTCAATAGCGTTTAGTTTGAGAAAAGCAGTTGATCAAGTGATACATGTTATTGTTTGCATATATTTTATTGTTGAAACTTTGTTTTGTGGCATTGTCTGTCCATATTTCTCATATATTTCTCTTGACCATTCAGAAATCCACTACCAGGTTGCTGGGGCCTGTGGCAGCTTCACGTGAGCTCCGTTTGCCAGGAAGTTTCAGGGTGACCCAGGTTGGCCTTCACGGCTAGAGTACCGCCTCAGTGGCACATAGCCTGACCGTACTTCGCCCAAACCTAGCAGTCCCCTAATTTATCCTGTTTCCGCCACTCATGACGCGGACGTGGAGTTGGGCTTTGAAAACCAGAGTTAAGTGGTTCGGGCATTTTGATACATATGAATCTAGAACTAGCAGTTGCACATGTATACAACTGGAAAACATTTAGATATATAGCATGAGGACGAACAAGGAAAAAGTGGACAGATGGGGTGTGAAAAACAGACCGAGGAAACAACATAACAGTTACCCAAGTTCCTCATCTTGCTCTGGGCCGATGTCTGAAACTCCTTGCGACACTAATGGCATAAACAGGCAGAGGAGGAGGAGGAAGAACAGAAGAAGAAGAAGAAGAAGAAAGTAGTAGAAGTAGTGTCCGTATCCTGTTGAGTAGACTGCAATGTTACATGAGTCTGCTTACTAATCCACAGACTGGAGTAGAATGAGGTCTTGAATAGCTTTCATTCATTGGAACTGAAAACTTTGTGATTTTACTAACACATCAGTTTCCAGCAAAAAAAGTTATACCGAGGTCTATGTAGTAAGTCAAAACTGTGTAAAGTATAAGATACATGCATGAAGGGTTTTAATCTATTCCAAGTGGCAGGGAAGTAAAGATGATGAATTACCATTAGACTGAAAGGTCCATGGCCTAACAGAGATTGAGAACTACTGCTCTAATACTTGTATAATAATGTTTTTCCTCCTGATATCCTTAAATGTTTACACTTAAATCCACCTTTTTCTGGTGAACATTTCGACTTCGGTTGTGAACTGTGTGATGTTTACCAGCACCATTACAGAGAATGTGATCATAACATGTTATCATACACCTGTGTTTGTCTGTCTTTTGTTAATGATGACACATCGATATCACGCAAAGACCTAACAAAAATGCCTTTGATTCACAAAAGATTTAAGTTCATTCTGTTTTCACTCAAACGTAAATGCAGCCTTCTACACAAGATTTGACTGCGATCTCTTACCTGAGTATTTTATCGTAGGAAAATTTGCAACAAAAGCTCACGAAACAGGCTCCGAAGTAGAACATGGTGTCGTTGAGTTCCTGACCTCCCAGTACAGTGCTAGTTGCTTTGGCCAGATTCACCATCCACTCATCAGGATATGTCTACAACCGGAAAACGACAGTTAAAACATGATAAAACCAGCAAAACAAACAAACAAATAAACAAACTGTTGTCTAGAAATTTTTGCGTGTGCCTAAATGGCAGTACAGATTTAGTAGTGCTTGATTGTTAGCAATGTGAGAGAAAGAAAAACAGAGAATGATGGCGACTCGAACCAGAGAGACGTGGAGAAGCCAAGCCAAGCCACGAGAGGACAAAGGACTTTTTCTTTCTTTTAGTTTGATAACCATGAAGAATATTGCTTAAAAATGAATATGTTAACGACTGAAGCACTTTCTACTTTAAAAAATTCTAATTTTTTGTTATCAAAGTTTTGCTGCAGTGGCTTTGTGTATATCTACATACTTAAATTTAAAAAAAAACTAGTTGAATGAACTCAAGAAACAAACGTCCCTAGCAGTCTCTTGAAAATATTCTTGCAGACATAGCCTGATGGCAAAACTGAAAGAGCACTAGTTTTGTTACTAAAAGCACCACGAAATGGTGAGGCAGAGTCCTGAACACTCATATTTTAAGGTCCTGATAACGGTACTACCATTCCTATTTTTAAATCAGTACGAACCAATAAACCTAACTCAATAAACGGTCTACATCCAAGTCACTAAAGGCCAGCACAGTACGGAATTGACCTTGCGCTTCAGATCAGTGTTAAAACAGGAAACAGCTGCACTCTAAAGTTCCTGCTAAATATGCACTCTGAATACACCAGGTTTTGCGTGCTATATCATTTCAAGAATTAATGATCTGAAGAACATTAAATGACTATTTCGGCCACATGTCTCATTTTCTATACAGGCTGTTCCAAAGGGCAGTAACTTTCTTGACTATCAGGTGCAGTTGTTCGCAGCACAAAGGCACGATAGCACGGGGGCGCCAAATTAAGTTTTAAAAATCAATTCTCCATTCCGAACAAGAGACTGGTCTATCCGAACGTCTTCGTTTACGTGACTGGTTAAAGGTTATTATTCATAAAAAAATACGTCGGTTTTAAGGTAAGAAGTTAACAAATTCAAGGTTACTTGGGGCTCTTGGCTATAAAGGCGACTCATAGAATAAACAGTAACTTATTTTCGTTCGTGCGTGTGTGTGCGTGCGTGTGTGTGTGTGTGTGCGTGTGCGTGCGTGTGTGTGCGTGCGCGTGTGCGTGCGTGCGTGCGTGTGTGTGTGTGTGTGTGTGTGTGATGACTTGTACGTTATTTAAAAGTCATGGAGTGGAAAATATCACCAGCAAAATTACGCACAATACTTTCTAAACTCTTTTCAGGGACACCTCAATCTTAAATGACATATAGGTCCTGCTGGAAATTCCCTGTTAAAATTCATTCCTTCCCGTTGTTGCTATACTTTTGATTAATGTCCCCTAAATGTCCAACATCGGCCCTTAGATATGGGCCACTTTAATAATTTTGTTTCCGAAAAAAAAAGCGGAACAAATGCTTATGCTTGTGTGTAATTCTGTGCATAATTACAACAAGATTTAAACTCTTAGACCATCGCCCGAAAAGTATAATTGTCTCCAAAAGGCATTCGTTTAGGCCTGGTCACCACACATTGTTCAGGTCAGGGTGTCCAGACTGAATATTGTCATCCTACCTGAAGATGCTCTTACACTCGAATATATAATAAGCAGTAGCTAGTTTTGCGGGTTCACACGAGGTGAAGGTGAATTCTCAGTTTTATAACAGTTCATTCATTCATTCATTCATTCATTTGCATGCCCCTTGCGGAACTTTGCCTCCCAAACAGCACTCCTGTAGGCCTCTCGGTTGTGAGCAAGATGGCCTGCCGCTGAGGCATCCATTTGCAGATCGTCAACGATGTCTTGCAGCCATCTTCGTTTTGGTCTTCCTCTCTTTCTTTTTCATATTATGTATCTTTCCAATAGGTCTTCTCTAAATTATCATGACGTTTAATGTGTCATAAATATTTAAGTTTTCTCTCTTTAATCCTCTTTACTAGCAAGTCTTCTTCAATATTAAGTTCTTGTAGTATGGATATATTTGTTCTTTTTTGTGTCCACGATATTTGGAGAACTCTTCTGTAGCATTTACATTCAAAGGCATTTATGTGTTTCTCAGCTGTTTTGTTAAGTGTCCAGGTCTCACAGGCATATGTTGCGATGGGAAAGATGCATGCCCTTAAAAATCTTATGTTTGTGGTTCTGTCTACTCCTCTCCACAGATTCTTTATTTCTTTTATTTTCTGAAGAGCGATAGATATCCTCCTTTTAATTTCCCCCATTATATCTCCATTATTAGTTAGTAGTGATCCAAGATATTTAAAACTCTTCACTTCTTCCAGTTTTTCCTCATTGATACATATTTCAGCTGCCTTGTTTGTTTTGTCAGTTGTCATCAATTTAGTTTTCTTTGCATTAAGTTAGAGGTTCTGCTCTTCACTGTTCTTACGGATGACAATTTTTTTTCCATTTCTTTTTGTGTTGTGGACAGTAATACTGTGTCATCAGCATATCTAATCTCTGGTATTTCATAACCTCCAATTTGTATTATGGCATTGTAATATTCTTTGTCTACATCTTCTCTAACATTCCTCATTATATTTTCAGTATACAAGTTAAATAAGTAAGGTGACAATATGCACCCCTGACGGACACCTTGTTTTATGTCAAACCAAGTTGTTGTTTCACCATTTATTCTTACTGCTGCTTGTTGGTCTTTATAACAGTGCACAATAAAATAAATGAATAATGTAATCTTCTAGTTGACTTATATTATATTGCTTCTGCTTGTATGCTGCTGGTTGTCTGTTGTGCTGACTACTTGTATGCTGCTGGTTGTCTGTTGTGCTGACTACTTGTATGCTGCTGTTTGTCTGTTGTGCTGACTACTTGTATGCTGCTGGTTGTCTGTTGTGCTGACTACTTGTATACTGCTGTTTGTCTGTTGTGCTGACTACTTGTATGCTGCTGTTTGTCTGTTGTGCTGACTACTTGTATGCTGCTGTTTGTCTGTTGTGCTGACTACTTGTATGCTGCTGGTTGTCTATTGTGCTGACTACTTGTATGCTGCTGTTTGTCTGTTGTGCTGACTACTTGTATGCTGCTGGTTGTCTATTGTGCTGACTACTTGTATGCTGCTGTTTGTCTGTTGTGCTGACTACTTGTATGCTACTGGTTGTCTATTGTGCTGACTACTTGTATGCTGCTGTTTGTCTGTTGTGCTGACTACTTGTATGCTGCTGGTTGTCTATTGTGCTGACTACTTGTATGCTGCTGTTTGTCTGTTGTGCTGACTGCTTGTATGCTGCTGGTTGTCTGTTGTGCTGACTACAGTTACTGATGTACAGACACAAGACGACGAAACATTCCCTGCAATGATACACACTTTATAGGACACCCGGGACGGTCACACACTGGCACACTGGATATATCTATCAAGACTGCATTACCTTGGCACTCACATCCGATTTATTCCGAAAACGTGATGATGATGATGATGATGATGATGATGATGATGATGATGATGGCTGACGACGAAAATATATGGAAATGATTTCTCCGAAACATGCATACTCCAACACATATAATTGCGGGCTGCTATCTAGCTAAATTACTAGGATAATGCCATAATAATTCAAGCTGGTTAACAACTATCACATACTAAACACGACTACATTTCTCAACATAGACAGGACTACACTACCTTCACACTCAACAGTCAAAGCCCCTCTCTCTAAGCTGAAACTTTCGTCTCGGACCCAGAACACAAAACTTACTTCCCACGTGCAACAATGACTTGAAAATCACGAACTCTGACAGAGAAAACATGCATGGGCCTAACTCTCACACAACAGAGTTATATAAAGGGTTTGATACCCTTGACCAAATACCGTCATAGCGGTAGCCCATTCGACTGGACAATCAATCATAACTCGGAATACAGCACATACGAAAGTTCTAGAAAGCTCCATTCGTATTTGCAAGCGATAGAGGAGTGAATTTGTACTGATGACACAGTATTACTGTCCACAACACAAAAAGGAATTGAAAAACTAATTATGTCAGTCCGTAAGAATAGTGAAGAGCAAAACCTCTATCTTAATGTGAAGAAAACTACATTGATGACAACTGACAAAACAAACAAGGCAGCTGAAATATGTATCAATGAGGAAAAATTGGAAGAAGTGGAGAGTTTTGAATGTCTTGGATCACTGCTAATTAATAATCGAGATACAATGAGGGAAATTAAAAGGAGGACATCTATCGCTCTTCAGAAAGTAAAACAACTAAAGAATCTGTGGAGAGGAACAGACAGAACTACAAAAATAAGATTTTTAAGGGCATGCATCTTTCCCATGGCAACATATGCCCGTGAGACCTGGACACTTAACAAAACAGCTGAGAAACACATAAATGCCTTTGAATGTAAATGCTACAGAAGAGTTCTTCAAATATCATGGACACAAAAAGAACAAATATATCCATACTACAAGAACTTAATATTGAAGAAGGCTGGCTAGTAAAGAGGATTAAAGAGAGAAAACTTAAATATTTTGGACACATTAAGCATCATGGTAATCTAGAGAAAACTGTCTTGGAAGGGTGCATAATGGGAACAAGAAAGAGAGGAAGACTAAGACGAAGATGAGTGCAAGACATCATTGATGATCTGCAAATAGATGCATCAAAAGCAGGCCATCTTGCTCACAACCGTAAGGCATACAGGAGTGCTGTTAGGGAGGCAAAGTTCCACAAGGGACATACAAATGAATGAATGAATGAAGGGTGTGAAGCGCTAGTGCCTTTTTCTAGGCCATTACAGCATTTGAGATAGGGATGCCAGCGCCTGTCCTCGCTGCCTTTTATTTTTCTTAAGGAAGCCCAGCTACCAACTGTTCGGTGCCGGTATGTCATTTAATTAATGTAGTCAAACCAGCTGACTTGTACGCACGTATTCTGGATATAGTGTAATAATGGTGTTACTCAAACCCTTGTCCTGATGGTACCGTTTCCGGTTTCGTCTCTTCTAGCTACATTTAGCATTCTCCTCAAACATCTCTTCTAGCTACATTCAGCATTCTCCTCAAACATCTCTTCTAGCTACATTTAGCATTCTCCTCAAACATCTCTTTTCTGTAGCTATGATTTCTGTTGATTTTTAGCTGCTAATGTCCATGTTTGACATTTATAGCACAGAGCTGGTAGGAAGACTGCTTTGTACTGTGCTCTTTTTTTGTTTCAGTTGTGATATATTTGTTTTCCGTAAAGGTGTCATTTGTCCAATGACCTGATCTGCTTTATTCCATCTGTTCTCAATTTCGGTACGGACAGAATATACAACTGAATATGTAGTTACAGTAGTAATATATAGTTTCCAAGAGTATATAACTGAATATGTAGTTACAGTAGTAATAAATAGTTTCCAAGAGTATATAACTGAAAACAGAGGGCGTCCAACATTCAAAAGTTTATCTCTGTTTCAAAATTGCTGTGCTTAAAAAAAATACATTCTTCAGCAATTTATTACCATGTCACTGATGAGCAGCACAACTTTTTTTTTCCTGGTTTCTGGCATCCCTAGAACTCCAAACTCTTCTTCTGTCCAGCTGATGCAACATCGTAATGGGAGGTAAAATCTGATGCTTTTGTTGTTGTTGTTGTTGTTGTTGCTTGTTGCTTGTTTGCTCTTTCTTTTTATCTTCTTGCTTTTTTTTAATGAAAACTACTGAGTGAACTTAAGAGAAACAAGCTTCTCTAGTTTTAATTATCCAAAAACTTTAATGATTTTGTCTCCTCGTGCCACAAAATATCCGACAATACAAGATCCGCACTTTGGAAAACACGCCTGGCGGATCATAAAAATCACAGCCGTCTCCTGCCTCAGTACAATAAAATGTACTCAACAATATTTCTGAAGGCGAGGGAGGCTGTTACCCTCATGGACTAGAAAAGAAATCATTTCCTTTTTCTAAAATGGGAATTAAAAAACAAAAACAAACAACAAAAAAAAAGCAGAGAAAAGCCCAGAACTCTAAAAGCAGAGCGAGTTAATCGACTCCTACAAAAATTACTGTATTGATTTTTTTTTTCTAACCGCGCTGAAATTTACGCACAAGAAATTCTAAGGAACACAAACGCTGTCAGTTAAACCTTCAAATCAGGTAGAAACTGCCCTACTTATTTCAATAGCCCGGACATTAACTATCAACAGTGACAAATCGGAGTACGTTATCGGTTTTGAATAGAATGGGTCTTTTATAAACCAACAATTTTGTGCTGACTGCGAAGAAGGGGTTAAAAAAGGAGACTTTATTTAATAAAAAGATTAATGCTAATGAAAATTATACTGAACTATCATACTCAGTGGCACCTTAGACAACAGACTTAGATAACAGACTTAGATAACAGACTTAGACAACAGACTTAGATAACAGACTTAGACAACGGACTTAGATAACAGACTTAGACAACAGACTTAGATAACAGACTTAGACAACGGACTTAGACAACAGACTTAGACAACAGACTTAGATAACAGACTTAGACAACAGACTTAGACAACAGACTTAGATAACAGACTTAGACAACGGACTTAGATAACAGACTTAGACAACAGACTTAGACAACAGACTTAGATAACAGACTTAGACAACGGACTTAGATAACAGACTTAGACAACGGACTTAGATAATAGACTTAGACAACGGACTTAGATAACAGACTTAGATAACAGACTTAGATAACAGACTTAGACAACGGACTTAGATAACAGACTTAGATAACAGACTTAGACAACGGACTTAGATAACAGACTTAGACAACGGACTTAGACAACGGACTTAGACAACAAACTTAGACAACGGACTTAGATAACAGACTGAAGAGGCTTAAGCCTACGGGGCAGGCGTCAGAGTTGGGTGTGGGGAGTGGAGAATTGCAAAGAAAGATGGGATGGACAAGTGACAACAGAAGATCAAGAATAGAGAAATAAGGAGATGTGTCTTGTCTGCTGTAATGAGCCTCACTGGCTCGGAAAGCTGCGCTATAGTAACTCTATAATACTTTCTGGTAACTTGTACAAATAAGTAGGTACAAAAGTAGAAACTGCACGGGAAAGTTTGTATATGTCTTGTTTGTAAATGAGATAATTAAAGTTTAACCTTTCCCACGCATATTAGAAATAGTTGCAAACCACTGATTTTCAGAACAGTTTTGACTGACCATAGACTCTCTTTCTCTCTCTCTCCTCTCCCCTCCTCTCTCTCTCATCCATGAGAGCAGAATGTCAGACACTCTTTTCCTCATCATCTACCAAAGATTATATCAAAGATATAATTTCCTTCTCATCTATCATAGATACATTCTTCTACTCATCAACTGTCATAGATACACTCTCCTCATCATCGCACAGCCCAACAAAAAATCTGGCCTTGGTTTTTAGGCCTGTTCCTGGGTTTCAAATATCATGGACATAAACACAAAAAAAAAAAGAAAAAAGATATCCATATTACAAGAACTTAATATTGAAGAAGGCTAGTTAGTAAAGAGGATTAAACAGTGAAAACTTAAATATTTTGGACACATTAAACGTCATGATAATTTACAGAAGACCGTCTTCCAATAATGGGAAAAAGAAAGAGAGGAAGACCAAGGCGAAAATAGCTTTAAGACATCTTTGATAATCTACAAAAGGATGCATCAGCAGCAGGGCATCTTGCTTACAACCGAGAGGCCTATAGGAGAGCACTTATGGAGGCAATGTTCCGCAAGGGAACTGTCTGGGGTTATTTGTGGCGCTGATTCAGAAAATTGCGCTGGATAGACCGCGTCAGTTGTAGTTTGTTAGATATGGCTGAATGTATAAAATTTTAGTCCGCTCTTTAACAAATCTCTTATGCAAAATTGGGATGTCATAACAAGTTGTCTTATTTGAATGGAAACTTTATGCATTTAATTTACCCGCTTTTTTTTTTTTTTTGCAGCTATTCGTCTACTTCAGTTCCTGTGATGCACGCTGGCATAAAAAATGATAAAATCGCTTTTGTTCTGCTTTATTACACAATTATGTGCACAAACTTAAGATGGTAAATCATGGTTTTCGTAGACTACATAAATTTATACTTCAAAGGTTTCTCAACCCGATCTATTTAAAACAGTTGCGCTGTATAACAGCTTTGATCGTATAGGAGGGGTGTGTATATTCCCACTCATATCATTTCATTTTTGCAAATCGAACACCGTAGAGGTTATGTCTACTTCAAGACGGGGCTGCTTGTATCATCCCGACATATCTTGCTATTATCTATGGGGAGTACACATTGAAAGCAAGTAGGAAACCTATTTCTGAGTTTGTAGAAAGAGCATATGTAGGTTATTTTGGTGTCAAGCTTGGAGATCAAGATAAACCATGGACTCCTCATATTGTATGCAAAACTTGTACCGAGCATTTGCACCAGTGGACAAATGGAAAGAGAAGCTGCCTGAAATGTGAAGTACCATTGGTGCGGATGGAACTGAAAAACCACTTCGGTGACTTATTTTTGTATTGTTAATATCATAGGCATCAATCGAAATAATCGTGACAAGTGGTCTTACCCTGATCTACCTTCAGCCAGGAGACCTGTTCCGCACTCGGATCTTGTACCAGTTCCACCTTTCCTTGAACTACCCCAGCTATCAGATGAGTCTTGCATGTCTGATATCACACAAGGTAAAGAAAGTGTTGGCAGTGACAGTGAATTCCAAACAACTTCACATAGTGATCGTTTTGATCAGAATGAATCGAATGATCTGATCAGGGACTTAAATCTTTCCAAGGAGTCTTCAGAATTGCTTGTCTCCAGACTAAAGGAAAAGAATGTACTTCAGCCTGGAACGAAAATTACATTTTATCGAAGGAGAGAAAAGGATTTGCTGCCATTCTTTATCGAAGACAAAACTTAGTATTCTGCAATGATATTGGAAACCTTGTGAAGAAATTTGGTCTTTCAGAATATAATCCAAGTGAGTGCTTTCATTTCATCGACAGTTCAAAACATAGTTCTTTTAAATAACGGCAACAAATATGATTCCAATCGGTCATTCCACCAGATTGAAAGAAGGGTACAGTGCCAAGTCTTTAGTCTTGGAAAAGATAAATTACCAAGAACATCAATGGGTGATTTGTGTAGATTTGAAGATGGTTAATTTTCTTCTTGGTCAACAAAGTGGCTACACAAAGTATCCTTGCTTTTTATGCCTTTGGGATAGTAAAACCAAACATGAACACTGGGCAAGAAAAGATTGGCCTCCGAGGGAATATATGGTGGATGGAGCACAAAATGTAATCAATGAACCTTTGGTAGCACGAGATAGAATCATATTGCCACCACTGCATATAAAGCTAGGTCTGATGAAACAATTTGTAAATGCTTTGAATAAAGACGGTTTGCGCAGTGAATACATAGTGTACCTGGACTTACCATGGAAAAAGTGAAGGCAGGAGTTTTCGATGGTCCACAGATCAGACAACTTATAAATGACTCAGATTTCATAGTATCAATAGATGAAATCGAATCATGTGCCTGGTCCTCGTTTGTTCTTGTTGTGAAAAGCTTTCTTGACAACAAGAAGGCAGACAAGTACACACAATTAGTAGAGGATATGCTCTTTCATTTCAACAGGCTTGACTGTAACATGAGTGTTAAAATCCATTATCTGCACAGTCACTTAGATCGCCTTCCAGAGAACCTTTGTGACTTAAGCGAAGAGCAAGGTGAAAGATTTCACCAAGACATAAAAACAATGGAAGCCAGATACCAAGGAAGATGGGATGCACACAAGATGGCAGACTATTGTTGGAATCTTATGCGGGATTGTCCTGGCAGATACCACTCTCGGAAGTCTTACAAAAGGAGCTTCTTGTGGTGTCTAATGAGTGTAAAGTTTGTATCATAAACTTGTGCTGTTTGGTATGAAATATATAGATTTTCTTGTAGTAAACTTTTCTTTTAATTTTTAATACGCGTATGTTTCCTTCATGTTTAAAAAATTTTAATTTAAACACGACATTAAAAATATCCTGATTTGTTATGGGCGAGCAGAGTGAAGAGTGGTATATGGCATATGTTCTGTATCTTAAAAACTAAAGCTGATAGGAAGAAACATATGCCGTTTTTTTTTTAATCAGAAGGTCAAATATTCACAGAAACGGGTCTAACATCTGAGGCACCAAAATGTGTGTTGGGCAGGTTGTAGATACACTATCCTCATCATCTTCATCATCATCTGTCATTTATACACTCTACTCTTCATAATCTTTCTTTCATAGACATAATTCTGATTTATTACACAATACAAGAGATGGACACACACACGCGCACACACACACACAAACACACACATACGATACGTACCTTATGGGGGATAAAAATGACATTAGGAATCCCAGCCTCTTCAAGGACCCTTGTCCATAGGTCGATTCCATAATCCTGCTTGATGAAGAACTGGATGCTCTCAAAGAGCATACCATACATCCTTCCACGCGCGCGCCGTCGACTGGAACCACTGGGCGTCTGAAACAGGAAATTGCTTCATAAATTAAAGAGTTAGCATGTCACGGAGTTCCGTACACAGAAATTGAGGTCAGAAATGTTTTGACAGGCAAAGAAGTCTTCGAAGGGCATCACATGAATTTAGAAAAATGAAATTTCAATCAGTTTATAATCTGTCCTACTCAATATCGCGTTTAAAGGTGAAATAGAAAAATAAATTGAGCCAACAGCAACGGGAACGCCGATAAGTTAAAAAAAAAGTACCATGTTTCTTTCACAAATGTTGAAGTACATGGGAGAAAGGCGATAAAGATGGTTTCATCAGATAAGAAGGAAAAGAAACATTTTATTTTTCTATAATGAAACTGTGAGCTTTAGGTGCCGTTTGAATATAATATATAACAATGCATATAATGGACAAACATTTAATTACACGTAGCTCCGATAAGAGAAGAAAGACGTAAAACCTCCCCCACCCCACCCAGCCAGCCAGCCAGCCACTCACCCACCCCCCACCCCACCCACACACACACACACACACACACACACACACACACACGCACACACACACACAGAGTGGTAGGAACTAACGGTTTTTTTTACGTCAGCACATTTTTTGTGTCAATACCTCCGGGAATGGTAATGTAAAGATGGTTCTCTGCCGTATATCTTGCAGTAGCAGTGCTTACGAGTTTAAAGTGAAAATTTGAGTTTTGTTGTACCTTGGGGAAGTACCATTGGAGTGTAGGCCTAGATTCAACATGATAAAATATAAGGGAGTTAATTACTTTCCTGAGCTGGAAGGGTGACAAGGTGACTATGTCCGCCTGTATCTTCCACCACGCCACCAAGAGAGAAGTAAGGGTGATTGACGGGTGGGCGTGCCTATATATTGTTTCGCTCCATGTGGTTTGTATGTGTGCGTATATACAGGAATTAATAATGATCGCGCTTATGTTTCCTTAAGAAACAAGACAAGAGGAGTGGCATATATCAAAGAGAGAATTACTATGATCTGGTGAAGCAACAAAGCCAGGGGCAGGATTCAAGGCAAAGGTGATAACTGTAGAAGTGGGACAGTGAGGATTTGTAGCACCTTCAGCATACAACCTATGTAAGCGACTGGGCACAGAAGGTCAAGCAAGAACAAAGGCATTGAAAAGCCTTTTAGAAACAGCAGAAAAGGCCTGGTGCTGGCTGTGGAGCATGCGAAATAGAAGCATTTCAAATGTCACATCTAATATCGCCCCCCCCCCCCCCCCGTGGCAGAATGACTGAAATGCACTCCAAGATGCAGTGTCACTTGGAAGACCGTGGTTCAGTTTAGGGACGGGACAAAGGAAGAAAGAAAAACCAACTCACTGACCCCTGGGAGTTATGACCCAGACCTCATCCATTCTCCTTTGTGAGCGTCAAGAGTTTAATAGGCTGGAAACACTTACCTAGGGCAGTAGAAATCTCTTATACAATGTGAATATTCACCAGTTCTGAGAACATGCTCGCATGCAGTTAGATCATAAATTAATCGTTAACGTAGAGATTACATCAATATTTTCAAGCCAAATCCCTTTACGTTCCCCTTCATTTTCCCAAAGGCCCTTTCTACACAAAATGTACGCTCCCATACAATGAACCTATCAGACACCCTGATATGCCCATACCAACGACATATTTATTCTGAGAACTGAAGAAAGGAATGTTCTAAAGCCATGAAATATGAAACACAAACATGGAGTATCCCATTCAGCTCTGAAGAAGTGAATAGTGTTAATAGTTGGCTTTCGAAACTGGACCAAAAATTAATCAAAATGACTTATTAAAAAATAGTATTTAATTTTTCTTTTCTTTAAAAAAGCCTCGTGCCTGTAGATAAAAGTTAACGTTCTTATAATAAATCTTTGGCAAACTTATTTTAAAGACTTCACGGAAATTGTTAAGAATCGAGGGAAGTGGAGAAGCAAGATTCCTGTGCAGGAGCAAAATACAGCTTGTCCAGCTGGACACTGATTTCCTGGCCGATTAATGGTTTTTTTGGGGGCACAAGGTCTTGGAAAAATGAACTGAATTATGAAGAGCTGAAACGATAAAGGTCATATATCGATAAACAGTTGTTAATTTGTGATTAATGAGAGACATTTTGGAGATATAAACATTTGAGTATTTTCTGTCGTTGTTCCTGGCTATTTCTGAAATCGAAGAATTTTTTTAGTTTTACCGCATCATATTTTTCTTAATGTATTTCAAGAAAACCGTGTTAAGTATTCTATTTACTTCAGTAATCAACAAAGAATTTGCCTTTTTTTTCATGTTGGATTTCAAAATGCGACCATAAAGAGACGTTTATATGTCTTCTGCTGGGTATAATATAGAATATTATGCAAAGAAATGAAAGGTAATCAATATAATCTTAAAATAAAATGCTTAAGATTTAAGTGCAGGCAGCCAAGCAGGTAGGAAGAGCATAAGATACAGTTTAGAAAAAAATATTAAATCAACAAGAAATTCCAGGAGACAGTTATATATATATATATATATATATATATAAAAAAGGGGTCAAAAGTCAACAGAGAATGAACCACATTATTTTTCGTACTGGAAAAGTTGCTGTCTTGAAGTTTCGAGAATGTTGACGAAGGGTTGCTGGAAAAATAATCTGTCTGAACCCTTACAAATGAATGTTTCTGTTGGGCGACAGAGCCAGTGTTTACATAAAGATGAAACAAATTTGTTATTTTTTATTATCTCTGTCAGATTTGTTTGTCAGCCATTCATCTCACGGCACACCTCACCTGCGACAGACGGAAAATATAAAGTAACCCAGTTATTTTTATTATGAAGAATACACGGCTAAGTGTTGCATTTTTAGACTTATGTTGGAGGGGATGCCAACTTTTCCTTACTCCCGTCCATGTAAGTTTGGTCTGGATCTATTTGCCATGCAAAAAATGATTCCTTCTCTGTTTCTTAAAACTTGATAATGTGCGTTATGACAAAATATGATAACTGTGCGTTATGACAAAATATGATAACTGTGCGTTATGACAAAATATGATAACTGTGCGTTATGACAAAATATGATAACTGTGCGTTATGACAAAATATAACTGTCCTACTTCCTCTTCGCGTCAAGCAACCCGTTCTGAAACAGGTCTCACCATCCAAATATATTAGAGAAGTTCTGTTCTGTTGTGATTCTGAACAAAGTGATTTCACCTCTCCTCCTATAACAGAAGTTATGAGCAAGGCGAGGTAGAGATACTTTGTGTGTTTACTGCAGTGAAAGTGTCTTCGATAATGAATTTTCATCAATAGATATGAAGAACTATAGACACGCCCCATGAACAGCGAAGGACCAACAAAGATGGTATATAGACACGCCCTATGGACAGCGAAGGACAGACAAAGGTGGTATATAGATACGCCCTATGGACAGCGAAGGACAGACAAAGGTGGTATATAGACACGCCCTATGGACAACGAAGGACAGACAAAGGTGGTATATAGACACGCCCCATGGACAGCGAAGGACCGACAAAGGTGGTATATAGACACGCCTCATGGACAGCGAAGGACAGACAAAAGTGATATATAGACACGCCCCCAATCACCTCCCTCCCCCCCCCCCCCCCCCACCCCCGACACACACACACTGATACTGCAATTTAAGTTATGAACTTTTGCAGAAAAAATGATTCCATAGACTTGTTTTCACTTGCATATGAATACAAACCTATGTAATATATTTTTGCACTATAATATATTAGATGTGCATTAGAGCTGTTCTATTTTAAAGAACACTATACAAAAGTGGAAAAAAGACCAGTAATAACAATAGTTTAACTGAAGACAAAAAAACCGAAAGAGCAACGGCAAGCGTCGATTCTGACAAATTCCGACATAATTTAGAGCGACGGCAAGCGTCGATTCTGACAAAATCCGACATAATCGAAAACCGTAAAATAAATGAAGACCTGCAAAGCGGATTCATACTATTCTTTTCTTATCTGGACCATGAAAAGATAGTTTTGTCCGCTGATTTATCTTTACGTTAAAATCTAGTATATAAAAAAGCTTGTTCAAATAATATCGCAGCTGCAAAAATGTACACAGCAGTCATAGATGGCGACAGTTTCTGTTAGACTGAAAAAAAAACAAAAGATGATTAGTGAGATAGCTTGTCAGAAAATTGTTTGGAGACAATCTCTTGTAACTAAACATAACTATTGTCTCCTATCACTAAACATATCTACTGTCTCTTGTAACTAAACATAGCTATTGTCTTTTGTAACTAAGCATAGCTAATTAAACATAGCTATTATCTCTTGTAACTAAAAAAGCTATTATCTCTTGTAACTAAACATAGCTATTGTCTCTTGTAACTAAAAAAAAGGTAAAGGTGACCCTGTCATGCCTTGGAGGCACATAGGGATATGGTGTTAGTGCCCATATTTTCCTTGACCTGTCAGCACACTAGAGGGTGATATGGTCAGTATCACGCCTGGCTGCCTTTCCTTCCCCAACTCCAGAAGAAGTCGGGTACCTATTTCTACAGCTGGGTGACTGGGGTGCCGCCGGCCGGATTCGAACCCCCGACCTTCGCCATGAGACACCAGTGCACTAACCACTTCGCCACTCAGACACCCTCTTGTAACTAAGCATACCTATTATCTCTGGTAACTAAACATAGCTGTTTTCTCTTGTAACTAAACATAGCTATTATCTCTTGTAACTAAACATAGCTATTATCTCTTGTAACTAAACATAGCTATTGTCTCTTGTAACTAAATATAGCTATTATTTCTTGTAACTAAACATAGCTATTGTCTCTTGTCATTGAACAAAACTATTGTCTTCTGTCACCGAACATAGCTATTGTCCCCTGTCGTTGATCACAGATATTGTATCCAGTCAAAAAATGAAAAAAAATTAATGAAAAATTGTAAATGCCTTATCTGTCATATGGCATATTGTTTGTGCTCCTTGCGACATACAGGCGATTGTAATTCTGCACTGTTCCAAGACCTAAGATAAGTCATATACAATTTTTCATTAAGTTTTTAATTTTTTATTATTTCGTTAACATAAAATTCATGTGAATGTATACTTTGTCTCCTCTCTCTGATTCTTCGTCCTGTTTGTTTTTGTTTGATGAAGGCTAGCGCCGAAACGTCACAAATGTGTAATCATTAAATAATAAAGTTGTTCCTACTTTTTTCCTAGATTATACATTTTGGTATCACAGCTTTACTGCAGTGCTTTGTGTATAGTTATTGTGTGTTACCCTTCTGCAGTACCTTTAAAAAAATGTCTAAAATATTTATTGCTGATATAATAATCAGTTTTTGAGTTTGCAACATTTACAAAGAAATGAAACTCACAGTGTTAAGGTAGCAGATCTGCTCTTTCCCCGGCATCTCTGTCTAAAGTTTGTTTTCTTTTCTTTTTTTTCCTTGGAATTGAGTCGCCTGGTGTATATTCTTCTTTTTCTCTTCGTCTCTTGCTACATTTATTCTTATCAGCGAAGTTGCACTAGAGATCCAGCTTTGCTGCTAACACAAAATTGTTGAAACTGTTTCCCCGAGAAGCCTGGTTGAGTATAGTTTTGCAAAGATCAGCGGTACCACTTGTGTGTAAATTAGCAGGATTAATCCCGGTTTTCCGAATTTTAAAGGCACACTTTGGATCCGACGATCACTGCCGAAGCTATCAGAGGAGTAGAAACAATGATTTCTAGATATGAGCGCAAGGAAGCTGTTTCTTTTCCCCAGGTAATCATTCGAACAACTGAGCTTGAAATATATACGTCGCTACAGCATTCAATGCAATCGATACTGAACAGTAACGTTACAAAACGTTATTATAGAAGACATTTATTGCGAACTATAAAGTCCAGCGAAGTCCAGCCACGGAAACAGAACGTATCACCAGCACCTACTCTACGCTACACTCACTCCAGACCTCAGCTCGAGTTTGCAGGTGTTGAAATGCACGGTTGAATTAATTTCCTGACACTTCGTCTCAGGCTCAGAGAGCTTACTGTGCGGAAATGAGTTGCCGGTTTGAGAGAATCAGCCATGTTCGCTTTCAATAGGATTTTATTGATCATTCCTTATTAAAGGGGGAAAAAAAGATCTTGGGCTGAATAGAACAGAGTGCAAAGCAGAACATCAAAATCAGTTCCTCGATCAAGCCATTTAATGAGTATCATTATATTGTTTATATTATTTGTGTGTGTAAACAGAACTTTTGTCTTTAGCTTACTAAAGTGACTTGACCATTCCGGATATTTTTCTCCGTCTCTTTCTCCTATTCCTTCTTTTCTTTCTTTTTTTCATATAATAATTTCAGTTTCCGCTTATAATAGCCATTATGAAAAAACAACAGACCAAGGTGGCTCGGTCATTTAGAGAGAAGGACAGACAAACAAAGATAGTCTATACAGAAGTGATGAAAGGGGTAGACTTAGACAATGATGGCGAGACAACCTAGAAGAAAATCTATGCGCTGTCGGAATCGACAATTGGCAAGAAAAGGTCAAAAACAGAGAGGAATGGAGACGTGTCGTGTCTGCACCAATAAGCCTCACTGGATGGGAAAGCTGCTGAAAGAAGATGATAATATTTTTCAGTGATCTGAAACTGGCAAGTTCTGTAACTGCTGTAACGTAAAGAGGGCCACTGTAGTACAGACGTATGGACAGCATCAAAATGTTGACAGAAAACGGTTTTGTCAAACTCTTTCTGAAGGCAAGAGAAAGAACAAGATGGAACTATAATTTTTACTACTTTACCTTGGTTTTGTCCACTTGTGATCTCACGCTGGCGTTCTCCCGAGATCAAAGCATTGCATCTGTTTTGTTTCTACAGTTGACATTCAGATGGAAGATCAGATAGGATGATAAACTGTTTTTATTAGCTTAGATTTGTGACATTATGTATGTATTTTTGAAGGAATGTATGATAGATAAAAACATATAAAAGTCATTACTTTTCGTTAGGAATGGTCAACATCATTAAATAATCTATAAATGCTCTGATCTACATAAAAAATTCTTAGTTTTAAGGTGATTTACAGCTTATATTTATGCTCTTTTCTCGGATGTTTGTGACTGGAACGTGATCCACCCACAAGCCAGGAGATCACGTACGAAACATGAACGCCAGGGGGCGCTGAATGAACTAGAGCGGCTTAAGTGTCTGGGGGTAAGCTGTGCCTGGGACACTAGACCACTCCCAGGCTGTGCGCTGCCAAGAACTAATGAAGTGTGAGATAGTTCTGTCAACGTTTTTTTTAGTCAAATGAGAAACTGACAGCGCTCTTTTTAGACTGTCGTCTCTCTGTCTATCTTTTGTCTGTAGTTCTTTTAATAGTACTTTAATTTGTGCAGGAATATCACTGTCTTGTGTTGTGTTGTGTTGTGTTGTGTTTGTGTGTGTATAATTGTGCCATCCACCCACCCACCCATCCATCCATTCATCCATCCATCCATCTATATATATATATATATAAATGTTGTTCGTAGTTCTTTTAACGTATTTTAATTTGTGCAGCAATATCACTGTGTTGTGTTGTGTATGTATATATATATATATATATATATATATATATATATATATATATATGATAATTAATACACGTCGTGTATTTAGCATGTTTCTAAACATGCAAACTGAAGGTGTGGATCAGAGATCACATGTAAATCTTTTTGTCATTTAAATTTTCCTCAAGCTATTTATGTGTTTACTGCACCTAGCGCTACATGGAATGTGTGGAAGCGGAGTGAGTGTTGTGTGATGAAGGGCAGAATGTGTGGAAGCGGAGTGAGTGTTGTGTGATGAAGGGCAGAATGTGTGGAAGCGGAGTGAATGTTGTGTGATGAAGGGCAGAATGTGTGGAAGGGGAGTGAATGTTGTGTGATGAAGGGCAGAATGTGTGGAAGGGGAGTGAATGTTGTGTGATGAAGGGCAGAATGTGTGGAAGGGGAGTGAAAGTTGTGTGATGAAGGGCAGAATGTGTGGAAGCGGAGTGAGTGTTGTGTGATGAAGGGCAGAATGTGTGGAAGGGGAGTGAATGTTGTGTGATGAAGGGCAGAATGTGTGGAAGGGGAGTGAATGTTGTATGATGAAGGGCAGAATGTGTGGAAGGGGAGTGAATGTTGTGTGTTGAAGGGCAGAATGTGTGGAAGGGGAGTGAATGTTGTGTGATGAAGGGCAGAATGTGTGGAAGGGGAGTGAATGTTGTGTGATGAAGGGCAGAATGTGTGGAAGGGGAGTGAATGTTGTGTGATGAAGGGCAGAATGTCAGGCGGGCCTCGTGTCCAGTCCTTTGGACTTGGAAAATAAAATTTCCTCAATCATTCGTTCAGTCTACCCTGCCTGTCTGTCTGTCTATCTATTCATCATTCCACCTCTCTCTCTCTCTCTCTCGTGTATGTGTGAACATTTTCCAATCTAGAATTTGATACATCTCGCCCATGTAGAACAAACGAAACCGCTCAAACCAGAACTCAGATGTTGCTCACACAATCAACGGATAAATGCATCCTCAGCATTAATCAACCGAGAAAGGGAGAGAGCACCATCGCTTCAATCCAATACCCCACACACCCCCGCCCTCTCTCTCTCTCTCTCTCTCTCTATTCTCCCCCACCAATCCCCCACCCTCCCTCATCATTCTAAAGTCTAGTTTTTTCTGTAAATCTTCAGGATTTACTGTCATAAATGCTGCGTAATTCGATAAAGGGCCATGAAATCCACTTCCTCTGATAATTAATCCAAGAATTTTATTTGGTATTATATTCTAAAATATTTTTTTTCTATACAGACGTAAATCGACCAAGAGTCACTGTGTATCATAGTCTCATTTCCTTTCTTATGGCATGAGTGGCGAGCTTTACTGTTTTATCTATCTATTGCTTTTTTATTTTGTCCCACAATATAAGCTGTTTGGGGTTGGGGGGGGGGGGGGGGGGTCGGAGTATAAGCTAGTTCCAGCAGGTGGGATTTTTTTCCCTGTATCACCACATCAGAAAAGCCCCCCGTGGTCCGCCCAGCCTCTAAAAATGGGTACCAGAGAAATCTGGGAAGGTAAATACGGCTAGGCGTGATACTGACCACATCAGACTTTCATGTGCCGAAGGTGTTGGAAATATGGGCCTAATATTGTATCCCCAATATGCCTTAATGGCACGGAAACGTGAATTTCATTTATTTATTTATTTATTACAACATAAGCTGTTTATTATATGGTACAATTTCTTATTTACATTTCTTCTAGCTATTATGCATGTCATATAGACTGAGTTCAAAGTAAAATAACATCATCGTGTTATAATCACAATAATGCATTATTTCATTAACAGAAGATGTAAAAAAAAAAAAATGACAGTTCGAGGCAGAGCTGTTGAGAGTCAGATCGGGCCCCAGGGTCAGTTACTATCGGACCCCCTTATCTAAACACGGGTTTTGTTTTTCTGAACTTTGTCGCTAAAGTCGCTAGATACAGAGCCATCGGGCTTCTTTAATAGACTGGGCTTCTGGGCTAGTTACTGTGGTGCCCCCTTACCTAAACACAAGAATAATTTTTTTTTCCTGAACTTTGTCGCTAATAAGAAAAAAAGAGGGAAAATAGGGCCACCGAGCTCCCTCGACAGATCGGACCCCATGGGATCAACCCCAGCTCCTCCCCCTCTTGCCTGGCCTGGTGCGAGGCAGCTTAATTCAGCTTCTTTTCACGTGAAGAATGAAGAGAAAAAGAAAGAGAAAAAGAATGAGAAATATGTCAGATAACATAACAGGAATGAGATATTTAAGGGGAATACTAAGTGTGACAAGAAGAGGCCAAATAAGAAATGTCACCATCAAGGCAAAGGTTGGAGTAACACCAGTATTACACTACATCCAGAGACAGCAAGTCAAATGGTTTGACCATGTTACATAGTTACCACCAGACAGTCTGTCACAGACGACATTTACACTAAGATTTGTAGGCAACAGAGGAAGAGGCCGCCCACACAGGAGATGGAGAGAGGAAATTACAGAAGCATTAAATATCTCATTATATAAAGCAAATCGTCGAGCTCTATCAAGACGTCTATTTGTCCCCTCAACACCGAAAGGTACATGGGGTAGAAGACAAGATAAGACATAACAGAAGACCAAGGGGGAAAAAATCGTTGACCATGATAACTCATAAGACGATGACCCTAGAAAAAAATCAACAACTGATCTAATGGAGAATATCAAGGACCGAGATCTATGGAGAATATCAAGGACAGATAACTATGGAGAATATCAAGGACAGAGATCTATGGAGAATATCAAGGACAGATAACTATGGAGAATATCAAGGACAGAGATCTATGGAGAATATCAAGGACAGAGATCTATGGAGAATATCAAGGACAGAAATCTATGGAGAATATCAAGGACAGATAACTATGGAGAATATCAAGGACAGAGATCTATGGAGAATATCAAGGACAGATAACTATGGAGAATATCAAGGACAGAGATCTATGGAGAATATCAAGGACAGAGATCTATGGAGAATATCAAGGACAGAGATCTACGGAGAATATCAAGGGCAGAGATCTATATATAATATCAAGGGCAGAGATCTATATATAATATCAAGGGCAGAGATCTATGGAGAATATCAAGGGCAGAGATCTATGGAGAATATCAAGGGCAGAGATCTATGGAGAATATCAAGGGCAGAGATCTACGGAGAATATCAAGGGCAAAGATCTACGGAGAATGTCAAGGGCAGAGATCTACGGAGAATATCAAGGACAGAGATCTAAGGTGAATATCAAGGACGGAGATATATGGAAAATATCAAGGACCGAGATCTATGGAGAATATCAAGGACCGAGATCTATGGAGACTATCACAGGCGGAGATCTATGGAGAATATCAAGGACAGAGATCTACGGAGAAGCATGACCGTCAGGCTTGAAACCTGATGATGATGAACATAACAGAACACACACACACACACAGACGCACAGAGAACGATAATTAACACCAAAGATTCCCGCCACTCACTCAGTTCATACAACCCTTTGACCCAGCCAGAGTCAACATAAGCCGTCTCTAGAGCCGCAGGAACTCGGGGAAACTAATCAACTATTGGGTCAAATTGCCCGCGATTCCTGCTGAGCAAGTTTTCCGGTGTATTCTCATTAGCATTTTATATCCTGCTTTATGCTAGCTTAATGTTAAATCGCTGATTCTTGCTAGCTTGATGTTAAGTCCCTGCTTCTTGCTAGCTTGATGTTAAGTCCCTGCTTCTTGCTAGCTTGATGTCTTCTTCTTCTTCTTCTTCGTTCGCACTGTCTGTCTATATCTGCAGTCCTGTCTCTTGGATAAATTTCAACTCATGTATGGAACCGTAGAGCTTATCTTCTTTAGTCCCTGCTTCTTGCTAGCTTGATGTTAAGTCCCTGCTTCTTGCTAGCTTGATGTGAAATCGCTGCTTCTTGCTAGCTTGATGTTAAATAGCTGCTTCTTGCTAGCTTGATGTTAAATCGCTGCTTCTTGCTAGCTTGATGTTAAGTCCCTGCTTCTTGCTAGCTTGATGTTAAGTCCCTGCTTCTTGCTAGCTTGTTGTTAATTCCCTGCCTTTTACTAGCTTGATATTAAGTCCTTGCTTCTTGCTAGCTTGATGTTAATTCCTTGCTTCTTGCTAGCTTGATATTAAGTCATTGTAACCAAGAGCCACAGGCGGGCTGTGAACTTGACCAACCTGTGCTCTACTAGAATAAATGTCAGCCACTTCGACATGGAATGTTGATGGACACATGAAACAAAGTAAAACAACAACAACAAAAAAGACTCGGGCTCATTAATAAAATTTGCTTCATAATTGAAGTTATTCATAAAATTTAGATGGAAAATACATTTTAAAACACCAAATGACGGAAAGGAATTCATAACCTCACATATCCGGGGAGACAGGACTCAAAGCGGCAAATCCTAAATATTTACACAATTTACTGACACAGATAAACAGCAGAAAGGGAAGGAAAATGGCTTTGTAAGACAGAAACTCTTAGGAGAAACATTTTTTAAAAAAATCTATTTCATTTAATGTGAAATGACATGAACTTAATATTGAAGAAGGCTGGCTAGTAAAGGAGATTAAAGAAGAGAAAACTTAAATATTTTGGACACATTAAATGTCATGATAATCTAGAGAAGACCGTCTTGGAAGGGTACATAATAGGAAAAAGAAAGAGAGGAAGACCAAGGCGAAGATGGCTGCAAGACATCGTTGATGATCTGTAAATTGATGCATCAGCAGCAGGCCATCTTGCTCACAACCGAGAGGCCTACAAGAGTGCTGTTAGGGAGGCAAAGTTCCGCAAGGGACATGCAAATGAATGAATGAATGTATGAAGTTATAAGTGGAGATTTGAATAGCTTGTGAATTTCTAATTTTTCATTCTTGCAATATAGGATCTCTAATCGGTCAAAAATATCTTCTCAAAGATTTGTAGTTGTGCTTCATCTTGTTTTGTAGTGCTCCATGTTTCAGAGCCATACAAGACAAGTAGTCTAATCCGTGTCTTATATATATTTATTGTGGTGTTGTGAAGCAGGATTTTTGATTGCAACAAGTGTCTAAGGAGAAAATAAGTGTTGTTTCCTGCTTGTATCCTAACTCTAGTTTCATCTTTCACAATGTTGGAGCTACTGAATAATGCCCCCAATATTTATATGAATCTGTTCTTTTAATCATTATATATCATATTTGGATCTAATTTTCTTGTTCGCCATTTTTTTGGCCTCGCTATTCTTATGTATTCAGTTTTCTCATAATTTATCATTAGCCCCACTTTTTCTGCTTGTTCTTGTAGATATTTGAAGACTTCTGTGCACCCTTACAAAGGTTCGCCTACAATATTTATATCGTCTGCATATCCCAATATTCTCGTTCTGCCACTGATATTTTTTTCTTTATTTATTGTTCTTATACTTTTTTTTTAGGACCCGGCTGAGCAGAACTGGGGACAGGACATTACCTTGCTTCAGGTCCATTTTTATTATGAATGGTTTTGATTTCCTTCCTTTATATAACGCCATGTTTTCTGTTTCCTCCATGCACAGTTTGCTTATGTTGATGCATTTCTTAGGAATCCCAAACTCCTTTATATTCAAGAGACTATTTCTATGGATGCCGTCATATGCCTTTTTTGAAGTCTGTGAATATATTATGGACTTCTTTTCCACACTCCCAACTTTTCTCGGCATTCTGTCTCAATAATCTAAACTAATGTAGGCCTGTTTTTTTTCTGAATCCGGTCTGGTAATCTTCTAAGATTTCTCCCACATAAGGTTTTATTCTCTTCAGTTTTCCTGTCTGCGAGTGTAATACATTGAGATAATAAAATGTTTTCCAGCAGATTAGTCAGACAAATGCAATTCTAGCGTCACGCAAATGTCATTTCAAGCAGAGAAAATTGAGATTAACAAAAATTGTTGGCTTCCTGCACTCTTGGTTAAAAGAGATTAGGCCATGATACCTTTAGGTCAATGTTCTCTGGGCTGACGAGATGTATTGCCAAGGTCATATGGCAAATCAGTGACCCTTGAAGCAGTGGCGTTATGAATCAATGTGCCTGTCAATCATCACATTTTGAGACATGACAGATTGTTGGAAGAATTCAGTATCTTTTACTTAAATACATTTACATTTCAGATTTTTGTTTTAAAAAAGTGGAATCCAAACACTTTAACTCTTTGAGGTTGAAGAAGGCTGGCTAGTAAAGGAGATTAAAGAAGAGAAAACTTAAATATTTTGGACACATTAAATGTCATGATAATCTAGAGAAGACCGTCTTGGAAGGGTACATAATAGGAAAAAGAAAGAGAGGAAGACCAAGGCGAAGATGGCTGCAAGACATCGTTGATGATCTGTAAATTGATGCATCAGCAGCAGGCCATCTTGCTCACAACCGAGAGGCCTACAAGAGTGCTGTTAGGGAGGCAAAGTTCCGCAAGGGACATGCAAATGAATGAATGAATGTATGAAGTTATAAGTGGAGATTTGAATAGCTTGTGAATTTCTAATTTTTCATTCTTGCAATATAGGATCTCTAATCGGTCAAAAATATCTTCTCAAAGATTTGTAGTTGTGCTTCATCTTGTTTTGTAGTGCTCCATGTTTCAGAGCCATACAAGACAAGTAGTCTAATCCGTGTCTTATATATATTTATTGTGGTGTTGTGAAGCAGGATTTTTGATTGCAACAAGTGTCTAAGGAGAAAATAAGTGTTGTTTCCTGCTTGTATCCTAACTCTAGTTTCATCTTTCACAATGTTGGAGCTACTGAATAATGCCCCCAATATTTATATGAATCTGTTCTTTTAATCATTATATATCATATTTGGATCTAATTTTCTTGTTCACCATTTTTTTGGCCTCGCTATTCTTATGTATTCAGTTTTCTCATAATTTATCATTAGCCCCACTTTTTCTGCTTGTTCTTGTAGATGTTTGAAGACTTCTGTGCACCCTTACAAAGGTTCGCCTACAATATTTATATCGTCTGCATATCCCAATATTCTCGTTCTGCCACTGATATTTTTTTCTTTATTTATTGTTCTTATACTTTTTTTTTAGGACCCGGCTGAGCAGAACTGGGGGCAGGACATTACCTTGCTTCAGGTTCATTTTTATTATGAATGGTTTTGATTTCCTTCCTTTATATAACGCCATGTTTTCTGTTTCCTCCATGCACAGTTTGCTTATGTTGATGCATTTCTTAGGAATCCCAAACTCCTTTATATTCCAGAGACTATTTCTATGGATGCCGTCATATGCCTTTTTTGAAGTCTGTGAATATGTTATGGATTTCTTTTCCACACTCCCAACTTTTCTCGGCATTCTGTCTCAATAATCTAAACTAATGTAGGCCTGTTTTTTTCTGAATCCGGTCTGGTAATCTTCTAAGATTTCTCCCACATAAGGTTTTATTCTCTTCAGTTTTCCTGTCTGCGAGTGTAATACACTGAGATAATAAAATGTTTTCCAGCAGATTAGTCAGACAAATGCAATTCTAGCGTCACGCAAATGTCATTTCAAGCAGAGAAAATTGAGATTAACAAAAATTGTTGGCTTCCTGCACTCTTGGTTAAAAGAGATTAGGCCATGATACCTTTAGGTCAATGTTCTCTGGGCTGACGAGATGTATTGCCAAGGTCATATGGCAAATCAGTGACCCTTGAAGCAGTGGCGTTATGAATCAATGTGCCTGTCAATCATCACATTTTGAGACATGACAGATTGTTGGAAGAAGTCAGTATCTTTTTACTTAAATACATTTACATTTCAGATTTTTGTTTTAAAAAAGTGGAATCCAAACACTTTAACTCTTTGAGGTTGAAAAATGTACCGTGCTGGTTTTCAGTAATTGGTGCAGAGGAATCAACAGACAAGATTCTAAAAAGGTCTGTATCACACTGAAGACTGATCTTTGACAAGTATGTAGAGTAACTAGAACTGTAAATACGCTTTAAAAACATTTAAATGGTTATCATTAATGCACTTTGGACCACAATAATTAGTGTATAAGTATATAACTATACACGAAGCACTGCAGTAAAGCCTGTAAGTGCTCAGGTATCATCTGATGAAGGAGGATCTCAACAAAGCGCATGCACACCCCAGCACAAAGAGATGAATGGAAACGGTGGCGGCGGCTGGGCTGGGGCAGAACTCATGACTTTCAATCGAAGTTCCCGCCTTGATATCGATTCAGTCGTTCCCGATTCTGCTTTTTTGGTGAAGGCAGTTTAGCCTCTGACACAATCATAACATCTCTCGCCGTTTTGCTGCGACTGATATGAGACTTAGATTTATGGTGTTTTGATTCCGACCTCCCTTTGCATATTTGCTGCGGCACATAGAACTACATGTACTCTTCTTTGTTTTCTACCTGCGTTCAGTGAACCAAAAACTATCGCAGACACAAGTGAATAATATGTATGTAACCGTTTAATTATGTTTGGTGTCTTGTTTTCCCAATGATTATCTGATAATCTTCAGGGCAACAGAGTAATGACAAGATTAACAGGAGAATTAGGGTTTGTGTATAAATATATGTGTGTGTATAAGAGAGAGAGAGAGAGAGAGAGACTGATCTTTCTTTTAAGAATTTGGCACGCGGGCTCGTCTGACATTCTGCCCCTTATGACACAACTTCCTCTCTGTTGCAGACATTCTACAGTTATCTCTCTCTCTCTCTGAACCTTAAGTGCCCAGGGCACATGGGGCTTCCGCAAGGGTTTTCCACAAATGCCCGTCCTTCGCCCTTTTTTCTGCTTTTGCCCAGGTGAGCCCTCTATTGCTCAACATTCTTTCTGTTGTTCTTCTCCATGTCTCTTTTGGTCTACCCTTACTTCTGTTCCCCATTCTACAGTTATGCTCAACATATAACAAACGTAATCAACATTACAAAGCTAAGAAAATAAAATACATTTACGTTTCACTTTTATCCATGAACTCAGCACAGAAAGTAACTACATATACATTTTTTAAAAAAGTTATTCTTGCAGTCTCACACTAAGGAATATCTACTAAACTACTGTTTCAATTCTATTCAGAAAATACTTACTTACTTTTCCCTTCTTTTTGTACCGTGAAATGTCGAGGGGAGATGGAATTGGCATTTCTTGGCCAAATGGGTGGCCTCAGTGAAGGTCATGCCATAATTAGCTAGTGTTTCTCTGATATCATCCATCTATCTATCTCTGTATCTTCCTCTTGATCTGCATTTCTTTGATTGAAGGGTCTCGCGGCTGGCTGTGAGTGTGTCATTCTCATTAAGTGGCCGAACCATTTGATTCTTTGCTTCTCTATATGTCGTAGACATGGTGTCGTTTCTTAGCTTGTCAAACCTGACGTTTTCTGCTTTCCTAAGACATATCATTTCGTATGTGGTTATTTTATTCTGTTGTTTCTTAGTAAGTGCCCATGGCTGGCATTGGTAACACAGAGCTGGTAGGAATATGCTGTTAATTAGTTTTTTCTTAGTTTCAAGTGGGATGTTGGGGTGTGTAAGCAGCGGGGATAGCTGGTATGTAACAGCACTGGCTCTTTGTGTTCTAACATCAAAATCTTTACCAAGCTTCTCATCTTCTGTGAACATGCGTCCAAGATACTTGAATTCTTTTACCTGTTGGATTTTGTTGGATTTCAGTGTCTGTATGAGTGTAAAGTAACAAGTAAATTTTTCAGTCATGGGAGCATATAGTCGAGATTAAATTAGAAAAGTGTATAGCTATTAGAGGGAGTATAGCTTATATTATTTTTTTATACAGGATAGAAGGATATTCCAAAGATGTGCAGCAGAATAACCAAAACTTTAAAAAAAGATCGAGACTAGGTTTTGGAAGACAAATATTGTTTAAGAGTTGGCGACACTTTGGGTTAGATTTAAACAGTTTCCGAAGATAAGACGGAGCATTCTGTGATGGGTTTGATGTACTAACTTTGCTTTGTTGAATAAGAAACTAGTCTCAAGAGTCAGAATTCTGATACGTATCTGCTGATTTTTTTTGTTCATGCGTGATCTTTGTTACAAATAAGCCTTACTGTTCGTTTTGAAGTGAGAAAAGCCTCTTTTTATTTGACACTTGACAGCCATCCCAAATGGGTATAGAGCAGTAGTCTAAATGTGTTTGTATATGTGATATGCAAAATGTGTTTATATATGTGATGTGCAGTGTCGACATCAATGAAGTGCTTAATTCTGCCTAACTGGTAAACTTTTTGTGCAGTGAGTTTTGTGAGACTTTGAACATGAGAGTCAATAGTGAGACCTAGCGTTCTGTGTTCGCTAACGCTTTCTATCTGTGACGTTTCAGTATAGAGTTTTTGTTGCATTTCATAGCTTCCGTCTTGTTGTTATAAGCACTGATTTTGTTTTATCATTGCAACAGCTGGAGTCAGACAAGGCTGTGTATTGTCACCATTACTATTTATAATCCATATGGACAGAATAAAGAAAGTGGCAAGCTCAAAGTCACTAGAACTGAACGAAGTTATGTTCGCAGATGACCAGTGTATAATGAATAATCTTCATCAGACTTGTAAACGTTATGATATGGAAGTCAACACTGCCAAAACAGAGAACATGAAAGTTAGCAGAATGGCAAGCCCATTGAATGTATATACTGAAGACAGCAAAATACAACAGGTAAAAGAATCCAAGTATCTTGGATGCATATTCACACAAGATGAGAAGCTTGATAAAGAAATTAATGTTAAAAGACAAAGAGCCAATGCTGTTGCATACCAGATAACCCCGCTGCTTACATATCCAAACATCCTACTTAAACTAATTAATAACATGTTCCTACCAACGCTGTGCAATCAGTGCATGAGCACTTACTAAGAAACAACAAAATTAAAATAACCACATATGAAATGAGAATATCTTAGAAAAGCAGATTATAAGTATTTATAAGTTGTTGTTGCTCCATTTACTTAGATTATTTATCTCGATTTGAGAAGAGCTGACTTTAGGTTAATACGGTCCTAGTCACTCGCGTAGACTGTGCAACTGTCGGCAGAAAGGTCACAAGTACAGTTACGATGAAGTGGAAGAAGATCGTTGATACAGAGAGCAAAGAGCAGCGGACCTAGAATAGAACTTTGTGGAACACCAGTGTCAATTTACAGATGAATATACTGGAGAACTGTTAAAGAATACTACATGTTGTCTGCCTGAAAGAAATGATACAATTAATTTTGTCTAAAAGGAATGATGCAATTAATTTTACTATATTTAGGTGCAGTCTGTAGTTTTTTTTTCTTTTACAGGAGTTTCATAGTAAGTCAATGCCTTTGAGAGAGAGAGAGAGAGAGAGAGAGAGAGAGAGAGAGGGGGGGGAGATTGATTAATTGATTGAACTTTATTTACAAACGGTTAAGAATTGAATAAGCAGGCAAATCTGACGTTCTGCCCTTCTGCCCTTTATCATACAACTTTCTATTTCAGACACTCTACATCACATAGTCCGAACACGCTACCGTGTATTAAACAAGATTAAGACTGAAATAGCAAAGCTGAAATGACAAACCTGTTAAGTTCTAATGTCATCCACACGCTCGGTACAGGAATTAACTCTCTACATGCACAAACACATGTGTATGAGAGAGAGAGAGAGAGAGAGGAGAGAGAGAGAGAGAGAGAGAACTTAAAAACAAACAACTCCGACTCAATTAAAGAGTGTTTCTCGCCTTTCATGTAAGCCATTTTCTTCTGTACAGTAAATGCTGATGGAAGATTTAATGAGCTGAGAAAGTACTGGCGAAGTAGGGGAACATTTTTATTTGGGTGAGAGATGAAGAACTTATCTCTAATTATACAATATATACACACATATACAGACATACACATGAAGATAAAGAAACGGGTACACTATCCTAAACAATCTCCGAAGAAAAGGAATTTTGTAAAACGGTATTAACTCTTTGGTTCCAGAACAACAGTGCCAGCGTCAAGTAGATCTTGCACAACTATGTGAACTAGTGCTCAGAGCCTAGTCTAACTTCAGTGGGAGTCCACCCAGCTTCTAAAAATGGGTACCAGAAAAATCTGGGAACGTAAATGCGGCCAGACGTGATAATGACCACTCCACACGAGCATGTCCCGATGATCTTATAAATACGGGCACAACACCGTATCCGAGTATGTCCTAATGGCACGGTAACGGAGATTTGACCTTTTTTGTAAATAAAATGAAAAGTAACACTTTCTAACCTAAAACATTTAAAAATTATATTCTTATCGAAATTTCTTCTGGCAGAGGTGGAAATTAAGTCCGGAATGACAGAGTTAAACTATCCTCCCCCCTCCCCAAGCCATATCTGGCCTGTCCCTAACTGTGAGTACACAGACAAACATACACTCACTCTTGTCCGATCAATACAGAAAACAGCAAGAACGGATGTAAAGAGACCAGTTTCACGCGGACCAGCACTTAAGAAAACAAATTTAACAAAAATATCTTCCAATAAAAATCCAAGATTACCAACGAACAACATGGCAGCCACTGGCACAGACTACATGCCCAAGAATGAGTAAATCTTCCAGACAACCTGGCTCTGTACTTTAGTTTCCTGCAAACGTGTCCTTTCTGATTATTTATATAGGTGTCAAATTGGTGTTAATCTCTGAGGGAGTGTTCTTTCTGTTAACATCAATAAATAATAACACAATCGCTTTGATTTTTTTTTTTTGTTGCCAGCAGTTAAAAAAACAAATAACAACTTGTATTTCTGGTACAATTCTTTATGATTTCTGCGCATGTTTTATCTGTTTGCAATCACTCACTTCATTTGCACATAAATACAAATAAAAATAGCATTTCTAAGATTACCGTGCTATAAATAAGATTAAGAGGGGAAGATATGAACTGAAATAACAGGTCTGTGCTGAAAGGCAGAAAAGCACGAAGAGCTCATGGGGACGAGAGACACAAACGCTAGCGAGGAAAACTGAGGCCGTCTGAACGAAATCAACCAAAAAACAGATATAGGAAAAGGGAGAAACAGTACAAGTCACACAACTGAGAGTGAAAGAGGTTTAGATAATTTAAAAAATGGAGGGAAAGAAGGACAACCGAGGGGGTGGGGGGTTGTGAGAGGGAAGGGGAGAAGCAGTGAGGGGGGGGGGGGAAGGAAGGAAGGAAGGAAGGGAACGAGTCAGAGAATGAAGATAAGAAGAGGGGAAGAATCAGAGAGAGGATGGAAAGAAAAGGAGAGTAGGGAGTGGTAGAAAAATGGAGCGAGAGAGAGATAGAGAGGGAGAGAGAGATAGAGAGTGTGAGAGAGAGATGGAAACAGAGAGAGAGAGAAGTTGGTAAAGAGATGAAGTAAAGTGAAAGACGAAGGGAGTGAGAGAGGAGGAAAAAAAGAGAAAGAGGAAGAGAGTCGAGAGAAACGAGTCAAATAGACAAAAGAAAAGAAGAGAGGAGGAAAAGAGTGAGGAGCGAAGGATGAGAGAGAGAGAGAGAGAGAGAGAGAGAGAGAGAAATAGATCTACAGTCAATTATTTCTACATACACACATGGTGTGTGAAAAGATTGTCAGAACAAAAAAAAACAACAATAAAACATATAAATTATTACTGAGAGTAAAAATGTGTAGCATAAACACCAGTGATTTTAGACTTCTCTGTCTCGTTATAATTTGCTAAATCTGTCGGTCTGTACATCCAAGCATTGGCATCACAGATCACTTTCATCCACATAAACATAGTCTGCCTTAATGGATACCGCAGAGCTGTGCTTGTGCTTGCTCGTACGTCGACCGGAAAGGAGGTCGCACCGCCTGTAGCGGATTAAAAAAATTAACAGTTTTCGCTCGAGCCACTTTTTTGATTAGGCTTGGCCTTAATGTGAATTTAATGCTCGGATAAGCAGAGACAGAATATAGGTATATTTTTTGTCAACATTATTAAGGAATAATTAAAACTGAAAGAGACTGAACAGTCAAGATTTTGAAAGTTTTATGAAGAGATTCATTGGCATCGTGTTAAGCGTTGTAACTGCGAGTAAAGTCATATTGTATTTTCGTCTTTTTTTTCTCTCATCATCTTTGACGGGTTACAACTACAGACGACAGTTCCTGACTTACGCAGATAGTACGTTACTCAGCCCTTTACGTAAGTCAGTTTTTGCTACAGAGCCGTCTGTAGTCGGAGAATAATAAAGTGACACGAATGTAAAGGACTGTGGTGGAGCCTACAAATAGGGAGGCTTCCAAAAAAAAAAAAAGGGAAGCTGACCTAGACTCGATCCGTTCTATTCGTGTTGCAACTATTAACAGTTGTATCAGCCTGTCGAACTGGGTATCGGCGGCCCCTAAGGTGGTGGAGCCAGCCGAGAAGTACCACTGTTGGTATGGGGGTACACCATGATCTACTCTACGGTAAATAGCAATAAGAGTAATGAAGCAGCAATTGGATTATTTGCTAAAATCACAATAACAAAATATCAAACAAGTTCTAGAGTGTTTGTGTGTGTGTGTAGGTATGTATGTATGTATGTATGCGTGAGTGTTTTTATGGGTGTGTGTGTATTTTGATTTTATCAAACATGTTAGCATAAATCTGGTAACAGACAGACAGACAGACAGACATACATACAGACAGACAGACAGACAGACAGATAGATAGATAGATAGATAGATAGATAGATAGATAGATAGATAGATAGATAGATAGATAGATAGATAGATAGGGTCAGCTAGTCAGGATCTATAGGTCTTGGCAGAATTCCTACAGGATGTGTTAAATTCGTTCAGACTTTAACCAGCACTGACTTTACGACTTGGGTGCGTGATAAATTTAACGTCTTATTTTATCGGCAACGACATGTAAGCCTTTTTAAAATTAGTGTTTTTTTTATGTTCTCTGCAGTCGGTGCGGTGAAAGTGTTGAGGCACCGCATGGTGTGGAAGTGCAAGTACGTTATGGTGGTTGTTTTCTCAATCCTTGAGTTGAGCTAAAAAAGCAGGGGGTATACAGTATTTCTTATGCGGAATTCTCCGCCATCTGGGCCACAACTATCCCTGTTCTGTTAGCCAGAATGGGCCTGCTACTGGGATTACCGACAAAGAAGTGGGACGGGGTCTTGCTCAGCCATGGTTTGTTACTGGGAGTACCAACGGAGAGGTGGGACGGGGTCTTGGTCAGCTATGGTTTGTTACTGGTAGTACCAACAGAGAGGTGCGACGGGATCTTGGTTAGCCATGGTTTGTTACTGGTAGTACCAACAGAGAGGTGGGACTGGGTCTTGGTCAGCTATGGTTTGTTACTGGGATTACCGACAGAGAGTTGGGACGTGTCTTGGTCAGCTATGGTTTGTTACTGGGAGTACTAACAGAGAGGTGAGACGGGTCTTTGTCAGCTATGGTTTGTTACTGGGAGTACCAACAGAGAAGTGGGACGGAGTCTTGGTCAGCTATGGTTTGTTACTGGGAGTACCAACAGAGAGGTGGGACGGGGTCTTGGTCAGCCATGGTTTGTTACTGGGATTACCGACAGAGAGGTAGGACGGGGTCTTGGTCAGCTCTGGTTTGTTACTGGGAGTACCAACAGAGAGGTGGGACTGGGTCTTGATCAGCTATGTTTTGTTACTGGGAGTACAACAGAGAGGTGGGACTGTGTCTTGGTCAGCTATGATTTGTTACTGGGAGTACCAACAGAGAAGTGGGACGGGATCTTGGTCAGCCATGGTTTGTTACTGGGAGTGCCAACAGAGAGGTGGGACTGGGTCTTGGTCAACTATGGTTTGTTACTGGGAGTACCAACAGAGAGATGGAACGGGTCTTGGTCAGCTATGGTTTTTTACTGGAATTACCGACAGAGAGATGGGACGGGTCTTGGTCAGCTATGGTTTGTTACTAGGTTTACCGACAGAGAAGTGGGTTGGGGTCTTGGTCAGCTCTGGTTTGTTACTGGGAGTACCAACAGAGAGATGGGACGGGTCTTGGTCAGCTATGGTTTGTTACTGGGATTACCGACAGAGAGGTGGGACGAGGTCTTGGTCAACTATGGTTTGTTACTGGGATTACCGACAGAGAGGTGGGACGGGGTCTTGGTCAGCTATGGTTTGTTACTAGGAGTACCAACGGAGAGGTGGGACGGGGTCTTGGTCAGCTATGGTTCGCTAGCCCTGGCTCAAGCGTGTCGGCTGTGGGTCTCCAACCGCCAAATCTGACAACGTCATCCCCCCCCCCCCTTTAATTAAACAAGAGGATTTCTTTTGTCTCTCTCGTTGGCTTATTCTGCTTACTGAAGTGTCTGCGATAGTTTTAACCGCTGCTTCAGAATTCAGTCATTTTTTTTCTTCTTCTTGTTTACATATTCATTTTCTTATCCTGTTTTGTTTATTGCTTTTTTATGATCCTAGTTTTCTAGGTAATGTCAACATCATTAAAGATCTCTACCACGGATATGTTTATGCAGTTAACACATAAGAAGGAACGAGGGAATGGTTCTTGATTGAAACAGGCGTGAAACGATGATGTACACTACAGCCTTAGATTTTTGGAATTGCCATAGACTTCATAATGAAAAAATGCTGCACAGGTAACACAGGTATTAACTGGGTATATGGGAACCAACTAGAAGATCTTGATTTTGCTGATGACATAGCTCTTATCAGTGACAATGTGAATTCCCTGCAAGAAAAAATAGATACCCTGTCCCCTAGAAATAAATAAGGAAAAAAAACCCCAACAATAATGAAACTTCCCATTAATCAAAAAAGGAAAAATATACGTAGAAGGGACATGTGTTGAAGAAGTCAACCAATTTGAATACCTCGGCAGCTACATAGACCAGGACAGTGACACCAGAAAGGAAGAATTAGAATTGCAAAAGCAGCATCGACTTTCAAGAATCTTGAGAACATATGGCACTAAAAAGTTATAACCACAAAACCAAGTTAAGATTATTAATTCAAATGTAATATCCACCCTCATTTATGCATGTGAAAGCTGGAAAATAACTAAAGAAATAGACAAGAAATTATGCTCTTTTGAAAATAAATGCCTGAAGAAAATATTTGATATAAAGTGGAACGAATTCAGGAACAACGCAGAGATAAGACAAATGAGCAAACAACAACCAGTCTCATGGGTGATCAGAAAATGAAGATGGACATAATTCGGTCACGTCATGAGAAGAAACAATCAGAGAATCCCAAAACAAGCTATCAATCGGAATACAACAGGCCAAAGAAAAATAGGTCGACCACGTGAAAATCTAAATAGTACATTGTTAAGAGAGGCCATATTAGTAGGCATGAAATCCCTTGATGAGTTTGAAAAGTTCTCAGAAATCAGGAAAAACTGGCGAACTACCTTGCGAGCCTATGTGAAAGGATACAAGATAAGACGTTTTTTAACCACTGTTCAAATGTTATGGAAGAGTATCATGACATGAAATGATAACTGTTATAGCTGACTGAGTTTCTTTCTTCCTCTATAATTAACACTAAAATCTGTTTTTAACCTAAGGAGCTCTTCATCATCATCATCATCATGTGGCGTGCCAAATGGTGATTATGTTTCTCCATAGTACCCGATCCTTTATGCAGGCCATCAGTGTCACTTGGCGGTCTCCTCTCACATCTCGTCAAACTATCCAATGTCATTTCTCCTGGCTCTTCTTCCCTCTGTTTTTCCTGTTGTTAAAATATTTCCAGTGCTCCTTCTTCTCATTGCATGTCCTATGAAAGTGCATTGTCTCTCTCTTATTTAAAAAACATTTTTGACAAGATTTTTTTTTTTTTTGGGGGGGGGGGGGCTCTCCTGCTCTTCTCCTACATTCTTCATTAGTAATTTTTGCTGTTCAGGGAATTCGCAACACTCTTCTGATAAACCATATTTCTACTGCTTCCAATGATTTTTGTTTTGCCTATTTGTCCATGATTCACTTCCATACAATAAGACAGGTTCAATATAGCGTTTTCTAACATTCATTGATAAGGACGTGCTGTATAACATGTTTCTCATTCCCTTTAGAAAAAAAAGAATATATATATATATATATATATATATATATATATATATATATGTTAAGGAACTGGCGAGGATAAGCTAATATCCAAACCATGTCGAGGGTTTCCAGAGAGAAAGTCCAACTCTAGATTAAACTGGTGCAACGAAAACCACGGTGTCACGCAATCCCGCTTCTGAGACCCACCAAGAATTCATGTCCAAGCCCCATGATTCTCTGAACCTCTTTTGGGCCTCGCGGGGACCACAGGGGGACCACGGGACACATCGAGGACCACAGGAGTAAATTCAGCAGGATCACGAGGCGATCTTGGTGGTAGTAGCGAGCGAAGAAGAAGAGGAAGAAGAGTTAAGGAACTGGAAAAGCACAGTTTGATTCTCCAAATCATCTTTAATAAAATACGGAACAAACTTTAACCAAGACGGTATGGAACAGTTAAAAAGAGGCAACAAGCAACAAGTTTATTCAATTGATCTTATGCTTAAACCAGCATCTGTGAAACTTAAAAATAGAAACAGCCCTACTTTGTTTTAAAATCCGTTGACAGTCTTTCTATTCTCACCCCACCACCTCCCCCCCCCCCCAACCTAAACAAAGGCCAGAAAAAAAAACACACAGAGACTAGATCAGAGAAGCTGGGCTGAGTTATCGCCGATTAAAACTGAAACATTGAAGGCAAGCAGCCTAGCAGGCGAGCAACCAGACGTGCCAGCAAGTTAAACTTGAGAGATTTAGATATATCTCTCGCTGCTCTATTTCTTATCTTTTTCTTATCTGTCGTCAACCCCAGTCAAGCAGGCAGCAAAGCCAACAGATAAGCCGAGCTCCTGTTACAACAGACTACAAAATTATGATGTGAGAAAACTTCAAATTAAAGGCATTTATTCACTTCTGGTGTAATGAGAAACTATTAAATGTTAATTTATGGGGTCGTGCTTTGACTGGATGTATCTTGGCGTGTCAACAACTGACTCAAAGTTAGACAATAATAGCTCTTATGTATATGTTTCTTTTATAATCATATCAAGGATCTGTTCTGCTGTGAGAGTGTGTCTCAACCTTTAGCCTTCATGGAACCCTTGTGATAATTTTCAGGCCTCCGCCCACGTTAGCATGATTAGATATAGATATATAATATAGATATTATATAAGTGTCAATAATCTTTCATACAATTTGTTGTGGATCTGTTTATAAACGACATTTCTTTTAATCAAAGTTTTTCGTAGAGCCCTCACGAGACCTCTCATGGAGAGCACTGATTGAGAAACACTGTTATGTAGGTCCGGGTCCATGTGTAATAGTATATTTATCTGGGGTTGTTTCCCCTGCTGTTCAGACTTAGAGGGGTTGCTTCCTTTGTTGTTTTTTCACAGAGGAGTAATCTGGGTGACTTCATTACTTTTTTATAAGCGTGTGAAAGAGTCTAGACGTGCGTGTTTCTCTGGGCACACAAGACTTGTACTGGAAAGTTTTGGGGGGAGATTTCTGTATGAAAGGTTGTGAGTTAGTGACAATCTAGTCTTGGTTCCCTCAAGGAGAGCAGTGTATGTGTATTCCTTTTGGTGTGTTACTCACGAGAGGCAGACACTGTCTGTTGCTGTATGTTCTTGCTGTTTGTGGTGGAACTACAGGCTGTTGTTACTCGCAGCCAGTGTTTTGAGATATATGAAGCTGTTATCATCATTTATCATCACCAGATATGTCATCATCATATTTCGTCCTATTGAATGGTCGAAGACGTGTCGATCGCAGTATATGTAGTACTGGTGTGACCCGTGAATACCTGGTGTTTCCTGTCAGAGTTTAATCTCACAAGTGGATGTGTCGCCTGTCCAGTTTGTGAGATGATTAAGTATGAGTTCAGTCAATGATGTTAGTGAGATCTACTTCCTGTCTCACCTGTGTACATTACACTACACACTGAGAGAAGAGTTCTTGAACAAGCTGATAGAAAATGACTTCCTGAACAAGCTGATAGAAGCTGACTTCTTGAAAAAGCCGATAGAAACTGATTTCTTGAACAAACTGATAGAAACTGATTTATTGAACAAACTGATAGAAACTGACTTCTTAAACAAGCTGATGGAAACTGGCTTCTTGAACAAGCTGATAGAAACTGACTTCTTGAACAAACTGATAGAAGCTAACGTCTTCCGTTATTTTCAAATGTCAGAGTGCATATTTCTGAGATAATCGGTGATCAACTGGTATGTGTGTGTGTGGTGTGTGTGTACATCCTCACAGAGTTTCTCCTGGTCTATTATATCGTAGACTAAGAATATCACGGACAACACAGAAATCAGACGAGAACGATGTGAGAGACTGGAGAGACGAGGCAAGCAAATAAAAAAAGTTTTAAAAAAACCAAATTCCTACGGCATGTTCTACGTCGAGCAAGGTAAAACACAACGGGAAACACAGAAGGCAAAAGGATCGAGGTAGACAGGGACAAAAAAAATACAAGATGGCACGGACAGAGAGAGTCAACACAGCTTATGCACTCGGGATCACTCGGAATCACTCGGAATCAGAACTCGGAACAGAGATTTATGAAAAGGCATGATCGTCAACGGCATTTGGCCGAGCAATAGATAAACATAAAGTACAGGCGTTGGCCGCGACTGTTTTCATGAGATTAGAAAGCCACTCCATGCAAAATGGAAGGAAGGGACTCGGAAGGAAGGGCTTAAAGGAACAAGCTTTGCAGAGATAACTAAGGCAATGATAAAATAACAGAAATAAAATGAAACTACTGTTCTTCTACAGCTTTTTGTGTGGTGTTTTGCATTTCCGTGTTGCTATATTGTCCGGCAATTCTTCTTATCTTCTCAGACTGTACAAATCGAAACACTTTACAAATAGCTTCATAACAAATACACTCGCAATGTTTTTAACGAGATAACATACAATGCTTGGTCTATAAATTACTCTTTAAAATTTGAATTTTGAAAAAAAGGAAAACGACGCTGTCCGATTTGTGAATCAGCGAGCGGTCAGATTTAGGGAACCATAGCTGTCATGATGGGGTCAGGTTTAGGGAACCAAAGCTGTCATGATGGGGTCAGGTTTAGGGAACCATAGCTGTCATGATGGGGTCAGGTTTAGGGAACCATAGCTGTCATGATGGGGTCAGGTTTAGGGAATCATAGCTGTCATGATGGGGTCAGGTTTAGGGAACCATAGCTGTCATGATGGGGTCAGGTTTAGGGAACCAAAGCTGTCATGCTAAGGTCAGGTTTAGGGAACCATAGCTCTCATGCTGGGGTCAGGTTTAGGGAACCAAAGCTGTCATGATGGGGTCAGGTTTAGGGATCCATAGCTGTCAGGCTGGGGTCAGGTTTAGGGAACCATAGCTGTCATGCTGGGGTCAGATTTAGGGAACCGTAGCTGTCATGATGGGGTCAAATTTAGGGAACCATAGCTGTCATGATGGGGTCAGGTTTAGGGAACCATAGCTGTCATGATGGGGTCAGGTTTAGGGAACCATAGCTGTATTGCTTACGTCAGGTTTAGGGAACCATGGCTGTCATGGTGGGGTCAGGTTGAGGGAACCATAGCTGTCATGCTGGGGTCAGATTGAGGGAACCATAGCTGTCATACTTACGTCAGGTTTAGGGAACCATAGCTGTCATGCTGACGTCAGGTTTAAGGAACCATAGCTGTCATGCTTACGGCAGGTTTATGGAACCATAGCCGACCAAGAACATGTCCCACCTCTCTTATTGGTACCCCTAGTAACAGGCGTAGTCTGGGTAACAGGGCAGGGATCGCCACAGTTCCCACGGGGGTGGAGTCTGCCAAAAAGCACTGGACGACCCCTGCTTTTTAACTCTATTCAGAGACTGACAAAAGACTCGCCTCCAGGCCGACACATTTTTACACCTCAACATCGACTGGAAAGAACACCAGCTATGACTTCTAGGAGGAGGAGGAAAAAGAAGATGAAGAAGTTACCTGATTTGTATCTTGTTAAAAAAGTCCTGTTTGTGACCTATTGTCAGAAAAGAATAAATCACTGACACATCGCGCCATACAACTTTACCCACATTTACAACAACAGAGACATTGTACCAAGATTAGTTCTATTATCTTGAAAAACTAAACATGTTCAAATGCGGCCTTCCGTATAAACAAAATCGAGTAAATGCTACCACTAACCAATGCACGGAAGATTAGGCAAGAACTTGATGGGTTTGTATAGTGCGTGTGTCTACCGCCGGCAGTTTTATTTTAGGAACAAAAGCCGTCATTCTGATGTACTACGAATAAGGGGTACGATATTCCGAATGTCCACTTGCGTCACATTTTGCTGATTGCAGAAAATAATATTATGTTAAGAGCCTGCCTGGCGTGTTGTATCTCGGCCGTGAAAGGCAAGAGATATTGGCTGCGGTGATTTATTTATTTATAAACAGCCGTCACCTGAAAACTGCGCAGGCGAGAACATCTAGAGATAAAGATATGTCTACTGGAACTGACGTCACATTGTGAAGTTGATCCCTTTTTTTCCCTCACAGCACAAAGAAAGTAGTTCTTGCATCCGCTTAAATTAGTGCGTATTCTTTAACGATGCGTGCTCTACGCATAAATGTTGTTGTAGCGGCGATGGGAACCGGCTATTAATGTAATTCTATTACAGTAAAGTAACACTATTGATAATGTGAACATTTGTTATTTCCTTCCATAGATGTCCTCTATCTTAATGCGAATAAAACTAAATTGATGACAACTGACAAAACAAATAAGGCAGTTGAAATGTGTATCAATGAGGAAAACTTGTAAGAAGTGGAGAGTTTTGAATATCTTGGATCATTACTAACTAATAATGGAGATACAATGAGGGAAATTTAAAGGAGACATCTATCGCTCTTCAAAAAGTAAAAAAAAAACTGAAGAAGCTGTGGAGAGGAATAGACAGAACTACAAAAATAAGATTTTTAAGGGCATGCATCGTTCCCATCGCATCATATGCCTGTGAGACCTGGATAGTTAACAAAACAGCTAAGAAACACATAAATGCCTTAGAATGTAAATGGTACAGAACAGTTCTTCAAATATCATGGACACACAAAAAAGAACAAATATAGCCATACTACAAGAACTTAATATTGAAGAAAGTTGGCTAGTAAAGAGGATTAAGCAGAGAAAAATTAAATATTTTGGACACATTAAACGTCATGAGAATTTAGAGAAGACCGTCTTGGAAGGATACATGATAGGAAAAAGAAAGAGAGGAAGACCAAGGAGAAGATGGCTGCAAGACATAGTTGATAATCTGCAAATGGATACATCAGCAGCAGGGCACCTTGCTTACAACCGAGAGGCCTACAGGACTTCGCAAAGTTCCACAAGGGACAAGTAAATGACTGACTGAGATGTCGGCGCCTCTATCTATCAAGTGCCGTGTCCACTGCCGTTGATTGTCATAACTCTCCACAACTCTCTGTTATTTCTGTTATATGTTGACTCTACGAGTTGTTCTTTCCATGCCATCTTGCCAATCCATTCAGGATTTTCTCTCTGGGTCTACACCGACCTCTTTTCCCCTCTAAATTTACTGTTATCACGATGTGTTCTAGTTTGCTGGACTCCTCTCTCATAAGGCCTGGACTCCTCTCTCATAAGGCCTGGACTCCTCTCTCATAATGTCTGGACTCCTCTCTCACAGGGCCTAGACTCCTCTCTCATAGGGCCTGGACTCCTCTCTCATAGGGCCTGTCAGTATGAATAATTATCTGTGTACCAAATATTTAGCTGCATGTTTGTCTACTCTCACTTTCTATTCTACGTTTCAGATTTTTCCTTCTCTTTTTTAAAAATATAACTTCATTATTCAATTTCATACACAATTTCCCTACACGCCTCTTTCTCAGCCTCGTTATTTCTGGTTCAGCTGTTCTTTGATCTCATTTTATCTGACCGCAAATCAATTCTGTTACCCAATCAAGCATCGACCTTTTCTTTTTTTTAAATCTTCATTCAGTCCAAGAATTCCTGACACCGCGTGTGGTTTCTTTACCTTAGCGCTCACTTCTTAGCAGATTTTGCAGGTCGGTAACTGATAGGCTGGTTTCATTGCGAAGTTCTGTCGGAATTTTGCTCACCCTAGATTTCAGCTTCCACGAGCCGCTCATTTAGACAGATGAACCGGCAGCCGCAGCTGGTGTCTTTTACTGCCATTCAATGGAAAGTCCCTCTGCGGCATCTACAGTAAAGCAGTGATTTTTCATGTCCAACTTCAGGCACCTCCTGCAGTTTGCTAGAGTTATGTACCTGCAGGCTCTTCCTTCCTTGGTAAAATGAATGACGGGGTCGAGGTCGAGTGAAGGTTAATACAAAATTAGCGCCAATTTTCCCCAGTCATTGGTACATCAGGCCAGGAAACGCGCTCATTGAAATGAGAGGTCTTTCCTGACAGCCTGAACACAAAATTGAAAATGGCAGTTACACGTGTTATAAAAAATCTCTTATAACGGCATAAGAGGACGGTGTTTACACGTGGCTTTAAACTGTAGGGAGCTGCTTTTTTTGTGTTACATGGACCAACTCCACAGCGTGCCTCAAAATGGATATCTTCTGGAAAATAAGGCGCTGATCTATCACATCTGCCTGCCTCGCAGGCTTGGGTAGATCAAAAGTTTTTTTTTAAAAATCAATTTTAAAAAGCGTACCTGAAAACAGAAAGAAAAAATGGTTCTAAGGACTGTTATAGTCGGAGGTGGGGCGGGGGATACGCTCTCCACTTCTATGAAATGTCTCCAAGGCGTGCGTCTCAAATAGCCTCTGACAGTCAAGTCCAGCTCCTGGCCTTCACGTGACAGAACTGTTAAAACTGACAGGAGAAGGAGCGAAGGCGAATATCTGGCGCCTGAAAACCAGACGCTTCGGGTAGATGAGAGTCATGTTTGGTAGGTAATCTGCCACTGCTGGAGAGATTCTTCGGCTGCCGTGCGTGTAGTGGGGCTCCTCCCGGCCAGTGAAGAAAGATGCGAATGGGGTTGCCGCGCGGCGCCACTGTGGAAAAGGTGAAAGAAAGGATTAAGTGAAGTAATCAGTAGTCTTGAGATCAGGACTGCTCAAATCATCGCACCTCAGGCCTGGAGGTCGGCCACGTCCTATGTGCACTAATACTGGGCGAATTGCCTGAACGGGCTTAACCCATAGGTTTAGACACTGCTGGCGAGATTCTTCGGAAGCCGCGCGGGGAGTGAAACTCCTCCCGGCTAATGAAAAAAATGCGAAAAAGAAATTAGGGTTGCTGTGCGGCGTCGATGTGTAAAGGTGATGGAAAGGATAAAGTGAAGCTTAATCGGTATGTCCAGTAGTCTCGCGACGAGAGCTACTCATACCACGGCACCTCTGCTCTAGAGGCCGGCCACGTCCGATATACACCCATACTGGTGAAGTATGTCTAAACCGGTCTAAACCAGGGGCGAAACTTGATGGCTACTCATGTCACGGTACCTCCGCTCCAGAGGTCGGTCACGTCCTAAACAAGCCCATATTGTGATAATACGCCTAAACCGGCTCAATCCAGGGGTGAAACTCACTAGTGGTGAGGATGTGTCCTCCTGGACAAAAGCTCCGTCCTGTTCACAACTAGGAAGGATAGCGGTCACGGCCACAAAATGCTGAAGTCGTAGACACTGGACCAGGGCAGTCTAGATAGGCAACCACCTCTCACCCGGCGGGGATGTATGCATATCCTAATCGGGCTGAGGTTTTCAGGTAAGAAAGCCCAACGCTGGACTGGATGGGCAAGCATCTCTCACCCGACAGGGGTACACGGGTATCCCAAAACACGTCGAGGTTTTCCGGTGAGAAAGTCCAACTCTAGGCTGGATGGGCAACCACCTCTCACCAAGCGGGGTTATACTGATATCCAAAACACGTTGAGGTTTTCTGGTAAGAAAGTCCAACTCTAGATTAAACTGACGCAACCAAAACCATGGTGTCACGCATTCCGGCTTCTGAGACCCGCCGAGAATACAGGCTCAAGCCCTGCGATATTCTGAACCTCTTGTGGTCCTCTCGGGGATCTCGTATGGTCCTTTCGGGGGCCACAGGGGGGACCACGGGAACTATCGAGTACCATAGGAGTAAATTCAGTAGGATCACGGGGTAGTCTTGGTGGTAAAAACGAACGAAGAAGAATAAGAAGAAGAAAGAAATAAAAAATCAATTTCTCATTAGACCTGGCACACAGGAGGTCAAATCCAGAGCTGGACAAGATGGACAGAACAAACTACTGGCAAATCAGAAAAAAAACTCTTATCAACAAGGAGCCCAGAAGCTGACATTGTTGCCCTCCGGTAAACTAAGACTTTCCAACTATGTCCCAGTGAAAAACGAAAAGAGGTTAGGGTTAGATCTGGGGTGCCCAACTTCTGTGTTCTCAGGGACCACAACTGTGTGCGGGGACCGAGTGACGGGCCGCATAGAAATCAACTAATTTTTGCCATCATACACAACAGTGAGGTGCCAACATACACAACAATGAGGTGCCAACATACACAACAATGAGGTGCCAACATACACAACAATGAAGTAACAACATACACAACAATGAGGTGACAACATACACAACAATGAGATGACAACACACACAACAATGAGGTGACAACATACACAACAATGAAGTGACAACATACACAACAATGAAGTGGCAACATACACAACAATGAGGTGACAACACACACAACAATGAGGTGACAACATACACAACAATGAGATGCTAACATACACAACAATGAGATGCTAACATACACAACAATGAGAAACAACGAAATTTACAAAGTAGAGGTGAGCTGATTGTATTTAATTAGCTTTTCAAATGTGTTCACACATTCTGAATAAAAGAAATTTATATAAGCTCACTTTTTAAGCTAAATGTTTTGAATATAGGTAAATTTTAATTAAATAAATAAATTACATTCTCACAATAGCCACGAGGGCCGCGAAAAAGGCACTTAACCCTGGGTTAAATGTATTTGAAGCAAAGCCTCACTTCTGATAAAGGCTAACTAGTAGTGGACTAGCCTTGAGAAGCATAGACTTGTCGGGTCTATAGCCACAAACGGACTTAGCATCATATCCTAATTACATCTTTTATTCGGCTTTGGGTAAAATGCGACCTTCATTAACATTATCAGCGAACACACACCAGCTCTAACAACAACTGAAAACGAGAAAAAGACAAATTCTATGGAACACGGAATTACATTCGATTGCTTAATTATAGTAACAACAGAACCTTAACTCTTCATGTAAAATTTAACTCTACTATAAAACTTATTTTTAACGCTATTGTAAAATGTATCCTTAACGCTATGGTAAAACTTATCCTTAGCTATGTGTTAAAACTTACAATGCCGACAGATACACACACACCTCAGAGTATATAAACTCTATCAGGTATTGAACACAATACTGCAATGTATTTTCTATCAACATTTATATACGATCTTCTATGCCCGTTCAAGAAACCCTGTTAAAGACCAATGTTGTTTTTCAAATGAGGTAAAATTAGACAGAGATGGACATAAGTTGGCCACGTAATGAGAAGAAACAGTCAGAGAATCAGAAAACAAGCTATAAAATGGAACACAACAGGCCAAAGAAAAAGAGGCAGACCACGAGGACATTGTTAAGAGAGGCCAAGTTAACAGGCATAAAATCCCTTGATGAGGTTGAAAGACTCGCCGAAGACAGGAAAAATTGGCAAACTACCTTGTGAGCCCTATGTGACGTTTAACGGCACGGGAAGGATATAAGATATTAGAAGAAAGTTAGACAAAGGTAAATGCTTGTAATTCAATTTTACACAAAGATAGAAAGAGAAAGAAAAAGGGGGCAGAAGCGGTAGTAGTAAACAATAAAATGGACATGTATAACTTTCAAAAGAAACGAACAGCAATCCAATGTTTACGCAAAATGTCGTTGTCAAAGGAAATAGAAATAACAAAAGAATATATAAATAAACACGTTTGTAACTTTGGTGTCACAGATATCATTGCTTCCCCTCGTCCACCATCCACCCCTTTTTTTCTCATAATTTCACACTTATCTATCACTAGTGCTCTAAATTATGTTAACAAAATTATAAAAAAGCACCAAAAAAAAAAAAAAAACAACAGAAATGCCGATTATTATTAAAGAAAATTTTTTTAGAAATTTTCGATTCACAATCGCTTTTCTGGACAGAAAATTGCAACATTTTAATATTTCAATTTCGAAAAATATTAGACATAAAAATTGCATTTTTAAAACTAAATTTTAAACAGTTTATTTTGCAGTATTATCTCTCTCTGTCTCTGAACATTAAGTGCCCAGGGCACATGGGGCTTCCGCAAGGATTTTCCACAAATGCCTGTCCTTCGCCTTTTTTTCTGCTCTTGCCCAGGTGAGCCCTCTATTGCTCAACATCCTTTCTGTTGTTCTTCTCCATGTCTCTTTTGGTCTACCCTTACTTCTGCTCCCCTGTGTTGTCCATCTCAGTGCTATTTTTGGTAGTGAGTTGTCAGTCATTCGGAGCACATGTCCCAAACCATCGCCAGCGTCTTTCCTCAATAATTGTTGTCAGTGGCTTCATCTGCATTTCTGCCAATAAGATGTTATTTCTTATGGTGTTTGGCCAAAATATTTTTCTAATTCTCTTAAACATTTAGTCTGGAAAGAATTCAACTTGTTTTCTATGGTTTTGGGTGATTTTCCAGCATTCACTTCCATAGAGTAGTACACTTAGAACATTACTCTTAGATATCTTGCAGTATTATATCGTCTTTAAAATGTCTGAACTTTAAGTATTACTAAACTAGTATCATGGAAGAGCGTGTGTGAGGTTAAGAGTTGAATTAAAAATTTTATTATTTGATTTTTTAAAAATCCATCCTTGTTATGTGTATGGCATATGCTGGTACTAAACTGGTGATGTCTATGAGTATAACAGACAAAGCGCCGAATGTCACTCAGACCTGAGTTCCCATGTCTTTATCCGTTGGGAAAAAAAGTTCTTTCGTTTTTTTTTAAAATTTAGTATCAGTGCTGTCTCAGCAGACACCAAGAGGATAGACATATTTTTAGATCTAATATGAAACATGTACTAAGTTTTACAGCAATAACAAAACAGGAAAATAGCCTTCTCTTCTCCGCTTCAAATGAATGATAGCCTACTTTGTAGCCCCACAAAGACTTTCCAATACAATTTTTTTTTAAATTAAAGTTTATTGGATGTACTCCAAAATCTCCATAAAAGCCCCAATTTTGTAGCCAATCTGGTCCAAAGCTGTTAAAGAACCAATCAAAGGCCTACGTGATGCATGTGACCCAATTCACATGAGTTTCTAGCACGTTGATTTGCGGGTGATTCAGTTGCCAGAGATAGCTGTGGGAATAGAAGATCAGGTATCTTCTTCGACGCTTCCAGAAAATAGGTCACTGACCTGGGAAATTTAGAAACAGTTTTCGTGAGCGCATGCGCGTGTATATATTTACGGTACAGAGAGATACAGCAATGGAATTCAAAGAGCAACTGTCAGGTCTTATCATGATAGAGTCATAGAGCAACAAACGTATGATATATTCATGTCAAATGCTCTGATCTCAAGTTGCTGACTTTTATCCACGCGTCCCGGCACAGAAGCCAGCATTTTACATCCACAACAGAGGGACTTACATCACCATAACCCACTTCCCATCCTACACTAATCTTTTAATTAATGACGACAGCTGCGTCGCCTGCAACGATCACAAGTTCCTGATTTCAGGGACTTCAAAGAAAATGAAGATGTATCAGTCTAAGCAATATGTAGTAAATTTTGGTCAGGATTGTCAGTCCATTTTTCTGAACAAAATAAACAACCATACTCCCCTTTTTCTGAGCAAAATATACTACCACCACCACAACAACTACTACTCCTTCTGCTACTAATATTACTACTACCGCTACTTCTTCTACTGTTACTACTTCTACTACTATTACCTCTATTACTACTACTAACTCCTATCGCTACAGCTGTTACTTCTATTATCACTACCACTACTATTATCACTATTACTACTATTACTACTACTACTACTATTACTACTTCTACTAACAGTACTTCTAAGCCATTACCACCATCACCACCACCACTACTACTACTATTACTACTTCTATTACTACTACACCACCACCACTACTACTACTATTACTACTACTACTATTATTACAACTACTACTATTATTACTACTACTACTACTATTACTACTACTACTATTACTACTACTACTACTATTATTACTATTACTACTATTACTACTACTACTATTACTACCACTACTACTACTATTACTACTACTATTACTACTACCACTACTACTACTATTACTTCTACTAACATTACTTCTAAGTCGCCACCGCCACCATTACCACCACCACCACCACTACTACTACTATTACTACTACTACTACTACTATAACTACTACTACTACTATTACTACTACTACTATTACTATTACTACTACTATTATTACTACTACTACTACTATTACTACTACTACTACTATTAATACTACAACTATTACTACTACTACTATTACTACTACTATACTATTACTACTACTACTACTATTACTACCACTACCACTACCACTACTACTATCACTACTACTGCTACTACTACTACCATTACTACTACTACTACTACTAACAGTACTTCTAAGCCGCAACCACCACCACTACCACTACCACCATCACTACTACTACTACTACTACTACTACTACTACTACTACTACTACTACTACTACTATTACTATTATATAGTGTGGTCACACTAAAAACGGCTGTGTTTGCGTTGTTTTATGGGTTGTAGCTCGGCTGTGATATCTGCGTCTTTGAGCCCGATGCATTCATCTTCAACATGGATTCTGTTATTGGAAACTGGTTTGTCTTCCTTTCGATCCCAATTCTTTCGGTTACACTATTCCGATTATAAGAGGTAGCATACTGAGGCAGACTATGATCTTGATCAGCTGTGGTTCTCTAACTCTGGGCCAAGCACTCAGTTATGTACAAGTAACTTTGGCTGCTATCTCATTCAGCCTGAGTGCTGTCTGTCACCCCCGAGCAATATAAACGATATCCGAGAAGATGAAGATAAAACTCTGTGTAGAGAATAACTCTTATCTACAAAATGTATACGCTACTAAGTCGAAAGTAGGTCATTTTAAATGTCGTACTTCATCTGTATTAAAATATGAGGTAAAGGCAATTAAATGACTTCCTTTGCTGTTGCCTTCAGTTGCCAATGAAGAAGGAAGAGTTTGCTGAAATATTGGTTAGATTTATTGCGTTTATCTCAGTTTCTTTTCTTTTCAGTCTAATCTCACTACTTTAATTTTTTTAAAATCTGTTCCGCGTGTCTTAGTTTAAATTTAAATCAGTTACAAAAACACTTTACTTCAAAAAAAAAACCATGAAAAACAAAGACTGAATTAAGTGAAGGTGATACACATAACCTTAAACACATTCCGGACATAAAAAAATTCACCAGCTGTGAAACTCTTCAGCGTTAATGTTCCTGTCTGACATAAGCGCCCTATAGAATTAACTTTTATCTACATAGGCCGTGGGGGGGAGTCAAAACAGAAATGTGCAATGAAGATAAACAAAAGGGGAAGCCATGTCGTGCAAGATTCTGGAAGCTTACGTTTCTCTGTTCTTTTAACAAAAATAAGTCTTGAAAGATTCCTCTGAATATAAATAAATAGCGTGTAGTTATAATGGAGTATTTGTCAGTCAATCATTTGCATATCCCTTGCGGAACTTTGCCTCTCTAACAGCACTCCTGTAGGCCAAGATGCCCTGCTGCTGATGCATCCATTTGCAACCATCTTCGCCTTGGTCTTCCTCTCTTTCTTTTTCCAATTATGTATCCTTCCAAGACGGTCTTCTCTAGATTATCATGACGTTTAATGTGTCCAAAGTATTTAAGTTGTCTTTGTTTAATCCTCTTTACTAGATCCTTCTTCAATATTAAGCTCTTGTAGTATGGATATATTTGTTCTTTTTTGTGTTCATGATATTTGAAGAACTCTTCTGTAACATTTATATTCAAAGGCATTTATGTTTTTCTCAGCTATTTTGTTAAGTGTCCAGGTCTCACAGGCATATGTTGCAATGGGAAAGATGCATGCCCTTAAAAATCTTATTTTTGTGGTTCTGTCTGTTCCTCTCCACAGCTTCTTTAGTTGTTTTACTTTTTGAAGAGTGATGGATGTCCTCTTTTTAATTTCCCTAATTGTATCTCCATTATTAGTTAATAGTGTAAGCTCCACTTCTTCCAATCTTTCCTCACTGATACATATTTCAGCTGCCTTATTTATTTTGTCAGTTGTCATCAATTTAGTTTTCTTCGCATTAAGATAAAGATTTTGCTCTTCACTGTTCTTACGGACTGATATAATTAGTTTTTCCATTCCTTTTTTGTGTTATGGACAGTAATACTGTGTCAACAGCACATCTAATCTCTGGTATTTCATAACCTCCAATTTTTATGGAGTATTATGAATTTCAAAAAAACATATGGTAAGAATGAATACTTAATTCAGTGTAGTCCATGAAGGACATGATTGTTTAATCAAAGCGTGTTTACATCATCATCATCATCATCATCATCATCTTGTGCCGTCTCCCCCACGGACAGTTGGCTGTAATGGATCTCCACTCTGCTCTGTTTCTTGTCTTCGTAGAACACTCGGCCAAACTGTCCCTGTCCATCTCTTGATTGTTGTCTACCCATTTATGTCGCTGTTCATCTCTTGATGTTGTTCACACATCTATATTGCTGTCCATCTCTTGATGTTGTCCATCCATATGTGTCGCTGTCCATCTCTTGCTGTTGTCTATCCATCTATGTCGCTATCTATGTCTTGATGTTCCCCTATCTATGTCGTATCCATCTCTTGATGTTCCCCCATCTATGTCGTATCCATCTCTTGATATTCCCCCATCTATGTCGTATCCATCTCTTGATGTTCCCCATCTATGTCGCTGTCCATCTCTTGATGTTCCCCCATCTATGTTGCTATCCATCTCTTGGTGTTCCCCCATCTATGCCGCTGTCCATCTCTTGATGTTCCCCCATCTATGTCGTTGTCGTCCTCACATTCTGTATGTGGGGGGAAAGTTAGCAGAATGGAACATCTAATGGAACTCTCTCTCTCTCTCTCTCTCTCTCTCTCTCTCTCTGATTCATGCCAATAAGGCGTTGGTCGTCATTGATTTTCACAACCACCTGTCCTTTGCTCTTTCTATAAGATGTGTGTTGGACCGTACTCCGTGCCATTCTTCTAGTCCGCCAAGTATTTTGTTTCTTTTTCTTCCTTTGTCTCTCCAGTTTTCCTGTTGTCACTAGGTGTTCCAGTCTGCCTTTTCTCAAAACATGCAACACAAATTTGAATTGTGTCATAATTTCTCTCTTTCTGGCCTGCCTCAATTAGAACCTCTTCATTTGTTTTCTTGGCTGTCCATGGTATTCTCATCTTTCTTCTTAGGAACCACATCTCCGCTATTTCCAGGAGTTTTTGAGTGCTCTAATGAACCTCGATTTAAAAATAAGAAGGAAAATTTTGAGGAAGTTGAAAAGCACGAAGATTATCTCACAGCGACATACTAAAGTCCTGTACGCACGACTAACCTCAGGCACTTGTAGGCAGGTCAAGTTAAACGTCAGAAAAAAAGGGAAATAGTGAGAAAGTGGATTTTTAATCGAACCTCCGGTTCCCAGTACCACGATAAACTCCCCAGCCTCAAAAGGAAAACACATACTACCAACTCGGCCACGAACATCCTAATAAAGATACTCGGCATGCCTGGTCCTTAATGCACGTCTCAGGTTGTGACATTAACGGCAACCCGGTGCATCTCTGGTTCAAATTCCTCAACGAAAGGTTTATATTTTCTACGTGCAGGTCGGACGTTTGCGCTAAGCCGTCTTTTCATATCTCATCCGTGGCAAAAACAAACTGCTGGAACCACGGCTCGTGATGAATCAATAATTATGACTGCAAGCAAGTCCAGAGAGGAATTTATGTTTCCTCCCTGTCCATTATCGATATTGCAATTAGCATTTTCAGTGTGTTTTACGGAGCAGCAATGTCCGATTCGACATTATGGCTAACGGACCACGGGGGGGGGGGGGGGGGGGGGGGGGAAGACTGCGTCCCTGGCTTATGTTTCTTGAAAGAGATTTTGTCATAATAGCCTGTCAAGAGTTGGGAGGTCTGTCCTGAGAAGCCTTTCCTTGCAGCAATGTGTAGTAGAACATCGTTCCATCTTTCTGAGTGAAGGCCTTAAGGTATGAAGAGGTCGTCGTCATCATCGTCACTATTATCATCATTATCATCAAACGTCGTCATCACCAATGCTTAGCAGAAGTGCACACGCTGTTTCATAACATTCAAAACAACAGTGTCACTATCACTAACCCTATCACTATCTGTTCCTATCACTATCACTAACTCTATCACTATCTGTTCCTATCACTATCACTAACCCTATCACTATCTGCTCCTATCACTATCACTAACCCTATCACTATCTGTTCCTATCACTATCACTAACCCTATCACTATCTGTTCCTATCACTATCACTAACCTTATCACTATCTGTTCCTATCACTAACCCTATTACTATCACTATCATTGTTCCTATTACAATCACTAACCCTATTACTGTCACTATCATTGTTGCTATTACTATCACTAACTCTATCATTATCATTGTTCCTGTTACTATCACTAACTCTATCACTATCACTATCATTGTTCCTATCACTATCATTGACCCTATTACTATTACTATCATTGTTCCTATTACTATCACTAACCCTATTACTGTCACTATCATTGTTCCTATTACTATCACTAACTCTATCACTATCACTGTTTCTATTACTATCACTATCATTGTTCTTATTACTATCACTAACCCTACTACTATCACTGTCATTGTTCCTATTACTACCACTATCAGTGTTCCTCTTACTATCACTAACCCTATTACTATTACTATTATTCCTATTACCGTCACTATCATTGTTCCTATTATTATAACTAACTCTATCATTATCACTGTTCCTTTTACTATCATTATCTGTTCCTATTACTATCACTAACCCTATCACTATCACTGTTATTGTTCCTATTACTATTACTAACCCTTTCACTATCTGTTCCTATTACTATCACTAACCCTTTCACTATCTGTTCCTATTACTATCACTAACCCTTTCACTATCTGTTCCTATTACTATCACTAACTCTTTCACTATCTGTTCCTATTACTATCACTAACCCTATCACTATCACTGTTATTGTTCCTATACTATCACTAATCTTTTCATTATCCGTTCCTATTACTATCACTAACCCTATCACTATCACTATCATTGTTCCTATTACTATCACTAACCCTTTCACTATCTGTTCCTATTACTATCACTAACCCTATTACTATCATTATCATTGTTCCTAATTACTATCACTAACCCTTTAACTATCACTATCATTGTTCCTGTTACTATTACTAACCCTATCACTATCATTTTTCCTGTCACTATCACTATCATTGTTCCAATCACTATCATTGTCATTGTTCCTATTATTATCACTAACCCTATCACTCTCACTAGCATTGTTCCTATTACTATCAATAACCCTATCATTATCACTATCACTATTATTGTTCCTATCACTATCATTGTTCCTATTACTATCACTATCATTGTTCCTATTACTATCATTAACATTGTTCCTATTACTATCACTATCATTGTTGCTATTACTATCGCTAACACTATCACTATCACTAATATTATCACTATCACTAATATTATGACTGTCACTAATACTATGTCGCTGTCATAAACACCATCCCTATCACTATCCTTATGACTAATACTATGACTATCACTAATACTATAACACTATCATTATCATTATCACTGCCACTACGCCTATCACACTATTACAATCGTTATCACTAATACTGTACCTATCATAATACTATGACTATCATTAATATTATCCCTTTCACAGTCACTATCTCTATCACTAACACTATCACCATCTCCATCACTAATACTATGACTATCACTACTACCATCTCCATCCCTGTCCTTATCAATAAATCTATGACTATTTTCAGTTATTTCTAATGCCCTTTGCCCTTGTATTTTCCTTCTCTGCCATACTGGATGTACTCACTGCCCCCAAGCTGGGGGGGGGGCAAACACCCCACTCTGGGAGTCACTGGGCAAACACCCCACTCTGGGAGTCACTGGGCAAACACCCCACTCTGGGAGTCACTGGGCAAACACCCCACTCTGGGAGTCACTGGGCAAACACCCCACTCTGGGAGTCACTGGGCAAACACCCCACTCTGGGAGTCACTGACTTAGACGAAGAATTACAAGGGGAAAAAACGTACATGTGGTTGAGAATGGCGTCTCACAATTAGTTTTTCAGTTTTCAGGTAATCTTCATGAAATTGCTTCTTCATTTTCACTTTTTAAAAACCTGTCTTTGTCTGTGTGTGTTTTTTTTCACCTCAAATGCAAAACTTTTACAGAGGTCTAAAGTGGCTGGAAACTGCCACATGAAATGTGGTTTCATTGCAACATGGAGCAGACTTCGGCCTTTTTTCTCCCGTTGTTACTTGCAGCCCAGCCAAATTTTTTTTACCAGCTTCTAAACAATCTGAAATTCACACATTCCTTCTTCTTAAAGGAGCGGTCGATTTACCTGTCTGTCTGTTGTCTGGCTATATCTCTCGCCAGAACTTACAATTCCTGAAATCTTATTGTTATTGATACAGTCTGCCTCCGTCCGTCTCTTTTTTTTTCTCTGGTTTCCTTTCCCCCACTTGAGTACCTCTCACGTTACCTCTCCAAAGTTGCCTCTTTCCGCCCCCCCCCCCAACCACCACCCCTTTCCCTCGTGGATTTGTCTCATCTATCTCTTGTTGAGAGGTAATGAGATTTTCTAGATTACTTAATTTTTTTGTTGTTGTTGTTAACTTCATGGCTTCTTCACACATATTGCATCTTTTTTTTTAATTTAAAGTCAACATTTTTTTAAACGCTGCAGCAGGATAAATATTTTCTATGTTAACTTTAGCCCGTCCCTCGAGAACGCTAGTCCAGTGTCCATGATCGAGTTCTGTCAGTGAGGAGATCTGAAGAGAGTTTCCTTCATTACCACGTGAGCTGCAGCTTTTGTCTTCATATTCTCCACTCCAATCTCCTTTCCGCAAAATATAAAAATCCAGTCCAGGTGACTGCGTGCTTTTATAGAACGTTACCTCAGATTCAAAACCGTTTAACAGGTTTTTTTTTTAATTAGACAAAGAATGTCTTTACGTTAAGTTCAGATAACACCGTCAAAGTTAGAAAGATGAGATACTTCGGACACACAAGGAGGCATAGTGGTTTAGAGAGGTTGATTAGTAGAAGGCCGGCAAAAGAGAAAAGGGGCGACCTCGCTGCAGGTGGACTCATGACAACACGGAAAGTCTGAATATGTCACTGCCAGATGATGGTCAACTTGCTCTTGACCGCATTGCATTCAGAGTGAGGCAGTGGAAGGGACAGAATTCTGGAAAGGACACGTCACATGACAAAAATAACGTCTTTCATTAATACGCCAGTTCGTCGCGCGAGTAAGAAAATACAATCAAGAAAAGGGAAAAAAACCCGCGTAGACAGTGGGTGGTAAAGAGTTTCGGTTTGATGTACAAGAGATTTGGTGATACGCTCTTTTCTGATTAGCTTTCACAAAACCACATTTATATAACCACTGTTATTTCTGGCCTTCGCATAAATATGAACTGAACGATTGTTGTTCTTCCGTATGGTCTCAGTTCCATGTCATTTTGCTGGCCCAAATACGGTATACGGTCGTGAGTGACATTTTAAAAAAAAAAGGTGGAGCAGAAAACATGACGACATTCGAAAATGCACAAATGACTTTGTGTACTGGTTAATGAATGTTTTAGGCATTAATTAGGTATTACAGGGTAAAATAGAAAAGATGAATGAGTTTTCGTGGAGAAATAAAGCCACCCAGAATATGATTATCTTTATTATCATGGTCTTAAGTCCTCTCCATATTGAAGGTTTGGTTGCAGTGGTTCCCTTCTTATTCTGTCCTTCGTTTTCACAGAGCATACGGCCAAGCGCACGCCAGTCCACCTTTTCTACGTTGTCCAACAACCTACATCATTGTCGACCTCTTGCCTTTCCCCCGTCTACCTCTCCATCACTTATGATATCAAGGACCTCACTCGTGCCCGTACATTGTGGGATTATGACGAGTACTTACCCAACTTTACAGTAAAATATCCCCTCTTTACTCATATCTAAATACTGGGACACTGAAAGAAACGTCGTAATCAATTTAGGACCCGAAAATAACTTCTTACTATTATTAATTCTTTCATCCCCCCCCCTCCAAAAAAAAAACTAGAGTGTTGGCAGATCTTGCACATTTATACGAATCAATGCTTATACTGAAAGATTATCTCGATATATAAGATATTTAGCCAACGTTTAAATAAACGAAAAATAGTACATTCCTAACGCAGTCCATATTTATAAAATACAGAGTAACTTCCTTTTAGTTTCTTTCGACCTTAGTTTCTCATCAACATTTATTCTGGCAGAGCATGGAGGTTAAATTAAGAATGAGTGGATACATTCTATACAAAAACACAAAACTTTCAGTTTGCTCACTCGCTTGTAAACTGCATTTAGAGCTAGGATCTCTATGAGCTGCTGGATCTTCTTTTGTTAACCATTTGACCTTTACCATAACAAGTGGGTTAATGGCGTATAGCAGAGGTTACAAACTATAGCCTGGTCAAGATATTATATTTCATCATTGCAGTGCTTCAAGGCTGATGAAGAAGGTACACATCGACTTAGTCCGAGTCATGTTGGACTTTACTGAACGGCCTGGCAGTACTGCATGCTTGGGGTTATCGACTTACAGTCATACATTGACTTACAGCTGCCGTATTGTGGACCAGGCGAGCCGGCCGTATGTCGATTTGGCCGTATATTGGCCGGTATAGAAGAAAGGCATAGACTAAGTATATTTCACAACCATAAACATGTTACACGATGAACAGACATGTTTACCATCACTGTAAAATACAAACAGGATTCGAATTAGTTCAGTAAATGTGTGTAGATTAATTATAAAATATGAATAAAAATACTGTAATAACTTGTCAGTGACAAACAAAAATGTATATACACGAACAACTAAATTATGATGCAGTGTGGTTTGTTCATCTGTATATATGTGAACTAATCCCAAAATGAATCTAAACACACCAAACAGTTCAAGGGGATCTCGACCTCAAGTACCAACGTCAGTAGCTCGGTCGGCCGTAAATCGACGCTTGATTGTATTCTTGTGCACACCGATGGATGTGATGAAAGCTACGACAGTGTTCATAGTCACCATTATCCACACCAAGTCTTGAAAATAACAGGGTAAGATGCGAGGATGATCCCATTCAGTTTCCTGGACCATACCTTTGTAGCAGCACAACCTGTGCCCAAATATATGCTCTTTGTAATGCACGAGACATGAAGGAAGAACGTGAGGAGTTCTTTGACAACCTCCGTGGTACATTAAACAAAATAAGTAAAGAGATAAACGCTCTAATCAAATGGGGGACTTCAATGCAAGACTGAGAACTAGTAGAGCTGATGTATCAGTCAACCTAGATGCCTTCGGTGACCAGCAGTGCATTAGAAATGAAAATGGTAGCAGACTCCTAGAACTATGCAACCAGCACGATCTTTTTATCACAAACACATTCTTTAAAGACAGAGAGTCCCAAATATATACCTGGTACAACTGGAATGATTTGACACGCAGAAGCTAAACTGATGTCATACTAGCAAGGAACAACAAGAAAAGGTCAGTCATACGAAGGGCGTTCAGAAAGTAATGCACCACATCGTTTTTCTCAGGAGCTGTTTATTTAAAAAGCATGAAATTTATACACAATATACATGGATATGTCATGTAAACATCGGTATTATTCAACATAATCCCCATCAACTTGTCCGACTTTACGCCAGCGCGAAACAAGTGCGTGTATTCCTAACCCGTACCAGTTTTCTCTTGATTATGTAGCCATTTCTTTGCTGCATGAATCACTTCTTCGTCATCTTCAAATCTTACCCCTCGGGGTGCATCTTTAAGTGGACCAAACAGATGGAAATCAGAGGGTGGCAAATCGGCACTATAGGGTGGATGGGGTAGTGCAGTCCAACTCACTTTGGTGATTGCTTCCCGTGTTGCCAGACGTGTGAGGGCGCGCAATGTCGTGAAAGAGAAGCAGGTTTGCTGGATTCTTGTGCGGCAGAACTCTGCGAAAACGTTGATTGAGTTGTTTCAATGTCTAAGCTTGCGAATTGATTGTCTCTCCTCTTGGCATAATATCCACAAGAATCACATCTTCAGTGTCGCAAAAAAAAAAAAAACAGTGATCATGACCTTTCCAGCTGAAGGAGTTGTCTTGAATTTCTTTCCTCGTGGTGATTGCGGATGATGCCACTCCACTGACTGTCTTTTTGTTTCAGGTTCAAAATGATGTGCCCAGGTTTCGTCACCTGTTACGATCTTAGCCAAAAAGTTCTCTCCTTCAGCATTGGAACACTCCAACAATTCAGAATAAACTGTTTTCCTTTGCAATCGATGGTCATTTGTGAGACTTCGAGGAACCTATCTTGAGCAAACCTTAGAAAACCCGAGAGCTTTTATAACTGCATTTGGACTACCATTGTTGACTGGCAGCTTTAAGGCCAATTGTTGGGTAGTGATACGCATATCAGTAAGAATTCACAATAATTAGTGTATAAGTATACAACTATACACGAAGCACTGCAGTAAAGCTGTGATACCAAAATGTATAAACTAGGAAAAAAGTAGGTGCAGCTTTATTACTTAACGACTACAAAGTTGTGACACGTCGGCGTGAGCCTTAATCATACAAAAACATACAGGATGAAGAAATAGAGAGAAGAGATAAAGTATAGATTCACTTGAATGCTATTAAACAAAAAAATTATTAATGAATAGAGCACTTAGCTGTAATTGTAAGATGTGGCTTGTTCGACGCTGTGTCAGAAATGAGCATTATAGGGCGTAGAGATTGTTTAAATGGAGACCTACAATGCTCATTTCTGACACAGTGTCGGACAAGCCACATCTTACGGTTACAGCTAAGTGCTCTATTCATTATTATTTTTTTGTGTTTTGTTTAATAGCATTCATGTGAATCTATACTTTATCTTCTCTTTTATTTCTTCGTCCTGTATGTTTTTGTATAATTAAGGCTCAGGCCGAAACGTCACAACTTTGTAGTCGTTAAGTAATAAAACTGCTCCTACTTTTTTCCTATTTTATACATATCTTTAAGAATAAGGCCTTCAGCGCATTTCAACATTTCTGCCTTGGTGGCTGTGGCAGGACGTCCACAGCGCGGCCGATCATGCAATTCCTTACTGATTCTTTGATTCTCTGAAACCAGTGCCTGATATACTCCTGTCGAGTGCAAAACTTCCATACACATCACATAGATGCTTGTGAATGTTCACAACAGTTTCCTTCTCTGCAACGAGAAATTTAATCACTATCCACTGCTTATACCGCAAGTTGCTAACACGCTCCATTTCAACGGTTAGGGCAGCCATATTCTTTGACCGGTTGCGGTGCAATTTGGTTCACACAATCGGCACATACCATATTTAAAGTGTGCAAAATTTCATTCTTCTATCTTCATTATTAGCTGGAAAAAAAACGATGTGGTGCATTAATGCCCCTCGTAGATGCAAGAGCAATACCCAAACTGAGTTCAAGCACAGACCACAAAGCTGTAGTAACGATCATCAGAACACACAGGAAAGGCCATACCAGAACTCCCAAGAAGAAAAATGAAACAGTAAAACTATACAAGCTCAAGGAAGAGAATGTGACAGAAGAATATGAGAAGAAAATAAGAGAATTATTAATAAACTTACAAGCAGAAATAAAATCAGTGGAAGAGGAATGGGCCTTGTTCAAAACCAACATTTTGCGAGCAGCAAAGGAAACGTGTGGTACTATGAAAAAAGGAGGTAAAGAAATGAAAATAACAATTAGGTGAAATGATGAGGTGAAAGAGGTTGTAAAAGAAAAGATAAATAAATAAAAAGAATGGATGAGAAATAAAGAGGAACTAGACTACACTGAATATCGAAGTGCAAGAAGACGCTCTAAGCTGGTAATAAAAGAAGCAACGGTAAAATCATGGTAAGAATACTGTGATACAACTATCATAAAGAAGCTATGAAAATCTTTATAAAAAGATCAGTGCAATGAGAAAGACATCAGAGCACTTCGACCCAACAGAAATTGTGAACGATGTTAATGGTGATCCAATATGGAAACCTGAGAGGGTAGTACTGCTATGGAGACATCACTTCCACAAGTTACTATACCAACAGAGGCAATGTTAACCACCCATGATAACAACACAGCTGGCCCCATAGAGCTGGAACCAGTCATGCTACAAGCTGAAATCAGAGAAGTCACCAGAAAGGCCCAAATGAACTAAGCCCCAGGATGTGATGGAATACCCAATGAGTTAATTAAATGTGTGAAAGAGGTTGAAATAACTTGGCTTCACACACTCTATAACTTGGTATGGGAAAAATAAGAAACACCACAGGTTTGTTTGGAGAAACGCCGTAATTATTCCAGTATGGAAGAAAAAGGCAGTAAAAGGGACTGCAACCAATATAGAGGCATCTCATTGCTAAGCTATACTGGAAAAATGTTCTGCAAGATCCTAGAGAACAGACTGCTACCAGTGATTGAACCACAGTTAAATGAAACTCAGATGAGATTTAGCAAAGACAGAAGCTGCACGGATGTCGTCATTTCCTTAAGACAATTAGCAGAAAAATCAGTTGAATACAATCAAATGCGTCTGAGTGGCGAAGTGGTTAGTGCACCGGTCTCTCATGGCGAAGGTCGGGGGTTCGAATCCGACCGGAGGCGCCCCAGTCACCCAGCTGTAGAAATGGGTACCCGACTTCTTCTGGAGTTGGGGAAGGAAAGGCGGCCAGGCCTGATACTGACCATATCACCCTCCATTGTGCTGACAGGTCAAGGAAAATATGGGCACTAAAACCTCTAAGGCATGAGAGGATTACCTTACCTTTTTACAATCAGATACTGCACATAGCTTACATAGATCAAGAAAAAGCATTTAATAGAGTAGGTAGATATATATTGTGGGAAATCTTACAGCGTTATGGAGTTAGTACACATCTGATCAACCTATGCAAAAACCTATAAGAAAACAGTCCGTGTACAGTTAGAACAAATGATGCAGGACACACTGGACCATTCATCATAAAATCTGGAGTGAGGTACCAACGCTGTGTACTATCTCCCTTACTCTTCATAACATACATTGACAACATCTGTAAAGAAGCTAACATACAAAGTAAGAACTCCACCGAAAAGCTGCCCAACAGTCCAATCGCACAAAAATGCCGATAAACTCACAACACCTGCCAGAAGACATATCCAATAGGAGGACCATAAACGAACTTATTTTTGCTGACGATCAAGCACTTATACCCATATCAGAAAAAGACCTACAGCAGAATATGGATAATTTAGCAAGGGCATATAAAAGACACAAGAATGAAGATCAGTGTTGAAAAAAACGGAAGCCATTACCATAGTGAGAGAAGAAATTCAAACAAAGATCTTCCTAGACAACCAGCCCTTGAAACAAGTGAAACGTTTCAAATACCTAGGTAGCATATCATCCTCAGGGACAGTTGACATTGAGACTGAGAACAGATGCAGTAAAGCAAATCAGGTCATTGGACAAATGATTCCTTTCCTGAAAAACAAATACATCACAACTGAAACAAAAAGGGCACCGTACAACACAATTTTCATCCCAACTCTATGCTATCAATGTCAAACATGGACACTAACAGCTAAGAACAAAAGAAAAATCATCACGATAGAAATGAAATGTTTAAGAAGAATACTAAATGTAACAAGAAGAGACCAAATAAGAAATGACACCATCAGGGCAAAGGTTGGAGTAACACCAGTAGTACACTATATCCAGAAACAGCAAGTCAAATGGTTTGGCCATGTTATACGGTTACCACCAGACAGTATATCACAGACAACATTGACACTAAGATTTGCAGGTAACAGAGGAAGAGACTGCCAACGCAGGAGATGGAGAGAAGAAATTACAAAAGCATTAAATATCCCAGTATATGAAGCAAATCGTCGAGTACCGTCAAGATGTCTAGTTGTCCCCTCAACACTGAAAGGTGAAGGAGACGAGACAAGAATTTTGTGGCAGTGAAGCAACACAGCCAAACCACAAAATCATCTCTGTTGTTGTTGTTGTTGTTGTTGTTGTGAAAACTTAAAAAAAAACGAAAAAAAAACTGGAATAAATAATAAATGACTAGTGCAACTAAATGCGTCTTTCTTCTCAGACGGAAATTTGACATATTATCAACCTGAGGGGAAAAAAAAAATTATCTTTGGTTAAAGAGAGAAAACTTAATTTCATACAAAACATCAATAAGCCCAAAGTACTTACTTTTTAACTGTAAATAAAAGGTCAATATTAAGATGGTCCGAAATAAATAAATAAGTGAATAAGTTAATTCTTTGTTAACACGGAACCGGGATTCTAATAATAAACACTTACCGGTATCAGCCAATCACCTTTCCCGAAAAAGTCATGTGCCGGACAAACATTTCGATTGATTTCTTCCGTACTGTTCACAACATTGTTCCCTTCCATTTTTTTTCAAGATTTTCAGGATATCTATTTGTTAAAACCCCGCTTCCGAAGATTTGTCTGTCCTCAGATATTAGAAGACTGTATTTCAGGATCTCGTGTTCGATTGTTAGGGAATCAGGATTGTTTTTAAAAGGAGTGTAATATTTCCCGTTAAAGACGAATATGTGGAGTTTGATAGCATAGTCTAACACATCCACGAATCTGTCATCTTGAATAATCACGTAAGATTATTCGATCCCGGTTCTGGGAAAATTATTATCACACCAAGCAATATTATATTACTACTAAGCAACAATTAATACATCTTCCGCAACAGCTAATGTAATTGAAATCAATCTAAAAAGTAACAACAACTAATACTACTGCTGCTGCTGCTGCTGCTGCTACTACTACTACTACTGCTACTACTACTGCTACTACTACTACTACTACTACTACTACTACTACCACCACAGTTACTACTATTACTCTAGCATCATTACTATTTTCACTCATCTTAAGACTTCAGCTGTTCCTAACACTATTACAGTATTATCACGATCACAATTGCCGTCACCATCACTACTACTATTACTACTACTATAAATATTACTACTACTACTACTTCCACTACAGCTCGAAAAGTACCAATCTACTGGCTATAACAAAGACAACGAAACTACATTTAAACACTGACAGCTAAATGATGGATCAACTACAAGGAGAAAAGAGAACTAATTTTAAAGCTAAGAACTTCAAAACTTCAACCCTCATATCACATTATGTTGTTAATTCGTTTGGTAGTTCCATCTTTTCCAAATAGGTATATTTTACTTAGATGCAAAAAAAAAAAAGCTTAATTTTCTGATGCACTCCAAAACACACTGCTGAAAGTTCGTTAATTCATTTAATTTAGCTAAACAGTGGAAATTTAAACAAAGAATCTGTTAATTTCTTGTATCTGCACATTTATTTTTTTCGCTTGTGTATTTTGTTCTTTAAAACGAACTATCCACCTTCTGCAGCTTCTTTTCCTTCTCGTCTCCCCTGAAAAGTACCAAAGACAATCCGGGAGGTACACATAAATCTACTGCCGACGAAGTTCTCGCTCTCGGCTTTTAATGAAACTCCTCTACCTCTCCCGGTGAACCAACAGCAATCCGGCACGAGATTTCCGCACGAGATGTGACCCTAGAGGCCAGTGGCGTCACGACCACCACAGTTCTGCCAGTTTGAAGTGCAGCTACGCTTCCGTCTTTACCTCTACCTTCCACTGGCCACTTTTGTTACAGTTCTAACCTACATTTCGGGTGCAAAAACCAGGCCAGTTTGTTTCAGTTGGGGGGGGGGGGGGGGAGGAGAGGGTGTGGTGGACGGGAGATGTACAGATAACATTACTAGTGAAAATACTATCCCACTCTTTCTTGGCGTTCGTAGCAGCGGCAACAGCCTGTTGTGTTCCTTCCTTCAAAGTGAATCGTTCCTGCTGCTGTTGCTTATCTCACCAGAACTGTGGGCAGAACGCTCTAAAGGTGTTGGGACGCTTGCGTGCTACTTAATTTAGAATGGATTATTATGGCTAGCTTGAAGACCTGGAATGAAAACAACAACAGATCAAGGTTATCAGCAGAGTCCGCCACCATGGGAACCTGGGAAAGCCCCGAACAGTTAGGCAGGCCCAGCCTCTCACGAGGATCATCAAAGGAGAGAATCGGAGTGAGACTTGGGCAGCTCTGATTTGCCACTAAAAGTTGTGAATACCGAGTAAAAGAAACTTTCCTCAGTGATGCCAATACTTGATTAAATAAAACTTCTTTACCTCAGTGACGCCAATACTTGATTAAATAAAACTTATTTACCTCAGTGATGCCAATACTTGATTAAATAAAACTTCTTTCCCCCAGTGATGCCAATACTTGATTAAATAAAACTTCTTTCCCCCAGTGATGCCAATACTTGATTAAATAAAACTTCTTTCCTCCAGTGATGCCAATATTTGATTAAATAAAACTTCTTTACCTCAGTGACGCCAATACTTGATTAAATAAAACTTATTTACCTCAGTGATGCCAATACTTGATTAAATAAAACTTCTTTCCCCCAGTGATGCCAATACTTGATTAAATAAAACTTCTTTCCCCCAGTGATGCCAATACTTGATTAAATAAAACTTCTTTCCTCCAGTGAAGCCAATATTTGATTAAATAAAACTTCTTTCCTCCAGTGATGCCAATACTTGATTAAATAAAACTTCTTTCCTCCAGTGATGCCAATATTTGATTAAATAAAACTTCTTTACCACAGTGAAGCCAGTACTTCATTAAATAAAACTTATTTCCCCCAGTGATGCCAATACTTGATTAAATAAAACTTCTTTCCTCCAGTGATGCCAATATTTGATTAAATAAAACTCCTTTACCTCAGTGAAGCCAATACTTCATTAAATAAAACTTATTTCACTCAGTGAAGCCAATACTTCATTAAATAAAACTTATTTCACTCAGTGAAGCCAGTACATCATTAAATAAAACTTCTATCACTCAGTGAAGCCAATATTTGATTAAATAAAATTTCTTTCACTCAGTGAAGCCAATATTTGATTAAATAAAATTTCTTTCACTCAGTGATGCCAATATTTGATTAAATAAAACTTCTTTCACTCAGTGAAGCCAGTACTTCATTAAATAAAACTTCTTTCACTCAATGAAGCCAATACTTCATTAAATAAAACTTATTTCACTCAGTGAAGCCAATACTTCATTAAATAAAACTTCTTTCACTCAGTGAAGCCAATACTTGATTAAATAAAACTTATTTCACTCAGTGAAGCCAGTACTTCATTAAATAAAACTTCATTCAATCAGTGAAGCCAGTACTTCATTAAATAAAACTTATTTCCCCCAGTGATGCCAATACTTGATTAAATAAAACTTCTTTCCTCCAGTGATGCCATTATTTGATTAAATAAAACTCCTTTACCTCAGTGAAGCCAATACTTCATTAAATAAAACTTATTTCACTCAGTGAAGCCAATACTTCATTAAATAAAACTTCTATCACTCAGTGAAGCCAATATTTGATTAAATAAAATTTCTTTCACTCAGTGAAGCCAATATTTGATTAAATAAAATTTCTTTCACTCAGTGATGCCAATATTTGATTAAATAAAACTTCTTTCACTCAGTGAAGCCAGTACTTCATTAAATAAAACTTATTTCACTCAGTGAAGCCAAATATTTTATTAAATAAAACTTCTTTCACTCAGTCAAGCCAGTACTTCATTAAATAAAACTTATTTCACTCAGTGAAGCCAGTACTTCATTAAATACAACTTCTTTCACTCAGTGAAGCCAGTACTTCATTAAATAAAACTTATTTCACTCAGTGAAGCCAATACTTCATTAAATAAAACTTATTTCACTCAGTGAAGCCAATACTTCACGAAATAAAACTTATTTCACTTAGTGAAGCCAGTACTTCATGAAATAAAACTTCTTTCACTCAATGAAGCCAATACTTCATTAAATAAAACTTATTTCACTCAGTGAAGCCAATACTTCATTAAATAAAACTTCTTTCACTCAGTGAAGCCAATACTTGATTAAATAAAACTTATTTCACTCAGTGAAGCCAGTACTTCATTAAATAAAACTTCATTCAATCAGTGAAGCCAGTACTTCATTAAATAAAACTTATTTCCCCCAGCGATGCCAATACTTGATTAAATAAAACTTCTTTCCTCCAGTGATGCCATTATTTGATTAAATAAAACTCCTTTACCTCAGTGAAGCCAGTACTTCATTAAATAAAACTTATTTCACTCAGTGAAGCCAATACTTCATTAAATAAAACTTATTTCACTCAGCGAAGCCAGTACTTCATTAAATAAAACTTCTATCACTCAGTGAAGCCAATATTTGATTAAATAAAATTTCTTTCACTCAGTGAAGCCAATATTTGATTAAATAAAATTTATTTCACTCAGTGATGCCAATATTTGATTAAATAAAACTTCTTTCACTCAGTGAAGCCAATATTTGATTAAATAAAACTTCTTCTTTCCCTCAGTGACGCCATTACCGGACTAAATAATAGTTTCTTCCCCCAGTCACGCCAATACTGAACAAAAAGATTATGTCGATAATCAGATTTCCTTTTCAATGATAAACAAATTCCAGCGGAGACTAAACAAAGACAATTCTCACTGGCCTTTTTAGCCCTGGACGCTAAATTTATTCCTTTCCTAACTTCCATTCATTCTCTTCATCTCTCTCTTTCTCTTTCTCTCTCTCTCTTCTCTCTGTCCAGTCTCCTTCTTTTCTTCCGCTACACACACACACACACGCCACCACAACACACACTCACGCACACAAGACATGTGAACCACAGCGACACTGACAAACAACAAAGAGATCCACAGATAAAGTAAGATTTATCACAGTCCCAATATGTCCGGACCACGTCTTTGATTCCGTAAGTCTCTGGCACATCCGTTGAGAACTGTTATATCTATCGTGCTCTTGGTCAGTTAATATATTTAACACCACTCGCCCTCCAGGAGAATTAGCATATTTAACACCACTCGCCCTCCAGGAGAATTAACATATTTAACACCACTCACCCTCCAGGAGAATTAACAAATTTAACACCACTCGTTCTCCTGGAGAATTAACATATTTAACACCACTCGTTCTCCTGGAGGATTAACATATTTAACACCACTCGTTCTCCTGGAGAATTAACATATTTAACACCACTCGTCCTCCGGGAGAATTAACATATTTAACACCACTCGTTCTCCTGGAGAATTAATATATTTAACACCACTCGTTCTCCTGGAGAATTAACATATTTAACACCACTCGTCCTCCGGGAGAATTAACATATTTAACACCATTCGTTCTCCTGGAGAATTAACATATTTAACACCACTCGTTCTCCTGGAGAATTAACATATTTAACACCACTCGTCCTCCGGGAGAATTAACATATTTAACACCACTCGTCCCCTTGAGAATTAACATATTTAACACCATGCTTCACCTTCGAATATTAAACATCACTTGTCTTCCCGGAGAATTAAAATATTAAACACCGCCTATCACCCAGAAGAATTGACATATTTAACACGGTCTGTGACCCTGGAGAATTGACATATTTAACACCGTCTATCACTCTGAAGAATTGGCATATTTAACACCGTCTATCACTCTGAAGAATTGACATATTTAACACCGTCTACTACTCTGAAGAATTGACATATTTAACACCGTCTATCACCCTGGATACCGGGTTACCGGTGCCCAGATCTAGGGAGAAAAGAGTAGGCCCACTGCCACCTTCCACGTATGTCATAAGATGTGACTAAGGATGTTGGGGAATAAGCCAACGAACTGCTCCCTGTAAAAAAAAAACAAAAAAAAAACAAAACAAAACTGGAGTGTTACAGAAGTACGAAGATGAAAATCAGGAAACTTTGTTGTGGAAAATGAAGGGATTCTGATAACAGAGCGCGTGAATCAAAGGATAATTCCAAGAAAAGGGATAAATGGAGAGCCTATGCTCTATCCGTGGCCTATGCTCTCAAGGGAGTGAAAGGTGATGATGATGATGATGATGATGATGATGATGATGATGATCACTCTGTTGGATTAACATATTTAACACCGCCTGTCAATCTGGGGATTTAACATATTTCACAACGCCTATTACCCGGAAGGATTAAAATATTAAACACCACCTGTCACCCTGGAAGATTAATATATTTCACATCGCCTAATACCCTGGAGGATTAACATATTTTACACCGACTAATACCCTGGAGGATTAATATATTTCACACCACCTAATACCCTGGAGGATTAACATATTTAACACAGTCTGTCACCCTGGAGGATTAGCACGAATGATGCAGATGATGATGTGAAAGACGACTTTTATCACCAACTACAACAAATCATCAACAAAGTCCCTAAACACGACATCCTAATTGCTATGGGGGACTTCAATGCTAAGGTAGGGAAGGATAATACCGACGTTGAAAAAGTGATGGGGAAAGAAGGAATTGACATGGTTAATCAGAATGGAGAAAGATTAATTGAAATATGTTTAACAGAGGGCATGGTCATTGGAGGCACAATATTCCCACACAAAGAGATACATAAAACAACATGGATATCTCCAGATGATAGAACTAGAAACCAGATAGACCATTTTTGTATTAGAAAGCAATACAGAACATCTCTCATGGATGTAAGGGCTTATAGGGGTGCAGATGTCAACAGTGATCACAACCTGTGCATAGGGAAAATAAAACTAAAATTGAAAAGTCAACACAAGAAATCAGTACAGAGAATGTTTAACAAGATTTGGAAAGAAGAAAAGGTCCCTTCTAATTGGAAGAAGGGAATCATTGTTAAAATACCAAAAAAGGGCAACCTTAGTGACTGTAACAACTGGAGAGGAGTAACCTTAATATCAGTTGTGTCAAAAGTATTTTGCAAGGTCATTTTGAATAGACTCAAAGATATAGTGGATACTGCAATGAGAGAAGAACAAGCAGGATTTCGAAAAGGGAGAAGCTGTCTCGACCAGATCTTTACTCTCAGAATAATACTTGAAGAACATATTGAAAAGCAGAAACCATTAATACTGAATTTCATAGATTTTAAGAAGGCATTTGATAGCATACACAGAGATTCATTATGGAGAATTTTATGTCTATATGGAATACCATCTAAAATTGTCAACATCATTAAGGACTTATACAATGGATATGGTTGTGCAGTCAAGACAGAAGAAGGGATGAGTGAATGGTTCCAGATTGAAACAGGCGTGAAACAAGGATGTATACTGTCTCCTTTACTTTTTGGGATTACAATAGACTTCATAATGAAAAAATGCTGCACAGGTAACACAGGTATTGACTGGGTACATGGGACCCAACTAGAAGATCTTGATTTTGCTGATGACATAACTCTTATCAGTAATAATGTGAATTCCATGCAAGAAAAAACAGATAGCCTATCTTCACTGGCTAGCAAAATAGGACTTGAAATTAACAAGGACAAAACAAAAATAATGAAAATTCCCATCAATCAAAATGGAAAAATACACATAGAAGGGACAGATATTGAAGAAGTCAATCAATTTGCATACCTTGGCAGCTACATAGACCAGGATGGTGACACTAGAAAGGAAGTTAGGATCAGAATTGCAAAAGCAGCATCAATCTTCAAGAATCTTGAGAACATATGGAATTCAAAAGTTATAAGCACAAAAACCAAGTTAAGACTATTCAATTCAAATGTAATATCCACCCTCATTTATGCATGCGAAAGCTGGAAAACAACTAAAGAAATAGAAAAGAAATTAGACTCTTTTGAAAACAAATGCCTAAGGAAAATACTCGGCATCAAGTGGAATGAATTCAAGAACAATGCAGAGATAAGACAGATGACTGAACAACAACCAGTCTCACGGGTGATCAGGAAAATGAGATGGACATATGTTGGCCACTTGATGAGAAGAAATGAGCAGAGAATCCCAAAACAAGCTATCAAGTGGAACACAACTGGCCGAAGAAAAAGGGGCAGACCGCGTGAAACTCTGAAGAGAACATTATTAAGAGAGGCCAAGTTAACAGGCATAAAATCCTTTGATGAGGTTGAAAGACTCGCCGAAGACAGGAAAAATTGGCGAACTACTTTGCGAGCCCTATGTGACGTCTAACGGCACGGGAAGGATATAAGATATAAGATATAAGATTACCCGGAAGGATTAAAATATTAAACACCACCTGTCACCCTGGAAGATTAATATATTTCACATCGCCTAATACCCTGGAGGATTAACATATTTTACACCGACTAATACCCTGGAGGATTAATATATTTCACACCACCTAATACCCTGGAGGATTAACATATTTAACACAGTCTGTCACCCTGGAGGATTAGCATATTTAACACAGTCTGTCACCCTAGAGGATTAACATATTTAACAGTCTGTCACCCTGGAGGATTAACATATTTAACACAGTCTGTCACCCTGGAGGATTAACATATTTAACACAGTCTGTTACCATTGAGGATTAACATATTTAACACAGTCTGTCACCATGGAGGATTAACATATTTCACAGCGCCTATTACCTTGCAGGATTAACACATTCAACACAGTCTGTTACACTGGAAAATTAACATAATTAACTCCATCCATATCCCTGGAGAATTAACATAAACAGCAGCACCAATCCCCTGAACTAATCTAACGTATCTTGGAGAACTAACATATCAAACATACCTTGGAAAACTAACATATGAAACGTACCTTGGAGAACTAACACATCAAACGCACCTTGGAGAACTGACATATCAAAGGAATAATTAGCGTATAAGTATATAAAGCTAAGTATAACTATACATGAAACCACTGCAGTAAAGCTGTGATAACAAAATTTATAAACTAGGAATTATTAACAACAGCTTTATTGCTTAACGAGCACACAGCTGTGGCGTTTCGGTGTGAACCTTAATCAGAAGTTCTGAACATAACCTCTCACAAGTCACAGCCTCTCGGAAGTCACAGCCTCTCACAAGTCACAGCCTCTCACAAGTCACAGCCTTTCACAAGTCACAGTTAAGTGCTCCATTCATTTTATGTTATTCTATTTTTTTTATTCCAATTTTTTGCATAGCATTCACGTGAAGCTATATTTTATCTTCTCTCTCTATTTCTTCAGCGCACTTCGTTAGTACGCTGTTCTCTCGTGGCTAGATGGCTGCTAGTCCTACCGGAGTCCGTGGTTCGAATCCCAGGTAATTCTCTTGTAATTTTTCTTTCTCTCACGTCTCACTAAAGTGCTTTGTCTACGATTTTTTTCGAGGTCTAATCCTACAAAACTGTACCCTCTTACTTCTCTATTTCTTCGTCCTGTTTGTTTTTGTATGATTAAGGTTCACATCGAAACATCATAACCGAGTGCTCGTTAAGCAATAAAGTTGTTCCTACTTTTTTTCCTAGTTTATACATTTTAACATATCAAACGTACCTTGGGGAACTAACATGTCAAACGTAACTTTCCAGAACTAACGTTTCTAACGTATCTTTGCGAACTAATATATTTAATGCTTCTCGAAGAGCTATGGTATCTAATGACCTCTTTGAGAACTAACGTCTCTAATGCGCTTTCAGAGAACTAACATTCAAATGCCCCTTTGAGAACTAGCATATCTAACGTATTTAATATTCCTGTGGAAAGACACTAATGGTTATGCTAAAAGTCAGTAGATAATTTGAAACAGCTGGAGGCAAGAACTGCAGGGGATGTGTTTGTGCAAGCTCTGCTGCTTTGCCAAACTTAAGGTGGTTCTGGTTTGATTATAATCTAGGAAGGACCTTTAACCGTTCTTGGAAGGGATACTGTAAACTTTATATGTGCTACTTTAAAGTAACGTTTACATGTAGTGAGAAGTATCTTTGCCCTGCCCTGTGTAACAGAACAGATTACAATCATATCTGGATTCAATGAAAACAAATTAGACCTCGGTTCAACACCATTCGTTATGGTGGTCTAAATGTTGATGGCAGAATTTTGGATATTGTTAACAGCAACCAGTCAGAAAGGCGAGGATCGATGGTGCAGAATTCATGAAAGAATAGTTGTGACTGAAAGAGGTAACAGTGCAGAATTCATGGAAGAACAGTTGTGATTGAAAGAGGTAACAGTGCAGAATTCACGGAAGAAGAGTTGTGATTGAAAGAAGTAACAGTGCAGAATTCATGAAGAAGAGTTCTGATTGAAAGAAGTAACAGTGCAGAATTCACGGAAGAAGAGTTGTGATTGAAAGACTCGCCGAAGACAGGAAAATTTGGCGAACTACTTTGCGAGCCCTATGTGACGTCTAACGGCACGGGAAGGATATAAGATATAAGATATAAGATTACCCGGAAGGATTAAAATATTAACACCACCTGTCACCCTGGAAGATTAACATATTTCACATCGCCTAATACCCTGGAGGATTAACATATTTTCCACCGACTAATACCCTGGAGGATTAACATATTTAACACCGTCTAATACCCTGGAGGATTAACATATTTAACACAGTCTGTCACCCTGGAGGATTAACATATTTAACACAGTCTGTCACCCTAGAGGATTAACATATTTAACACAGTCTGTTACCATGGAGGATTAACATATTTAACACAGTCTGTCACCCTGGAGGATTAACATATTTAACACAGTCTGTTACCATTGAGGATTAACATATTTAACACAGTCTGTCACCATGGAGGATTAACATATTTCACAGCGCCTATTACCTTGCAGGATTAACACATTCAACACAGTCTGTTACACTGGAAAATTAACATAATTAACTCCATCCATATCCCTGGAGAATTAACATAAACAGCAGCACCAATCCCCTGAACTAATCTAACGTATCTTGGAGAACTAACATATCAAACATACCTTGGAAAACTAACATATGAAACGTACCTTGGAGAACTAACACATCAAACGCACCTTGGAGAACTGACATATCAAAGGAATAATTAGCGTATAAGTATATAAAGCTAAGTATATAACTATACATGAAACCACTGCAGTAAAGCTGTGATAACAAAATTTATAAACTAGGAAATTATTAACAACAGCTTTATTGCTTAACGAGCACACAGCTGTGGCGTTTCGGTGTGAACCTTAATCAGAAGTTCTGAACATAACCTCTCACAAGTCACAGCCTCTCGGAAGTCACAGCCTCTCACAAGTCACAGCCTCTCACAAGTCACAGCCTTTCACAAGTCACAGTTAAGTGCTCCATTCATTTTATGTTATTCTATTTTTTTATTCCAATTTTTTGCATAGCATTCACGTGAAGCTATATTTTATCTTCTCTCTCTATTTCTTCAGCGCACTTCGTTAGTACGCTGTTCTCTCGTGGCTAGATGGCTGCTAGTCCTACCGGAGTCCGTGGTTCGAATCCCAGGTAATTCTCTTGTAATTTTTCTTTCTCTCACGTCTCACTAAAGTGCTTTGTCTACGATTTTTTTCGAGGTCTAATCCTACAAAACTGTACCCTCTTACTTCTCTATTTCTTCGTCCTGTTTGTTTTTGTATGATTAAGGTTCACATCGAAACATCATAACCGAGTGCTCGTTAAGCAATAAAGTTGTTCCTACTTTTTTTCCTAGTTTATACATTTTAACATATCAAACGTACCTTGGGGAACTAACATGTCAAACGTAACTTTCCAGAACTAACGTTTCTAACGTATCTTTGCGAACTAATATATTTAATGCTTCTCGAAGAGCTATGGTATCTAATGACCTCTTTGAGAACTAACGTCTCTAATGCGCTTTCAGAGAACTAACATTCAAATGCCCCTTTGAGAACTAGCATATCTAACGTATTTAATATTCCTGTGGAAAGACACTAATGGTTATGCTAAAAGTCAGTAGATAATTTGAAACAGCTGGAGGCAAGAACTGCAGGGGATGTGTTTGTGCAAGCTCTGCTGCTTTGCCAAACTTAAGGTGGTTCTGGTTTGATTATAATCTAGGAAGGACCTTTAACCGTTCTTGGAAGGGATACTGTAAACTTTATATGTGCTACTTTAAAGTAACGTTTACATGTAGTGAGAAGTATCTTTGCCCTGCCCTGTGTAACAGAACAGATTACAATCATATCTGGATTCAATGAAAACAAATTAGACCTCGGTTCAACACCATTCGTTATGGTGGTCTAAATGTTGATGGCAGAATTTTGGATATTGTTAACAGCAACCAGTCAGAAAGGCGAGGATCGATGGTGCAGAATTCATGAAAGAATAGTTGTGACTGAAAGAGGTAACAGTGCAGAATTCATGGAAGAACAGTTGTGATTGAAAGAGGTAACAGTGCAGAATTCACGGAAGAAGAGTTGTGATTGAAAGAAGTAACAGTGCAGAATTCATGAAGAAGAGTTCTGATTGAAAGAAGTAACAGTGCAGAATTCACGGAAGAAGAGTTGTGATTGAAAGAAGTAACAGTGCAGAATTCACGGAAGAAGAGTTGTGATTGAAAGAAGTAACAGTGCAGAATTCACGGAAGAAGAGTTGTGATTGAAAGAAGTAACAGTGCAGAATTCACGGAAGAAGAGTTGTGATTGAAAGAAGTAACAGTGCAGAATTCATGGAAGAACAGTTGTGATTGAAAGAGGTAACAGTGCAGAATTCATGGAAGAACAGTTGTGATTGAAAGAGGTAACAGTGCAGAATTCATGGAAGAACAGTTGTGATTGAAAGAGGTAACAGTGCAGAATTCACGGAAGAACAGTTGTGATTGAAAGAAGTAACAGTGCAGAATTCATGGAAGAACAGTTGTGATTGAAAGAAGTAACAGTGCAGAATTCATGAAGAAGAGTTGTGATTGAAAGAACTAACATATCAAACATACCTTGGAAAACTAACATATGAAACGTACCTTGGAGAACTAACACATCAAACGCACCTTGGAGAACTGACATATCAAAGGAATAATTAGCGTATAAGTATATAAAGCTAAGTATATAACTATACATGAAACCACTGCAGTAAAGCTGTGATAACAAAATTTATAAACTAGGAAATTATTAACAACAGCTTTATTGCTTAACGAGCACACAGCTGTGGCGTTTCGGTGTGAACCTTAATCAGAAGTTCTGAACATAACCTCTCACAAGTCACAGCCTCTCGGAAGTCACAGCCTCTCACAAGTCACAGCCTCTCACAAGTCACAGCCTTTCACAAATCACAGTTAAGTGCTCCATTCATTTTATGTTATTCTATTTTTTTTATTCCAATTTTTTGCATAGCATTCACGTGAAGCTATATTTGATCTTCTCTCTCTATTTCTTCAGCGCACTTCGTTAGTACGCTGTTCTCTCGTGGCCAGATGCCTGCTAGTCCTACCGGAGTCCGTGGTTCGAATCCCAGGTAATTCTCTTGTGATTTTTCTTTCTCCCACGTCTCACTAAAGTGCTTTGTCTACGATTTTTTTCGAGGTCTAATCCTACAAAACTGTGCCCTCTTACTTCTCTATTTCTTCGTCCTGTTTGTTTTTGTATGATTAAGGTTCACATCGAAACATCATAACCGAGTGCTCGTTAAGCAATAAAGCTGTTCCTACTTTTTTTTCCTAGTTTATACATTTTAACATATCAAACGTACCTTGGGGAACTAACATGTCAAACGTAACTTTCCAGAACTAACGTTTCTAACGTATCTTTGCGAACTAATATATTTAATGCTTCTCGAAGAGCTATGGTATCTAATGACCTCTTTGAGAACTAACGTCTCTAATGCGCTTTCAGAGAACTAACATTCAAATGCCCCTTTGAGAACTAGCATATCTAACGTATTTAATATTCCTGTGGAAAGACACTAATGGTTATGATAAAAGTCAGTAGATAATTTGAAACAGCTGGAGGCAAGAACTGCAGGGGATGTGTTTGTGCAAGCTCTGCTGCTTTGCCAAACTTAAGGTGGTTCTAGTTTGATTATAATCTAGGAAGGACCTTTAACCGTTCTTGGAAGGGATACTGTAAACTTTATATGTGCTACTTTAAAGTAGCGTTTACATGTAGTGAGAAGTATCTTTGCCCTGCCCTGTGTAACAGAACAGATTACAATCATATCTGGATTCAATGAAAACAAATTAGACCTCGGTTCAACACCATTCGTTATGGTGGTCTAAATGTTGATGGCAGAATTTTGGATATTGTTAACAGCAACCAGTCAGAAAGGCGAGGATCGATGGTGCAGAATTCATGAAGAAGAGTTGTGATTGAAAGAGGTAACAGTGCAGAATTCATGAAGAAGAGTTGTGATTGAAAGAGGTAACAGTGCAGAATTCATGAAAGAACGGTTGTGATTGAAAGAAGTAACAGTGCAGAATTCATGGAAGAACGGTTGTGATTGAAAGAAGTAACAGTGCAGAATTCATGAAGAAGAGTTGTGATTGAAAGAAGTAACAGTGCAGAATTCATGAAGAAGAGTTGTGATTGAAAGAGGTAACAGTGCAGAATTCATGGAAGAAAAGTTGTGATTGAACGAGGTAAAAAGATTGTGCCGGTCAAAGATTTCAAACATGCAGTGCCTTCTTACCAACAAATATTATAACAACAGGAAAAACAGAGGGAAGAAGAGCGAGGGGAAAATCAAGAGAAATGATACTGAACAGCTTGACAAGAAGCTGTGAGAGGAGATCACCAACTGAACTAATGGCCCGTATACTCTCATTCATTCCTTTGCATGTCCCTTGCGGAACTTTGCCTCCCAAACAGCACTCCTGTAGGCCTCTCGGTTGTGAGCAAGATGGCCTGCTGCTGCTGCATCCATTTCCAGATCATCAACGATGTCTTGCAGCCATCTTCGTTTCGGTCTTCCTCTTTTTCTTTTTCCCATTATGTATCCTTCCAATACGGTCTTCTCTAAATTATCATGACGTTTAATGTGGCCAAAATATTTAAGTTTTCTCTCTTTAATCCTCTTTACTAGCCAGCCTTCTTCAATATTAAGCTCTTGTAGTATAGATATATTTGTTCTTTTTCGTGTCCACGATATTTGGAGAACTCTTCTATAGCATTTACATTCAAAGGCATTTATGTGCTTCTCAGCTGTTTTGTTAAGTGTCCAGGTCTCACAGGCATAGGTTGCGATAGGAAAGATGCATGTCCTTAAAAATCTTATTTTTGTGGTTCTGTCTGCTCCTCTCCACAGATTCTTTATTTGTTTTACTTTCTGAAGAGCAATAGATGTCCTCCTTTTAATTTCCCTCATTGTATCTCCATTATTAGTTAGTAATGATCCAAGATATTCAAAACTCTCCACTTCTTCCAGTTTTTCCCCATTGATACATATTTCAGTTGCCTTGATTGTTTTGTCAGTTGTCATCACTTTAGTTTTCTTTGCATTAAGATAGAGGTTCTGCTCTTCGCTGTTCTTGCGGACTGACATAATGAGTTTTTCCATTCCTTCTTGTGTTGTGGACAGCAATACTGTGTCATCAGCATATCTAATCTCTGGTATTTCATAACCTCCAACTGTTATGGCATCGTAATATTCCTTGTCTACATCTTCTCTAACATTCCTCATTATATTTTCAGTATACAAGTTAAATAAGTAGGGTGACAATATGCATCCCTGACGGACCCCTTGTTTTATGTCAAACCAACTTGTTGTTTCACCATTTATTCTTACTGCTGCTTGTTGGTCTAAATACAGCAGTGATGTTAATTGTATCAAATGTGTTGGAAATCCCATTTTTTCCATTATGTCCCAAAGTTTCTGGTGTTGTACACAATCAAATGCCTTTGAGTAGTCTATAAAGGATAAATATAGATTCACATTAAACTCCCTGCATTTCTCTATTATTAATCTTAGATTGAATATATGATCTCTTGATCCTCTTCCTTTCCTGAAGCCAGCTTGGACCATATTGACTTCTTCTTCTATTTTCTTTCGAAGTCTACCCATTATGATTTTTAACAGAATTTTACTGGCATGACTAATCAGGGCAACAGTTCTGTAGTTGGTGCATAATTTCAGGTTACCCTTTTTTGGCAGTGGTATGAATACAGTTCTTTTCCATTCTTTTGGCCAAATACCTGAATGCCATATCTTTTCACATAGTGCATGATAGATTGTTGCACACTCCTTTCCTCCTGCTTTAATAAATTCAGCGGTTATCTCATCACATCCTGGTGATTTACCATTTTTCAGACTCTTTATTGCCCATAAAACTTCGTCCATTGTCGGCTCGGGTTCTTTCTCATCCAATAGTAATTCACACTGTTGATTTCTGCTGCCACAGTCGTTTGTTTCATACATTCTTTTGCAATATTCCTTCCATCTTTCCAGAATTTCCTCTGTCTCTGTCAGGGTATTCCCCATCTCATCAAATTACATTTAGCTTAGGTGTGACATTTCTCGTCAATGTCTTCATTTCTTTAAACATTTCTCTATCTCTTCCACATCTCTGATGTTCTTCTATTCTTTCACAACAATCTTGTATGTATTGTTTTTTGTCTTTTCTTATGTTTCTTCGTACTTCTTTTGTTAAAGTTTTATATATATCTTTGTTGTTGTCTGTCACTCTCCATTGTGTCTTCATTTCTCTACATTGTTTTATCAGTTCTAGTGTACCTGCTGTGATCCATTTATTCCTTTGTGTTTTCTTTACTGGAATCAGGTCTTTAGCTGTTGTTACTAAGATATCTTTGGCCTGCGTAGCCAATTCATCTGGTGTCATCTCTTCCTGTACAGCCATCAGGATTTCGAAACGGTTCTTCACTTCTATACCGTATACTCTAGAGAAGCATAATAGCCAACGCCAAGCAGTCCGGCACATGATGATGATGATGAGTGCCTTCCCCGCTTTATATTGGCACCTTCCCTCAAAGAAAACGGTTTTGAAGAAGGAAGATATCAGCAGCTGTGAGTGTTTTTTTTGTTTGTTTTCTAAGCATTATCTTGCCGAACAGTTTCTCTCATTGCAGAATCTACTGTGTTTGCATTTCCCTGCGTGCAGTTGCAAAACAACAATGAACTCATCTGCTCTTTTGTCAGATCTGAAATGTTTACACACCCAAGCATCATGGGAACTTCGTCAGTAAGATCAAAGATAATAATAACAGATGATGATGATGATGATTCTTTGGGTTTTTGATGACAGTGGTTGAGGAGGAAGATGGTCATATGACTGAGGCAGTTGCTAAGAATTACGTTTTCACGTGGTGAGAATTGGTTGCAGACAGACCCTATACCTCGCCCACAACATTAACGTATTATATACGTATCCGATGTTCAGTGACGCAGTGCAGGTCTCCCCACCCTCACTTCCACAGCCTCTCGCCCAGTGCCAACATTAAATACCCCTGATTCTGCGAGTATGAACCATAAAGTAACCGCAAATCAGGGGACGTAACCACTGGAAAATATATGAAGATTTTTTTTACTCGCCCTGGAGTCTTTTCATGTACTTTTTTTCAATGATTACGTCCCTTGATCTACGATTGCTTTCCACTCGGTCCTCGTATAGAATTACTCGCGTTATCTTATAAATTCTTCATTTATAATAGCGTCACAAATGGCAAGAGTAATTAAGCACTTTACCCTTCTCCATAATTTAACATCGAAACCAGCAAAATAACGGAGAACATTACAATAGTTCTTTCTACTGAGTAACAAATTAATGTAAAGAAAAGTTATTCTTTTGAAAATAAAAATTCTTTTGAAAAAAAAAACCTGAAATACAGGGCCTAGTTTTCTTGTATTTTTTAGGCTAACACGCCCATGGCTTCACCACACTCGGGCTGATAGTCTGCAAGAAACTGATACAGCATTTGTTTATAGAAAGTTATCTTTTATCTACGCCTTATCTGTTTTTTGTACGGCAGGGAGGTAAGTCTCAGACGTGTGTGACGTCTTTTTGGCTACCTCTGTATCCCTCGCTCTTTTTGTTCTCTCTCTCTCCCTTTCTTTTCTCACTCACTCACTCACTCACTCACTCACAAAAGAGCACATCACATTCACTTAACTGACAACAATCCTGGAGACTTGTACAACATTTTAAAAAGGGGGAAAAAAGCACTCAGAATAAAGACATCGCTTAAAGATATAAACTAAGAACTTCGCACACAAAGGCAATCCACAAACATAAACTGGGGGAAAGAATGTATGTGAAGGCAGCCAAAGAAAGCACTGAATTAATGTGCGCTTGCTTATTCTCCCGAGAAGCCAAACGTAGCTCAGTCAAGAATTTTGATGAGCTGAAGACTGCGATAAAAACTGATTTTATCAGAGTAGAAACAGTCGCAGACGTCTGGTACAGTTTTACAATGAGAAGCGATGGCTACTGCAGTAAAACTGGTTTAAATAATAAAGGTAGATAGAGGTGTATGGTGTAGTTTTACAAAGTGCCAGAGGGAGTAAGTAAAGTGAAAAAAAAAACGAATAGAAAGTGTGAGAATGTATAAATGAAAAACATACAACATCCGATATTTCGGCGTGAGCCTTTTTCGAGGATTACATACACAAGCGAGACAAAAAAAAAACAAATAACTAAACGAAGAACTTATCTTAATATGGCCTCCTACAGAAGTAGGAAACAGAGAAATCTTCTTCGTTTAGTTATTTGTTTTTTTTTGTCACGTTTGTGCATGTAATCCTCGAAAAAGGCTCACGCCAAAATATCGGATGTTGTGTTTTTCATTTATACATTCTCATACTTTCTATTCGTTTTTCCCCACTTTACTCACGCTCTCTGCCACTTTCTAAAACTTCATCATACTCCTCTATCTACCTTTATTACAATGAGAAGGAATCGTAAAAGAGACAAAGAGAGGATGAACGTAGAAGTGTACCAGCTATCGCTCCGGGAGCTTCTGGAGCTGGTGCAGTTGTACCTAAGTACTTTCTGAAAACACCGGTTTTCTCGGCCCAACATTCGGTACTCTGTACTTTTTTAAAATATAAAACATAACATACTTTACAAGCACCAATGGGAAATAAATGTTTTGCGAGACATTTTTTTCTTACCTTTTTTTCCCCATTAGCTGTAATCTTTACAAACTGTTCACATGCTTAACCAATGCAAAAAAAAAAAAAAACTGACAGATTCTTCTCCATATATTATCATCCCACTGCCACCATTATCCTTCAACTGGTTTCCTTGGTTGCTTTTTACTAGGTTTTTTTTTTTTAATCATATAAACCAGTTACGGTAACCGATGATTTCCGAAAGTGTTTCGGTTTATTTCTTTTTTTTTTTTAATCGGCAATTTACCAGCAACTGTCGGTCAACGGCTCACTGATGTAACACAAACAGTTAAGAAACCAATATTTCGGCGGTACGGCGTTACCAAGCAACATATATCTTGTAATACAATACACTTTTTGGACAAATCAAAAGCTATAAAACATGGAGGTACTTGTACTACACTAGAACAGAAACTAACGAAAGGAGCGTAATACAGGGTTTAAAAATATCGATCCATGTACTATAACCTGGGGGTTGGAGTAGTGGCCTGGTTAGTGCACTAGTCTCTCAGGACCAGGTCGCTGGTTCAAATCAGACGAGAGGCGTCAGTCACGCAGTCATAGAAGTGGCGGACCCAGCTCCTCTAGACACTGGGGGAAGGACAAGCTGCCAGGCGTGATGCTGACCTCATCATAGTGCCTCTAGAGTGCCGACAGGTCAAGGAAAAAATGCTGTGATCTCCCCTAGGTGACATTAAAGGACTACCTCCAGCCATATATTCTTAACTGATTTAACTGTTTCTTTGTAACCAAATCCTTGACTGTTGAACAAAACGAATAATGATCAGATTTTTCCTGAATATTAATTTTTTTTTTTGGTCTCCTTGTTTTATGACTAGGGTTGTCTATAAAGTTCTGGATTTCATTTGTTAAACTCACTGCTTCACAGAAAACCAGTTCGACTCACACTCAGCACATGCCCAGAGAAGCTTCACTGACATCTGACTGAAAGATTGTTTAAATGAATGTCTGACTGAATGATTGATGGGTAACATAAAGAAAAGCACGAAAAAAAAGCACAGAAAGTAACATTTAACCTTCTTATATCCTATGTCAAAGACATCTTAGACAAAACAGTGTTAGCCTACAATCTTTTGCTTAAGTTACGAGAAAATTCATATGTAAAAGATATACAAGTCAGTCGAATTTTGAAAAAAAAAACCGAAATAATAATTCGCATGCGTTAAGTAATTTCAATGGTAAAAATTTTCTAATATACATTTCTGTACTTAGCAGAATATGAGAAAGGAAAAAAAGAAAGAAAGAAAAAAAAACACACGATGAAGCAGCTGAAATAACTGATACATAAAAATGCAATCTACAAAAGGTCTCCCGTTTTTTTAACAATAGCTCTCTCTCTCTCTCTCTCTCTCTCTCTCTCTCTCTCTCTGAACCTTAAGTGCCCAGGGCACATGGGGCTTCCGCAAGGGTTTTCCACAAATGCCTGTCCTTCGCCTTTTTTTTTCTGCTCTTGCCCATGTGAGCCCTCTATTGCTCAACATCCTTTCTGTTGTTCTTCTCCATGTCTCTTTTGGTCTACCCTTACTTCTGCTCCCCTGTGGTGTCCATCTTAGTGCTATTTTTGGTAGTGAGTTGTCAGTCATTCGGAGCACATGCCCCAACCATAGCTAGAGAACGTTTAAAGGTTCTAAATATACAGTTTATGACAGGGAACTTCAACTTCTCAGAATAGTGGCATAAAACACAATATAGAAGAAAAACTACAGAAAGAAATGAATAATATCGATAATAAGGACAATACATGAAAAAAATGCAGAAAATGGAAGATACGGAAAAAACCCCAACGATTTTAAAATGCAAAATACCCCCAAATAATGACATAATTTTTTTTTAAACGTACACAAAAACGTGGCATTAAAATGGAAAATACAGAGAAAAATGGAATGAAAATGAAAACTACAGAAAAAATAATGTCATGAAAAGGAAAATTACTCAAAAGGTATGACATGGGAATAACTTCTTCTTCTTCTTCTTCTGTTTTCCTAGCCATTTTCTGTCATTGCTGCAGATAAAGTTCGCTTCCATTCCTCTCTATTCCTAATTTCCTCTCTCCAATTGGTGAGATCAGTTTCTTTTGTATCCTCTTCTATGTTGTCTTTCCATCTCTATCTTGGTCTACCCTTTGGTCTTGTTTCCCTCATCTCTTGTACATACATCATTTTCGCTTGTCTGTTCTCTTCCATTCTTTCTACATGCCCTAGCCAGCGTAGTCTGTTCAGTTTCGAGACGTTTATAATTCGTTGGGATTTAAATAAGCTGTTCAGTTCAGTGTTCTTTCTAGCTCTCCATTCTCCACTGTTGGTATCCTTTTTTGGGCACAACAATTCTTTTTAGGATCTTGTTCTCAAGATCTGCAACTGTTCTTCATCTTTCTTTGTTGTACCCCACGTTTCTGATCCGTACATGACGGTTTGTGTTATTATAGTTTTGTAGATTGTTATTTTGGTGTTTTGAGATACGATTTTGGATTTTAACAGGTGTTGGAAAGCAAAGTATGTTTTATTACCTATCTGTACTCTGCTTTTAATTTCTTCCTTTACTATGCTGTTTCTGTTGAAGGTTGTGCCTAGATATTTTTATGTTTCTGCTTTCATAACGATCATATCTCCAACATTTATATAATCTGGACCATTCTGCCTCTGGTCTCTTGATATCTTCATATACTCTATCTTATCTTGGTTAATGGTCAAGCCCACTTTTAGTGCCACATCTCTCAGGTGTATGCAGGTATTGATGACTTCTTGCATAGTTTCCCCCACCAGGTCAATGTCATCAGCGTATCCTAGTATTTTAGCTTGTTCTTCTGTACTGCTTTCTTCTTTCATTTTGTTCTGATTACCTTTTCTAGTACAATGTTGAATAGTAATAGAGATTATGTATCACCTTGTTTTAAACCAGTTTAGTAAAGAAAAGAAAATATACCTAAAAATAATGTTATGAAATTATTTTTAAAATTCTCCAAATAATAATAGGAAGAAGAGTAACTAAACAAAACTGAAAAAGTAACATAGCGAGAGAAAAGATGGCTAAGACTGACATTAAGGAGAGAAAGTGAGAGGAAACTTACCAGCGCCGCCCTCATATTCTCGATATTTACATCATATATGGACTCCAGGTTGGAACGTTTGTAAAGCAAGCTCTTTAATGACGTGAAACTGATGCACAGACGTCCAAAGCCGACAACTTAAGAGTCTTAAGATTTAAAATCCAGCGTCTATAACCACAGCAAGAGTTATTTTCAGTTCGAAGAATTTATATGTTACAAATATATACAGTATATATATATATATATATATATATATATATATATATATATATATATATATATATATATATATATATACTGTTTCATAATTTCATATGTGAAAATTATGAGTAGTGTCAAGAAGCGAATATTTTCTGACGAATTCTTCCGTGGGGTAAACGTATGAAAAATGAAGAAAACGTGTTTGGGGACACTGGAATTCTAGATGAAACTCGCAGTTTTGAAAGAAAGATCCGTTGCTTTACAGAATGCTTCTTTACTTCCCCATGTTATGGTGCTTCATTTGAGACATCTTTGCATAAATCAAAATTTATTCTGTGTCAGTCTCACGTTGCCGAGTGATACCGGGAAGGCAGTTTCCCCGAGGAATTTTAAATATAAAATGTGCATTAACCCTTTCTCTACTGAATTAATTTCCATGCTATGTCCGTCAGTCAGTCATTTGCATGTCTCTTGGGGAACTTTTTCCTCCCTAACAGCTCCCTTGTAGGCCTCTCGGTTGTGAGCAAGATGCCCTGCTACTGACGCATCCACTCGCAGAACCATGCTATGCCAGAATAAATTTTAATGAGAAATTTTGGTGGAAGGATATTAGGAAGAAATTACTCCATAATTTACAAATACGGCTTGGATTAGAAATGTGGTACTTTTCATTTTATGTAGGTTTTGGCTAAATCGCTCGGAGAATTAATTAGCATAAGTGCATAAGATCTGCCAACACTGGCAGTGCTGCTTTGAAGTGAAAGAGTTAACAAAACTGAATACGAAAGAATATAAATAATAACCAGCAGATAATGTACTATAGAACACGTCCAAGATGTCTGGGAGCACTCGTATTCTGTGGTGGAAAAGATAGCCAGATTTACTCGAAACACTGAAGTTTTTAAAAAAAGCGAATGAAGAAACACATCATACAATGAAAGTGTTCTGGCATTTAAATCAAGAAGAATAACAGAATTGCAAAAAAACAATAGGGAAGGAAAAGTTTAGCAGGATAAAGGCACTGACACGGAATCCCCCAGGGGGAAAAAGAAACAAGGGAAGGACCAGAACTACTTGGAGAAGGGAAATTATGAAAGTGCTCAGAGACAAGGGATACATGTGGAGGGAAGTAGAGAACAGGAGAAGCTTTATCATGTGGCTCATGCTCCCCGGAGCGTGACGGGAAATGATGATGTACTCACAGTCGCTGTCCCATAGGCTTGTAACCTACTTGGTGATTAATTTACATACACTTGCTGTTCTACATCCCCAGTAAATTAACCCCAGGACAAGAGAAGGAGATGAACTAGCACACAGCATCATCATCATTTAGTGGGTACAGAATGTACGCATGTTATAGTAGTGAGCTTTACCTTGTAACATGTTATGGTAGTGAGTTTTATCTTGTAACATGTTATAGTAGCGAGTTTTATCTTGTAACATGTTATAGTAGTGAACTGTACTTAGTGTCCGCCCCCTTTCTATAGCGACCGACTTAGGCCTAGATCTACTTACGGTCGGACCCCCACCCCCGCTGGGTCCCGAACGCGATCTGAAGTCGACGCATGACTCTACAGATGAGCATGTAACAGCAATGCCAGGCACAACCTGAACGTAAGATTCAAAACAAACTGCAGAACCTCTCTGTAACATAATAATACTGATCATCTAAGAAAATACAACATAAAAACGTGTTGTCAGAACTACACAGAAACTTTCTGTCAACATTTTTTAAGCCAGCATTACTACAGATCTTCAAGGAACTGTTACAAAGTAGAACGTCCGAGAATAAACAAGAAAATATAAACAGAAACATGAAAACTGTAAAAGTAAAAATTTAACTTATAAAAAAAAGGAAAGGAAGAATGAAGAACTAAAAGTAAAAGAGTTTTCGACATAAAAAAAAAAAGTAGTAAAAACAGGCGTTCCGCTTTAAAGTAATATACAGTAACAGGTAAACTTCCAGGTACAAAAGAATCACATTCTAAGAGGCTTTTCAGAAATAATGGATGATAAGAGTGATGAAAACGTGTATGGCGTAATATACGCAACTGTACCTTGTTTACAGGATAGCTAAAAAAAAAAAAGTTAAATACGTAAACAAAACGGGTGATCATGAAACCAGTAGCAAACATTCTCTTAAAAAGAAATCAGTTATAAACATTATTTCTAAATACATTTCTTGCAGCCAAAACAAAGCGGGGAAAAGGGCAACATTTTTTTTTCTTTTCAAGTAAACTGTACACTTCCATCGTGGGAAGAGCCATTTTTTTTCTGCATTTGAAGATAGTACAATTTTTTTTTCTTCTATTTTATCGTCGTCATCAAGTAGCAAGAATAAATTACAGAAGGAAATGATGATGATGTGAGAAGAGTGAGTAGATGAAATAGAAGAGGTGATTTATGTGAACAGTTTACTTCTTCGTGCGCAGAAATTCTGTCCGTTCGTCTGTCCCAAACTACCAAGTCTTCACCCCTCGTGTGGTACCCGAGACCTGGACACCTACCTGGGAAACAAAGAATAGGACCACTGTACCCTACCACGCATGATCGTAAAAGGCGACTAAGGAAAGGAGTGTTCGGCATAGGACTAGCAACCCTATACGGTTAAAAAAAAACCCGTTAGACTGCTACAGAAACAGAAGCAAGGGAAAAAACAAGCTCCGAATGACTGACAACTCACTACCAAAAATAGCACTAAGATGGACACCACATGGAAACAGGGTAGACCAAAAAAGACATGGAGAAGAACAACAGAGAGGATGTTGAGGAAAAGGGAGCTCAGCTGGGCAAGAGCGGAAAAGAAGGCAAGGACAGGCATTTGTGGAAAACTCTTGCGGAAGCCTCATGTTTCGTGGGCACTTAAGGTTCAGAGAGAGAGAGAGAGAGAAAGTTTTCATACTGTTGATTCAAAACACCCGCATACATTCAACGACGAGAGAGAGAAAGACAGAGAGAAAGAGAGAGAGAGGAGACAGAGAGAGAGAGAGAGGTAGAGAGAGACACAGAGAGAGACGCAGAGAGAGACAGAGACAGAGACAGAAAGAGAATGAGCTTTATTTTCGAAGGTTGAAAAACTAGACACGCAGGTCCGTCTAATTTTCTGCCCTTCTTCGCTCATCTTTCATTCTTTCGTGAAAGAAACAGAGAGAGAGAGAGAGAAAGAGAGGGAAACAGAGAGAGAGAAACAGAGAGAGAGAGAAAAACAGAGAGAGAGAAGCAGAGAGAGAAACAGAGAGAAACAGAGAGAGAAACAGAGAGAGAGAAATAGAGAGAGAGAAACAGAGAGAGAGAAACACAGAGAGAGAAACAGAGAGAGAAACAGAGAGAGAAACACAGACAGAGAGAGAGACACACACACAGAGGACAGAGAAAGAGAGGGAAAGGTGACGAAATAAAAGACGAAGCAGATAAATAAAATGATAAAATATTGGGTGGAAATTTGAAGAAAACAAAAAAACCTGACCCCTACCTAAACTATTCACAAGACCCTCATAAATAAGAGCATCATCGAGAGAATGTGCTCTTATTGTTGAAACAGAGCCACTTCACTGACAGTTGAAAGACACATTAAGCAGAATCTTAACAGTTAAACCAAGCCAGTAAAGAAACATTTTAGAAATCAATAGTTTGAATGTGTTGCTCTAAAATGTTTCTTTAACGAGGATGTTTCTTTATGAGAATAAAAACAAAACAAAACAAAATACGCATACACACATACTGTAACTAGATCAGAGATTCCATCCAGGAAGAAACAAACAAATCAAAGGAAGCAATGAATGGGAAGAAACATACAAAACAAGGGAAACAGTGTATAGGAAGAAACAAACAAAGCAAGGGAAACAATATATAAGAAGAAACAAACAAATCAAAGGAAACAACATACATGAAGAAACACACAAAAAAAAGGGGGAAAATCCATAGGATGAAGCAAACAGAACAAGGGAAACAATGTATAGGAAGAAACAAACAAATCAAAGGGAAGCATTGTATAGGAATAAAGACGCAAAAAAAAAAAAAAGAATTCAATATGTAGGAAGAAATATATAAAACAAGGGAAGAAATGTTTAGGAAGAAATAATCAAAGCAAGGAAAGCAATGCATTGGAGTAAATAAACAAATCAAGAAGGCAGTGTATATGAAGAAACAAACAAAACAAGAGAAACAATGTATAAGAAGAATCAAACAAAACAAGGGAGGCAATGTATAAGAAGAAACAAACAAAACAAGGGAGGCAATGTATAAGAAGAAACAAACAAAACAAGGGAGGCAATCATATGCAAGTTTCATAGCAAGATAAGGACGTGCAGAAAGCTTGTACAGGTTAGACTATCATGTAAAGAGAAACCTGTGGTCAAAATCAGAGCTAGCCGCAAATGTTTAAGAACTTTTTCCCACTCATCGGCGTTCATGATACTGAATAGTGCAGCACTTACGGCGTCCCTTGTGCCCTTTTACGGGACGACAAAAAAAATTATCTCAGGTGGTATGTATCCAGACTGAGTGGTGCTTCAAACTGTGTCACGTGACGTGTCCGTTCCAGAACGTTGTCCTCCTCTCTGCCTCCCTGAATGCAATGCTGTCCCGAGCAAGCTGACCAGCATCTCGCGAGGACATATTTAGGCTTTCCGTGATGTCCTGAGTCCACCACTTTTCCCTTTTGCCGGGCACTATGTCTTCTGCTACCAGCCTCTCCGAACAAATGCCTCTTTATGTGGCCCCAGACTCGAACTAGCGAATTCCGGTTAATCAGGACAGCTTTTATCCCAAGAAAATGCGTAGAACAGAAAGAAATGATATATATTTCCAGAATTATCTCTGCTTATTTGAATCAGTTTACCGCTTACAGGGCACAAGATGATGACAGCTATGATCGGAGTAGGTCTGGAACGCCATATTCATCACAAAGATTTGGTCAAAGCGAAAGAAAAGTTCAGATTTACGCAGAAAACTCGGAAATTTGTAGGTTACGCCTTAAGATAAATCACAGGAAAAGAATATTGGGTTACACTGGATAATATTTAATAATCATCCTAGTTCTGTCTTCTTTTCTGTAGCTGTGAAGTTCCAGATTCTGTAACTGGAAGGTTTCAATATATTTTTTTAACAAATTTTTCTCTGACTGCGTAGTGTAGTGTCCTGCATTTATCAGTGCCTGCGTAGTGTATCCTTGTCACAAGCTAGCTCGTATTCTTTTATACCTGTGTAACTGTGTTCCTCTGCAACTGTGGGGCTACTACTGTTGTATGTCTCTGCAAATGTGCGGTTCCTATCGTTGTACAAGATCCTATCGTTCTATCTGTCTGCAACTGTAAATTTTACATTCTTGACAGTGTGTATCTTAATGAAGATAAATAAAGACATGAAAATGGATGGAGAGTACACAATATTGGATTCGTTACTTCCTTGAATGGAAATTCTTCTTCTTCTTCTTTTCTTCTTCTTCTTTCTGAGCCATTAAGGCTCATTGCTGCAGATAAAGTTCGCCTCCATTCTTCTCTATTCTTAGTCTTCTTTCTCCAGTTGGTGACAGCATTTTCATTTATATCCCCTTCTATGTTGTCTTTCCATCTCTGTCTTGGTCTACCCCTTGGTCTTGTTTCCTTCATCTCTTGTTCATATTTTGGTGAGTGTTCTCTTCCTGTTTTTTCTACATGGCCCAATCAGCGTAGTCTGTTCAGTTTCAGGACATTTATAATTCGGTGGGATTTAAATAATCTGTTCAGTTCAGTGTTCTTTCTAGCTCTCCATTCTTCACTGTTGGTATCTTTAATGGGCCCAAAAATTCTTCTTAGGATCTTGTTCTCAAAGACCTGCACTTTGCTGTTCATCTTTGTTGCACTCCATGTTTCTGATCCATACATGACGGCTGGTCTTATTATAGTTTTGTAGATTGTTATTTTGGTGTTTTTGGACAGGATTTTGGATTTTAACAGGTGTTGCAAAGCGAAGTATATTTTATTCCCTAGCTGTACTCTCCTTTTAGTTTCCTCTCTTACTATTATTATGTGTTATAGATGGCGCGTATTCATCATCATCATCAGGTGCCGTGCCGACTGGCGTTGGCTATTATGCTTCTCAAGAGTACCCGATCCTTCATGCAGGCCATCAGTTCAGTTGGTGGTCTCCTCTCACACCATCCCGTCAGACTGTCCAGTATCATTTCTCTTGGTCTTCCTCTTGATCTTCTTCCTTCTATTTTTCCTGTTGTTATAATATTTTCAATGCCCCCTCATCTCAATGCATGTCCTATGAAAGTACATTGTCTCTCTCTTATCTTTCTGACAAGGTTTTTTGTCTCTCCAGCTCTTCTCATACATTCTTCATTAGTTATTTTTGCTGTCCAGGGGATTCGCGTATTACGTTTCTCAATTGGCTCCAACATCATAAAGTATTTGTTAGGCTCTGTTTTGTAGGAGAGACTGTAAATATTACAGAAATCTTGATGCACAAAGTTCAGCCCAGAACTGGGATTAAGAATACATTGATTTTCATTGGTTGGCGCCAGTGACAGCGCCATCTATAACACAGCTGTTGGCATCACTGATAGCGACATCTATAACACAGCTGTTGACATCAATGATAGCGCCATCCTTAACACAGCTGTTGGCATCAATGATAGCGCCATCTATAACACAGCTGTTGACATCAATGATAATGCCATCAACAACACAGCTGTTTGCATCAATGATAGCGCCATCAATAGCACAGTAGCTGTTGGCAACAATGATAGCACAATCAATAGCACGGCTGCTGCCAGCAATAATAGCGCCATCTATAACACAGCAGATGGTAGCATAGATCGCGTCATCTATGATATAGAGGTTAACCGTACTGATAAAGCTACCTATGACATAAAGATTGACCGTTATGACACAGAAAGTGACCGTAATGATAGAATTATCTATGACACAGAGACTGGACAGTAATGACAGAACTACCTATGACATTACGGCTGATCATAATGATAAAACTATCTTTGGCACAAAGTTCGACCGAAATTATAAAACTATCTATGACACAGTCTGACCGTAATGATAAAACTATCTATGACACAGTCTGACCGTAATGATAAAACTATCTATGACACAGTCTGACCGTAATGATAAAACTGTCTATGACACAAAGTCTGACCGCAGTGATAAAATTATCTATGATACAAAGTCTGACCGCAATGATAAAACTATTTATGACACAAAATCTGACCGCAGTGATAAAACTATTTATGACACAAAGTCTGACCGCAGTGATAAAACTATTTATGGCACAAATCCTGACAGAAATAACAGTGCCATTTATAACACAAGTACCCGTGATCCCAATCTTTATTAAAAGGAGAGTCACAGCGTGTTCTGACATTAGTTAAAACAGAGTGAAATATTTCGGGCAGAAAGAAAACAGAAAAATACAAAAAACCAAAAAACCCCCAGATAAGCAGATGATATTGTCAGCAACACTGACTACACAAGGTAACAGCTTCTGCATGCTCTTTGCTCATGAACGACGTCTCTTTGGCCACTGTACTGCACGTATGTGAGAAAACTAAAATGTCGAACTATTCCACATTAAGAAAACAAATATTATCATTTTTTTGCTGTATCTTTGATACAACAAGACCTGCAAAATCTCTTGGATAAAGTCGCCAAAGAAAGTGAACAGAAAGGCCTTACTTTGAACATCAAAAAGACAGAGACTATGGTTATATCTAAGAAACAGAATCCACCAAAATGCAGTATAAATTTAAATGGAACTGTTCTAAAGCAGGTGCAGAAATTCAAATACCTTGGAGCAGTAATAACTTCCGGTGGGAAATGCAGAACAAGAAATTAGGAACAGAATAGGCCAAGCAAAGACTGCATTTCAGAGAATGAGAAACATATTATCCAACACATCTTTATCAATGAATGTTAGAAAACGAGTCCTAAAATGCTATATTGAACCTATCTTGTTATATGGAAGTGAATCATGGACAATAGGCAAGTCTGCACAAAAATCATTGGAAGCAGCAGAAATGTGGTTTATTAGAAGAATGTTGCGAATCCCCTGGACAGAAAAATAACTAATGAAGAATGTATGAGAAGAGCTGAAGAGACAAAAAATCTTGTCAGAAAGATAAGAGAGAGACAATGTACTTTCATAGGACATGCAATGAGAAGAGGGGGCATTGAAAATATTATAACAACAGGAAAAGTAGACGGAAGAAGATCAAGAGGAAGACCAAGAGAAATGATACTGGACAGTCTGACGGGATGGTGTGAGAGGAGATCACCAACTGAGCTAATGGCCTGCATGAAGGATCGTGTACTCTGGATAAGCATAATAGCCAACGCCAGTCGGCAATGCACATGATGATGATGATGATGATGATGTTTGATATCTAGAGAACAACCATTCTGACTGAAACAAATTGAGATCCTTTACACGCAACTCGCTACTGAAGATCTCAAGTTTTCACGTATAAAACGACCTGAAAGATGTGGCCTCTATCTCTTTCACCCCAAAACAAAACTGGTAGGGTTGGTAGATCTTGCACACCTATGCAAATCAGTAACTCAGTGGTTTATGTAGGAAAAGTCCTAATAAAATGAAAAGTAGCACATTTATAACTGAGCCCATATTTTTAAATGTACAGAGTAACTTCCTTCTAGTTTCTGTTACCAAAAACTCTCACTAAAATGTATTCTGGCAGAGCATGGAAGTCAATCTAGGAGTTATCGAGTTAATAGAAAACGCAATTTTGATAAGAACAGTGTGAATTCTAACGGTTCTTCTTCTTATGTAAAAATTGAATTCGTACATTTCCTGTTCGCCAAATTTCAATTAATTCTGTTGGTACTTGTCTAAGCACAAGTTACAAGCAGCATAAGTCAGATTGTTGAACAAAGCTCTGAAAGGATCATTTAAAACTTAATTAAGCACTCGTTACGTACGACAAAATGTATATTTTATTAATATGTTTGAAAATACGTTTAATTTGCTACCATAAACTGCATCAGATTCACAGCATGTCCTAGAGAAAACTTGTAGCATCAGCTTGTTTTTAAATTCAAGCTTGTAAAGCTACAGCCTCGTTTCAGCTCTGTACTCTACAGCTCGACCAATCAAAAGTCCGATCTCCATCGCCCCATTGATCCGACGTGATATTGTCTTGCCAAGAGCACTCAAACGTCACATCCATTTCTAGAGAATCATCTAATTAACTTTCTCTTCTTGCATTTCTAAAAAAGAAATTATGTACTTTAATGTAGCGCGTGTGATAGTGTGATAGTTTCAGCATGCTGCTGTTCTCGTCAGTATTAATTTGTTTGGAGATGCCATAGAAGATGATCTGTGAAATCGATATTTTTCTCAGCCAGTGTGGTTTGATTAACTGCTGCAGTTGTAGTAATCGAATTCTTACATGAAGATTATGGACTGGAGATCCTCTACTTTTGCCTTCAACTGCCTAGGTATAAAAAAAAATGAGCATATGATACAGTTGTATTCCAGAAAATGACTGCGAAAATAGAAAATATCTACTTACAGTGTACTGTAGGAGAGTATCTGCTTGCAGTATACTGTAGGAGAATATCTACTTGCATCATACTGTAGGAGAATATCTGCTTGCAGCATACTGTAGGAGAATATCTGCTTGCGTTATACTGTAGGAGAATATCTACTTGCAGTATACTGTAGGAGAATATCTTCTTGCAGCATACTGTAGGAGAATATCTGCTTGCAGCATACTGTAGGAGAATATCTACTTGCAGTATACTGTAGGAGAATATCTACTTGCAGTATACTGTAGGAGAATATCTACTTGCAGTATACTGTAGGAGAATATCTACTTGCAGTATACTGTAGGAGAATATCTACTTGCAGTATACTGTAGGAGAATATATCTATTTAGGATATTCACGCAAAAATCGATCCCAGAGGTGCTGACTGCTCCAGACTTTGCATCGCTCGGGCATACAAGAATCTTAGCACTTGAGCAAAGAAGCGGTTGGTATACAAGTCTCTGGTGGCGGAAGATCCCAGCAATATAAGTATATCATTGCTAGGAATGAGAGAAGTGCTAGCAGAACTCTTTGTCAGTTAATATAGGTACCTGTTCATGGGAAGCTAGAACTTTTGTCTCCTAGGAACAATAGGAGAAATATTGAACAGATTATGTACTTATTACTGCTTCTGAAATGGGGATTCACAACTGTGGATTATTGTTGAATGTGTTGAACATTCGAATAAATCTGCGTATTGTTTATCGTTGATAATCTGCAAATGCAGCAGGGCACATCTTGCTTACAACCGAGAGGCCTACAGGAGAGCTGTTAGGGAGGCAAAGTTCAGCAAGGGACATGCAAATGACTGACCGACTGATTGTTTTGTGGTGAATTTAATTGCCAGTGCATGAGCTGCTAATGCATGCTGCTGACACTATGATCTATGAAATTCTTGAACTCAGCAGATAATTTGCTGATTGTGCTTGTGGAGAAGGCGTAGTTTTAAGAAAAACAGCGAAGTTAGTTACAATACGATATGGGAATGCCATTTGTCTTTGTCAGAAACTATTAGTTTTTACTGCTTATCAGTGTCCGTTATTGTTTCTGTTTATCAGTGTCTGTCAGTTTTGCTGTTTGTAAGTGTTTATTACTCTGCTGTTTGTCAATGTCCGTCAGTTTTACTGTCTGTCGGTATCTGTCATTGTGTCCGTCATTTCTGCTGTTTGTAAGTGACTATCACTGTTGCTGTTTGCCCATCAGTTTTACTGTTTGTCCGCCGTCGACCATCGTATGTAAGTGCAATCACAAATATTTTTGTTGCTAATAGTGATCACTATCTTGCTATCGTCTCTTGTCGCTAATGAATTGTTTTGTACTCGTACAAACATCATTAGCAAAGGTATTTCATCTTTAACTTGTTTTTTTCAAATTCTGTTGCAGATTTTCGAAACAAAGCTCTTCCTGGGCGCTTCTCCCACCATAATGGACAGCCTGCACGCAATCTTCCGAGCAAATTAACCCGAGCTGATGGTATCTTGAAGTCTCAGCTCACGTGATACAAAAAAACTAAATGAGCATGTATGGCGTAATGCTCAAACTGAAGACTATGTATCCAAGTGGCCTCGGTCAGATGACTGTAAACATCCTATTCATGTTATGTTTCCCAATAGCTGTCTTTAAACATTTATTTACTGCATAAATACTATTTAACTGATTACTGTTCTTCTCCTAGCATGTATTTCATCTCGGAAGAGATGAAATACGTGCTTTTAAAAAAAGGGAATTGAAAAAAAAAGGAATGGAAAAACTAATTATGTCAGTCCGTAAGAACAGCTAAGAGCAAAACCTCTATCTTAATGCGAAGAAAACTAAACTGATGACAACTGACAAAACAAACAAGACAGCTGAAATATGTATCAATGAGGAAAAATTGGAAGAAGTGGAGAGTTTTGAATATCTTGGATCACTACTAACTAATAATGGAGATGCAATGAAGGAAATTAAAAGGAGGACATTATCGCTCTTTAGAAAGTAAAACAACTAAAGAATCTGTGGAGAGGAACAGACAGAACTACAAAGATAAGATTTGTAAGGGCATGTATCTTTCCCATCATAACATACGCCTATGAGACCTGGACACTTAACAAAACAGTTGAGAAACAAATAAATGCCTCTGAATGTAAATGCTACAGAAGAGGTGTTGAAATATCATGGACACAAAAAAGAACAAATATATCCATACTACAAGAACTTAATATTGAAGAAGGCTGGCTAGTAAATGGTATTAAAGAGAGAAAACTTAAATATTTTGGACACATTAAACCTCATGATAATCTAGAGAAGACCGTCTTGGAAGGGTATATAATGGGAAAAAGAAAGAGAGGAAGACCAATGCGAAGATGGCTGCAAGACATCGTTGATGATCTGCAAATGGATGCATCAGCAGCGGCAGGCCATCTTGCTTACAACCGAGAGGCCTACAGGAGAGCTGTTAGGGAGGCAAAGTTCAGCAAGGGACGTGCAAATGAATGAATGAATGAATGAAGAGATCTTCGTGGTTTCTGGTGTTTTTACTGTACATGGCGATGGCCTTTTTCTAATATAAATCTGCATCTGTATTGTATGTCTATGAACACATTTTTCAGTCGTTTACCTGTATATGATTCCACCATAAGAAAAACAAATTGGGTGAGAAAATAAAATAAAGAAAAGGATGGAGGGGGGAGGCGTTTTGGTTCCTGTAAGAAGAGTCAAGTTTTTATCTTCCTATTTTATGTAAAAGCTGCAGCATACATCGTTACAGACGTTTACTTCAGTACAACAGGCTAATGGTGGCTACGCTTAAATAGGTCAACATGTTGCTTACTAGTGGCAGTGGTGATCTTGAGTGTAAAACAGACCTGTAGCTAGGATGTCGTGGTCTGGCAGCGGGCAAGTCACTTTTAACAAAGTCCCGGTTTAGCCCGGCGTATGTTTGTTCTGAGTCCCGTATATTGCCTGATGACCATCCTCCTTTTATCTGCTCTTCTTCAGACATTCCCTGGGTTGATTCTCAGCCTTTTTTTTCTTAAGGTGCCCATTATAATTTAATAAAAAGTCACAATTTAAAGAGATATGACAGCAGGTGGATAAATATCTTCACAGCCCATCCGTAACATAGAAGGCTATGTCCAGTCTTCTTGTATGTAAATACGACAAGAGCCTCGCGGTACCAGGCTAAGAGCATTTTTTAAACATCCGTTAAGTCTACAGAGTATTTATATAATAATATACTTAAGACCATGATAGAAGGAAAGACTTAAGGAAAAAGAATGAGAGGTAGACAGAGATATAGATGAGAAATAACATACGAGCATGAACAGGATACAGCCTGGCTGAGTCCACCATCACGGCCAGGGATAGAAGAAGCTGGAAATACATTACCGTCAACCTTCGCACCGAAGGCGGTGGCACATGATGATGATGAGGTCTACAGATAAGGGGAATTTTGTTGTTGCATACTAGGGTACTTAGGCGACATGTTTTATGATTTGTTTTTAATAGAATTTTTAAAAAAATCATACTTGTAGTATTATGAAATTCGTAGCTTTTTAATCGTCATTATCATTAGGGGCTGCGGAGTGCGTTGGCTAGCATACTTCTTCATAGATCTCGATCCTTGATACTTTCCATCAGCTCTTTTAAGAAATAAACAAAGAAACAAAGAAAGAAACAAAGAAGGAGACAAAGAAACAAAGAAAGAGACAAAGAAACAAACAAATAAAGAGACAAAGAAAGAAACAAAGAAAGAAATTTTAAAAAAATACAAACATAGAAACAAAGCAAGAAACAAAGAAAGAGACAAAGAAAGAAACAAAGAAAGAGACAAAAAAGACAAAAAGAAAGAAACAAAGAAAGAAACAAAGAAAGAAGCAAAGAAAGTATCAAAAAAAGAAACAAAAAAGAAACAAAGAAACAAAGCAAGGCACAGAGAAACAGACAAAAACAGAGAAATAAACAAAGAAGCAAAGAAAGAAACAAAGAAATGTTACACAATGTATATCTTGGCACTCAGACCTGTCTAACATTTTGTTATTCACCTCGTCAGAATTTTTACTACCAAACTTTCAGTGTAAGTTTACTACAAGTATGCTATCTAATATTACAAGCATAATATCCAATACTATAAGCATACTATCGAATACTACAAGTAATCTATCTAATATTACAAATATACTATCTAATATTACAATTATACCATATGCTACTACAAGTATACTATATAATACATTAAAGCACATGAATAACATTTAGAATTAGAAAACGTTTATTTTTTTTTTATCCTTACTAACACATTAAACAAGTTAAGTCAGCTAAATGCACAAGATCCGTTTATTTTTGTATTCCTGAACATTAAGAATGTGCACTCAACTTGCTACACAAATTGCTACACAAATTGCTACACGACGTGAATTTATAGAAATACTGAAAACAAAAGACGGAATGACAAACCCAGAAGCCATGTCTTGTCTTGTCTTGTTTTGTCTTGTCTTCTGTCTCCCTGGAACTCCGAGCTGGTGTTCTTTGCAGTCGATGCTGTGAAGATGTTGGGGCAAAGAATCATATCGGCATTGGAGCGGGTTATGGCAGCTATCATTTCAGTCCCGGAGTACAGCTAAAAAGCAGGGGGTGTGCAATACCTCTTTAGCAGGCTTCACCACCATGGCGACCCCTCCCCGTTAGCCAGGCTAGGCCTATAAAAGGGAGGCGACTGCAGTAAAACTGTTTTAAATAATAAAGGTAGATAGAGGTGTATGGTGAAGTTTTAGAAAGTGGCAGAGGGAGTGAGTAAAGTGAGAAAAACCGAATAGAAAGTATGAGAATGTATAAATGAAAAACATACAACATCCGATATTTCGGAGTGAGCCTTTTTCAAGGATTACATGCACAAACGAGACAAAAACTAATAACTAAACGAAGAACTTATCTTAATATGACCTTCTCCAGAAGTAGGAAACAGAGAAATACGTGTCAATTAGAAGATGCATAGAGACCACGCGGGGCCACATAAAGGATACGTTGATAGAGCCAATCGTAAAGAAGAAGTGGAGAGAGAGGAGGAAACAGGTGGTTGAAAGGGGGGAGGGCAATAGAAACATAATAGCCACTAGAGGAGGTGTCGAGGGGGGGGGAGCGTAGAGATAATGAATGAAGAACATAAACACCTGCAGAAAAAAAAATGTGAAACTGGTGAATAGGACAAGACCCTATAAGCACCATTATATTGCCAGAGAGGAAGAGAGGGTGGCGCTAGGGAGGGGTAGCTAGGAGAAAGAAAGTAGAGTAAAAAAAAAGCGAGGGGTGGAAAACTGAAGACATTGTTAATTCCAGCTTGGTGGAAACAGCCAGCCTGGAAAATAAGGCGCTGTTCTAGGACCCTCCGAGATCGTACATCAGCAGAACAAGAGCAGATCGCACTAACAGAAATGTCATGTTTTTCCCTGTGGTTGCTAAGGCAAAAATGTTTAGCCACAGGTGTCCAGGCCAATTACTAGTTGTAACAACGGGGAGGTGGGACAGGGTTTTGATCAGCGTTAAAGGTCGCTGATTGCCTAATGAGACAGCGTCTTGAAGGCAACCCAGAAAAAGAAAAGATTCACGTTTAGAGAAAGCGGGAGTAAGTTAAATAGATACAGCTGCAAAATGAATTTAAACTTGCAATAGACTTCAGGAAACTCTGCTTTATAGAAGGCGAAACAGCTACATAACTTGCTAGATCATCAGAGCAAATGTTTCAAATGAGAAACAAATAGGCTTTTCGCACAGTAAAGTGGCAGAGCACATCGCTGTATTGTTAGTGTTCGAGATATAGACAAAGCACTTTAGACGTGGGGGTGGGGGTGGGAGAACAGAAAGAAAAATGACAGGAAAATGGCGTAATCGTGATACCTGGAGTATATTTGCATTTTATTATTCCATTACATACATTATAAATGTATATAATTACATGACGACATAAAAAAACACTGAAGAAAGTTAATATGTCTGAAGAAGGAAGAGTCCGACACCAAGAATTCTATGCATCAGAAACCTAAAACATAAGACACCAGATGTACTCTGCTTCACACCAGAGAAATGTGTTCTAATCCTTTAAACAACCCTCATGTGTTTGTCGGGTGAATTGAGTGTTCTAATCGTTTAAACTACTGACACTGTCAGGTGGTTGTCAGGGGATTTTGAGTGTTCTAATCGTTTAAACTACTGACACTGTCCGGTGGTTGTCAGGGGATTTGAGTGTTCTAATCGTTTAAACTACTGACACTGTCAGGTGGTTGTCGTGTGATTTGAATGTTCCAAACCTTTAAACTACTGACACTCTCAGGTGGTTTTCGTGTGATTTGAATGTTCCAAACCTTTAAACTACTGACACTGTCAGGTGGTTTTCGTGTGATTTGGATGTTCCAAACCTTTTAATTACTGACACTCTCAGGTGGTTGTCGGGTGATTTGCATACCCCCTCTCCCCCCCCCCCAACCTCTCCCTTGTCATGATTTGCCTTAAGTCAGTAAGACTGTTGGATTTTGTTTTTATTTTCTCCGTCCCCTGGATTTGAACCTTAGCCACATAGAATCTTGAAACGCTATTCAACGCTTTATCTTAGCCGTTCTGTCACACAGAAGCGCTGCTAGAAATATTTTATATACACCAACTTTAATAACTGAACTTTCGTGCATAGTAATAATAACAATAACAATAGCAATAATAATAAAATTAATAATAATAATAAAGCTCCAAAGCAAATGAGGCAATTTAAATATAGAAAGATGAAAAGAGGGGAAGACATGGCGTGCACTACGGAAAAGGAAACAGGAATTCGAGGAGTATTTCGGCTCTGTGGATGATGATGATGATGATGATGATGACGTATAAAATATTATGATAAAAAGTAAGATCATGTGAGATGGAACATGAGAACAGGAAGGATACAGACTCTTGGAACTGTACGCGAACTTTCATGTCTGTTTTTTTTTTTGTGTTTTTCTCTCTTTCGATTTTTCTTATGAATAGCATCCTGTGGGAAAGAACCTGTCCTTCAATCAGGCGCGTTCACCGGGTGGCGGATTGTGGACCGGCCTTCAAATGTAGAAATATGTTGCTATATGGTTGTGAAACTTTGGCAGTTAACAGAAAGATGAAAAAGAAACCGAAAACAACAGAGGTGAGACTTTGGGAGTTAACAAAAAGACGACAAAGAAACTCAAAGCAACAGAAGTGAGGCTTTGGCAAGTAACAAAAAGAGGACAAAGAAACTGAAAGCAACAGAAGTGAGGCTTTGGCAAGTAACAAAAAGAGGACACAGAAACTGAAAGCAACAGAGGTGAGGCTTTAACAATTAACAAAAAGAGGACAAAGAAATTGAAAGCAACACAGGTGAGGGTTTGGAAAAAGAGGATTGGAAAAAAATCTCCTGGCCGGACGAAAAAATAAACAAAAAGGTGTCAAAAAACTTCGTAACGACGAAAACTAGTTAAAGCGGAAGAAAAAGGTTTCTTGGACATGTCATGAGAAGACAGAAGAAGTCAGAGAACTTCCTAATAATTGGAGAAAAAAAAGGAAGAGAGACAGGCCAAGAGATTGATTGATTGATTGATTAATCTTTATTTCAAAAGGGTTAAGAATTGGGCAAGCAGGCCCGTCTGACATTTTGCGCTTTATCATACAACTTTCACTCTGTTCCATACAAATATGCTATTATATACATAATTAACAATAAAATAACTACATACATATAAAAAATGACTAACTACATACACATATAAATGACTAACTACATATACATATAAATGACTACGTACACAAACTACATACGCGTATAAATGACTATCTACCAAACAAAAATTTCAGTACAGAGAAAACATCTTAGTGGAGTGACCAACTGGCCTGAAAGAAAGAAAGCATTTGAAACACCAAAGACCGTCCAAGATGGAGAAGTCAGTAGAAGAATGATGGACCTTGCTCTCCGGAACGTCACATAATACTAACGGAATGTTGCGATAAGGGGAGTAATTGATAAACATTTTTTTGTCTGGCATATTTTGATAGTTTACTGCCCTTACGTAACCACAGGCAGTGACTCCAATGGTGCAATTCGCATTACCGTTCCTATGTCCGCCATTAAACGTCTGCTACACTGTATTTCAAGTGTACATTTTAATAACCATTACTACGATAGCTTTAATAATTCGAGTATTGCTTAAGAACAAAACAAAAGATCTTTCATACATGTGATACTTGAGGCACATTTGATCTGCATCTTTGGATGATCCATATATAACGATATAAAATCTCTCTCTCTCTCTCTCTCTCTCTCTCTCTCTCTCTCTCTCATTCTTGACTAGTATAAGAAAAGCTTTGTTTGCTCTGTTGCACACCTGCAGAAAACCCTACCATCCCATTTAACACTCATATGCAATATCTGCACTTAAAATTTCAAACTCCATCGATATACTTTGATGTCGATTTTAAAACACAAAATTCCCTAATAGCTGAAGACTTAAGACAAGTTTCTAGTAGCTAATGTTTAATAAATACATAATTTCTCTGTAACGCTGTTAATGTCTTGAATCTTAAATCTAGGAATTAGCACCATCGCACTCGGGGCACACTCACTCTCACACATGCTCTGCTCTCTGCTTCAGTAACCACCGAAGAGTATGAACACAAATTGTGTCAATCAGTTTATAGTTCTTGAATCTTACATCCTTCTCGTGCCGTTAAACGTCATATAGGGCCCGCATGGTAGTTCACCAAGATGTCCTGTCTTCGGCGAGTTTTTCAATCTCATCAAGGGATGTTATGCCCACTGAATTGACTTCTCTTAATAATGTCATCTTTAGAGTTTCACGTGGTCGACCTATTTTTCTTCGGCCTGTTGTGTTCAACTTAATAGCTTGTTTCGGGGATTCTTGGATTGTTTCTTCTCATCCCATGACCGACATACGTCCATATTCTTTTTCTGATCAACCATGAGACAGGTTGTTGTTTACTCATCTGATCTCTGCTTTGTTCTTGAATTAATTCCACTTTATACCGAGTATTTTCCTTAGGCATTTGTTTTCGAAATGCTATTTACTATACTGTAATAGGCCTGTATGTGCTGTTCCTACATATACATGGTCGGTTCATGTTGGTGAGCATAAGTAGAGAAGAAATGAACAAGAAAGCCTTGTTGCTTAATATATTAATAAGAGATGAATGTAAGAGTTTATTATTTAAACTGTTAAGCAATGCGTGTAAAGTACATGTATGTTCTAAACTGTTAGTCTGAGACAGTGTTAATGTTGCGAAATGAAGGGAAGGATGGTAAAGCCATTTATTTAGACTCAGAATAAACATCCATCCATCCATCCATCCATCCATCTATCTATAACAATATTCAGTGTGTGCACTATCATATTATTGACAGCACCAGTATAATATTTTCAAGTTGTGAATTATATATTTCTGACAAAAACAGATGTTCTTTATTAATACCCACTTTATCTTCTCACACATCCAGATTTCTATTGTTTTAGATTAGGTTTCACAAACATTACACTTCACTAAATCAGAGAAAGTCCGATGAAATGTTCTCTACAGAATTCATTTAATTGTCTTCTTTCTCTCTCGTGTCTTCTCTGATGTGTCTGTCCTTCTCTTCTTCTCTTGTCTGGACCGGTCTCAGTTCACTGACCGTCCTTGTTCCTCTGTCTTCGGGGCTCCATCCTCTGTCGTTTCTACTGTACTTCTTCTTCCTTCTTCGTCCTTGTTCTTACTGTCTGTTCTTCCCTCTTCGGGCTCCCTCCTCTGTCTTTTCTTCTTCCTCCTTCCCTACTACTTTTGTTCCTCTTCTTCGTTTTCTCCGCTCACATTTTTATCTTCAAGTCCAGCTTGATGGATTAACCAGTAAGTACTTTGGCTCCACCCTTCAGACGTCCACTGGTTCCCATGAGCGTTCTGATTGTCCGTCACTCAAACTGCCCCGGGACTTATCTCTCGTAAGTCAAGTGTCCAATAGGCCACGCCTCTAAATATTTAATTGGTCAGCTGGCCGATTTAATCACTCCTTTATTTAAAACCCGTGTGCAATCGCGTCATCTAGCAGGTGTCAAGTGTCAACTCCGTCTATACAATTGTTATTTACCTAAGTCATTATCTTGCTCTTTCGTGTCGGAGGTTTTATTGTGTCCTCGCTTTTCATTGTATCTGCCTTTTCTATTCGTCTTTTCTATTTTGTTTACTCGTGTCAACATCCAGTCACTGCTTTGTTATCATTGGACCATCCTACTTTCTGGTGTCCTTCCTTTGTATTCCATATGTGTCAGCGTCACCGAGTCTCGTCTTTTTCTATTCACTGTTTCCACTGTTTACTTTTGTTCGCGTCTTGTTCTAGTGTCATGGAAGTTCTATACCTTTCTCTTACTTTCCTCTCCATTTTTCTCTGTCGCTATTCGATGGTATTATTTTCTTTACAGCATATTTTCATAATCATATTCATTAATAATAATAGTAGCAACAATATCCGTTACTTACAAAACCATGCTAAACATCCATCCATCCATCCATCCATCCATCCATGCTTCTTAAAGTGAAGCGATTTGACTGTAAGAGTGTGTTAGAAATGATATTAATTGAATTCCATGTATTTAGATATTTTATATTTGTGAACGTATGAATGAGAGGATACAAGTTTTGTTATTTTATATTTGTGAATGTATGGATGAGAGGACAACTGTTTTGTTATTTTATATTTGTGAATGTATTTTATATTTGTGAATGTATGGATGAGATGACAACTGTTTTGTATGGATGAGAGGACAACTGTTTTATTATTATACATTTGTGAATGTATAGATGAGAAGATAACTGTTTTGTTATTTTATATTTGTGAATGTATGGATGAGAGGACAACTGTTTTGTTATTTTATATTTGTGAATGTATGGATGAGAGGACAACTGTTTTGTTATTTTATATTTGTGAATGTACGGATGAGAGGACAACTGTTTTGTTATTATACATTTGTGAATGTATAGATGAGAAGATAACTGTTTTATTATTATACATTTGTGAATGTATAGATGAGAAGATAACTGTTTTGTTATTTTATATTTGTGAATGTATGGATGAGAAGATAACCGTTTTGCTATTTTATATGTTATTCATGATTTTAATCTACTTTGTATACTTGAAATAAACTGAGTAACTGAGAAGAGTGAGTGATCAGAGATGAAGGACAGACTGTTGTCAAAAGAGGCTGGGTGCCTAATTCTTACTCACTTGCTTACTTTATCCTTCCTCTTGTACGGTGACGTGGTGAGAGAAGATGCATGGGGCCATATGAGTGATGTTCACGCCGTAATTCGTGTTTCTACAACTCCATCTATCCATATTTTCCAGGCTCTTCCTCGTGATTTGTCCTGTAGTTCTTTGGTTGAAGGCCCTTGCGGCTATTTGTATATATTTCATTCTTTAACCACTTAATTCTTTGTTTCTCTATGTATCGTAGGCGTGGTTTAGTTCCTACCAAATGTCTTATATCGTCATTTCTTAGCTTGTTCCTCCTAGCGACCTTTGCCGGTTTTTTTTAGGCATCTCATTTCGCATGTAGGTATTTTATTTTGCTGTTTCTTGATCAGCGCCCGTGTTTGGCATTGGCAGTACGAGGTTGGTATAAAAATGCTGTTAATTAGTTGTCTCTTGAGTGTTTTTGTTAGAGCGAGGAAGCAGCGGGAATAGCTGGCACGCAATGGCGCGTTATTTGTGACTAATTCTTAACATTTTTAGAATAATGCTCGTTCGTTCGTTCGTTCTTTCTCTCTCCTTTAATTTATATGATTCTTTCTATACCTTCTCTTTCTGTTTTTCTTTCTTTCATTCTTTCTTCTCTCTATGCCATCATCAATCACGGTAAATTATTATTTACACAGACACACACGCGCGCGCGCAGGCATGCACGCACACGCGTTTCTCTTTATATTTCTCTCCTTTACTAAATTTTTTCTGTTTCTCTGTCTCCCTCTCACTCTCTCTCTCTACCTCTCACTCCCTCTCTCTCTCTCACTCCCTCTCACTCTCTCTACCTCTCACTCCCTCTCTCTCTCTACCTCTCACTCCCTCTCTCTCTACCTCTCACTCTCTCTACCTCTCACTCCCTCTCTCTCTCTACCTCTCACTCCCTCTCTCTCTCTACCTCTCACTCCCTCTCTCTCTCTCTATCTCTCACTCCCTCTCTCTCTCTACCTCTCACTCCCTCTCTCTCTCTCTCTACCTCTCACTCCCTCTCTCTCTACCTCTCACTCCCTCTCTCTCTACCTCTCACTCCCTCTCTCTCTCTACCTCTCACTCCCTCTCTCTCTACCTCTCACTCCCTCTCTCTCCCTCTCTCTCTCTCTCTCTCTCTCTCTCTAGAGCTATTTATCTCTCTACTAGCATATCGTAAACCTTTTTAAGTAAGCTCCATCACTTTTCTACTTTATCTCTCAATTTGTGTCTCCGTCTTCCCTTTGTTTCTGTCTCCCCTGTTTTGGTGGTACTGTTGGGGGTGGGGGGGGGGACATAGGGAAATGAAGAAAATGATATCATTATGTAGCGTGACTAGGACAAAAGTGAAAGCACACCATATTCAAAAATTGTTTAACCCATTCTTATCCTTTGCCAAACATTTATTAGAAAAGCCTCAGACTTCTGGTATACATTTTATTACTGATAAAATAAAAAAAAGGTATTATTTATTTAAAGTAGCTGATATGTCAACTTTTATATCAGAAAAGTGGAAAGTTTTACAGCCAATTAAAAAACAGTAAATATATAATGCTATAAATAAGCTATAATTATTCAGGACATGAAAGGGTTTAAACTGCGTGAGTACTTGTCTAGAAGATCCCCGTGAGTACTTGTCTAGAAGACCCGCGTGAGTACTTGTCTAGAAGACCAGCGTGAGTACTTGTTTAGAAGACCCGCGTGAGTACTTGTCTAGAAGACCCACGCTTACTAAAAAAGTGGGGAAAAAAACAGAGGAAGCCCTCTCTCCCCCTCCTCCTCCTCTTAAAATTCAGAAGCCCCTTCTCCCCTTCCTCCTCCTATTAAAACAGAGGAAACCTTCTCTCCCCCTCTTCCTCCTCTTAAAACAAAGGAGGCCCTCTCTCTCCCTCTTTCTCTTCTTGAAACAAAGGAAACCCACTCTCCCTCTTAAAACAAAGGAAACCATCTCTCCCTCTCTTTCTCCTCTTAAAACAGAGGAACCCCTCTAGTTTTCTCCCCCTCCTCTTCCTCTTAAAACAGAGGAAGCCCTCTCTCCACCTCTTCTTCCTCTTAAAATAAAGTAAGTCCTCTCTCCCCTCCTCTTACTCTTAAAACAGAGAAGCCCTCTCTCCCCCGCCTCTTCCTCTTAAAACTGAGGAAGCCCTCTCTCCACCTCTTCTTCCTCTTAAAATAAAGTAAGTCCTCTCTCCCCTCCTCTTACTCTTAAAACAGAGAAGCCCTCTCTCCCCCGCCTCTTCCTCTTAAAACAGAGGAAGTCCTCTCTCCTCCTCCTTCTCCTCTTAAAACAGTGAATCCCTCTCCTCTCCTCCTCCTCTTAAAACAGAGAAAGCCCTCTGAATACTCCATACTCTTAAAACGAGGAAAGCTAGAGCAATGACTTAATGTAATAGTCTGCAGTAAAACCCACTTTTACTGCCATCTTTCGCTATTTCTTTCCCGCTTTTATGCTTTTAGTTACATGACCGTCCACACACTTCCATCCGACTCCAGTTCCCTAATGCTAACCTTACCACAGTAATCTTGTTTATCCTTGTATTTGTCTAAAAGAGTTTATATTTAGCAAGAGTTTGTAATTTAACATAAGAGAAAGTCCGTAGATGATAGATACAGCAGTCAAATATGAATGAACAAATTAAGAATAAAGAAAACAAAATGATCTCCCGCGCTGCACACAAGTGCTTTTTTAAATTAAAAATTGATTATTGTTATGACTAAATTACAGATAACATCGTATATCTGCTCTGTATAAATGATTGAAAGCCAGATTTTAGCTGTGGTTAATCTTTATGCAACATTGCGCACATTTTTTTAAACAGCAGCAAAATTTGTTTCCCATGAGCGCCTGATATATCGTCCAGGATTTACTGGATTCTGGCCAAGAGTTTTAAAATGTTTATAGTTTTAACTTGATGGAACACACCCAGTGCCAATTAACAGCTTTTGTCTGGGAAGTGGTCTCAAAACTATGGTACGTGAGCTGATTAGTGGTCTCCAAACTATATTACATGAGCCTGGAATTCAATTTCTCTGATCCATCTATGTCTGCAACTGAATTACTCAGTTCCATCGATGTTTGAAATGTAACCACTCTGCCCCGTCTCCTAATTTTCAGCCAGTACTTCGTTTTTCGCTCTTGCTTTCATCCCTTCCAGCCAGTACTCTGTCTTTCGCTCTTGCTTTCCTCCCTTTCAGTCAGTACTCTGTCTTTCACTCTTGCTTTCCTCCCTTTCAGTCAGTACTCTGTCTTTCACTCTTGCTTTCCTCCTTTTCAGCCAGTACTCTGTCTTTCGCTCTTGCTTTCCTCCCTTTCAGCCAGTACTCTGTCTTTCGCTCATGCCGTTTGAATGTGCGATTCTGCTATAGAAGGATTTTCATGCATTATCTTAGCTGTTACTACAGTTACTTTTGTATAATAATACTTTGAGTCTTCGTGCGAAGACAGTTTTGGAGCCGGCAGATGTTAGCTGTACGTGGATCCTGAGTAGAATTATTTTCACTGAAAAGCTTCACAAACATTCCACTTACTACATTCAGAAGTATGAAGCACAGTTCATGTGAATAATCTAGCTTTCCGTACCTTATGTAGCCCATATCAGCTTACACGCAGTCTCAGGGCACGAACAATACCAGCTTAAGCAATCTGAACTCGGAATAGACCTGCCTCAGGTACAGCATAAGCCCAATATAGACGCAGTCTCTTCTCATTTGTAACCAATCGTGATGTGAACTTCTTGCCATTCTCCCCCTCTATTTTCTGCATGATCTAATATCATTTTCCCTTGGAAATAGATATTCTACAGCGCAACAGGTCTGAACTGAAAAGAACAGGCTAAAGACTGAGCTAAATGGCTAGCTCAGCAACAGAAATGAGGAGACAAAGACAGCAGCACTAAGAAACTGGACTTTTCCATACTGTTTGCTGTTGCTGTGGTGGATTATGTAAAATCCAGTGCTAGTAGAATCAAGTACAAGGGGATTTTGTTCAGCAAAATAATGCTTGGCAAAGTTGGCAACAACTAACATTTGCCTGCTTCAGACCTCTCTTATAATTCTACAAGTGCTATCATTCTACTTTAAAATTTTTACTTCGGCCCATCTCTAAGTTTATGTTTTGAAAAATTAGATGTGTTCTATCCATGATTTATTTTCAGTTTCCAGCAGTCGCGAACTGTGCAGTCACAGACATATGTTTCCAACAGTCGAGAACTGTGTACATTCACAGACACAAGTTTCCAACAGTCTAGAACTGTGTACATTCACAGACACAAGTTTCCAACAGTCTAGAACTGTGCCTAATCACAGACACAAGATTCCAACAGTCTAGAACCGTGTACAATCAAAGTTTCCAACAGTCTAGAACTGTGTACAATCACAGATACAAGTTTCCAACAGTCGAGAACTGCGTACAATCACAGACACAAATTTCCAACAGTCTAGAACTGTGTAAAATCACAGATACAAGTTTCCAACAGTTGCGAACAATCACAGATACAATCTCTAACACTTATCTCCTGGATACTGTTTACGGTTTCAGAGAATGTCCTTGACGCCATTTTTGCAATCTTCTTTATGAAAAAAAGGAGAGGTAACGGATTTTCTAGTTTATTTTTGGGTTATTTGTTGTGGCAAGATGCCAGTGGTGCGAGTGGGTTTCTCTGTAACCTAGGGATGCAGATAATGATAAAAAATCATGACAGTAGAGCTAATATTATTTTTATCGTTTGGTGTCAATCAGTCAGTCAGTCATTTGCATGTCCCCTGCGGAACTTTGCCTCTCTAACAGCTCTCCTGTGGGCCTCTCGGTTGTAAGCAAGATGCCCTGCTGCTGATGCATCCATTTTCAGATTATCAACGATGTCTTGTAGCCATCTCCGCCTTGGTCTTCCTTTCTTTCTTTTTCCTATTATGTATTCTTCCAAGACGGTCTTCTCTAAATTATCATGACGTTTAATGTGTCCAAAATATTTAAGTTTTCTCTATTTAATCCTCTTTACTAGCCAGCCTTCTTCAATAGTAAGTTCTTGTAGTATGAATATATTTGTTCTTTTTTGTGTACATTATATTTGAAGAACTCTTCTGTAGCATTTACATTCAAAGGCATTTATGTGTTTCTCAGCTGTTTTGTTAAGTCTCTAGGTCTCACAGGCGTATGTTGTGATGGGAAAGATGCATGCCCTTAAAAATCTTATTTTTGTAGTTCTGTCTGTTCCTCTCCACAGCTTCTTTAGTTGTATTACTTTCTGAAGAGTGATAGATGTCCTCCTTTTAATTTCCCTCATTGTATCTCTATTATTAGTTAGCAGTGACCCAAGATATTCAAAACTTTCCACCTCTTCCATTTTTTCCTCATTCATACATATTTCAGCTGTATTGTTTGTTTTGTCAGTTGTCATCAGTTTAGTTTTCTTCGCATTAAGATAGAGGTTTTGCTCTTCGCTGTTCTTACGGACTGACATAATTGGTTTTTCCATTCCTTTTTGTGTTGTAGACAGTAATACTGTGTCACCAGCACATCTAATTTCTGGTATTTCATAACCTCCAATTGTTATGGCATCATAATATTATTTATCTACATCTTCTCTAACATTCCTCATTATATTTTAAGTATACAGCTTAAATAAGTAAGGCGACATTATGCACCCATGACGGACCCCTAGTTTTATGTCAGACCAAGTTGTTGTTTCACCATTTATTCTCATTGCTACCTGTTGGTCTAGATACAGTAGTGATGTTAATTTATCAAATGTGTTGGAAATCCCACTTTTCCCAAAGTTTCTGGTGTTGTACAAAATCATATGCTTTTGAATAATCTATAAAAGATAAATATAGATTCACATGAAATTCTCTGCATTTCTCTTTTATTAATCTTATATTGAGTATATGATCTCTTGATCCTCTTTCTTGTCTAAAACCAGCTTGGACCATATCGACTTCTTCCATTTTCTTACGGATTCTACCCATTATAATTTTAATCAGTTCTGTAGTTTGTGTATAATTTCAAGTTACCAGGGTACTCCACCTTGTTGGTGTCAATAGAGAAAGGAAATAGAAAAAATATCGGTCTAACTTCAGCACAAGAGAAAAGCCATGCCAGCTCTGCTACCTACTACATTACCATTGCCATCTGTTGTCTACACAGCCAGCTGCTAGCTTCCGTGATCTTCGGCACAACAGCAACAGATAAGTTACAGCAGCGATGCAATTGTGTTCATCATTCCTGGAACAGACAGGTTACAACAACGATGCAGTTGTGTTCATCATTCCTGGAACAGACAGGTTACAGCAACGATGCAGTTGTGTTCATCATTCCTGGAACAGACAGGTTACAGCAACGATGCAGTTATGTTCATCATTCCTGGAACAGACAGGTTACAGCAACGATGCAGTTGTGTTCATCATTCCTGGAACGTACACAAGAAAAGCGGGGACTACAACCTTCAGGTTTTCATGTAAGCTCCATCAAGATAAGAAATGTTTCTACATCTGTTTCGTTCACTGTTTCAACACATCTTGGTTTCTCCTCCTCCTTCTTCTGGTCTCCAGGATGAAGTCCAGTGTTTCCCAGAGTTCTGCCTGCAGCCCCTTTAGATCTGAGCACCGTGGTCATGTCTGGCTGCGTAGATCTGTAAAAGTTTGGCACCCTTGGCTCTAAAGAGTACTTATTATAAATGAGTCTGAGTCTTCATTTGTTGTGGCTTCTCTGCCTCAACGACGGACAGATTAGCGTCCCTAGTTACAAGGAAGGCTGTAGATAGAATCCATTGCATGCTTCTAGTGAAGTACAAGAATGCTAGAAATTAGATTGTGGGATAGAGCCCGGGAAGTTCTTGCTAAACTTTCACTGAGTCGGTGTTTTGAATGTGTATATAAGTCTTGGTCAGTTTGTTTCGGGGCATGGCCGAGGTATGAGCTAAGAAGGGTCGTTGCTGTTGGTGGCGGATTTGTGTTTGTGAGTTGTTCTTCCTTTGGTATGTGATAGTGCTGTTACATCGCTCCAAGCCTGCTCTACCCGTGCTTACCTCATGTCTTGTGAGTTTTATGTTTGTAGTTGTATGTTTTGGTGTGAATTATATGTAATGTGATACAGTTAATGTAAGTTCCTATGTATCAGATGAATTCACGAGTTGAAGACAATGTAGGATGTTGTTGTGTAACGAATGAAGGTTTCTGTTCAAGCGAATAATATGATTATATGTATGAGTAAGCGTGCTTCTTGGATGCAGTCATTTTACATTGATATTTTTTCATGTGCATTTTCATAAGATTTAGTTGATGTTTTATTAACGTGTTTCATTTTGCATATGCTTTCATTGACGATTCACGCGTTTTGCTTTCATACTCAATGCTTCATTTGCGTGTATCGAAATGGTCATTGATTTTTGCATTGCTTATGCTTTTCATGTTTAGTGTGAAAATTCATCAGTGTGGTAGTTGCAATCGATGTATGTTTGTATGTCTCGTGGCAACTTAGTAGTGAGCATTCAGGATGAAGAGAATCTATTGAAGACAGAGTGCTAGTGCACTATAATGTGAAGAGAATCTATTGAAGATAGAGTGCTGGTGCACTATAATGTGAAGAGAATATATTGAAGATAGAGTGCTAGTGCACTATAATGTGAAGAGAATCTACTGAAATAGAGTGCTGGTGCACTATAATGTGAAGAGAATTATTGAATATAGAGTGATAGTGCACTATTGGTTTAGAGGTGACACACGATGTTGGGATAGCCATGAGTTAATACTTGTTGTGTGTTTCAGGCCATTACTTTTTTGATGGTACAGAAGGCCTGTATTATAGCCGTGCTTATTGTTTTGTACTAGTATTTGTTTCATGCTATGGTCGTTAATATTAGTGTTGACATGTCGATTTATTGTAAGTCGACGTTCTCGTCAGGTTTTGTGTGAACTAAACCTCGTCTGTTTGGATCACGTGATTATTTCATCATTATCATCGGCGTAATGTCTTGTGTGTGTGAGCACAGACTCTGACAGTGATTTCCCCTTTACTTGGTATGTTGGTGTGGGAAGCCAGAAGATCGAACCTGGGTAAACATAAGGGGTGTACAATGGTTCCCCTCAAGTACTGTGGTACGTAAACCTTGGGATTCGTGGGACATTTCCCTGCATCAGTCATCGAAATTGCAGAAATTTAGTTCAGTCAATTATCAGGCACCAAGAACCCAACATAACTTAAACCATCCCCCCCCCCCCCCTCTCCCTGCCCTTACAAGATAACAGTCCCAGTTAACGCTGTCATGAGATTTGTTAACATTTACTGTATTTAGGCAGAAGCAGAGGTTTCTCTGGGTGGAAGGGGCTTTATTTAGGCTTCTTCCAGTTGTAAACTTATACGAAGTTCCACGACTTGCCTCATTTTAAACTTTCGTCATCATTTTGTCTCTTCTGCCCCCAGAAGGGTGGCTGCAACCGTTCTCCATGTTTTCCTATTCATCAATATGTCCCATGCTAACCATCACAGATAGGTCGGCAAGAGGTTAGCAATACCGAATCGAGTCGACAGGAGGTTATCAGTAGCGAGTTCTCAACCAACAACCTTCCAGTCAATAGAACAGGTAACTCAAGGCTACAGTCTTCTCGCATACTGAGTTACTGGAAAAGAATACATTTTTTTCAGTTTATACCATGGGTTAGTTGTGTTATATATGCAGTTCTATCATGGGTTAGTTGTGTTATATATGCAGTTCTATCATGGGTTAGTTGTGTTATATATGCAGTTCTATCATGGGTTAGTTGTGTTATATATGCAGTTCTATCATGGGTTAGTTGTGTTATATATGTAGTTCTGTTCCTACCATGGGTTAGTTGTGTTATATATGCAGTTCTACCATGGGTTAGTTGTGTTATATATGTAGTTCTGTTCCTACCATGGGTTAGTTGTGTTATATATGCAGTTCTACCATGGGTTAGTTGTGTTATATATGTAGTTCTGTTCCTACCATGGGTTAGTTGTGTTATATATGCAGTTCTATCATGGGTTAGTTGTGTTATATATGCAGTTCTACCATGGGTTAGTTGTGTTATATATGTAGTTCTGTTCCTACCATGGGTTAGTTGTGTTATATATGCAGTTCTACCATGGGTTAGTTGTGTTATATATGTAGTTCTGTTTCTACCATGGGTTAGTTGTGTTATATATGCAGTTCTACCATGGGTTAGTTGTGTTATATATATATTTCTGTTTCTACCATGCGTTAGTTGTGTTATATGTGCATTTCTGTTTCTACCATGCGTTAGTTGCATTATATATGCAGTTCTGTTTCTACCATTGGTTAGTTGTGTTACATATGCATTTCTGTTCCTACCATGCGTTAGTTATGCTATATGTGCAGTTCTGTTTCTACCATGCGTTAGTTGCATTATATATGCAGTTCTGTTTCTGCCACTGGTTAGTTGTGTTATATATGTAGTTCAAGGTGTTTGACAAACTGTTCGTAATGAGTTCACAAAATTAAGATTGCATTTCTGGTTATTTCCCTTTTGACCTCAAAGCGGCTTCCATACACGGACAGTGTGAATTAGAAAATTATAAACAGTTTAAGCGGTCAACACATGCACACACACACAAACATACACATCAACACACATATTAGATGCTCATAGCACTGGTGGGGGAAAGATATCCATCATAATAACAACCACACATTTTGTTAAAGCGTTTATTAACAATGAAAAATGAAATAACTATTAAGTAATCCATTTTAACACAAGCCATGGAGGATCACTGCAGCCAATCTTCCCTGGAGAGAGAGCACATGATGATGATAACACATGCAAAAAATATATATATATATATAAGCGACTAAAAATATGAATTAAAAAGCGCACAATCTGTCACACGTGACTTTATATTCAGAGAAAGTAATATTGTTCTTACCTTACATACAGCCTAAGGGTTTTTTTTTCTTTAAAGACAGAACTGAATACCGGTGATGTACGGACATTTGTGCCCCGAATAAATCCGATATCACCTCCCTGATACTGATAATGATGCGCGTGCAGAAGGCGGGGCAAACATGACCTGACTGGGTGAGTTATGGCTTCAGTAACGTCAGAGCCAGCACAGATGGTCGCAGCCATTCATTTCCTGGGGGAAGCGTTGCTTTATCTTGCGGTCATCTGTCGGAAACATCGTCTGCTTGACCAACTGCCCAGTGTGCCCATGAGTTAAGATGGTACTGGTCTAGTCACTTACCTGAGCTCCGACTGTCTTCCATGTTTTAAAGGTGAGTTCTTGCGGTTTTGGGAGGGGGCGGGGTAACTGGTTGAAAAGAGAGAGAGCGGCAGTTTTGCACCGGCCTATAAAATTTCTTTCTGGGCCCTGCCTAGAACATAATGTGGATTAATGTTAATTAACGTATGGATGCCGCGAGTATCGAGAAAACCAAAGGAAAATGACATCAGAGGTCAGGGAATAACTTTGTAAAATAACAAGCATAAAGAAAAGAGTGAAATGTTGTGTGGACGATGCACTACAAAACTGAAACTAGAGAATATGGTAATCACTGGAAAACGCAGAGAAAAAGAAAGAGAGAGAGAGAGAGAGAGAACTAGTATGTTAAGCCCAAGTGACAGAGAAAATGGAAAGGTAATCGAGCTGTTGTGAAATATCAGACAGCACACACACAAAAAAAAAGAATCATGGTTTATCAGCGACTGTGGCCATGGCACATGATGAATGAATGTAAAGTAAGAAGCCATTCTTAGCATGGACCACCACAGCAGTAAGAAGCCATTCTTAGCATGGACCATCACAGCAGTAAGAAGCCACTCTTACAGTGCAATAGTAAGAAGCCATTCTTAGCAAAAACCATTACAGCAGTATTAAGTCACTCTTACCATGGACCATCACAGCAGTAAGAAGCCACTCTTAGCACGGACCACTACAGCAGTAAGAAGCCATCTTTAGCCATCTTCTTCTTCTTCTTCTTCTTCTTCTTCAGTTTTCAGTTCTTAAGTCATGCTAAAAATTCAGTGTTGTAGTCAAGTTAAGGCCTGAGTTTCTCCATATTTTGCACCTGCATTACAGGTTTTTTTGGAGCCAGATTCACTCGCTCTGGCCAAGTCTGGACAAGTCCAACCATCGTTTGGGCACCTTTTTTTTCAGGCGATGTTTTAGATCAACACAGAAACATTGGCCACAAAACGGACAAACAAACAAGCTTTGATATCGAAACAAATTCATCGTTGCCTGGACTTGGGTTCTATTCTAGAAACGACAAGGATCACCACCACTTTCAGGTATCTTTGTAAAGGCGAGTGAAGGTTTCTTCTTATTGCTGATACGGTCTACGCTAGGTTTTTCTAATGTAAGGCTGTTTCCCGCGTTTTCTAGAAGTTTTAAACAGTGCTACTTAGTAGAAAAATGTGTTTAAAATGTATAGGCAAAGAATAGCTGCTTGCAAAACAAAAGTGGAGCAGGAAGGAATAGCCTGAACTCTGGGTATATTCAAGACAGAAAGAAATAGGCTCACTGTTTCTTTCTAATAATGTTGTAAAATGATTTCTTACTGCTGTGGTGGTCTATGCCAAGGATGACTTCTTACTGCTGTGGTGGTCCATGTTAAGAGTGGCTTCTTACTGCTGTGATATTCTACACTAAGGATGACTTCTTACTGCTGTGGTTGTCTATGCGAAGAGTGACTTCTTACTGCTGTGATGGTCCATGTTAAGAGTGACTTCTTACCGCTGTGGTGGTCTATGTTAAGAATGGCTTCTTACCGCTGTGGTGGTCTATGTTAAGAGTGACTTCTTACTGCTGTGATGGTCTATGTTAAGAATGGCTTCTTACTGCTGTGGTGGTCTATGTTAAGAGTGACTTCTTACGGCTGTGGTGGTCTATGTTAAGAATGGCTTCTTACTGCTGTGGTGGTCTATGTTAAGAGTGACTTCTTACTGCTGTGATGGTCTATGTTAAGAGTGACTTGTTACTGCTGTGGTGGTCTATGTTAAGAGTGACTTCTTACTGCTGTGATGGTTTATGCTAAGAGTGACTTGTTACTGCTGTGGTGGTCTATGTTAAGGATGGTTTCTTAGTTCTCTGGTGTTCCACGCTGAGGGCGACTTCTTTCTTTTGTAGTGGTCCACGCTAAAGTGCCTTTTTTTCTCTATTGAGGTGGTCCACCCTAAGGTGAACTCTTTTTATTGTGGCAGTCCGCGATAAGATGGCTTCTTCTCCGTGCTGTAGTGGTCCACCTTAAAGTGAACTCTTCCTGTTGTGGCGGTCCGCGCTAAGGATTTTTATACTCTAAACCCAGAAGAGAAAGGAAAAGAAGGAAAATGTAATTACCGATATCACATTCTAACATAATAAGTTTAGCACAGACCAAAAACAAGATTGTATTTGGCAGTAATAGTCACCTGGTGAGTTAGTGTAAATTGTGTGAGTAGTATCAGCCGAGACTGGAAACTAACAGCTCAAAGGACAGCAGTAACATTAAATTGTATTGCTAATCCGAATGTCGCCAAGACTAACCAGGCTGGGTCAAGAGATAATCTCCAACATGCTACCTTACACCAAGAAACGCAAATAAAAAAAATCGACCTGGGTCCACATCAGGCCAGTCTACGTCCTGTCCTGTGAATGCTACGTTAAAAGGCAATCTCGCATATGTTATAGGAACTTCTGAAAATGATGAGACACATGTAGTCTCTGTGAGTGTAGATACAGAAAATACATGACACAACCCGACAGAATCAGTGTAGATCTGACTTTGCAGTAGTAGTAGTAGTAGTAGTAGTAGTAGGAGCAGTAGTAGTAGTAGTAGTAGTAGCAGCAGCAGCAGTAGTAGTAGTAGCAGCAGCAGCAGCAGCAGCAGCAGCAGCAGTAGTAGTAGTAGTAGTAGTAGTAGTAGTAGTAGTAGTAGTAGTAGTAGTAGTAGAAGAAGAAGAAGAAGAAGAAGAAAAACAGAAGAAGAAGAGGAAAAAGAAGAGGAAGAAATGAGACGTTCATGATGTGGTAAGTGAGGAACAGGTCCCCAGAGAGGAATTCTGTAAACTGGTGTTAACAAAATCTCTTCACTCCAGATTGAAAAGCCATTCTGTCTTCATCCACTACCGGCTTCTCTTAAAACAGAGGAAGATCCCCTGGTCCTCTTTCAAAACAAAGGAAACTCTCTGAGCCCCGAAGAAAGGCACATGCTGGATTTCTCTCTCTCTCTCTCTCTCTCTCTCTCTCTCTCTCTCTCTCTCTTATTGGACCTGATCACAAAAATCAGCACAAGTCTTTTGCAACTTTTGCAGCATGTCGACCTTATCTATCAGGCAAACTGTAGCCTACAAAATCCTACATCACTGCCGTATAAACAGAAACAACGCGTGATTAAAAAAAAATCACCATACCTCTATGAAACATCTGCAGTTAAATAAAATCTCTTCTAATAGTTTTTAGAGAGCATTCTAGTAATAACAAAGACATAACCAGAAACTATCAAAGCATGGCTTCCTGCAGAACAGCTTAAATAGTGCTAGCAGCAACGAGCTAATGCGCCAAAATATGCTACATCGTATATAAGATGCGAGTTACCGCTGAAGCGCAGGTGTGAAGGCTTTCCGTAACTACAGGTAAAGTAGCACATGTTGGTGTTTCTAAAATAAAAATATGGCTGTTTCATATTTCCTGGATGCTAAGAATACAGCTTTTGTGAGGAAAAAAGAATATCACGTTAGCTTTCCACTTCGTTTGAGGAGTAATGTGATACGGTAATCTATCTATCTATCTATCTATCTATCTATCTATCTATCTATCTATCTATCTATCTATCTATCTATCTATCTATCTATCTATCTATCTATCTATCTATCTATCTATCTATCTATCTATCTATCTATCCGTCCGTCCGTCCGTTTGTCTGCCTGTCTTCCTAACTTCCTGTCTGTTTGTCTGACTTTCTTTCTGCCTGGTTAACTTTTTCCATGTCTGTCTGTACTTACTGCCTCTCTGTCTATAAATTCATCTGTCTGTCCGTGTGTCTGTCCGCCTGTTATACTGTCCGGCCACTTTCTGTTGGAAGATGTATCGTTTGTGAACATCATCTAAACTCCAGCCACGTTATCTGACGGGTATCTGGTGATAAAAGATAGAAATGCCTCTTCACCCCCATAGCCTTATCTCATAGAACAGATGCTGCCCCCTGACATTTACGAGTGTCAAATTTATTTACGTTCTTATCTACAGTACTTCAGAACTTCTTTGAGCATATTCGCTAAACCTAAACTTTTGTTTTAAATTTTCCTTCTGACATCATCCATTCAAAAACAGACATGTAACGAGTAGGTTTTCTTTTTCTCTTATCTGGTCTCATCTCCTTTGTTCGGCAGATAAAGAAAGGGTTAAATTATTTGACGTTTTAAAATTCTTTTTTTCGTCTTGTTCTTTTAACCCTTGGGGGCGCTGCTGAAGAGTTGTCAGACATTTTCATAGTCGTTCAGATTTATTATGTTATCGATTGACCACGATGAAGTGAGTGACAAGTGATAGGAATAAGCAGGAAGAGACTTTTGACACTTATGTTCAGATTATTGGCCTGCGAATAATATGTCAGAATCCCCTTCTGAAATGTGACAAAAAATTCTTTGTATCATGTCAAAGTCATGGAGCTGCCATTTGCGAGACTTGACTCATGTCAGGAACGTGTAGATCGGACGGGATGGAAGACAATAGATCTAAACTAATACTTCATTTCACATAAGTTAGACCCCTTGTCTTCTAACCCATCCAATATGGCATGGCTGAAGACGAACTTGCTGATCTTGACAACGATGCGCACTGAAAGATGAAAATTCCCATGGAGATGCGCCTGACAAAATAGAGTGTAATCACATGCGTAGCCTAACACTGGTTTATAACGCTTTATTCCCATCCTTTATTGTTGCTATACCACTTTAATCTATCTTGAATACACTATTTCAATGGTTCTCGGCCTTTTTTTTAGGTCGCGGAGGGTGAAGATATTGATACTTCTCAGCTGTTTCCCTCTTCTCTCCACGATCATTTGTTATTAAATTTTAAAAACTTCAACATCTTTTAAGTTTTCCTCATGTCCTGATATGTACAGAATTTGGGGATCCCAGATTAGAGAAACAATTATCATAGCTCACTAGAAGAACTAAAAGCGTAGAACTCCGTATGTTTTAAACTGTGGTATAAGAAATTGCGTGTGCACAGATTGTGCTTTTATATGCAAATTGTCTTACAATTACCATTATAAAAAGTTTATGAAAAGTTTGAAAGGTCATGAAAACGAGAATTTAGATTCTATGGAAACCAATTATCGAAGTATAAAACAAGAAATCGAATCTTCTGATAATTTAAACGAATCAGCAAAGCTCTGACAACTTGCAAAACATTGTTTTTATTCAGATTCTGGCTTAGTTTTTCTGTAATATCCTCGACTGTCGAATTTATCCTGAATCGCCGCAGTCAATTTCCTGTCTCTTCTTGGTGGGAATAAAATGTTATTTTAATAGAGCATAATTAATGTCGAAAATACGAAATAATCCAAGTAGATACACACACAGATAAAAAAAAATAACCCCTTTAAGGCCAACTTCTCGAGGTCTTCGCCACTAAGTACCAAAAAAAAAAAACAAACTCACCCAATTTATTTTTAATTTAGCGAAGTTTTCGATGGATGTCAAATATGAATCTTTTCAATGCTTCCATTTATTTCATGGGTCAAAAATGCACGTAGTCGATTCCAGCAACTGATGAAAATCGCAACCTCCAGGGCATTCCACTTCATAATTTTCTGTCAAACGCCGGGTAATTTAAAACTCGAGAGTTTTTGTGACAGCTCTTATGCCCCACTTCATACTTGCCTCACTGCGGAACAATGTAGCGAGGATGAATAGTCGAGTAAAGTTGATCTAATTACCGTAACTCAACGAACGGGAATAAGTGTACTTTTTACTATATTTGAGCAAACTACTTTCTAAATTTTCATAAAGAATGTGTGTTAATGCAAGGACAGTTTTGATTATGGATTCTTGTCTTCTTTTCTTCTATTTTTTTTCTAATATAATTTCTTGCAGCACAAAGTAGCGAATCAGTGCTAACATATTAAGGTGCTCTCTTGCATCAGCTTTATTGTATAATGCTCTAAAGCACCTCTCATAAATAGAACTTCCACATCACGGAAAGAGAAACTATATATATATATATAATATATATATATATGATAATGATTTTATAGAGTGGCAGAACTTGGCAACAGAATAGCTCATATATTCTAAAATAAATATAGCTATGAGTCGAACGAGTGATAACTTGGTTATCTATAAATAAACCTCATTCAAGCCAGTCCTGACACAGAGAACTAAGATGAGCTTGCTCTGTCCAGCGCTTATTTGTTGTTCTCTCTTTCCGCGTATTACAGGGTACGTTTGTTCACCGAATCCGACAACTCAATTAGGGCGAGCACAAAGTATTTCTCTGGTTTCAAATATTTATTATTAAAAAAAACTATGGTAGGTACGGTGATGTTATTATCAGACACTTAAACTCACAACGTTGTTTTATCTTTTACTTACACTCTTCGACATGTGCTCCGTCTGTTGCTCCGAGAACGTCTAAGCTACACTCGATTTCTTGCCGTCTGTTCTCCAACAACTCTTTAGCCACCATAACTAAAGCGTCTGTTATCCTTGTCTTCAAAGTTTCAATATCAGGAACTGGTGAACTGAACACTTTGTCCCTAGTATATCTCTACTGAAAAAAAAAAAAAATCAGGCGGGGCAATGTCCGGTGAACGTAACGGCCATAACGTTGGATCATTCCTCACAGTCCATCAGTGTGGAAAGTTCGCAGTCAAGAACCTTACCAGGCAAGAACTTTATCATCACCCTGTACAAAAAAAATTGTACGCTCACATGCATTAGTTTACTGCTCTGTTGTTCTTCTCCATGTCTCCTTTGGTCTACCCTTACTTCTGTTCCTCTGTGGTGTCCATCTTAGTGCTATTTTTTTTATAGTGAGTCGTCAGTCATCCGAAGCACATGTCCCAACCATCGCCAGCGTCTTTCATAGGGCCCGCAAAGTAGTTCGCCAATTTTTCCTGTCTTCGGCGAGTCTTACAACCTCATCAAGGGATTTTATGCCTGTTAATTTGGCCCCTCATAACAATGTCATCTTCAGAGTTTCACGCGGTCTGCCTCTTTTTCTTTGGCCTGTTGTGTTCCACTTGATAGCTTGTTTTGGGATTCTCTGATCATTTCTTCTCATCAAGTGACCAACATATGTCCATCTCCTTTTCCTGATCACCCATGAGACTGGTTGTTGTTTAGTCATCTGTCTTATCTCTGCATTGTTCTTGAATTCGTTCCACTTGATGCCGGGTATTTTCCTTACACATTTGTTTTCAAAAGAGTCTAATTTCTTGTCTTTTTTCTTTAGTTGTTTTCCAGCTTTCGCATGCATAAGTGAGAGTGGATATTACATTTGAATTGAATAGTCTTAACTTGGTTTTTGTGCTTATAACTTTTGAATTCCATATATATATGGAATATATATATATATATATAAGGTAAAATCCCCGTTTCCATGCCATTGAGGCATACAAGGGAATGCGGTGTTAGGTCCGTATTTCCACTACCTTCGGCACATAAAAGTGTGATATGGTTAGTGTCACGCCAGGCCGCATTTACTTTTCCAGGATACTTTGGTTCTCATTTTTAGAATCTGGGTGGAGCCCGGTGTCTTCCTGGCGTGCACCAGAGAAAGATCCCACTGTTGGGACTTGGACTATATATGTATAGCCTGTGGTTTGGTTAAGCGTAAAGCGTTTGCTGTCTTTGCTTGCTAATGCAAAGAAACTTATACAGACCCGACATACCGACTGGCACACAGACAGACATACATATCAGGACAAACTGATAAATAAACATATATTGTTGTTTCTCTTGTCCCAAGTTATCGATAATCGTAACTTGTAACCCCATCTATCTTCGTTAATTAAACATTTTTATTTTTATGCGCTCATCTTCTCTCTTAACTCTTTCTCCCCTATTGTTCCTTACTTTTGCCTGAAGAAGGGAAAAGATGGAATAAAATCTTGTAATGCTCTCCCCTTTCTTCTGTGCCTCTTTTTGGTTGTTTTCTTTAAGATATTTTTTACTCTTGTGATCACTATTTTAAAATAATTTATTTGGAGCTGTCTTCGTTTATTTTTCTTGTTTTATTTTTCAGACAAAGTATTCTAGCCTAGTTATCTTCACAATGTGTGCCCTGGCAGAGCGGTGTGCCGCGAGGTAACAGGAGTTGTGCCGCCAGACTTTGGTTCTAAAATATTTTCGTTCAAATTACAACTCGCTCAGTGTAATGTAAAAGGTAAAATGGCATAAACTTACGCTTATATGACCTCAGGTGTGCCGCGACAGAAATTTGCTTTGTCAAATGTGCCACAGTCTGTAAAAAAAAGTTCGAGAAACCACTGTTCTAGGCAGTGATATCTGCCAGAGTGTCAGATATGAAAACAGAACGATGTGCCAGATAAGAAAACAGAACGATATGCCAGGTAAGAAAACAGAACGATGTACCAGATATAAAAACAGAACAATGTACCAGATAAGAAAACAGAACGGCATGCCAGGCATGAATACATAAACCAAAACTGGACTTTTAGGTTTGGTGCAATGGTCTTCATTAAAGTGTTTTCAATTTTCAGTTTCGAAACTTCACAAACTTGATATAAAGCCACCTGTCTTCAGCTGAAATGTTACAAAGAGCGTAGGTATTTCTGAACAACAAATCTTATTTTAGCGGGGTTCAGTGCTCTTAAAACTGTGTGCCGCAAGAACTGGACTGTTTATTTAAACAAACCAAAAAAAAAAAGACTTTATTTGGAAAAGCACCTTTACTGAAGTTCTCAGCTTTACGGAGTTTTTTTCCAAGGAAAAGAAGAGAATCATGGTCCACATTACATCGCTACTCTTCCAAAGTGTGAACTATTTTCTACTTTTTACTATGGTGGCACTGTCTGGAATCTCCGCTAATATAATCAACATTTTAATCTTCCTTAAACAGGGATTTAAAGTTACCGTAAACATCAGCTTTCTGTCTTTGGCCATTTCAGATTTAATCTGTTTTCTAAGTTGTCTGTGGTTTCATGCTTGCACGAGCCCTTTTTTCAACCAGTCCAGCTTGTTTGATATGTCTGCAGATGTGGAGAATTTTATCATTGGCTGGCCTCACGCCTGCTTTACTGCTGTCAGTTCTTGGATTATTGTCTTCATGATGTCTGAAAGGTATCTCTGTATAGCAAAGCCACTGAAAGTGAAAGGACTTGTAACGTGCACAAAAACAGGGATTATAATGTGCTTAATCTACGTTCTCAACATCCTGTCCGCCATGTCTGTGTGCAGGATTCCTGGCACAGAGTTCCATTTGCAAGAGAACATTACTCTTGACGAAGATGTTAATGTTGTAACGGCTGTAAGAAACAACTGGAGCCGGTTACCGTTCTTGCTTCACCCTATCTCTCCATCATGGCTTTTATAGCCGTCATGTTTTGGACACCAATTTTAATTCTGAAACTAAAGTGGGAGTCGCAGTGGAGAATAAATTCAACGTCTCTCAAAGAACACATACACCAAGTCTCTAAGCGTAACAAACAAACAGCACGAATGGTGGCCATGTTGTCCAGTTTTCTTCTTGTTTTTAATACTCCGACACCGATACTTTACGTGATTGTGATTTTTCATCCAGATATTGATACTGCCACGAGATCCTACCGGATGCTGATTTCCTTATGGTCGCTAGGATTCTTACTGGAAACTTTGAAGTCGATTATTAATATTGTGCTCTTCTGTAGAATGAGCTCCAGGTATTCTAAAACTTTTAACGAGTTACTCACTTCTTGCAAACGTCAGAAGCAAACCGGGCAGACGTAGGCCCCAGGATGGACTATAGTCATCGCAAGTAATTAGATTCTGTGGACTGCCAGTGCAAGTCTCACTCTTAAAGAAAATATGTTTACTGAGTGATTCAATGAGTATGACCCAGAAGGTCGAGGTAGGTTCTGTACGCAGGCAGTGGCGTGAGATACTGCAGAGATAAATAGTTCACAGAGTCACCATCATCTATGTCCCTGAGCATGTTGGGAAATGAAAGAGCTGATAGGTTGCCTGGCTCTGCCATCACCGCAGAATGACAGCAAATGGGCCGAGCTGATGTTGTTAATGCATTTAGAGAGAAAGGCAGAGTGAATGACTTCGAGAGCAAGGAAATCACATCGCTGCTTAGTCTGAGAGATCTGGGAGTATAGGCTGGCACGGCTAGTAACTAGAGGCACATTGTGCGCGTGAGAGGACTAGGCAACCAGTACAGAACGGGCACTATCAGCCACAGGACGATGATAGATATGTTTAAAGGAAGGGGGGGGGAGGAATCTGAGGATTCATAGACTTGTCCGGAGTGCAATGATGATGATGATCCAAACCATAAACAATAAACTATAAACACTTAGAAATCAGTAACTGCTTCAAGACATATGGACGTCCAAGATGAAGATGGATGAGGACCTTTTCATTTTTTCACTCGTGATATTCATATCCATATGCCATATTCACGGGCCTGATCTTCCTGTGACATCCTATTGTTTCCTTCATGCAATGATCCTCACGTGTACAGTGGAGTCAAGACTACCTTCTTCTGTAATCTTCTGTTTACGGTGGTAGTATTGCTCCACGCAAGAACTGATCACCCATATTTGCAGCTGGCACGGTGTAATCAAGTGAACCTTCTCATGCAGGTACATATAGTTATCTTCTTAATTTCATGAGCAGTTTTGAGTACCCATTTCTTACAGCTAGATCAATCGGAAGCAAGTTTCCAACACGACATCTTCAGCATGTGAAGTTATCTCATCAGCAACTGTACTGCTCCAGTTTTAGAATGATCGACATCAACTATGTACTTAAAAAACAGCCTGGCACTCAATAAGAGTTTACATGAAAACAATTAACTTTTATCTGCTCAAAAGTCTGTTTTTCAAACGATACGCACGGAAAGAGAAGTAAGAAAAACTAGCATTAGAAAGAGCTAAAATGTAAATTATATGTAAATTTTATGATGTATTTCATAGAGCATTTTTAAATTCGTACGAAAATCCATGCATATCTGCCGAGGTGGTGTAGTGATCCGTGCACTGGTCTGGGGGATCAGAAGTTTTCCTGGATCGATTTCGCACGTGGGCGGAATTTTTTTTTTCCCGACACTCTCGCCTGGGTCAATCTAGCCTCAGAAATGAATACCTGGTGTTTTGTTTAGGGAAACAAAAGCAGCAAGGACAGGTGCTGGCATCCCGACCTCAAATGCTGTTGTGGCCTAGAAATGTGAAGGCAGTAACACTTCACACCCCTACAGCATGCAAGTATCACGAGAAAATGGATTTTAGACATATAATATAGGTAAAATTCCCGCTGTCATGCCACTAAGGCATATTGGGGAACACGGTGCTGGGCCTGTATTTTTCCATGACCTTCGGCACATGAAAGTATGATGTGGTCAGTATCACGCCTGGCCGCTTTACCTTTCCAGATTCCTCTGGTACCCATTTTTAGAGGCTGGGTGAACCCCGGGGCCATTTTGGTGTGTACCAGAACTGAACCCGGTACCACGGATTAGTAAACCGAGCGCCTAACCACTCAGCCAACCAGGCCGCCATATATCTGTATGCTGAGAAGTAATCTGGGCCTGTCACAATAGAAACAGCTTTATGAAAGGTTAACAAACATCATTCTACTCGGCAGATTCTGGAGCAGGCCACAACAAGAGCAAACCCATTTTGTATGCCAAAGTTTAGTCTGTTTGAGCTTGTGTTTGTAAGATTCCATTTTACATGTCTTGCATAGAATATAAACTGTTGATTTTTTTTAAAACAAGTGCAATAAACCTTTTGACATTTCGTACAATTCGTGAAAAAGATAATAACATGTTTTACAATCGCAACAAAACTGCTAACATACTGTCAATTTTTCAGACCTTTCTATTTTCTTTCTCTAGCCACTAGAAGGCTTTGAAAGCTTCCTTATCTAGACATCCTAAGCAGTCTTGTTCTCTCAGTGTTCTCTGTTCATTCCGAACCTTTTTTTCACCCATGGCCCTCCACCTCCCCCCCCCCCCCTTTTTTTTTTAAAAACTGATTTCTCATTTTCATTACCTGCGCCATTTGGCACCCTTGTCATCTTCTCTTTACCTCATTTCTCAACCACTCGCTGGCTTCCACTTCGTGTTCTTCTACATCTGTCTGGACGCATTTATGCCTGTCTTTCTTACTACGAGGAGATTTTTCTAAAAAGTTAAATATTTTTCTTCTAACTTTTTTATGTTTTCATTTGTTTTTTTTTTTTGTACATGGCCTTTGAAAAAAATGTTTGCAGAAAAATTGGATTGTTGTTATATTCTTCATTTATATGTACTCATCTTTCCTTCTTTCATGCTTGTTTACACCAAATTTCCTCACTCTTTCTATCTTTTTAATAAAACCGAACCATACTATATATTTCCATCTACTTTATTACTGTGCTACAAATGCAAGAAAACTGGTAACATATTTTGCAAGTGCAACAAACCAGTTAACATCTTACAACCGCAACAGATCTGTTAACAATTTGAAGCACCATTTTGAAAATTGTAATGTTTCTAAATCTTTCCTATTTTAAATTTTATATCAAAAATTGTAATTTACTTTTTTACAGTTTTACTGTAAATAACTTGCATATATTTATGTATAAATTTTTAAGGAATTGCTATAAATCCTTTACGTGCTTTTTTAACCTTACCTTTGAAAACATTTTAACAGTTGTTTTAGTGAAGATGTTTTAAACATTCACTACTTATAACTCCGTGTCTGGCTGTGTGGTTAGGCTCTCGGTCTGCAAATACCGTGGTACCGGTTCAAGTCCCAGCAGTGGGGACATTTTTTTCATGGTCCCACCACACCAAAAAGGCCCCAGGGTCCATCCAGCCTCTAAAAATGGGTAGCAGAGAAATATGGGAAGGTAAATGCTCCCAGGCGTGATACTGACCACATCAGACTTTCATGTGCTGAAGGTCTTGGAAATACAGGCCTACCAGCATATCCCCAGTATGCTTTAACGGCATCCAAACGGAAATCTTTACCTTTTTTCCCCTCGGCGCATAAGTAAGTCAGACATTATATGTTTTTTCATGGTTTATCATTTTCTGGATTATCATCATTGCAATCTGGGTGTGCCCATAGGTGCTCATAACTCTCTCTCTCTCTCTCTCTCTCTCTCTCTCTCTCTCTCTCTCTCTCTCTCTGCAAATATCCATCAATATCCTGTGTCAGAAACGAGAGACATACTTGATGTACAAGATGACTTGTCAATCAACACAGGACCGGCACTGTTAAGTTCTCTTGTGCATCAAGTATGTCACTCGTTTCTGACCGTGCCAGTCTGTACTCCCATCTCCCTCTGACTAAGCAGCGATGTGGATTCGCTGTTCTCTCAGTCCTCCATTCTGCTTATCTCCCTTAGCGCATTAACAATATCAGCTCGATCCGGTGGTTGTTCATCTGCAATAAAGGCAGAGCCAGCCAACCTATCAACTCTCTCATTTCCTTGGAATCCTGCTTGCCCAGGGACATATATTTAGTATTATGGGTTATGTACTCAAGAACTGAGGAAAGTCTTTTGTCCACCCACCCCCCCCCCCACCCACCCTCAACTTGCTTTTTGAAAAATTCAAATAGTGTAAACTTAAAAGTTCATACTTTTTTTAGTGGAAAGGGGGAGGGGATAGTAGTAGTAATACAGAGTTTAAAAAACTCGAAAAGAAAAAATGAACATTTTTTGTCTTTGAATTCTCGATTTTCTAAATACTGGCCACTTCAGATTTGAAATTCACAGGTCGTTGTTAGAAATCTAAATACTATGAAGGTTTTTGTCCCCCACAGATTCACAAGTCGTTGCTATAAAACCTGGGTGAATCACCGTTGTTAGGTAGACCAGTCCAACTAATCATTAATCATTCTGATTTTATCCGCTATACAGATTAAAGCCCGTGTAAGAATGATCATGCAGAAAAGTAGCTTAAAATCTAGAACATGTGCTTGACGTATATTAAGCGTAACCTAAGCTAAGCAACTAACTAAACAAGATGAAGGAGGTACGAATATGTGGCAAGGTCTACACAGACGCTATCAGAATCTAAAAACTTTTTTCTTCCTGATTTTGTATGACCTACAAGTTAAACGTTGTAGAAGATGAAGAAAGTCATTCATTTATTCCTCCTGCTCCCTCTCCCCTTATAAAAAATATAAATAAATGACTGCAGACCTTTGTTAACACCTGCCTAAGGAAGATCCTTCAGATCAGATCCCAGATACCATCAGTAATGAAGAGCTATGGCAGAAAACGAACCAACCCCCACTGAAAAAGACGCTGGAGATGGACAGGACATACACTTCGAAAGCCCACCACTAACATAACCAGACAGGCTCTTACCTGGAATCCGCAGGGAAAGAGGAAACAAGGAAGACTTAATACTTGCAAGAACACCTGGTGAAGGAGTCTCGAAGCGGAGATCAGAAAGATGGACTACACCTGGAGACAGATAGAAGAAGCAGTCCAGGACAGAAATAATTGGAGAGCCCTTGTTAATGGCCTATGCCTCAGGCAGGGTTATAAAAAAAAGGCTTGGATGGATAGGTGATGGATGAATATAAATTATTATATATCATCGATAAATAGCACTGCTGCATGCTTTTCCTGCACATCTTGTGCTGCACGGTCTTTGTACTGATTTAGACAGTGCATCAAAAGCAATATAAACTGTCTGTGTGAAAATCTTCATCGTCATAAATATAATCTTTAGAACTTTCAGAACTAACGTTATCATCGGATTAGATAGGGAAAATATCGTATTGCACCAGCTGAACGTTTAATTACGTTTCATGGTATCCTAGCAAAGAGGGGAGATAAGTTTTCATCTACTTAGTTCAGAGTTCTCCCGCACAGCTAATGAGCAACGCTGTTTCTATAGATACTCAGGCGATAAAGAGGAATGTGATTTTAGAGCAGCTTGTAATTCCATGGAGTAGCTATGTAATCGTTATATAAAAGCATAAATCTCGTGGATGTTTAGAGTATCTCGTGTTCCTGCTTGAGAAGGTTTCTGTCCCTATAGATTCACAAGTCGACGATAGAAAACTTGGATGAATCACCATTGATATGTACACCATTTCGTGTCCTGCTGATGTAAAGAGGAGAAAACATACTGACTTTATCCGCTATACAAAATGAAGCATGTAGATGAATCTCTTATGAGGTTCTTATGAGCCATGTTACCAAAATGCCTGCTTCGTATTGTTATGAGAAGAGTCAGGGGAAAAATAAAACCAGAAATCGCTGAAGAACAGTTTGGCTTTGTCGAAGGAAAAAGGTACAAGTAATGCCATATACTCATATATATATATATATATATATATATATATATATATATATATATATATAATGAGAACATTGATAGAGAGATCATTAGAAATAAAGACCGATCTATACTTATGCTTCATAGACTACTGTAAAGCATTCGATAAAGTGAGACACATAGAAATTATAAAAATGCTGAGAGACATCAACATAGATGGGAAAGATCTGAAACTCATAAAAAACATATACTGGCAGCAATCAGCAGCAATGAGGGTTGAGAACCAAATAGGAGCATTCCAAGACATAAAACTGGGAGTGAGACAACGATGTGCTCTTTCTCCTGACCTCTTCTCCTTGTATAGCGAATACATAATGAGAAATATAGAGAACATGCCAGGAATATCAATTGGAGGGGGGGGGGTGTATAACCTTAACAACTTAAGATATGCGGACGACACAGTTCTGATTGCTAAAAATGAAGGGGAGCTACAGCCTCTTCTGGACGTCATGGTTCGTGAAAGTAAAAATAAAGGTATCAGGCTGAATAAAAAGAAGACTGAAGTGATGGTCATCTCAAAGAAAAGAATACCACCAAAATGTAGCATTAACATCGATGGCACAAATCTGAAACAAGTTGATAGATTCAAGTACTTAGGAACGATTATAACAACTGATGGGAAATGTCACAATGAAATAAAAAGCAAACGTGCTCAAGCCAAGTCAGCATTCCAGAAAAAGAGATACATCTTGTGCAACAGATCCATGTCAATGGAAACAATATTCCGAGTACTTAAATGTTACATCGAGCCAATTCTGTTTTATGGGTGTGAAGCATGGTCTATGAATAAGTGAGTACAGCGAGAAATAGAGGCCATGGAGATGTGGTTTATAAGAAGGATGTTGAAAGTACCCTGGACAGCCAAGAAAACCAATGAAGAAGTCTTAAGAGTGGCTGGAGTTAAAAGGCAAATTACACCAAAGATCAGAGGCAGACAAGCGAGACTTATAGGATATTTCATGAGAAGAGGAAAACTGAAACACAATCAATCGAGATTTATAGGATATTTAATGAGAAGAGGAAAACTGGAACACAATGTGGCAACTGGAAAAAGTGAGGGAAGAAGAGACAGAGGAAGACAGAGAGAGAAGTTACTGGGTGGTCTGTCAGTGTGGCTAGGAAGAAAGTCACCGGCGGATCTGATAATCAAGTCTAAAGACAGGGAAATGTGGAGAGGAATGATCACCTACTACGCCACGCAGCATGGCACTTAGATGAATCTCTCCACCCCCCCCCCCCCCAAAAAAAATGTAATAGCTTCTGTTTTGATTAGAAAGAGACGTTAGTCATTTTCTGAGTCACATATGTGGATCCCTGGGTGTAAGCACTATGTAAACTATTTTTGAGTGATAGATATATTTAGGACAGCCATTACCACGTAATTCGTTGCTAGTGGTATTAAACCATCATTTGCAGAGCTTACTTTCTGGTCCATGGATTCACGTGAACTCTGTTCTGTGCTCTCTCAAAATATTTCTTACTAAAACCTATTTAAAATAGTTTAATAATTTTAAAAATAAAAATAATCTCTCTCTTTCTCTCTCTCTCTCTCTCTCTCTCTGAACCTTAAGTGCCCAAGGCACATGGGGTTTTCCACAAACGCCTGTCTTTTGTCTTTTTCCGCTATACGTGAGCCTTCTATTAATAATAGAGAAATCTAGAGAATTTAATGTGAATCTAGTTTTATCTTTTTATATACTAAAAGGCATTTGATTGTGTACAACACCAGAAACTTTGAGAAATAATGGACAAAGTTAGATTTCCAACACATTTGATACAATTAACATCACTGCTGTATCTAGACCAACAAGCAGCAGTAAGAATAAATGGTGAAACAACAACTTGGTTTGACATAAAACAAGGGGTCCGTCAGGGGTACATATTGTCACCTTACTTATTTAACTTGTATACTGAAAATATAATGAGGAATGTTAAAGAAGATGTAGACAAAGAATATTACAATGCCATAACAATTGGAGGTTATGAAATTTCCAGAAATTAGATATGCTAATAACAGTATTACTGTCCACAACACAAAAAGGGGTGGAGAAACTAATTATGCCAGTCCGTAAGAATAGTGAAGAGCAAAATCTCTATCTTATTGTGAAGAAAACTAAATTGATGACAACTGACAAAACAAATAAGGCAGCTGAAATATATATCATTGAGGAAAAAAAACTGGAAGAAGTGGAGAGTTTTGAATATCTTGGATCGTTACTAACTAATAATGGAGATACAATGAGGGAAATTAAAAGGAGGACATCTATCGCTCTTTAGAAAGTAAAACAACTAAAGAATCTGTGGAGAGGAACAAACAGAACTACAAAAATAAGATTTTTAAGAGCATGCATTTTTACCATCACAACATACGCCTGTGAGACCTGAACAATTAACAAAACAGCTGAGAAACACATAAATGCCTTTGAATGTAAATGCTACAGAAGAGTTCTTCAAATATCATGGACACAAAAAAGAACAAATATATCTATACTATAAAAACGTAATATTGAAGAAGGCTTGCTAGTAAAGAGGATTAAACAGAGAAAACTTAAATATTTTGGACATATTAAATATCATAATAATTTAGAGAAGACCGTCTTTGAAGGGTACATAATGGGAAAAAGAAAGAGAGGAAGACCAAGGCGAAGATGGCTGCAAGACATCGTTGATAATCTGCAAATGGATGCACCAGGAGCAGGGCATCTTGCTTACAACTGTGAGGCTTACAGGAGAGCTGTTAGGGAGGCAAAGTTCCGCAAAGGACATGCAAATGATTGACTGACTGATGTGAGCCCTCTATTGCTCAACATCCTCTCTGTTGTTCTCTGTCTACTTTGGTCTAACTTTACTTCTGTTCCCCTGTGGTGTACAGCTTAGTGCTATTTTTGGTAGTGTGTCGTCAGTCATCCGGAGCACATGTCCCAATCATCGCCAGCGTCTTTAAAAATAATATACTGTTATCTTAATCATACATGAAAGGATGAGGTGCTGGACATAAGCCCAAAGTCATGTCAGTGTCCCAAGTGGAGGATCATCATGAATCATCTACAAAGGAAGGTTGAAGTGAAAGCACAACATCTGACAAAAAAGACCGGGCACAGCACACATGGGAGATTTTGTTTTCACTCAAAGACGCTTGACGTAATGGTCAGAAATAACAGACGTGGGTTGTTCTATGACGTTATCCAAGTCATGAGCGTCCTCGTGACATATTCCGCAGTCGTCTTTGCAGTCTCGTCCTCTGTATACCTGCAGTGTACTGGTGTGACCGTACATTTGTCTGCTGTTGCTGCCACTGAAATATATACAAGAGATCAAACTTTGTAAATTAAACAATGCATATCCCCATCACTTTGGCACTATACCGCTCTTCTACAGACAATGCATACAAAGTGTCACTGGACATGAACATTTAATATACATGAAAACATCAAGCATATACAACTATCTGGTCAGGAAACAGGAGCCACCATTACAGGACAGAATAAAGAGAGGATACAAATACTTCATCACTGACTACACACAATCATTTCAAAACCTACACAAGAAAGGAATCACGCCAAGTGCACGAGAGATAACATACAGACTATTGTTCAACATAACACCGACCACACAAGGAGTCGCCCGCAGATCCAATAGACTGATCAGATGTAGACTATGTAGAACAAAAACACAGGAAACAGAAGAGCATATCTTCTTTGAGTGCAAAACTGTTTCTTTAGCCTTCAAACTTTTGACTCACGAGATAACAACAAGAACAACGCAGACATTAGACATGTATAGAGCAATCATGTTGAACACCATCCCTCGAACAGTAGCAGACAGCCATAAACAGTCCATCATAATCCTAGCGGAATTCAGATCTCTTATCTGGTCATGTCGGAATAAGGCCATGTTTGATAACAAAGTTTTCACGCCAGAAATGTTTCTATCTATCTTCCAAAACAAATTGTTACGGCTTTCTGCTAGTTTTTAACACCTATGTGGAATATTGAAGTCTTTTTTTTTGTTTTTGTGTGTGTATGTGTGGTTTGCCAACGACGCAGTTTTAGTTTCACAACATTGATTATTCTGTAACCCTGTTTGTATATAACTATGCACTCAGGTGTACCTATCATCCAAATCACTATCATCTCATGTTTTGTTAAAGCCCACCATTTCATTATTTCACTTCACGGGCCATCACCCTCACCTCACGTTATTTGCACACGATTTGTATTTGTAACTATCAGACAAATAAACTTCATTAAAAAAAAAAAAGACAGAACAGTTAAAAACTGAGGTTTTCACTTCCCTCTCATGCCCAAGGTTGGTGACCATAAGCACCCAAGTTAAAAACTGAGGTTTTCACATCTCTCTCATGCCCAAGGTTGGTGACCATAGGCACACAAGTTAGAAACTGAGGTTTTCACTTCTCTCTCATGCCCAAGGTTGGTGACCATAAGCACCCAAGTTAAAAACTGAGGTTTTCACTTCTCTCTCATGCCCAAGGTTGGTGACCATAGGCACCCAAGTTAAAAACTGAGGTTTTCACTTCCCTCTCATGCCCAAGGTTGGTGACCATAGGCACACAAGTTAGAAACTGAGGTTTTCACTTCCCTCTCATGCCCAAGGTTGGTGACCATAGGCACCCAAGTTAAAAACTGAGGTTTTCACATCTCTCTCATGCCCAAGGTTGGTGACCATAGGCACACAAGTTAGAAACTGAGGTTTTCACTTCTCTCTCATGCCCAAGGTTGGTGACCATAAGCACCCAAGTTAAAAACTGGGAACAATTTTTTTATAAATAGGAAACTACGAGGTTTTGGTACGGTAAAATAAGAGAACAAATTTTGTAGGATTAGACCTCGAAAAAATCGTAGACAAAGCACTTTAATGAGACGTGAAAGAAAGAAAAATACAAGAGAATTACATGGGATTAGCTTAGATTCAGTCTCTCTAGCTTTTCACTTCCCTCTCATGCCCAAGGTTGGTGACCATAGGCACCCATGTTAAAAACTGAGGTTTTCACATCTTTCTCATGCCCAAGGTTGGTGACCATAGGCACCCAAGTTAAAAACTGAGGTTTTCACTTCTCTCTCATGCCCAAGGTTGGTGACCATAGGCACCCAAGTTAAAAACTGAGGTTTTCACTTCCCTCTCATGCCCAAGGTTGGTGACCATAGGCACCCAAGTTAACCCAGCAACAAAAATTGGCTTCTGATCCTTTTTTTGATCTGGATAAGGGAAAACGGTCAGACGTAATACTAACCACATCACTCGCTAATGTGCAGGCAAGTGAGCACATGCACCATGTTGTCTATATGAAAAATTGGCTGTCAGACCTGTGAATAATTCCCCCCCCCCCACTACCACAGTTGCCTGAATACACCAATAGTAAGCTATCTTGCTCAGTTTCCGGAATTGTGAGAGCAAATCAATGTCCGGCTCGAGATGGAGCATAGTATGCTAAAAAGCCGTACTGTCCGACCAAAAGCCAGAAGTCTGACCACCCTAGGTGGATCCCTGAGATCCAACTTTAAGAAAGGGGGGGGGGGTCCCTTTTTTTCTTATTGGATATAAAATGATAATATTCCGCTTATGGTCTGGATAGGCCGGGGCGCAACCTGATTCTCCAGGGCTCTGCATCACTGACTTTCATATTTTTATAGCTCGCTAAAAGAACACTATATATAAGAGTATATTCACTTTATCGAAGTCTATAAGTTCTCATCAGAAGGTTCAAGATTCAGACTCCGGGGTCACTGCATTCAGAGGAGCCTGAATATGTTCCGCCGCGTGCCACAGCATCCACCTACAACGCTAATAGTTCTCGTCAAGTGTTGCTTGTTTACGAGGCGTTTTTTTTTTTTTGCCACACAGATTTTCTGCCAGCACCCTTAATTTGTACCAGCTCCAGCAGTCTCCTTATAACCACATTGACCTTTCATTCCCGCTCTTCATTTTTTCGCAGTCTGCCCAATAGCTTCAGCAATATTACCCTTATCCTTTCTAAGTATACCTTTTATTTTGACATGTGCAGCAAGTCTATATGCTTGTGAGACCTGGACACTTAACAAAACAGCTGAGAAACGCATAAATGCCTTTGAATGTAAATGCTACACTTCTGTAGCAGTTATATTCATTTATTCTTCAAATATCATGGACACAAAAAAGAACAAATATATTTATACTACAAGAACTTAATATTGAGGAAGGCTGGCTAGTAAAGAGGATTAAAAAAAGAAAACAAAACATATTTCGGACACATTCAACGTCATGATAATCTAGAGAAAACCGTCTTGGAAGGGTACACAATGGGAAAAAGAAAGACAGGAAGACCAGGGCGAAGATGGCTACAAGGTATCGTTGATGATCTATAAATGGATGCATCAGCAGCAGGGCATCTTGCTCACAACCGAGAGGCCTACAGGAGAGCTGTTAGGGAGGCAAAGCTCCGCAACGGACATGCAAATGAATGAATGAATCCAGCAAGTCTTCAGTAAAGGAGATAGAAAATAGAACGAGCGGTTTGTAGTTCCGGGTCCGGCTAAACAAGTGTTCAATGTTTATTGGTCGGTGCGTTTTTGTGCCATGTTTTGGAGCAGTTGTTGCTCATCTTTTAATCTCCTGGGTAATGAAATTTAATACGCATCTTAGTTTTGGATTTGTAGATGTATGTTCATAGTTAACTCTCATTGTATCGTACGTGTTTTCCGTGCACACATGCACAAGTAAAAGAGTGCAGTGGTGAGGTTTTAGAACTTTTTATGGACTAAGAAACAGAAACCCAATCAAAGCGTTGTGATCAGAACTACGTAAACCGGAAAAAATAATTAGTTCTTAAAAAAATCTTCTGATAAATTTGGTAACTATTGAATTCACTTTTAGTGTAAAAGAAATGGATGGAGGAGAATTTGGCCACCTTCAGTTTATTATTAAATGACGCTGCAAACTATTTTGTACAGTAACAGGTTTTGGATGAGTCAGTAATGGAGAATGCATAAACAGAAAGTTCTTATCAATCATAAGCATGAACAAATAGTAGAACACTGTACTCCACAAATTTGTCAACATTTGTTTTCACAAGCAGTCATGTACTTTCATTCATCAACTGTCTTATTGATAGGTTTTTTTTGTTTTTTTTTATTATGTTTATCCATTTTGAGTGAATCTTGTTATTTCCAATCAAGTCAGTTCTTAAATTATAAATTATATCAGTTTAGAGGAAGTTGCCTCATATTGTATGTCAGGGATTGTGTAAAAACCATTGTAAGAAATAGAAGTGTGGTCTATCAGAAGAATGTTGCAGATTCCTTGGATGGCAAAGATTACTAATGAAGAATGTATGAGAAAAGTGGGAGAGACAGAAAAAAATCTTGTAAAAAAAAAAGCAAGAGAGACAGTGTACCTTCTGTAGGACATGCAGTGAGAAGAGGGGGCACTGAAAATATTGTAACAACAGGAAAAATAGAGGGAAGAAGAGCCAGGGGAAGGCCAAGAGAAATGATACTGTATAGTTTGACGAGATGATGTGAGATGAGGTCACCAACTGAACTGATGACCTGCATGAAAGGTCAGGTACTATGGAGAAACATAATAGCCAATGCCAGTCTGCATGGCACCTGATGTTGATGATGATGATGATGATTGTGTAGTAAGCTGAGCAGACAGAAAATTTCATCCGTTTTGTTTTTTTTTTAATGATGGTCAAATATTGGCTACATAGCTGGGGGGGGGAAACAACAAAACACTTTCATGTAATTTATAGAGGCTTCTAGGGAATTTGATGTTAGCCCTCATGTTTTCTTTGACCTGCCAACACTTAAAAGGTTAATGTGGTCAGCACCATGCCTGGCCTCCTTTCATTCCCTGGCTCCAGAAGCTGGGTACCCATTTATCCATATGGATAATACAGACAGTTCCAGCTGGACTTATTATATTAGATTTAAAAAGTTTGTTTTTTTTTTTTATTGTTTACTACGTGCATTTTTCTGGCCCACAGAGCCAATATTCAGGGACTGGATGTTTGTAAGTTGTGGTGAAGAATGTTAAGTACAACCCTTATCAACCGGAAACAAGCCCTCAGGGTTGTCAAGGAGCTTGATGCCTTTCCAAAAATTCCAGAGAACTACCAGGAGACGTCGGCAGCAGGTGGTGGATGTAAGCAGGACTGTTCGGTTGCTGTTCCATATTTTTTTATATTTCTATTGAGCTTATGGTGTTGCAAAGCACAGACTCCAGAATGTATACTTTATGAATGTTCGTTTATGTGGTATGTAGGCTGATATAGCCAGACAAGGTCTGGATTTTGAGGCAGAAGTAGGGTTGCCATCACAGCCTGGAGAAAAGAATAAAATTTGTCTCGAAGGCAGGGCAGGGTACCAGATTTAATATGATCTAATAGTTGAAAGTGAAAGAAGAAGAAATGGCAGTAATGTATAGTAGACTAAAAAAAAGAAGATTATTCCACTAGCCACGATTTCCAAAACTAAAAGAAAATATCCAAGCTTTTTTTTTTTTTTTTAAAATTCCAAAATTCCCAGGAAGCATATTAATCAGGGTGATGTCACAATCTTTCATCTCCCAGCATTTTAAAATGAATTAGCCTTTTGCCTGCAAATATACACAAAACATATACTTTTATAAACAATAATTGTATCCTAGAAAAATAAGAGAGGACAACCAAGGACAACATGGTAAAAAAACTTGCAACAAATTTGGAGTAGCACAGTAGTTTGGAGACCATTATCACCAACATTAAAAAAAAGGCAGCATAAAATTTCGTTAAGTAAAAACTCAGAAATGACTGAAAATAAGGATAATTGTAATAGATTTTTCAAACCAGCCATTCAGAATGGAATGGTGTGTGGGTGTGGGGAGTAGAAATGAGGTAATTCATATAAAGCTGAAAGTAATGTAATAACAAAATGTGTTGATAAAAATGAAACTTGCCCACACTGCACTATGTCAAATGTGTAATGCCATTGTAGGCTGAATAATTAAGTTTTAATAGATTTCAAATGAGAGGATTGAAAATTATCAATACACAGCATTGTTTTAATGCCATGAGTTGATCGAGTAAAATCTGACGTTTTCGGTTTTTTTTTGTTTAATTTCCAGTGTCCGTTATAACATTTATTTTGATTGGACTTTTGATACTGTCGGAGATTAGCTACTATGCAAACACAGAACTCCAGTTTGAATATAAAGTGGATACCAATTTCTCTGGGTAAGTGAAGCATCTTTTTTTCAATCATTTGCATACATTTTTTTTTTATTGAAGTGAATTTGAATCCAGGTAAAGTAGTCTTGAGTTTCTGTAAAGTTATTCACTTTTTTTTTTTTTTTTAGTGGGGGCATACAGTCCATTTTAATTATTTTGTAGGGCACTAACCAAGAACCTGGTGTGGTACTGACCTTATCACCTTCTAGTGTGACATTCAAGTCAAGAATAATGGGGGCATTAACATCATATCCTCAAGTGCCTGTTTGGCATGATAGGACCACATTGTTTATTTTTTAAACAAAGGGGGAAAAAAAAATGAGTGCAGCTTTTTTCTTTTTCTTTTTTCATATTCTCTTACTTTCAGAAGTTCAATATCGGACTCCGGCATCACTGCGTTTAGGACAGCCCTATATATGCTCCACCACATGCCGCAGTATTCATTCAAAAGTGTTTGCTAATAGTTCCCTTCAGGTGTTATTCTTTATGATGTGTTTTCTGCCACATAGTTCAGATTTCCTACCAGCACACTTAATCTATCCTAGCTCCAGCAGTCTCTTCACAGCTACATTGTTTTTCCATTCCTGCTCTTCATTTTCCTGCAGTCTTTCCAGTATGGCTTTGTCACCTTCATTCACTTCAGTCTGCCATTTATTTTAGACTGTCAAGCAAGTCTATCTGACACTTCATTGCCATGTACTCCTGCATGCCCTGGACAATAAAGCCACATTATGCAAATGGATGCATCAGCAGCAGGGCATCTTGTTTACAACTGAGAGGCCCACAGGAGAGCTGTTAGGGAGGCAAAGTTCCACAAGAGACATGCAAATTACTGACTGACTGTATAATGAATACCAGTGCTACTACAGGGGAAACGTATAAACTAGGAAAAAAGTAGGAACAGCTTTATTACTTAATGATTACAAAGTTGTGACATTTTAGCGTGAGCCTTAATCATACAACAACATACAGGACGAAGAAACAGAGAGAGGAGGTAAAGTGTAGATTCACATGAATGCTATGTTAAAAAAAGAAGAAAGAAATAAAATGAATAGACTCTTAGCTGTAACTTTAAGTAGATGTGGCTTGTCTGATGCTTGTTCAGAAATGGGCATGGTGGAGCGTAGAGAATGTTTAAATGGAGACTTGTGATGTGTGATGGGTGGGTTGTAACTGAAGGTTGTGGGTGGGGAAACTGTGGAAGGAAGAGAGAGTGATACAATGTTAACCTAGCCAGGAGAAGGTGAAATAGATGATTATAGTTGGGGTAGAGGGGTTGTAATGTGATACTGTGAGAAAGTTCTGAACTATGTTTAACAAATGAGAAGGGAGTGGAGCTTAGTGGGGAGGGGTTAAGATTGTTGAAGAGAAGAATGTTAGGTGTAGCTGAATAACAAATTCAACCTGTGTGGTTCCATTCATTTTATTTCCTTTTTTTTTTTTTTTAACATAGCATTCACATGAATCTGTACTTTATCTCCTCTCTCTATTTCTTCGTCCTGTTATGTTTTTGTATGATTAAGGCTTATGCCGAAACATCACAACTTTGTAATCATTAAGTAATAAAGCTGTTTCTACCTTTTTCCTAGTTTATACATTCTGGTATCACAGCTTTACTGCAGTGCTTCGTGTATAGTTGTATACTTATACACTAGTTATTGTGTGTTAATACAGGAGATGGATAGATTCAGGTACTTAGGAACAATTTGAACAGCTGATGGGAAATGTCACAATGAAATAAAAAGCGGACATACTCAGGCCAAGTCAGCATTTCAGAAAAAGAGATACATCTTGTGCAACAGATCCATATCAATGGAAACAAGATTCCGAGCACTTAAATGTTACATCAAGCTAATTTTGTTTTATGGATGTGAAGCATGGTCCATGAATAAGAGAGTACAGCGAGAAATGGAGGCCATGGAAATGTGGTTCATAAGAAGGACTTTGAGAGTACCATGGACAGCTAAGAAAGCCAACGAAGAAGTCTTAAGAGTGGCTGGAGTTAAAAGGCAAATTACAGCAAAGATCAGAGGCAGACAGGCGAGATTTGTAGGACATTTTCTGAGAAGAGGAACATTGGAACACATTGTGGCAACTGGAAAAACTGAGGGAAGAAGAGACAGAGGAAGACAGAGAGAGAAAAATTACTGGATGGGCTGTCAGTGTGGCTAGGAAGAAAGTCACCGGCGGATCTGATAATCAAGTCTAAAGACAGGGAATTGTGGAGAGAAATGATCGCCTACACCACGCAGCATGGTACTTGATTGAGTGATTGACTGCAGGGGGAACATTTTAGTACTTGTGCAAGGGTCCTCAACCTTTTTCTTTCTGTGGACCCCCTTTTAGAGGCTGGTTTCCACCATACAGTTTCTTTTAGTTTTTTCATGGTGTTGTTTTATTGCTGCATTACAAAATTGTTATACATTTTCTTTTTATTAACACAGGAAGATCAAGCTGAATATAGATATGACAATAGCCATGAAATGTCATCGTAAGTATTATGGTAGTAATTTGTTTTTTTATTAGTTTAGAACTGACATGCAGTGGTTGTCTTATATATATTTATATATAAAAATTCTGTAGTAAAATATAGTAAAATTCTGTTAAAAATCATAATGGGTAGACTTCGAAAGAAAATAGAAGAAGAAGTCAATATGGTCCAAGCTGGCTTCAGGCAAGGAAGAGGATCAAGAGATCATATATTCAATCTAAGATTAATAATAGAGAAATGCAGAGAGTTTAATGTGAATCTATATTTATCCTTTATAGACTACTCAAAGGCATTTGATTGTGTACAACACCAGAAACTTTGGGAAATAATGGAAAAAATGGGATTTCCAACACATTTGATACATTTAACATCACTGCTGTATCTAGACCAACAAGCAGCAGTAAGAATAAATGGTGAAACAACAACTTGGTTTGACATAAAACAAGGGGTCCGTCAGGGGTGCATATTGTCACCCTACTTATTTAACTTGTATACTGAAAATATAATGAGGAATGTTAGAGAAGATGTAGACAAAGAATATTACAATGCCATAACAGTTGGAGGTTATGAAATACCAGAGATTAGATATGCTGATGACACAGTATTGCTGTCCACAACACAAGAAGGAATGGAAAAACTAATTATGTCAGTCCGCAAGAACAGCGAAGAGCAGAACCTCTATCTTAATGCAAAGAAAACTAAAGTGATGACAACTGACAAAACAAACAAGGCAACTGAAATATGTATCAATGAGGAAAAACTGGAAGAAGTGGAGAGTTTTGAATATCTTGGATCACTACTAACTAATAATGGAGATACAATGAGGGAAATTAAAAGGAGGACATCTATTGCTCTTCAGAAAGTAAAACAAATAAAGAATCTGTGGAGAGGAGCAGACAACCACAAAAATAAGATTTTTAAGGGCATGCATCTTTCCCATCGCAACATATGCCTGTGAGACCTGGACACTTAACAAAACAGCTGAGAAACACATAAATGCCTTTGAATGTAAATGCTATAGAAGAGTTCTCCAAATATCGTGGACACAAAAAAGAACAAATATATCTATACTACAAGAGCTTAATATTGAAGAAGGCTGGCTAGTAAAGAGGATTAAAGAGAGAAAACTGAAATATTTTGGACACATTAAGCGTCATGATAATTTAGAGAAGACCGTATTGGAAGGATACATAATGGGAAAAAGAAAAAGAGGAAGACTGAAACGAAGATGGCTGCAAGACATCGTTGATGATCTGGAAATGGATGCAGCAGCAGCAGGCCATCTTGCTCACAACCGAGAGGCCTACAGGAGTGCTGTTTGGGAGGCAAAGTTCCGCAAGGGACATGCAAAGGAATGAATGAATGAATATATTTATATATATATACTTTGTCAATTATCATTGCTTTGATTTTGTTGGTGTTTAAAATGAGGTTCTGGGCTTTGCAAGGTCTTTTGGTGGTGAGAATTTCCTGCTGCAGGCCTTCTGAACTGTGTGTAAAAAAGGGACAGTACCATCGGCATATCTAATTTCTAGAATCTGGTGGTCCCTGATGTTGAAAGAGTCAAACTTAGCTGTTTCCTGTTTATCTCTTACATTCATATGATGTTTTCAAATAGTATCTCAGGAAACACTTTGTTTTTGTTTTGGTTTTAGATAATGAGTGGTTCTAGGATTGCTGCACTGTTTTATAGGTTCAGAGTTCTTGCAAGATTTCCTAGTAACTGTGAATCTGAGATCTTTTCACTCGGTGCTTTTGGTGAAGATCTTGAAACACTGGCTTCATTTCGGATGTGGGCCGCAGTGACTTTCTTCAGTTCCAGAATGGGCACAAAAAAGTAGGGTTGTCAGCAGATTCCAGGATTATGGAGTATGTGTTAGCCTTCTCCCTGTTCTATACATTTTTGTAAGAACTGCTGTTGATTCATTATAGTGATGCCAAGATAACATTGTATCAAGACCATGGAATGAAAGTTCATTAGAATCTGTTCCTGGTAACAAGATGCTACTGTTATGCCAGTTAGGCAGCTGCCTAGGGCATGCATCTCAAAGAGGTGAAGAAGTGGTCAAAGAGGAGTTCACTTATATACAGATGAGTTTGTTTTGTGCAGGGCAGAAAAGAACTAGGCACTGGCACTGTTTGTTGTGTTTCATTTAGAAGGGTAGCTTAGCATAGGATCATCATTCTTTCATCCTACTTTATTCTGTAAGTACACTATGGTATTAACCTTAATATACGAATATACAGAGATTGATGATACTTGCTCTGTGTTGTTGTCTTGTTCTTCCTGTGTCCTTCACCAAGTGGTCTCTTTTGACATCCTCACAAAAGTTATGATACAAATTTCTTATAAATATGAATTAATCCATTGTGCACAGACATTGGTGCAGACGTACTCGACCAGACGGGGCAAGATGTCCTTGGGTTTGGTCAGCTCCAGGAAGACCCCGTGTTTTGGGAATTGAGCGAGGAGCAGCAGCAATACCGAGCTCTCATCAGAACCCACAATGAGTACCTGACACAAGAGTACCATGCACTGCAAGATATTTTGTGGACATCTGGGAACCTAAATTTGAAGGCAAATATACCCAAAAGGTATTGCAAATCTCCAGTTATAAAGAAAAATCTAATAGGAAAAACAATATATCAGCTTTGTTTTTAAATGCTGAAAAGTTTCTTTTATCATAAGATATGTATGTATAAGACACAAGAGTACTACACACAACAGTTTCTTTCATAGATATTCAGAGACTCATATCTGAAGACATTTGTAACCAAGAGATAACTCATCACTTAAAAAAAAGAATTGCTGTGTTTAGTGTAAGTTTTATTTTTGTTTAGTGATGTAATTATTTATTATAAGAAAGATATATATTTATAAGGTAAGTCAGTTTTCATTCCATTACTATTTTCGTTAATTTTTTCATTGATTTTTTTCATTTTTTGTTACTTCGCTTACATTAGTTTGATGTAATCCATACTTTGTCTGCTCTCTCTAATTCTTCGCCCTGTTTGTTTTTGTTTGATAGACTCACACCTAAATGTTACAAGTTTTTATTGTTAAATAATAAAGCTGTTCCCACTTTCTTCCTAGTTTATACATTTTGGTATCGCAGCTTTACTGCAGTGCTTTATGTATAGCTGTATGACTATACACTAATTATTTGTTTATTACAAAGAGGAAGAAGATGTCCTGCTAGACTGTGAACAGTTTTTTCAGTTTGGCTGTCAAGATAAAAGTCTGCAAAGGGCAGGGCCACATGAACATTAGTATGTACTTATAGGCTTTGAGTCTTATAACTGGTAATGGTAGCTTTTCTGGTGATAGATTTTATGTAATGTGTCATGTATTGTGGACAGACCAGTTCAGACACTGTGAACAAAGCCTAGAAGAGAAGAAAGATTACTTGATTTGTTGTGTTGGTCATTAAAGATTTGAGTCCTGTATTGAAGAACAAAGGTAGAATGGTGCAGTGCATATAAATGTCATTACCAACAGGCTTAGAGATGGGATGGGGGGGGGGAAGTAGGAAAAGTAGTTGCTATTTGTATACATTCACATGCTAGAATGAATAGAGCTGGTTTCTTGGTGTTATGGCATTTAAATGACAGCATACTAGGGTGTCATGTTGTCAGCATCAAGCCTGGCTGCCTTTACTTTCCTGCTCCAGGAGGAATCAGGTACCCATTTTGATATTTGGTTTCATGGGATACCTCAGACTGAAGTCAGACCACAGCTGTCAAAGATGAGTACATTAGTCTGTGCTGTTTGAGCAACACACTGGCAGTGTCAGAAACAATTGTAGGTGTTTAATATGTCATCAGGGGCGTGTTACATCTTTTTGATGTGACCTCAGTGTTAAGCATCAGTTGTGACCTAACAAATAATTTCATTCATTGTAAGGAGAAATATCACAACAGAATATCATGTGACAATTATAATGTCAGTAGAACATTTGTGTTTTATAGAGTTAAATAAAGCATCCAGATTTGGAAATATTTAAACGTAAATCTTTAAATCGAATCTGTTTCATGAACTGACGTAAATAAAATTTTTTTTCTAAAAAAAATTTTTTTTTGGCCACGGTGGTGTAGTGGTTAGTGTACATGGCTGCTGATCAGAAGGTCCCTGGTTCAGTTTTTTACTCAGGCAGTTTTCAAACTGACTGACAGCATAAAAAATGGGTACCTGGTTACCCCTATGGCATGTGAAAGCTGTGGGTCACAGATTTTTAACTGTGTTTTGTCCTTTTGTTTTCTGTCTTCACAGAATTTTGCTTAAGTGTAAATAGTGAAAAGTGGCAAATTATGTCTAAATATAACATTCCAGCCCCCATAGTTCATTGGTGGAAGCAGACATTTAGGCTGGTGGTTATCCTTGGTTCTAGGCACAGTGGTGCCTCAGCTGTTAATTTTCTGGAAGAGTGAGGTCAGTGTTTTATGCCTGTTTGCTGTATTTACAGGCAAGATCATAATTCAAGAAAGGAGCCAGATGCTTGTAATATCCATGGGTCATTTGAACTAAACAAAGTGGCCGGAAACTTCCACATCACAGCAGGAAAGTAAGGTGTTTTTTTTTAAAACAAAAAAAAGAAACCCCGGATAATATTATCTCTCTCAGTTAATAGTCTTTCTTTAAAAAATGTAAAAAACAAACCACTGATAATGTTATCTTCTTTTCAGTAAGTAGCCTTTTTTTTAAAACTACCAAAAGAAATTGTTATTGTCTAAACTATTAGAATAAGCAAAGACATTGTCCAAACTATTAGAATAAGTAAAGACATTGTACAGACTATTAGAATAAGTAAAGACATTGTCCAAACTATTAGAATAACCAAAGACTGTCCTGTTGTATGATTCGAAGACATGGGTAAGAAATACAGAAGAGGATACAAACATTCATTAACCACTACTTGAGGAGGATTTTAAACATTAAATGGCAGTACATGATGAGGAACAAGGAGGTCTGGGAAATAGTAGTATGAGAGTCTATGAACCTACAAATCATATCTAGGAATTGGAGGTGGATTGGTCACACACTGAGGAAACTTGACACCAGCATAACAAGTCAGGCACTGACATGAAATCCTCAGGGAAATAGAAATCAAGGAAGACCTAGAACTACTTGGAGAAGGGAAATTATGACAGTGCTCAGAGACAAGGGATACACGTGGAAGGAAGTAGAGAACAAATCCAAGAATAAAGGATGACTGGAGAGCTTTATCCATGGCCTATGCTCCCAAGAGAGTGAAAGGCAATGATGATTAGAATAAGCAGATGGATGTGCCAGCCATCATTTTGCTAAGGAACTACTCTTATGGCTGCTTCTTCCATTTACTAAATTGACAACAGTAACAGACCACATTTGTGTTATGAGATCAAATAAGGAATCTCTGTATTAATGTAAGTTTAAACCTATTGGCAATCAGTGCCATGGAGAGAACTTTGTTCTCTTTTCATTGTTGCTTATTTGTGGAAAAGACCTCACCTGTAGATAAAGAGTTACTGGCACAAGTTTGTATAATGTACTGAGATGTGTTGAAGAAAAGGACCATAAGTAGGTTTTTTTAGGTGTGACAGATACACTCGATCAATACTTCTTTACCAAAGCAGCAGTAGCTTGGCCTGTCCATATGTGCATCATGATGTGTGGCCAGTTGTTTCCATTAATTGTTTGAAAAAATGTATAGTGTTTAAATTTCAGTCTTGTTGACACAGATTTGTATTTTAGAAATTTTTGCCTGAAAACTCTGTTTAACCTCTACCTATCCTATTTTAATAATTTATTAGTTAACTAGATTTTTTGCATTTAGTCGTCTGCCAGAAGACCGTCTTGGTAGGACACTTAATGGGAAAAAGAAAGAGAGGAAGACCAAGGCGAAGATGGCTGCAAGACATCATTGAGGATCTGCAAATGAATGCATCAGCAGCAGGGCATCTTGCTTACAACCGAGAGGCCTACAGGAGAGCTGCTAGGGAGGCAAAATTCCACAAGGGACATGCAAATGACTGACTGACCTCTGTCAGAGGCTTTATTCAAAAACATGTTTTATTAAATGTAGAAAAAATAATTTATTAAGATTAATTGTCAGTTCATGTATTCAGTTATATTTTTTCAGTTTGACAAAATAATTAAAGTATGTCGAAAGTAGGAAAGCAGCACGCAGATAAATAGAAATAGGTAGATGAAGCTGTAAATAAACTGGAATATATAGAAAGTCCTCATTTTTCAAATATAAATAAAAAAAAAAGAATGGATTGGAGATGCTAGTCTTGCTAATTCTATCCACAGATCTATTCCGGTAATTCCAAGAGGACATGCTCATCTTGCCATGATGATGGATGTTTCAGGTGGGAAGTTGAATGTTTTCTTCCCTTGTGAGGCTTATTTTCTTTAGCTCTTGAGAAATGTGTGCCGTCTTCTGTGCTTTGTTCATCAGATACTTGCACATTCTTCCCTCTGTGAGGCTTATTTTCTTTAGCTCTTAAGAAATGTGTGCCATCTTCTGTGCTTTGTTCATCAGATACTTGCACATTCTTCCCTTGTGAGGCTTATTTTCTTTAGCTCTTAAGAAATGTGTGCCATCTTCTGTGCTTTGTTCATCAGATACTTGCACATTCTTCCCTCTGTGAGGCTTATTTTCTTTAGCTCTTGAGAAATGTGTGCCGTCTTCTGTGCTTTGTTCATCAAATACTTGCACATTCTTCCCTTGTGAGACTTATTTTCTTTAGCTCTTGAGAAGTGTGTGCTGTCTTCTGTCTTCTGTGCTTTGTTCATCAGATACTTGCACATTCAGTTCAGCCAGTTCTTTGTTAGTTAAGGTCCATGAGTGTTGCTCAAGAAGCTCTTTAACATTCTCCTCGGTGTTATCAAAAACTTCCCTGGCTAGAGACTTCAGTTATCTAGAGAATTTGTAGAATCTACTATTTATCTATTGTATACATTTTAATTTCATTATACATATATTCTTCAAAATTAGAATTCACAGTATTGTACTGTGTAGCTCGATTTGCTAATCCGGTGGTACCGGGTTCAGTCCCAGCAGTGGGATCTTTTCTGGTACACACCAGAAAGGCCCTGGGGTCGACCCAGCCTCCAAAAACGGGTACCAGAGAAATCTGGGATGGTAAAGCGGCCAGGCATGATACTGACCACATCACACTTTCATGTGCCAAAGGTCACGGAAAACACGGGCCCAACACTGTATTCCCCAATATACCTTAATGGCATGGAAATGGGAAATTTATCTTTTTTTTTTTTTTAAACTGTATACAGTAATGGCTGTTTCATTTAGCAAAGTTTGTTGTATTAAATATTTAATACATGCTTATTACTGTGCTTGTGTTTTGATACACATGTGTATTTTATAACATTTTATACTCAGCATATACTAACTGCCTTGTAAGATGCACTTTTTTTCTTCCTAAACAACTCTCCCAAAAATCACCCTGTTTAGGTTTCAGGTGGGCTTTGGCGTGGAAGTTACCTATACTAGACTAATAGCTAAAGCTCATGTTTAACACTCTAGTCTCCTGATGACCCCATAATGCGATATATATGATTATAAATGATTAAATTATGATTACAAACCAAAATAATATTGACATTTTTTTTTAAAAAAGCCAACAGCCAGCAGCCCATCACTCGATGGCCTTATGTAATAATCATTTAACAGTGGCAGATTATAGTCAGAACCTACCAGAATTCTTTCTGCTGTCGGATGTTATGGTGATTCTGGGGATGTTGCTGATACATGCATGCTTATAGTAGTCTATAAACCCAGACTTTTCCGACACCGAGTGGTAGTTGCTAAGAGCAAGATCTGAGTCATATAGAGGACATGACAACAGTAAAAATGTCCTTTGCTCAGTGGAGCGCAGTGTTTGAATCACAGGTCATCATTGTGAACCATTAGGAGGTGTAAAGAGTTTCAGCTTCTTCTCCATAGTTGTAGGGTGGGACTCCACTCTACCAGCGTTAACTAAATGTATCCACTATTATCCAGAATATTCAAGTACACTTAAGTAGACCATAAATGTCTTGGATTAAGTTAATTGTATACCTGCAACCATTGTCCATTTGATAGATACATCATGTTCTCCATTATTTACTCTCCTGTCCAGATTACAACTTCAGCCACAGAATTGACCACTTCTCATTTGGAGATGAGGCTCATGGTGTGATATATCCTTTAGATGGATTAGAGGTTACAACATCATTTAGTAAGTTGAAGTTCAGATCCAGTCATTGTGATACTAAGTGAAAAATATGTCATGTTAACCTTATTTAGCAGCAATAGACTTAAGTTTTTTAAATATGAAATTCATTGCCAGTGTTGTTATGTTTTCACTTTGTATTCTTACTGGTACTTTAAATTGATGATAGTTTAATGCATGAATTGATACCTAATCCAAGTGAATATTGAGTGTAGCATAATACAGGAACTGATACCCAAGTTGACTAAAGGTTGATGATAGTTTAATACACAAACTGATAACTAACAAGTACAGAGTACAAGTACCTAAGTACAAAATATTGTACTGAGAAAACCTATATTATGGAAAGTACTTCTTGCAAGGTGAAAGACAGATGCAACTCTAGTAGTTTTTTGTTTTTTTTAAAAAAAAATCCAATCATGACCACTGTATCATCTTACATGGCAGCAACTAATTCTTTCCACCTCACTGTCTGCGGCCAGCCTTCGTATTGGTGCCCCTGTTGTTTAGTTTATCTGTCCAGGTTGCCCTTGTCTGCCTCTCTTCCTTCGGGTGTCCGTCACACAGCCTTTGCAGGTTTTAGGGTCTTTTCAAAGTGCACAACTAATCCATTTCATCATCTTTTTTTTTTTTTTTTGTTTCGACTGTTTATCTTGAATTTGGCAGACATGTTTTTCTTTGGAGGCAGTACTTTCATGTTGCATGTGTCATGTGTCAGGTTCTCATTTGAACCATGCAAATGTGCATTGCTTATTTATTAAGCATCTTAGTGTTATGTATCCTGTATGAAAAAAAAAACATGCTGCAAACGACTATCGTGCTTGTTACACCATAGTGTGCTGCGGTTGTCGGCCACCTCACACAGGAATTAATGAGTACCCGCAATGTTTTTTTTTAAAGCTTGGCTTCATTTGATTCACTAGATGGCAGCAAGCACTATGTTGAATGTTATTTGAGCATAACACTTTGTATGGCGTGTGGGGTCAAAACAAGATTTGCCTATATAACTTACAGAACTAACGATTTTAGTATGGACAACCTGGCCTTTATAGCATATTGAGTTGACACCAAGGAAGTTAATTCCCATTGTTCATTCTTTTGTTTGAAATTTACTCGTATGCGTACCACAACAACTGATTAAAGCTTTTATGTGGTTTTCTTGACAGATTATCACACATTCCAGTACTACATGCAGATTGTTCCTACAGAAGTACGTACATACAGATCACACGTGGACACATACCAGTTTGCTGTCACTGAAAAAGTGAGTTTACTTTGGGTTTTTCTGTTTTTGGTAGCTTTTTAAAATGCACTTGACTCTCTGACGTAGATCTAGATCATTTTGCAGGTATGCTGGATGGGGCTGTGTGCTCGATTCTTAACCCTTTAACAGTAGAGTTCATTTCAGTGTTCTGTATAAAGAAATGTCCATTTCATTTTGAGGCATCTTCTTGTTCTTAATAAAAATAAAGTCTGTCTTGGATGAGAAAGTTTAGAAGGTGAACTTTGTGTATATGAAGCATCTTCAGTTTCAAAAAGTCCTAGAATTTGCATTACTTTGTGTTGTCATGTCAGATTATATAAGATCTTCATAGGATTCATCTTTTATACAAAATGCTGACAAAATGTGTTCTTTAACAGAGAACTTGGTTGATAGAATGTACTATAATGAAAAATTTAGCAAATTTAAAATGGCGAGCTTGCGCACAGAAAAGTTAGAGCACTGTGTGCATGATAAGCATTGAAAAAAAAAGTATGTAGACAGAGCACTTTCAACATAAGGGGATGAAAAATAGTGGGAGAGTGACTGTGACTAGAACCATACACTCTAGCTGCAGGATGACATCGAGCTATCAACTCGGCCAACTTGGAATGAAAGACAGGAGTTGATGGCGCGTTTTCTCCTCTGGTTAGGCTGTTGGTCATCCTCATGGTCATCTTCCTACTTCTGCGTTCATTCACTTGTGTCTAAAGTGCTTTGTCTAGCATTTTTAAAGGCTATTCAGACACACTGTAATATATCACAATTAAAAGCACTGTTAATTGGCTGTGCTGTAATTAAAAGTACAGTTAAACATTTCATATGTATAGGAAACCAAAGAATGCACCTGGACTTTGTGTCAGTGCTTTAGTATAAGAACATAAAATGAGAAGAATACTGAGAGTGTGGTTACTTTAAGGGTCATAGGCAGAAGAATTATGGTGAGTTTATCTGTACACAATTTTAACATCATGGTAAATTATTTTTACGTCATTTTCTTCTTTAGAATAGAGTTCTGAACCACAGTGAAGGCAGCCATGGAGTGCCAGGTATTTTTGTGAAGTATGACCTCTCTTCCTTGTTAATACGAGTAAATGAAGTACACAAGCCATACTGGCAGTTTTTGGTGCGACTCTGTGGCATAATTGGTGGGATTTTTTCAGTATCAGGTAATATGATAGTTAAACATGTTCTATATTTCCTTCCTTTCTTGTGACTGTTGAATATATATGTCTCGCCTTCTTTATCCCTATCTGGGGCATAGGCCATCAACAAGGACTCTCCATTGTTTTTTATGTCCTGGGCTGTTTCTTCTGTCTGTTGCCAGGTGTAGTCAATCTTTTTTGATTTCTGCTTCAAGACTCCTTCACCAGGTGTTTCTAAGTCTTCCTTGTTTCCTCTTACCCTGGGGATTCCAAGTGAGAGCTTGTCTGGTTATGTCTCTGGTGGGCTTACATCCTGATGTCACATGCAGAACACTTATGGGCATGTCCTGAGTGTAATGAAGCAGCTCCCCAGGTCATATCCAGTGTCCAGTAGTATTGTGGTAGGCTTATGAATTGTATGGCCTTACCATCTCCAAAGTCTTATCATTTCTTTCACTGTGGGTTGGTTCATTTTCTGCCACAGCTCTTCATTACTAATGCAATCTGGCCATTTGATTGGAAGGATCTTCCTTAGGCAGGTGTTATCTAAGGCCTGCAGCCTCTTGGTACTTTTATCTGATTCTGTCCATGTTCTGATCCATACAACAGAACTGATTTAATGTTTGTATTGAACAGTCTTAGTCTTTGTTTTCGGGATATTCATTTGGCCTTCCATATGTTTCTCAGCTGTTGAAATGCTACTCTAGCCTCCCCAATTCTTGGTGTAACATCTCCTTGTGTACCACCGACTCTGTCTATAATGTTACCGAGATATATTTTTTCGTAGCTAAAGCATTTTTACAGAATTGGATAGCTAGTCCAGTTAACTGATCTTGAGTATAATTTCTGTGATTCCCCCCCCCCCAATGCTATTATTCATTATACTCTTTGTAATTATAACTTCAGACTGGCCATGTTAGGTTTCTTGGCGATGTGAGAGGGTAATTTACCATTCTCTTCCTTCTTCGCAGCGACTGTTACACTGTAAGAGTTAGAAAGATGAGATACTTTGGCCACATCAAGAAACATAATGGTCTGGAGAGATTGATAGCAGCAGGCATAGTGCCTGGCAAAAGGGGCGACCTCACTGCAAGTGGACTCTAGGACATCACGGAAAGTCTGAATATGTCATTGTGAGATGTAGTTAAATTGTTCAAGACTGCATTGCATTCAGGGATGCAGTGAGAGGGACAATGTTCTAGAAAGGACACGTCACATGGCACTCAATTATAACCTATTGTAATATCTCAGTGCTACAGAAGAGTACTTCAGATATCATGGACACAAAAAAGAACAAATATATCCATACTACAAGAACTTAATACTGAAGAAGGTTGGTTAGTAAAGGGATTAAACAGAGAAAACTTAAATATTTTGGACACATTAAACGTCATGATAATCTAGAGAAGGCCGTCTTGGAAGGATACATAATGGGAAAAAGAAAGAGAGGAAGACCAAGGCGAAGATGGTTGCAAGACATCATTGATGATCTGCAAATGAATGCATCAGCAGCAGGCCATCTTGCTTACAACTGAGAGGCCTACAGGAGTGCTGTTAGGAAGGCAAAGTTCCACAAGAGACATGCAAATGACTGACTGAATATCTCAACTGAGAGTATATGATAATGTACAAGCTGGAGATGATGATGATATCTGATACTAACTCATGATACTATGGTAATATCATTTTTCTGTATACATGCAAAATGTCAAGGTAACACTGGAATGTTAATCATTTGCTTTTGTATTCTTCCTTTCTCTGAAAAATTTCACAGCTTGCAGTTATTTTTTATTAAGGGAGAAGCTGTCTCGACCTGATCTTTACTCTCAGAATAATACTTGAAGAACGTATTGAAAAACAGAAACCATTAATCCTGAACTTCATAGACTTTAAAAAAGCATTTGATAGCATACACAGAGAATCATTGTGGAGAGTTTTAAGACTATATGGAATACCATCTTAAATTGTCAACATTATTAGAGATCTCTACAATGAATATATTTGTTCAGTCAAGACAGAAAAAGGAATGAGTGAATGGTTTCAGATTGAAACAAGGATGTATATTATCTCCATTGCTTTTTGGAATTGCCATAGACTTTATAATGAAAAGATGCTGTACAGGTAAAACTGGCATTGATTGGGTACATGGGACCCAAGTAGAAGATCTTGATTTTGCTGATGACATAACTCTTATCAGTGACAATGTGAAACTGATGCAGGAAAAAACAGATTCCCTATCCTCCCTAGCTAGCAAAATAGGTCTTGAAATTAACAAAAACAAAACAAAAATAATGAAACTTCTCATTAATCAAGAAAGAAAAATATATGTAGAAGGAACATTTGTTGATGAAGTAAACCAATTTGCATACCTTGGCAGCTACATAGACCAAGATGGTGACACCAGGATGGAAGTTAGAAATAGAATTGCAAAAGCAGCAGTGTCCTTCAAAAATCTTGAGAACATATGGAATTCAAAAGTTGTAAGCACAAAAACCAAGTTAAGATTATCCAGTTCAAATGTGATATCCACCCTCATTTATGCTGGGAGTCAACTAAAGAAATAGACAAGAAATTAGACTCTTGTGAAAACAAATGCCCAAGGAATACTTGGTATAAAGTGAAACGAATTCAAGAACAATGCAGAGATAAGACAGATGAGCAAACAACAACCTGTCTCATGGGTGATCAAAAAATGAAGATGGACATATGTAGGCCATGTGATGAGAAGAAACAATCAGAGAATATCAAAACAAGCTATCAAGTGGAACACAACAGGCCAAAAAAAAAAGGTTGACCGCGTGAAACTCTAAACCATGTTAAGAGAAGCCAGTTTAGTGGGCATAAAGTCCCTTGATGAGGTTGAAAGACTCGCAGAGAACAGGAAAACTTGGCAAACAACTTTGCAAGCCCTATGACGTTTAACAGCATGGGAAGGATGTAAGATGTAAGTTATTTATCATCTTATTTACTGCACTTTTCACCATTGCATTTTGCAGCTTTCTTTCTTTCTTTCTTTATCTCATTCAGGCAGTTGAGACATCTCTTCTTGTGCCCTGACAGGTGAACCAGGGACAATGCTATATCATTCTTTCATTGAGCTTTTTCAAGGAAATGATCTGCAACAAACAGCTTTGTGAACAAAATGAGGATTGGGGCTATAACAAACAGCTTTGTGAACAAAATGAGGACTGGGGCTATAACAAACAGCTTTGTGAACAAAATGAGAATTGGGGCTATAACAAACAGCTTTGTGAACAAAATGAGGACTGGGGCTATAACAAACAGCTTTGTGAATAAAATGAGGATTGGGGCTATAACAAACAGCTTTGTGAACAAAATGAGGACTGGGGCTATAACAAACAGCTTTGTGAACAAAATGAGGACTGGGGCTATAACAAACAGCTTTGTGAACAAAATGAGGACTGGGGCTATAACAAACAGCTTTGTGAACAAAATGAGGATTGGGGCTATAACAAACAGCTTTGTGAACAAAATGAGGGGTGTGCAGTATTTGAAAAGTCCGTCATTGCAGATCCTGAGAGAACATCTTCAGATGTATGCCTTGAGATATGAGGATGGTCGTAATAGTTGGAAGTCATTATTGTCATTGAAAGAGTAAGCCATCGACCCATAACATTCAGGACAATATTAATTTGTTCATATTGTCTTCTGTTTTTGCAGGAATGCTGAATGGACTGATGGGTACATTAGCTGACATCATCTGCTGCAAGTTCAAGTGGGGACAGTACAAGAGCCCTCGTTATGATGATATTATAGCAGGGCAGGCAACTGTTCCTGCGGCCTCTCCTTTACTCCAGACAGATGTGATTGACAGTGTACTTAGCAAAAGTGGCAGCTATATTTCAGCTAATAGCAGTGATAGCAATAGTGATGACAGATCACAACAGACATAATTAGAGATATAGAGAATATTTTATTTTTAAGCATCATAGCACATGTTGTTACAATTTGATATGGAAGTCTTCTTTGGAAATGAGTTGTGTATATGTGTGGGTATGTGTGTGAGCATATATAAATATATGTATATATACTTTATGTGATAATAGAGAATTAGAATTTTTAAGTAAAAAAGGTAAAGCATACTGGAGCTAGTGGAAAATTCTAGAATGCAAGTGAGATTGAGAGAATATGAAAAGAATGTAAAGTCTTTCAGAAATAGATGGAAGAAAATTTGTGAACTGCATGCTCCTGGTAAATAATATACAGTAACAAAAATGGCAGGATGATACACACAGTGGATGGTGACAGACTCTCAAAGCTTCGCAAGATGGAGAGGAATTTGCTATGCCATGAATGGATTCAGCTCTTGGGGGAAAATCCAGTGTCACCAGGCTGATGTAGATATGTTGCCCAGGGCATGGGGGAGTGAGAGGCAGTGAGGTAGCCGATCATGTTGCCCCTAATACCGTTGCAGCAGGTATGGACAGGGCAGATATATTAAAGTTGGTGGCCGAGGAATTGGTGCAGGAGGAGGAAAGGGCATGTATTGATAATATATATCTACAGAGAATGAAGGATAGAGGCATGAGGAGGTGGGGAAGGAAGAGTGGGGGTTGGCTGGCTGATAGAATTTGAGGTTGTCAGAACCAACAGCCGACTGGCACAATTAGTGCTCATACTCTTAAGTGGTTGCTGAAACAGGGCAGACTGTGTATGGGTGTGCCCTGTGTGTGATGATGCTAATTCCTGACTTCAAGATTCAGTAACAAAAATAACGAGACATATAACAGTACTCCTATTTTGGTATATTAACAAGGACAAAACAAAAATAATGAAACTTCCCATTAATCAAAATTGAAAAATTCACATAGAAGAGACAGATATTGAAGAGGTCAATCAATTTCCATACCTTGGCAGCTACATGGACCAGGATGGTGACACCAGAAAGGAAATTAGAATTGCAAAAGCAGCATCGATCTTCAAGAATCTTGAGAACATATGGCATTAAAAAGTTATAAGCACAAAAACCCAAGTTAAGACTTCAGTTCTCATTTATGCATGTGAAAGCTGGAAAACAACTAAAGAAATAGACAAGAAATTAGACTCTTTTGAAAAGAAATGCCTAAGGAAAATACTCAGCATCAAGCAGAATGAATTCAAGAACAATGCAGAGATAAGACAGATGACTGAACAACAACCAGTCTCATGGGTGATCAGGAAAAGGAGATGGACATATGTTGGCACTTGATGAGAAGAAACAGTTAGAGAATCCCAAAACAAGCTATAAAATGGAACACAACAGGCCAAAGAAAAAGAGGCAGACCACGTGAAACTCTGAAGAGGACATTGTTAAGAGAGGCCAAATTAATAGGCGTAAAATCCCTTGATGAGGCTGAAGACAGGAAAATTTGGTGAACTACCTTGTGAGCCCTATGTGACGATTAACGGCATGGGAAGGACATAAGATAAGATATTTTGGTATACATAAATAAAGTTATATAAAAAGAAAACGGATAAATCCAAACTGTCTGTACATTCATAAACCAGCTTCTCTGTACATCTACATTCCAGAACTTACTTCTCTCTTCCATTGTCTCAGTCAGTCAGTCATTTGCTTGTCCCTTGCGGAACTTTGCCTCCCTAACAGCTCTCCTGTAGGCCTCTCGGTGTAATCAAGATGCCCTGCTGCTGATGCATCCATTTGCAGATTATCAATGATGTCTCAGTAAATATCTTTTTTTTTTTCTGTTTCCTTGTTTGTTTTTTTTTTTCTTTTGGGTAGTGTTTTGTATAAACCTGGAGAATTCCATCTTTACTTGCTGTGTACGACATGGCACTGAAAATGTAAAGTAATTAATACAGTACTGTTTGGTTAGACTGGAAAAAAATCATAGACAGAGCATTTTTAGATGCGGGAGAAAGAAAAATGACAAGAGAATTAGCTAGGACCTGAACCACAGACTCCGGTAGGATGAGCAACCGTCTAGAAACTTAATCATCATTTATCAACATAGAACTGTCTAGCCATGGGAGAACGGTACATTAATCAGCTTAGCTATCTGGCACCCCCAGAGATAAGTACAAAGTTAGCTAGAAACGTGATCAAAAGTTAGGGGATGTGAGATAGAAAAGTTGATTAATCCACTGTTCTTTCATGGCTAGACGGTTGATTATCCTACCGGAGTTTGTGGATCAAGTCCCAGGTAATTCTCTTGTCATTTTTCTTTCTTTCATGTCTTAAAGTGCTTTGTGTATGATTTTTTTCAATGTCTAACCATACAATACTATGTTCTATTACAGTGCGAAATCCTTGTTGATTCCTATTTGTAGAAATTTGCACTGAAAATGTAGTATTGTTTTCTTAGTACATACAAATTTGTGACATTCTTAAACTTGTTTTCAACTGGAATAATAACAGACAAGTGAGTTGTGTGCTTCCGTGTCCAGTCTATACTTGTTTTCTGCCAGTGTATTCATAAAGCATGAATGTAGGAATCATATGATCTAGTTTGCTGATGAGAATTAAAATCTGTTATGTTAAAAGTAAATAAATAAATAAAAGATGAAATTATGCCCTTTTTTTTTGTTTTGAAACTCTTGTCTGAATGTTGATTGTTGTGGAGGTCACCTTGATTGAGTGTGTACATCATTTATTAAAGGTGGTCTTGATATTCCTGAGGAGAGAAAGGAGAGAGGTTGATGTCCTCCCAATTCAGCCGCAATACAGAGGATCTCAGTAGTTCCATAACAGTGAGGAGCACACAGGTCACAATGAGGAGCACATAGGTCACAGTGAGGAGCACACAGGTCACAGTGAGGAGCACACAGGTCACAATGAGGAGCACACAGGTCACAGTGAGGAGCACATGAGTCACAAAATCTTGGACCAGACTGCAATGGTACAGCCTGTTTCCTTTGAGAATTTTGAGGTAGTGAGGTAGAGTCTTGGCTGGTTATGGTTCATCATCCCCAGTGTTAGAGTGTGCAGGAAACTCTACTGTAGAGAGTAGAACAGCAACACAACTCCCTAGATCATCAGAGGAAGTTCCCCCTCCCCCTTCCTCCCTCAGACAAATGTTTTGGTCCTATTAAACTCCTGACATGCTAAGGGGATCAGGACTCCTAGGAGACTGAGTTTTTTTATTCTTTTTTTTTTTTTAAAATAAATTTTGTCCCATCCAAGAATTGAAGCATGAAATTCCAGGCACACCTTGGAGTGCGTCTTAGCCATTCTGGCACTGGGCATCGGTATTAGGTGTCAGGTACAATTATTTATGTTCTCAACACTTAGAGCAGATACCTCTGCATCTCACATCCTTCCCATGCCGTTAGACTGTTCTGGGCAACCTTTTAAACCTCATCAAGGGATTTTATGCCTATGAATTTGGCCTCTCTTAACAGTGTCCTCTTTAGAGTTTCCACCTGATAGCCTGTTTTGGGATTCTGTGATTGTTTATTCTCATCATATGACCGACAAATGTCCATCTTTTTCTGATCACTCATGAGACAGGTTGTTGTTCACTCATCTGCCTTATCTCTGTGTTCTTGAATTCGTTCCACTTTATAATGAGTATTTTCCTTAGGCATAGGTCAACTATTAAATGGCTAAAGTGTACATGGTTTTAAGAAAAAAAAATCATATTTCAGTTCCTTCACTCATTGAATTTGTACAAGTATTTCTTTATATTTTATAGATTTGAGTGAGAAAGGTAAGAACCAAAATATTGGAATGTTTTGTTACTGATTATAACTTGCACAACATTTTTTAATTACTACTTTATACTGTTGAATTGCAAGAAGTGTCTTCGTCCCATGTCAGGTAATTTCCAGCAGGCAGATGGGTAGTATAGCATGATGTAGGTCAGTTGATAAAAGTTGTTGTGTAACAATGAAAATCCCTTTTGACAGAATATCAGATTTGCCATCAGATCAACTACATTCAAACAGCAATTTCATGGTGCTGAAAATCTGATGTGGCATATGATGTAATTTTCATGCCTTAAGTCACAAACTAGGTTTATCTACTAGAAGTAATAATGCAAACCAATAATTTATTGTTTGTTTTTTTTAATAGTGTCCCATCCCAGAATTGAATTCATTTAATTAAAACTGATAGTATTCATTCATTTGCATGTCCCTTGCAGAACTTTGCCTCCCAAACAGGACTCCTGTAGGCCTCTCGGTTGTGAGCAAGATGGCCTGCCGCTGATGCATCCATTAGCAGATCATCAATGATGTCTTGCAGCCATCTTCGCCTTGGTCTTCCTCTCTTTCTTTTTCCCATTATGTACCCTTCCAAGACGGTCTTCTCTAGATTATCATGATGTTTAATGTGTCCAAAATATTTAAGTTTTCTCTCTTTAATCCTCTTTACTAGCCAGCCTTCTTCAATATTAAGCTCTTGTAGTATAGATATATTTGTTCTTTTTTGTGTCAATGATATTTGAAGAACTCTTCTGTAGCATTTACATTCAAAGGCATTTATGTGTTTCTCAGCTGTTTTGTTAAGTGTCCAGGTCTCACAGGCATATGTTGTGATGGAAAGATGCATGCCCTTAAAAATCTTATTTTTGTGGTTCTGTCTGCTCCTCTCCACAGATTCTTTAGTTGTTTTACTTTCTGAAGAGCAATAGATGTCCTCCTTTTAATTTCCCTCATTTTATCTCCATTATTAGTTAGTAGTGATCCAAGATATTCCAAACTCTCCACTTCTTCCAGTTTTTCCTCATTGACACATATTTCAGCTGCCTTGTTTGTTTTGTCAGTTGTCATCAATTTAGTTTTCTTTGCATTAAGATAGAGGTTTTGCTATTCACTGTTCTTACGGACTGACATACTTAGTTTTTTTTATTCCTTTTTGTGTTGTAGACAGTAATACTGTGTCATCAGCATTTCTAATCTCTGGTATTTCATAACCTCCAATTGTTATGGCATCGTAATATTCTTTGGTCTACATCTTCACTGATAGTATAGCACCTCTTAATGTATAGAAGATTACTGCATACTCTTGTTGACTGTCTAGACTGTTTGCTGTGCAGCACACACAGTCAGGGTCTCCTAGATAAATTTTGTGAGGCAGTGCAAAAATATTTCCCCATACAATACTGTTCACTGGCCATTCTGTTGTCACTCACTACAGATCATCCTTGAAGTTCATTGGTCCTTTTTCCTTAAAATAAAGATGAGCCCCAGAGCAATGCACCATCTGGACTTCTCTCTCAGTGGGGTTGCATACAGTACTTTGATACAAGTTTATCTCTGACAAGAGTGCATTAGTTTTGCAAAGTATATTGCTTTTGTTGGTGGTATTTCCAAAGTTATGGATTTATTTTTGCTTATTTTACATAGACTGTATCATAGCTATGGCTTCTAATGCCTCTGTCAGCACCAGTGGGTGTATCAAACATAAACATTTGTCCATATTGACTCAAAAGAATGAATGAATGAATAATCTTTAAAGGGTAAAGAATTGGGCACGCAGGCCCGTCTTACATTCTGCCCTTCATCACTCCATCTTTCATTCTTCCCACACACTTGATTTAGTACAAATATACAAATTAAATTAGGAAAAAACATATCAAAAGAGTGTAAGATGTAACTACTACATTCAAAGTAAAAGAGAAGAAGTAATTAACCTAATAAAATAGCACTCACGCACACATACACACGCAGACATATACATAAACAAAAATACATTGTAAATACAGATCTTCTAACATATGTTTTTTAACAAACATTAAAATAATTTCTAACAATATCTAACAAGTTGCTTTTCTAACTATGTCATTTTAGTATTTGATGGTTGACGAGCCACATGTTGAGAGAGTGCTGGTTATTTTATGGTGGCATATAATTACAAGCAAGTAAATAATGAAACAGGTTTGAGTTAAAGGATGAAGTATTACCAATGGATTTTAAATGGTAGGGGAGGGTGTTCCATAGCTGTACTGCAGAGTATGCAAGACTTTTCTTGTACAGATCAATCCTGGGTTTAGGAAGAAGACAGTTTTTTAAACGCTGACTATGTTTAGTGTTATACGTAAACAGTGACCACAAGTAAGGCGGAGCAAGAAGAACTTGAAGAATGGCCACGCTCTGCTGCTTGTCTATGGATGAACCTCCTTGCACTCGGGACACTCCCGTATGTGCTCAGCCTTAAACCTCAGCGTTGTTCGTAGTGTGTGTTGGGTGATGGTACCAATGGCACAATGACTGAACATAGCTTGATCTTTTCCATTAAAGTTCTGATTGTCTGCCACTGCAGGCTCAAAAGAAAGATCTGAAAGAATGCTGATTAAAAAAAAAAAAAAACCATACCACACCACACACACACACACACAGAGCAAGTGGTGAATATATTAGCAATGGTGACTGAGCAGATGTAACTGAAAGAGTGATTACTGACAGTTTAAAGGAGTTTATGCATGATTCTCTTTCACCCCTGAGTTAATTTCTGAGCTCTGTGTGAATACATTTTTATGAGAAATTTTGGTAGAAAGAAACTGGAGGGACGTTACTCTGCAATTTAAAAATATGGGCTAGGTTTAAAATGCGCTACTTTTCATTACATTCAGACTGGCTAAATATTGCTCTAAGTATAGATTTGCAAGATGTACCAACACTGTTAGTGCTGTTCTGGAGTTGAAGTTAATCAAAGGGTTAGAGAATATCATCCTGTGGAAGCAAAACGCAATTAATTTTTCAATGAAATATAAATTACATAAAAAGTGATCAAAATATACAAAAAACAACAATGATGTGATAAAATGTTCTAATGGGTAACCAAGAGACAACGTCTAAGATTAGTTTGTTTGAAAATTTACATTTCATTTATGTTTAATTATTTTTAAGTTCATTTTCCTCATTACTGGGTGGCCTCGTTTTATCAGACATTGATTATGAGCGTTGGAAAATTGTTGTTGAAACTTTCGGTAAAATCATTCATACCGTACCAATGTTCAAAGTAAACGAACTTCTCAGGTATGATGATGAAGAAAGAACATGAAAACTGAATGGATTGTGATACCCAGGTCACCCATTTTATAAACTGATAATCTGTCAAGATTTACATCGTGCGGGGAGAGACAAGACCCGTTCGAATTCAATTCGGGTGGGGCCAAAGAAAAATGTTCTAGTCGTAACATAAATATCATCTAGAAGTTCTCAGATCTGTTATGCTTTTATATACAATAGTGCATCGACTGCTAGGTCCAGTCTTGTTCCCATTGGTCGTATATCGTGTCATGTGACTAGTGTGTACATGAATGCCAGAGCTACCAGTTTAGCATTTGTTGGCCAAAATAAATTTACAAGAAATGCCTGCCGTTTAGTGTAGGAGAATCGCTCACGCTTTGAATGAAAAGGAGGGAAATAAAAATTTATTTTATTTTGCATATCAATAGATGAATCTGTCGAGAAGTCAGTTGAGACATCTAGATATTTAAATCTTGTCATCTTAAATAACAAAGAATGCATGTGATAATATGACGAGTTAAATAATTGAAGAACAAGCTTTTTTCCAGTTTTTCTAAAGCTACAAAAAAATGAATGTCACAGGATGACATTGTTATGTTCAATTTAATATTTGTGTAATAAAAAAAGTAAAATGCAATATGCAAAAAATGTAATATACAGCTGTTTCTCAAATACATCCAATTTTATACAAGTGAAATATTAAAGAAGTCTATCATAAATGAGCAAGTATAATAAATTGAAGAAAACTGCGAAAGGTGTTTAAATCTTCTTCTTCTTCTTCTTCCCAGGCCATTAAGGCTAAGTGCTGCAGATAAAGTTCGCCTCCATCACTCTCTATTCTTAATCTTCTCTTTCTAGTTGGAGATGGCCATTTCATTTATATCCCCTTCTATGTTGTTTTTCCATCTCTGCCTTGGTCTCCTTTCCTTTATCTCTTGTATATATATCATTTTCGTTTGTCTGTTCTCTTACATGGCCCAACCAGCATAATCTGTTCAGTTTCAAGACATTTATAATTCGTTAAACAGTTAATTGTTCCTCCTGTCTCTCCATTCTCCACTGTTGGTATCTTTTATTGGCCCAAAGATTCATCTTAGGATCTCGTTCTCAAAGACCTGCAATTGTTGTTCATCTTTCTTTGTTGTACTCCACGTTTCTTATCCATACATGACGGCTGGTCTTATACAAAATTATTCTTCCCAAGTCTCACATCCTAGTTTTGAGAAAGGATTTTGGATTTTAACAGTCTTGGCGTTCCATGTAGAATTTTGTAAAACACCTGGCAAACTTAGTGGAGTAATAAACCTTCGCCATTAGTTTACACTACAGTGAACCGGGCGTTCTGGACGCGGCGCGGAGGTAACTGGTATTTTCACTTCGTTAGGCTAGAAGGACCACGAAGAAAACAACATGAGCGACGAAGTACCTGAGCAGTATCGACCTAGGCTTTGCCATGTAGTAAAGTGGAACGACTTCCAGGGCTATGGCTTCAATTTGCATGCGGAAAAGGGCAAAGCAGGGCAGTTCATCGGTAAAGTTGATGAATCTTCACCAGCAGAAGCAGCGGGGCTGAAGGAAGGTGACAGGATTGTAGAAGTCAACGGAGTCAACATTGGTAACGAAAACCATCAGCAGGTTGTAACGAGGATAAAGTCTGGAGGCGAAGAAACACGACTTCTGGTCGTGGATTCGGAGACGGACAACTGGTACAAGGAGCACAAGAAGATAGTGAGAGGGGATTTGCCTGAGATCGTGTCCAGGAGTGCTAAACGTGAGGAAGATGACAGCCCAACAGGTGGGTGTGTATTTTTCGTCTCTGTTACACAGTAACTGTGTACCATCATGAGATTCTGATAGAAAGCACTCATGTTGCTCTTTAAATATGTGATTTTTTTTTAATCCGGCCAAACTGGGATTCTGTTAAACGCACTTATTCTTTTCGTTTGTTAGGAACCGTTCCCCTACCGGTTACCCGTCATGATTATCAATCTCATGCAGCCTGTTCTTTTCTTTTCCTGTGTCATTTGGTTTGCGCGTTATTTATTTTTTTCATGTGCTCGTTCTCGATTTTTTTTTTCGAATTTTTTTTTTTCAATCAAGTTCCTTAACTTCCATCTTCTCATGCCATGTTCTGAGAGTTCTGATTGTCTTTTTTTATTATTATTTTATTACTTTTTTTTTTTGCTGTGCAACTTCGTGCAGAATTTTATTTGTTTTTTTTTTCTAACCATGAGGGGTATATGATGCGTTATCTCTGTTGCTTTGTATTCATACATTTTATTTATTGTTCAAGTCTCACAAACATGTAGCAGTACTGGCTGTGTATAGCACTTATTTATTGACCAAGGCTCACAAACATGCAGTAGTACTGGCTGTGTATTGCACTTGTTTATTGTCCAAGTCTCACAAACATGTAGCAGTACTGGCTGTGTATAGCACTTATTTATTGCCCAAGGCTCACAAACATGCAGTAGTACTGGCTGTGTATTGCACTTGTTTATTGTCCAAGGCTCACAAGCATGTAGCAGTACTGGCTGTGTATCTCTCTCTCAGAACCTTAAGTGCCCAGGGCATATGGGGCTTCCGCAAGGGTTTTCCACAAATCCCATCCTTTGCCTTTTTTTCTGCTCTTGCCCAGGTGAGCCCTCTATTGCTCAACATCCTTTCTGTTGTTCTTCTCCATGTCTCTTTTGGTCTACCCTTACTTCTATTCCCCTGTGGTGTCCATCTTAGTGCTATTTTTGGTAGTGAGTTGTCAGTCATTCGGAGCACATGTCCCAACCATCGCCAGCATCTTTCTTCAATAATTGCAGTCAGTGGCTTCATCTGCATCTCTGCCAACAAGATGTTATTTCTTATGGTGTTTGACCAAAATATTTTTCTAATTCTTCGTAAACATTTATTCTGGAAAGAATTCAACTTGTTTTCTATGGTTTTGGTGATTTTCGAGCATTCATTTCCATAGAGTAGTACACTTAGAACATTGCTCTTAAATATCCTGATTTTCATATTCATGCTTAGTTTTTGAGATTTCCATATAGTCTGCAGCACTGCAAAAGCCTGGTTTGCTCTAGTAAGTCTGCTGTTGATGTCCTCTGTGCTGTCTCCATTTTCTGCTACTCTACTGCCAAGGTATACAAATTCATTGACTTCCTCCACTAACTTGTTATCTACTCTGAGTACATTTCTGTTGTTCACATTTTGCTTCATTAACTTTGTCTTTCCTACGTTGATCTTTAGTCCTATGTTGTTTGCATTCTGAGTTAGCTTGTTTATTTTATCTTGCATATCTTTGTGGCTGCTTGATAGTAGACAAATTTAATGTTCTATGCAATAAATTAAATGCAATAACTGAATCTTCTTTTCAACACCTGTAGTGAGGTTCAGTATGAACAGATATGACTATGTTAGTATGGCTGTTCTAGTATGACAGAATGTTTATCAGGGCCTGGCTAAGACCCTGTCCCAATTCCCCAATTTTTCTTTTTTGCTTCTGATAAGAGCCCCTGTGAGATAATTTGAGAGTGGCATTTGCTTTTCTTCTGCTATTGGCTTTATTGTGCTATACATGGTGGTGCAGTAAGTCATTAGACTTGACTATAGAGTAGCATAGTATGTTGCCAAACCTGATTGTAGAGTAAGAGTATATCACCAGACCTGACCTGACTGTAGAGTAACAGGGTATGTTACTAGACTTGAATGTAGAGTAGCACAGTATGTTACCAGACTTGACTACAGAGTAGCACAGTATGTTACCAGACTTGACTGCAGAGTAGCACAGAATGTCATTAGATCTGGCTGTATAGTAGCACTGAATGTCACAAGATCTGGCTTATAGTAGCACAGAATGTCACAATATCTGGTTGTATATTAGCACAGTATGTCATCAGATGTGACTGTAGAGTAGCACAGTATGTCACCAGACTACCATACTTGACTGTTGAGTATCACAGTATGTTACCAGATCTGGCTGTATAGTAGCACAGTGTGTCATCAGATCTGACTGTAGAGCAGCACCATACCACCAGACTTGACAGTAGAGTAGCACAGTATATCACCAGATATGACTGTAGAGTAGCACAGTATGTCACCAGATGACTGTAGGGTAACACAGTATGTCATCAGATCTGACAGTAGAGTAGCATATTATGTCAACAGATCTAACTGTATAGTAGCACAGTATATCACCAGACTTGACTGTATAATAGCACAGTATGTTACCAGACCTGGCTGTATGGTAGCACAGTATGTCACCAGATCTGACTATATAGTAGCACAGTATGTCACGAGATCTGACTGTATAATAGCACAGAATGTCACCACACCTGGCTGTATAGTAGCACAGTATGTCACCAGACTTGACTGTATAGTAGCATAGTACGTCATCAGATCTGACTGTATTTATCTCTGCTGGTGAGATTCTTCAACTACCGTGCGTGGGAAGAAACTCCTCCTGGCCAGTGAAGAAAAATGCGATTAGGGTTGCCTTGCGGCGCCGCCGTGAAAAAAAGGTGGAAAGGATTAAGTGAAGTAACCAGTAGTCTCGAGGTCAGGGCTACTCAAATCACTGTACTTCCAGTCTAGAGGTCGGTCACGTCCTAAATACGCCCATACTGGGATAATACGCCTAAACCGGCTTAACCCAGGGGTGACACTTACTAGTGGCGAGGATTCGTCCTCTGGACAAAAGCTCCATCTTGGTCATAACTAGGAAGGGTAACGGCTACGACTACAAAATGCTGAAATAGACACTGGACCAGTGCAATCTAGATAGGCAACCACCTCTCACCCGACGGGGATATATGCTTATCCTAACCACGCTGAGGTTTTCCGGTGAGAAAGTCCAACGCTGGACTGGATGGGCAACACCTCTCACCCGGCGGGGATATGCAGATACCCAAAACACGTCAAGGTTTTCCGGTGAGAAAGTCCAACTCTAGGCTGGACAGACAACCACCTCTCACCCTGCGGATATATGCTGATATCCAAACCACGTCGAGGTTTTCCGGTGAGAAAGTCCAATTCTAGATTAAACTGATGCGACGAAAACCACAGTGTGACCCACAAAGAATACAGGCCCAAGCCCCGCAATACTCTGAACTTCTTGTGGTCCTCTCGGGGATCTCTTGTCCTCTCGGGGACCACATGACAGGACCACAGGAGTAAATTCAGTAGGGTCACGGGGCGGTCTTGGTGGTAGAAGCGAACGAAGAAAAAGAAGAATGTAAAGTGGCATAGTATGTCACCAGACCACCAGACTTGACTAAGGAGTAGCACTGTATGTCACCAGACCTGATTCCATGGACTAGATGTGAAACAGAGATATTAAGTTGATCTGTTGCTAAAATTTACAAGCAAGTGTCAGATCAGATTGGTTGCCTCATTTAATTTCTGAGCAAGTCTAAGAAGATTTCTTCATCAGAACTTCATAATCATGGAAGACAATAATTAGTGTATAAGTATACAACTATACACGAAGCACTGCAGTAAAGCTGTGATACTAGAATGTATAAAATAGGAAAAAAAGTAGGAGCAGCTTTATTACTTAACGATTACAAAGTTGTGACGTTTCGGCGTGAGCCTTAATCATACAAAAACATACAGGACGAAGAAATAGAGAGAGGAGATAAAGTATAGATTCACATTAATATTTTTTTTTATTTTAAAAGAATACTCTCATAATCATGGAAGGAGCACATCATTTTCTACACTGTATACCACCATGAGGTAGTGCATCAGTCCATCACTTCCTAGCCTTCGTGCTCAGAGTATCATTTCTTGAGGTCTTGTAGCAGTAGCACATTGGGTCCATCCTGATAGCACAAAATGTCAAATGGAGATCCTTGTAGCAAGTCAAGAATTATGTAGAATCTTTTTTTTTTTTTTAAATTGAGTATGCAAAACCGTTTGAGTACCAAGTTGCAGGGAAGCATAGTGACTGAACGTGGTAAATTATCGTTGACGTTTAGGGTCCGCGATTTGAGTAAAACTTGAAAGCCACCGCATTACTATGTTTCTGAGATCAACCCCCAGGGATGTAAAGTTAATCCTTGAGGACTGAGATAAACTTGGCCAATGTCGACACTCGGAAAAATGTACAAAGATAAGGGGGAGGGTGGTGGGGAAGAAGAGATAAAAGATGATTTGTTGACCGTGCACTTCAAGCCGCAGTAAATGTGTAGGTCAGTCTGGGGTGTGATACGTAGGGGTTAATTCTGTATCATGCAGAAGTAGTAAGTTGTTGAGGGGAGAAATGATTATACCCTCTTTACTGTTTTATGTGGTGATAGCGCACCATGTCAGCTGAGGTTTACTGTCTCGTGAAGTGCTGTTTTGTACCAGTCAACAGATTAGTAGAAAAATGGCCGAAAACGACAGTCCTCGTAGTAAATCTTTGAAAGCGGGAAATAACTTGCTGAAGTGCGAGGAAACAGGGGAGTTAAATTGTAGGAAGCGGAATAACTGGGTGCAGCGCGAGGAAATAAAAGAGTTAACAACAGGATGATGAATAAATGGGTCCGGTGCAAACATATAATTGAGGTTACGGCTCCTGTTAAATGCAGCAAGAGCCAGGTATACCAAGTGCTTTTATAGAAATGATAGTGACAAGGCTTATGCAGAAACTAAGCAGGCGTGTGCCATGCAGACCACAGAGGCGCGCAGTGCAGACTTTTGACATGCGTATTTTTCTACAGAATAGTTTGACAGTGTAAACGTGTGGTGGCGGAAGGAAATTTTTCCAAAGCAAGTTTTAAAGATGTGATAATTGCACTCAAAAGTAGTTTCATCTGTAATCTTTGTGGATACCCGCAGATCAAGATGTATATAGTTTTCATGGCACCAGCAGCACAGATTTCTCATTCACTACTTCAAAGGCTTATAATGGGTTACTTCTTTGTTGAAAGTTGTTATTGTGGTGTAGTAACACATAATAAAATGTTTGAAAAATCGGAAAGGAACATGGGAAACTGGAAGTTAATGATAAGGGTGTTGTTCCCTTTCTCCTCCTCCTCCTCTCCCCCCCCCCCCTTTTCGCTGTATTTCAGAATATGTGACTTGTCATGCATATGTCGGTGGTACTGTTGTCTAACCATTTAATAGTGCAGGACTAAGAATGGTTGTGATGCGTTGACCTACGATGGTGCATGTAACACAAGGTTAACCATGTATAGCGCATATGATACAGTATTAAACCATTTTTAAAAAGTGCACAAGAGAAAGTTCGGAGCTCTTTAAGGAGCTGCTGGATGTGGTGGTGGTGGTGGTGATGAATTTTGTTGGAGCAACCAGACATCGGGCCGCCTGTATGGGAACACAAAAGATCTCCCTCATACTCATGCTGGACTGAAAACCTGCCTTGAGAATGATGGTTCCAGACTTCCAGCAGCCAGGTCTCCCGAGTCAGTGAAAATCCTCGCCCAGCTGTCCTACACTCGTGTGCCACACTCACAGGAAAGCCATGATACTCTGGCATTAGCTAGGCTTCCTACGAGGTCCCACATGTTCTAGAACAGCCATTCTTAATCTGGTATATAAGGACCCCCCAGGAGGTCCTGGATGGATTTTTAGGGGTCCGCAGACCAGCTGTTGGATTGATTAGTTTAAGATCATTATACATAATGTAGGATCTGTTTGTTGAGTTATTTTCGACGAGGGATCCACATTTGTTTTCAAGCCAGAAAAGGGGTCCACGTAATTAATAAGTAAATGACATAGAACAGTGGTCCACGTAGTTAATAAGTAAATTAATATAGAACAGTGGTTTTCAGTTGTTGGTCCGTGACAAAAACTCAGGGTCCTTTTTTTTTTTTGTCAGAACAGGTAGGAATGTTAATCGCTGTCTATTTTTTTTTTCTAAACTACATTGCTATCAATTTGAAAATTCATCAGGTTTATATACTGTTTTTTTTTTAGCGTAGTGTAGCATTTACTCATTAACTCGTTAACCCATATTTTCTGGAAACAAAATATTTTGCATTTAAAACACGTAGCTACCATCTCTCTGAACCTTAAGTGCCCAGGGCACATGGGGCTTCCGCAAGGGTTTTCCACAAATGCCTGTCCTTCGCCTTTTTTTCTGCTCTTGCCCAGGTGAGCCCTCTATTGCTCAACATCCTTTCTGTTGTTCTTCTCCATGTCTCTTTTGGTCTACCCTTACTTCTGTTCCCCTGTGGTGTCCATCTTAGTGCTATTTTTGGTAGTGAGTTATCAGTCATTCGGAGCACATGTCCCAACCATCGCCAGCGTCTTTCCTCAATAATTGTTGTCAGTGGTTTCATCTGCATTTCTGCTAATAAAATGTTATTTCTTTTGGTGTTTGGCCAAAATATTTTTTTAATTCTTCGTAAACATTTAGTCTGGAAAGAATTCAACTTGTTTTCTATGGTTTTGGTGATTTTCCAGCATTCGCTTCCATAGAGTAGTACACTTAGAACATTACTCTTAAATATCCTGATTTTCATATTTATGCTTAGTTTATAGCTACCATATAGATACGAAACTTTTCCAGAGCGTGGGGGTCTGTGGCCTTGATTTTGAAACTCCAGCGGGTCCTCGGTCTTTCGTTACTTGGGAACCACTGACCTAGAACATTAGTACTGTTAAAACTCATCTCATGCAGCTCTTCTTCGCTGTATTCGACAAAAAGGGGGACAAGAAAGCAGCAAAATCCATGGTAAAATTGCGGTATTGGCTGTGACGACTGCGTGCCAGATTCATCTGACCTTATAGCTTGACAGCTGGACTCACCCAATAATAGATCCTACTCCATTGTATATGATACAGCGAAAAAAAGGAGGTTATTATCGTTGATGGCTGTGTTAAATTACTGCAGCATGTACAGTCAAGAAAGCCCCGTATTGTTAGGTTACCTGTCAGAGTCGCTGTTGTTTAGAATAGGGCATGGAGCCAGTCCTGGATATATTTGGGTTGTTTTAAAAGGCGCAGCGAAAGTGTTCACACAGCATGTGTTATGTTCATGGAAAGTGTCCAAGGAATGTGTCCTGTTTGCGGTGTTTTGTAACTGTGTGAGAAACGGCGGGAAAAAGTCCCTGTTGCGTTATTTTTACATTGGCTTGTCACTGCTGTAATAATCAGATGCGGAATATAGTGAAGGTGAGAATACAAGAGTAATCAGAGTATGGTCCGAGGGCGGGTGCTAGTGTAACATAGTACCTTGTAAGTTATGATTGTAGTAGTACTATAGCCTTGTATATTAGGATAGCATAATAATAATTATAATAATTATTATTATTATCAATGTTATTATTACTATTAGCATTGTAGTATAGTTATGATTATTATCGATATAGAAAGTAGGTAAGAAACGATGGAAAACTTGAGAACTGGTGGGAGAGGAACACTCTCTCGGTATTAGTATTAGTACGGCAGAATTAAATAGATAAACACAAATACTAGATATATGACGCTGAAGGAAATGCAGATTAAAGAGATACAACCAGATTATAATAGTCCTGACATGAGTAAACTGAATCAACAATATGGAGACAGACAGACGGACGCTGTGTATCCCCTGCAGAAGAAGAGTTTATCCACGAGAGAAAATTGAATAGACGGATTTGACGCAACAGACTTACTGACAGGTGAGACATATTTGCTAAGCATAGGACGCAATTTACACACATGAATAGTCCAGCGGACCAATAAGATTACCAGAGGGAGTGGACCGACTTATCCCCAAGTCCAGTCAGTATGTAATCAACCAGCTGACCAATAGAAAGATCTAGAGGTGTGTCCTGTTGGACAACTGACTTACGATATATAACCCAGGCATGAGTTTAGAAGGGGGATATAGAAAGGAAAAAGAAAAGGAGAGAAAAAGGATAGATAGAAGAGCAACGAGATATAAAACAAATGGACAGGCAGAGCCAATAGATACACGTATTCAGGAGAGAGAAAATCATTTAGAACCAGAAGTCGTTTAGAACAGATAGAAGATTTTTCAAGTTAGAAAGTGAGTATTAGTAAAGCGTGAGAAGTGCAGAAGATTTGAAATGTTTAGACTTCATGTAAAATGCTTTTCGGAGATACCTCAGTTTGATGCTTGTGAACTGGAGATACCTCAGTTTGATACTTGTGAATCTCGTTTGATAAGTATTAAAAGTGAACTATAATTTGATTCAAGAACGAACCGTTTGAATTTTTTAGTGACTATGTGTGTTAAGATTTCATTCTTGTGTTGAATCATATAGTATCACGTGTAGTGACATTCTGAACTGTTGAAGTGAACAAAAAGAAGTAGTAGCAAGTGTAGTGACATTCTGAACTGTTGAAGTGAACAAAAAGAAGTAGTAGCAAGTGTAGTGACATTCTGAACTGTTGAAGTGAACACAAAGAAGTAGTAGCAAGTGTAGTGACATTCTGAACTGTTGAAGTGAACAAAAAGAAGTAGTAGCAAGTGTAGTGACATTCTGAACTGTTGAAGTGAACACAAAGAAGTAGTAGCAAGTGTAGTGACATTCTGAACTGTTGAAGTGAACACAAAGAAGTAGTAGCAAGTGTAGTGACATTCTGAACTGTTGAAGTGAACACAAAGAAGTAGTATCAAGTGTAGTGACATTCTGAACTGTTGAAGTGAACAAAAAGAAGTAGTAGCATGCATTCATAAATAAAAAAAATAAGTGACAATGGAGAAAGACAATATCGTCGCGGTCACAAAGTCTTAACAATGCTGTCTGAAAGTGAATTAGATTGATAACATTTTTGTGCTGCTATACGTGACGATCGCCATCACTCAAAGTCCCGCACTATCGTCAGTTCAAGTGGCAGAATTATAAGACAGTATTAGTCAGAGAACACTTAAGTCAGTATATAAATCACGACCCTAACATTATTAAACTGGCCCGCCAGAATCGCGATGAGTTTCCAGAAAATGAATAGGGATAATTTCTGTCCGGTGTTCGATGTAATTTGTCGCTTCTTTGGCGATGTCACCATCGGGTCTGGTCGCGACCAGAAATACAAAAAGATCAGACAGAAGTTCTCCGTCTGAGCCGGTATAGAGTCATCTTTTCTATTTCCCACCTTGTTCTTGTATAAGTATACAACTATACACAAAGCACTGCAGTAAAGCTGTGATATTAAAATGTATAAACTAGGAACAAAAATATTTTTAAGGTCATGCATCTTTCCCATCGCAACATATGCCTGTGAGACCTGGACACTTAACAAAACAGCTGAGAAACACATAAATGGCTTTGAATGTAAATGCTACAGAAGAGTTCTCCAAATATCGTGGACACAAAAAAGAACAAATATATCTATACTACAAGAGCTTAATATTGAAGAAGGCTGGCTAGTAAAGAGGATTAAAGAGAGAAAACTTAAATATTTTAGACACATTAAACGTCATGATAATTTAGAGAAGACCATATTGGAAGGATACATAATGGGAAAAAGAAAAAGAGGAAGACCAAAACGAAGATGGCTGCAAGAAATCGTTGACGATCTACAAATGGACGCAGCAGCAGCAGGCCATCTTGCTCACAACCGAGAGGCCTACAGGAGTGCTGTTTGGGAGGCAAAGTTCCGCAAGGGACATGCAAGTGAATGAATGAATGAGGAACAAAAAATAGGAACAGCTTTATTATTTAACGAATACAAAGTCGTGACGTTTCGGCATGAGCCTTAATCATACAAATACATACAGGACGAAGAATTAGAGAGATGAGACAAAGTATAGGATCACATGAAACTGTGTTATTTCCCGAAACGTCACGACTTTGTATTCGTTAAATAATAAAGCTGTTCCTGCTTCATATAGTGTGGAGTTCTCTATGAAAAGCTCTCCTTCATGTGGTTATATGCTCTTTGTATTAGTCAGTAGAGTCCATTGCTTGTCCTTGTCGTTTCGGCTTTATACATTGGAAATAACTAGGGAAGACAAGTAAGAAACACTGGAATCAAAGAAAGCAAATCTAAGAATGTGTGTTTTCATGCGCAGAACTATCCAGTCCGTCTCTACTTTCATTGTTTTTTTTTTATTTTTTCAAAGTCGTTTATAAGTTCTTGGATTTTAGTGTTGCTTATCTTCTTTCGTTATTTCCAAAGTCCTTCCAGTTCTGTGCCCTTAATTTATAAAACATTGTGGATTTACAAGTTATACACAAATTATATAAAGCTAATTAGGAACAGAATAGGCCAAGCAAAGACTGCATTTCAGAGAATGAGAAATATATTATGCAACACATCCTTATCAATGAATGTTAGAAAACGAGTCCTAAAATGCTATATTGAACCTATCTTGTTATATGGAAGTGAATCATGGACAATAGGCGGATCTGCACAAAAACCATTGGAAGCAGCAGAAATGTGATTTATTAGAAGAATGTTGCGAATCCCCTGGACAGCAAAAATAACTAATGAAGAATGTATGAGAAGAGCTGGAGAGACAAAAAAACCTTGTCAAAAAAATAAGAGAGAGACAATGTACTTTCATAGGACATGCAATGAGAAGAGGGGGCATTGAAAATATTATAACAACAGGAAAAATAGAAGAAAGAAGATCAAGAGGAAGACCAAGAGAAATGATACTGGACAGTCTGACGGAATGGTGTGAGAGGAGATCACCAACTGAGCTGATGGCCTGTATGAAGGATCATGTACTCTGGAGAAGCATAATAGCCAACGCCAGTCGGCAGTGCACATGGTGATGATGATGATGATGATGATGATGATGACACAAAGTGTAGAATTGTTGCGACACAGGTGTATAAAATCTGAGCTCTACTTAACAACTGTAGATTGAGATGTAATTACCCGACTCGGTTTATCCATTGCAGAGTTGGTTTTTTGTTTTCTCCAAAATCTCTGTTTAGTTTCCACTTAACCATCAGTTAGTTTTGTGCGTCCTTGGAGTTGTACACTGCCTATGGCATATTAGAAACAATAATGCTCTGTCCACACGTTTTCGTTAAAGAATGTCTGATGTAACTGTTAAATGAAAGAAGTCTTGTACCCGTAATGGAAACTTACAACGCACTTACGCAAATACACATATGCATTATTTGTAAGCCTAGTATTGAGACATTATCTGAATGTATTTCTGTTTGGAGTAAACATGCAGAAGTTCACTGTTCCACGCTTGGGCAGTCTTTTTGAAGCAGAACCGAATACACAGCGCCATGCATTATCCCAAAGGCTAATGGTGTATATTAGGGTTTTAAGCATGTTTTAAGGATGTGGTGCAGGTCTGTAAGTGCTCTGATCCAGGTGTAAGAGCAAGGAATGGTTGAATCTATATCGATTCGGCTTCTGGGTTAGAATGTCCTAGGTTCATATTGTGGCTTGTGTTCGTTAGGGTTCACGCCGGTGCTGCGATGTTCGTGCACGATTCTGATGAGAGTCCTTCAAAGCATCCATGGACTTGGTTCGAGCACGGTGATGATAACTCTTTAACATTTTAGGGATGAGTGCTGAATTAAGAGCTGCTGTAACACAATAATTGGTGTATAAGTATACAACTATACACTAAGCACTGCACTAAAGCTGTGATACCAGAATGTATAAAATCGGAAAAAAGTCACAACTTTGTAATCATTAAGTAATAAAGCTGCTCCTACTTTTTTCCGATTTTATACATTAAGAGCTGCTGTGTCTGGAATAGATAGGGATGTTGTAGATCAGCCGGTCCCTAAGTGGGTGGTGCCACTACTTCGGGAGACGTTAGGAAGATCCAGGGGCGGTTCTTCCACCCCTCGGGGCGTTAAGAAGATCCATGGGTGGTTCCAACACGCTTCGGGACGTTAGGAAGATCAAAATGGGGGGGGGGGGGACAGTGAGAGAAAAGGAAGAGGTGGGTGATATTAGAAGCAAAATGAGCAAAGAATATGTAGGGTGGGGGCCTAGGGATAATGTCAGGGATGCTTGAAAGGGGTGGGGGAAGAACATGTGGCTGAGAATGTTTGAGAACCGCTGCTGTAATGCAGTGTGTACATAATTCTCGGTAGTTCTCCATCTCAGAGTTCTAATTAAAGTATAATCAAGACCTGTGATGAGTCATCCTTTCATCTGCTTGTCTTTGTTTCCTCCGGGAAAAGGGGTAGAACCGTAGAAGGTGACATGCCATTGATTTATAAGACATGTCTGGTGAGACCAGGAGAGCGACTACGTATATTCAGATGAGCTCCATGTTGTTTAGAAGCACCACTGGCATGTCTTATTGTTATGCACGTGGGTGGACTTTTTTTTCCCCCTTAAACAGGTTTTGTCTTGGCATTTCTAGTTAGCAGACATGTACACCTGCAAGTTCCCACTTGGATGTTTGTAATGAGTTTTTTTTGTTTGTTAAATATCTCATTTAATTACTGTGTGAACTACGATTGCCTTTGTCTGTAGTCTGTATAAAGACGTTGCTGTATTCTTTGCTGGGAAAAGAGAAGTACATAAGCATAGTGTAAGTCAGTCTTTGCTGGCCTTATTCCCCCTACACCCTTCACCCCCCCCCCCCCCACCCCCGAAAGGACTCCTTAAGATAGTGATCTCAGGAAATCCCGTGTTTAAAAGTCCTATGACCCGCGGTGCATCTGAGCTTCAGAGTAGTAAAGTGATTAGTGGACTGATCTCTCAGGTCCGACCAGGGGGCATGCCAGTCACCTTTCTGTATAAATGGGTACCCAGGTTCTTCTGAAGCTGAGGAAAGGCAAGGCGGCCAAGCGTGATGGTGAGCACGTCACCCTCTAGTGTTTAGCTTTTTCTAGCGGTGTGCCGCGAGAGAGCTAGAGGTGTGCCGCGAGAGAGCTAGAGGTGTGTCTCCAGATTTTTAGAGTAAAAAGATATTTTTGACCATATTACATTATATTCTTGCTTATTTATTTGATAAGTAGCAGCCAGGTAGAGAACTCGCAACAATATAGTTATTAGCCCCGGTCATTATGGGCACTAACACCATATCCCTATGTGCCTCTAAGGCATGAGAGGAGTACTTTTACCTTACTACCGAGAACTGAGATGGCCAGAGATCTGTGGCTGCAAGCTGAAAATGCTGAAGCTGCATGGTTAGCTGGACAAGAGCCAAGCATCAAGAACTCGGGTGTGCCGCGACAGCAGAAATTTGCGTTACCAAATGAGCCGCAGTCTGAAAAATGTCGAGAACCACTGTTATAGTATACCGCCAGATCAAGGAAAATATGGACACTAGCGGCATATCCCCTAGTTATCATCATGGCATAACAAAGCAACTAGACCTTATGCTGACCACATCACACTCTGGTGTCTTAAATCTAGAAAAAAAAAATATGGATGCAAACGCAGTATCCCGCAGGTGTCTTTATGGCACGTATTCTTTGCCATATCATGGTACATCAGTGGATCATTGAGCTACAGGGTTTCCCTAAAAATTGCCACTGCTTTTTTTTTCAGTAAAAACAGTAGAGTTTTTTTCCTCCCTCTGTAAATCTGCACATAAAAAGGTTTGTGTATTTCATAACAACCTCGCGCGCAATGTCAGCTCAAAAGACCTAGAGGAACTGGCATAAGCATATGGATTCAGTTCTAAGCTCAATGCATGGGAAGGCATTTGGAGGGTGGGGGACGCGCAGGACTTCATAAAGTCTGACCTTCATTCATTCATTCATTTGCATGTCCCTTGCGGAACTTTGCCTCCCAAACAGCACTCCTGTAGGCCTCTCGGTTGTGAGCAAGATGGCCTGCCGCTGCTTCATCCAATTGCAGATCGTCAACGATTTCTTGCAGCCACCTTCGTTTTGGTCTTCCTCTCTTTCTTTTTCCCATTATATATCCTTCCAATACGGTCTACTCTAAATTATCATGACGTTTAATGTGTCTAAAATATTTAAGTTTTCTCTCTTTAATCCTCTTTACTAGCCAGCTTTCTTCAATATTAAGCTCTTATAGTATAGATATATTTGTGCTTTTTTGTGTCCACGATATTTGGAGAACTCTTCTGTAGCATTTACATTCAAAGGCATTTATGTGTTTCTCAGTTGTTTTGTTAAGTGTCCACGTCTCACAGGCATATGTCGCGGTGGGAAAGATGCATGCCCTTAAAAATCTTATTTTTGTGGTTCTGTCTGCTCCTCTCCACAGATTCTTTATTTGTTTTACTTTCTGAAGAGCGATAGATGTCCTCCTTTTAATTTCCCTCATTGCATCTCCATTATTAGTTAGTAGTGATCCAAAATATTCAAAACTCTCCACTTCTTCTAGTTTTTCCTCATTGATACATATTTTAGCTGCTTTGTTTGTTTTGTCAGTTGTCATCAATTTAGTTTTCTTTACATTAAATTAGAGGTTCTGCTCTTCACTGTTCTTACGGACTGACATAATTAGTTTTTCCATTCCTTTTTGTGTTGTGGACAGTAATACTGTGTCATCAGCATATCTAATCTCTGGTATTTCTTAACCTCCAATTGTTATAGCATCGTAATATTCTTTGTCTACATCTACTCTAACATTCCTAACTATATTTTCAGTATACAAGTTTAAGTAAGGCAACAATATGCACCCCTGATGGACCCCTTGTTTTATGTCAAACCAAGTTGTTGTTTCACCATTTATTCTTACTGCTGCTTGTTGGTCTAGATACAGCAGTGATGTTAATTGTATCAGATGTGTTGGAAATCCCATTTTTTTCCATTATTTCCCAAAGTTTCTCTTGTTGTACACAATCAAATGCCTTTGAGTAGTCTATAAAGGATAAATATAGATTCACATTAAACTCTCTGCATTTCTCTATTATTAATCTTATATTGAATATATGATCTCTTGATCTTCTTTCTTGCCTGAAACCAGCTTGGACCATATTGACTTCTTCTTCTATTTTCTTTAGAAGTCTATCCATTATGATTTTTAACAGAATCTTACTGGCATGACTAATCAGGGCAACAGTTCTGTAGTTTGTGCATAATTTCAGGTTACCTTTTTTTGGCAGTGGTATGAATACAGTTCTTTTCCATTCTTTTGGCCAAATACTTGAATGCCATATCTTTTTACATAGTGCATGATAGATTGTTGCACACTCCTTTCCTCCTGCTTTAATAAATTCAGCTGTTAATCTCATCACATCCTGGTGATTTACCATTTTTCAGATTCTTTATTGCTCATAAAACTTCTTCTATTGTCGGTTCGGGTTCTTTCTCCTCCAATAATAATTCACACTGTTGATTTCTGCTTTCACAGTCGGTTGTTTCATACATTCCTCTTTAATATTCCTTCCATCTTTCTAGAATTTCCTGTCTCTGTCAAGGTATTCCCCATCTCATCACAAATTACATGTAGCTTAGGTGTGACATTTCTCGTCAATGTCTTCATTTCTTTAAACATTTCGCTATCTATTCCACACTTCTGATGTTCTTCTATTCTTTCACAACAGTCTTGTATGTTTTGTTTTTTGTCTTTTCTTATGTTTCTTCGTACTTCTTTTGTTAAAGTTTTATATTTCTCTTTGTTGTTATTTGTCACTTTCCATTGCGTCTTCATTTCTCTATGTTGTTTTATCAGTTCTAGTGTACCTGCTGTAATCCATCCATCTTTTTGTGTTTTCTTTACTGGAACCATGTCTTTAGCTGTTGTTGTTAAGATATCTTTGGCCTGTGTAGCCAGATCATCTGGTGTGATCTCCTCCTGTACAGCCATCAGGATTTCGAAATGGTTCTTCGCTTCTATACCGTATTGTTCTGGTATATTTGTAAGATCAAAGCGGAGTAGTCTTGATCCCCTAACTATCTTTTTTATCTTTATCTTCATGTCTGCTATTAATAACTCATGGTCCGTGTCACAATCAGCACCTGGTAAAGTTTTTGCTGATGTTATACTTGACCTTCACCTTCTTTGCACTAAAATGTAATCTATTTGATTCTTGGTTTTCCCAGCAGGTGATGCCCATGTGTAAAGTCTTCTTGGATGTTGTTTAAAAAGTGTGTTAGCGATCATTAGCTCATTTTCCATGCACAACGCCATTAGATTGTCGCCTGCCTCATTTCTGTATCCTATGCTGAATTTCCCTACAACATGTCCTTCATCTTCTGCTCTTTCTGTACCAATCTTTGCATTAAAATCACCCATTATTAATACAATATCATTTTTCCGTACCTGGTCTATTGTCGTTTGCAGTGTGTTATAAAAGTTTTCTACTTCCTCTTCTGCTGCTGATGTAGGTGCATATATCTGGATGATTGTTACATTTCTAGGAATGCCCTTAAGTCTGATTGTTAGGATTCTATCACTTACTAGATTGTAGCCTAGTAATGCTTTTGATGTTGATTTGTCCAAATAAAAAGCCACTCCATTCTTTCCTCCTACTTCTCCACCAGAGTATATAAAGATATTATCAGTCTCGCTCTTAAAGTGTCCTGATCCTTTCCATCGATGTTCGCAGATTCCCAAAATGTGTATCCCTGTTCTTTTCATCTCGTCACTTATTATTTGATATTTTCCCTCATACATACTTCTTACATTCCATGTTCCTACTCTTATTTTTCTTTTTAGTTTGATGCAGTTTTTAGTCTGATTATTTTTAATGAGTGGTCTTCAGAACACGAGCTAGCGATTCTTCAAAGCATTTTTTTTGTTTTTTTGTTTGAGGAAGTTTATTTTCACCGCCGGCGTTGGCAACCGTGGTCTGAACAGGGATGATTCTCTTTTGACTACCTTTAACAACAACAACAACAACAAAAGTCAGTATGTATAAATGTTAAGAGCATTTAAATATTATAAAATAAAGCTTTGAAATCTAGTCTCTCAGAGAGAGAGAGAGAGAGAGAGAAAGCTCAAAACGATTGTATTGTTACAGTGTGGAACAGTGGTTCCCATTCTTTGTCAAATCGCGGACCCCTGAAGCCAGTGATAATCCACCACTGCCTCCCTCCCCTCCACCACTCCGTTGCCACTTGGTTTTAAATTTAAAATCTTCACACACATGTAGTGTTATTTATAAATTAGGGCTGTTGTTTGATTGAAAAAAAAACTAACCATTAATTGCACAATTAAAATTTTAAACGAAATTAACTGTCTATTTAGCGAAATTTTATGCATTTCTTCTAACGTATTTGTGTCGTTCTGTATAGCAGTAGTAGTTCAGTGATAGTTTCTAATAGAAAATAGTTTTAATAACCATTCGCATACACATACTACATTTTTTCCTGTTAATTAAGTAATAATTTTGTGTAACATACAATAATCCCATAAACAGTGAAATACTAATCAGTCAAAAGTTCAAAGTAAGCTTCTTTGTCTCTTCTTTTGAGTCACGCCACAAAGCAGACTAGTCCAGCAGTTTGATTGGTTCTGTCGGTAAAATTATTGTTACAGTGATGAAAAATAATTGATTCTCTATGAAATGAGTTATTCTGCCAACTGTTTAAGCAGTCCAGATACTGGTCGGTTCAAAGGATTATTATTATTATTATTATTATTATCCAGATACAGAAAACGAACGTTCACAAAGGATAATAGTAACCAGAGATGCCAGATATCTTCTAGATAACTTAGCCAGAACTGGATATTTATCCTCCTGTAGCTTCGACCAGTGTAATGGATCCAAGTCAGTGTCAGTTTGTTTGCTCGAGCCTGTATCGCGCAGCAACTGTTTTCATGGAGGAGGATCAAGGCATCGGTGACTGCTCATCTTCTGCGTGTCTTGACAGCACGCGCATTCGCATTTCCTTTATGGAGGGTTTTTTTTTTCCCCCGATATGTGTTAATCGTTATGAGGTTGGTCAGAATTTTTCCAGAACTCTCAGACTTTTTTTTTTTTGGTCCTTTCACAAGCATCCGAGATTTGTTGTTTTTGTTGTTTTTGTTTTTGAAACGCAGGTCCCAGCCGCCGTAGCAGTTCACAGCCGTAAGAGGCTGAGATTCAGCTTGTGCCCGTCATGGTCGGTCATAAACGCGTCTTTGAAGCGTACGATGCTGGCCGGGTGGTCATCACCAGGTACGGCCATTCCGAGTTCAGTATGGCAGAATCACTGAGCTTCTACACCCCTCCAAGTAGTTCTACAGCCTACTAGCGACACGGAAAGATATGAGGGAAAACAAGGAAAGTGGTACCAGTGACCCGCTGTTACTGTTGATAGACTCTGGCGCTGTTTCGTTAATTTGACACCGTGCAAAGCGCGGGTAAAATTAACTGAACTTAATTATTGCATTTAGGTGCAGTGTTAAAAACTTTAATGGAAATAATTTTAACGCTTTAATTCACGAGTTAACGGAGATTAATCAGCAGCTCCGTAATAATTAAATGAAGTAAATTGTATAAAATGAGCGGTTTGTTTTGTAGTATTTTTTTTTAAGTTGAGTTCAGAACTGATTTGCCACCAGGATTAACTGATGTAACACTGTACTGCAAGAACAGTAAACTGCAGCTGCCATTCAAATCTGTGGTCGAGGAATACAAGGTAGGAAAGACGTGGTTTGCAGTGATGCTACAAGAATCTACAGATCCCGTGGTACGTGAAGTGCAGCCAACACTTAAAACTGGATGAAAATGGAAAGTAAGTGAGGAAGTGACCACAGCCAGGGAAACACAGGAGCTGAAAGAAGTAATAGGATACACTTAGATCAACAGAAGGGGATTTGGTCATGGTGAAATCAAATGATGGTCAAAGACCTCCTGTAAGGAAAGAAGGGGTATGATCATCAACGAAGTAAAGAATTCAGAGGATGACAAGCGGGTCCAGAAGGCAGTCCAACGGGCACAGCAAGGTCAGTGAACAACATGGAAGGAAGTACTGCAGAGATCACTAACATGGAAGGAAGTCTTGCAGAGATCACTAACATGGAAGGAAGTCCTGCAGAGATCACTAACATGGAAGGAAGTCCTGCAGAGATCACTAACATGGAAGGAAGTCCTGCAGAGATCACTAACATGGAAGATGGCACTCTTGAGACTCAGCTTCATTATCAGAGCTACTTATGACCTTCTGCCTACAGGCCCCAACCTATACAAAAGGGGTGTATCAGAAGACACACAATGCCCTCTCTGCAACGAAAGGCAAACATTGGAACATGTGCTGTAAACATGCAGAGTATCATTAGGTCAAGGATGCTACACTTGGCGGCACAACAGAGTGCTGCAGGAACTAGTAGCCGTTGTAGACAGGGCGAAAGATAATGCAAATAACAGCAAATGAGGGACCTCCTAAATACTTCATAGGCGCTGGTACGACATCGAATACTGAAATCAGGGATATTCCTTTACCATCACTGCTAGATGGTGGAAATGACTGTGATGTGATAGCGGACCTACCAGGAAGAAGAGAATGCCCGACTACCATCAAGAACATAGGAATGCGACTTGATAGTGTACTCCATAGAAAAACAGGAACTAATAATGATCGAGCTTACGGTTCCGTACGAAACAAGAATAGAGGAGCAACATCTATTCAAATATGAGAAGTACAATGATCTGGTCAAGCAACTGAGGCAGGGGATAGGAGTCAGGGCAGAAGTCTTCTTCTTCTTCTTCGTTCACTTCTACCACCAAAAACCGCACTGTGAACCTACTGAATTCACGCCTGTGGTCCTCGTTAGATCCCGTGGTCCCCTGTGTGGTCCAAAATAGACCACACGAGATCCACGAGAGGACCACAAGGGGTTCAGAGTATCACAGTGCTTTAGCTTGTATTCTTGGTGGGTCTCAGAAGCGGGATTGCGTGACACCGTGGTTTTCATTGCACCAGTTTAGTCTAGGGTTGGACTTTCTCACCGGAAGACCTCGGCGTGTTTAGGATATCAGTGCATCCCCGCTGGGTGAGAGGCGGTAGCCCACCCAGGCCAGAGTTGGACTTTCTCACCGGAAAACCTCGACGTGTTTTGAGATACCCGTGTATCACCGCCGGGTGAGAGGTGGTTGCCCATCCAGTCCAGGGTTGGACTTTCTCACCGGAAAACCTCAGCGTGATTAGGATACGCAAACATCCCCGCCGGGTGAGAGGTAGGGCAGAAGTGATAGCTGTAGAAGTAGGAGCGAGAGGATTCGTGGCAACATCAACATACGACCTATGTAAGCAGGTGGAGATAAAGGGACAAGCAAGAGCAAGGCATTGAAAAGCCTTTCAGAAACAGCAGAAATGTCTCATGCTGGCTGTGGAGTATGCGAAACAAGCATTGAGAACATAAATAATTTCGTTTGTCACAGCCAGTACCAGTCCTCCGTAGCTAAATCTCTAAAGACGCACTTCAGAGTGCAGTGCTAACTGGAAGATCATGGGTTCAATCCCGGGACGAAAAAAAAAAAGCAACAACTTATAAGACCTCTGGGAGTGATAACCCAGAGGGGCCCACCCCCCCCCCCCCCGAGTGTCAGGAGTTTAATAGGACCGAAACACTTGTATGAGAGGGGGGATGGGTACTTCCTCTGATGATCTGAAGGAGTTGTGTTGTTGTTCCGCTCTCTACAGTAGAATTTCCTGCATGCATATGCTACGTGCCCCTTCCCCAGTGATTCTTTGTCCTGTTTGAGAACCTCTGAACTTGCGCTCTCGTCCCAAATCACATCAAAGTGGGAAATTTTGCCAGTCAAGGAACTCACTTCCCCTCTTTCGTCATCGACAGTATTTTTTTTTAAGTCAGCGAACGGCCAAGACTGAGCCTTGTGTTCGTCTGACAGGGAGCTCTTGTGTTTGTGCTCAAGAAACTGCCGTAACACGGAATAATGATGGCTTTGAGTAGGGAGGTCAAGTGCTTTACGGGTGAATGAATTTGGGGTTGGGGGAAATCACAAACGGTATTTTCATATCACAGCTTTCAGATATACAGTTTTTTAGAATGCAAAAGAAAATAATGATAGTAAAAGAAGCATAAATTGTTTGAAACAAAAATGTACTTGTCTTCAGAAAACGTTTGTTATAAACAGTTTATTTGATGGAATATGTGGTAATGCCCTTATTACTTTAAGCACTCAAGGCTAACATAACAGGTAAATAGGGCAAGCAAGGTTTAAGTCCTAAGATTACTGACAGTCACCTAGGTTCTTTCGTCAACGATAAAATACATGTTTGAGCAACCGACATAGGTCTTAACTCTAGAATAAATGTCACAGGATGATAATGATAAGTTAATGAAAGTGAGGCATGCCATATAACGACATCAAATCCTTGCCGTGAACTCGGCCATACAGTTCAGGATGTTTCTAACAAGCTCTGATCACAAGATTTATCCAGACAATGCAAGTTTCATCCATTGATGAGAGTCTGACATTCCGTCGCTCAGACTACTAGGAGATTTGGTAGCAAGACATTTGTACGTCCAACCAGTTCAAGTACTCCATCAGTCTCACTTTGTCAGACGGGCCTGCGTGCCCAATTCTTAACCCTTTTGAAATAAAGATCAATCAATCAATTAATCACTTCCAACACGTAACTTAACTCGTCAGGTGTCGGTCCCAAAATGCTCACAAAATTCAAGGACCGGGCGAGATTCCAGGCTTGAGCTACTTGCCAGTATACACACAAAACTCAGTTGCGGTTATAGTCAGGACTTGCAGGAACACCCAGATACTGTTACAAAGTAAGTCGTTGATAATCGAGTACATTTGTACGGAAAATCGCGAGGCGAGGGAACGATTCTGTGGCAGCTAATGGCCCGGCTGGTTTCATAACCACCGTCTGACGTCTGCTGGAACAGATTCTTTGTTTAGGCGTCGTGATTAGTTGTACGAGTTGATCAGGCATATCGATGTCTAACATGGACATTTGACTTTCTCCATAAATGCACCCGAAACTACGTCAAGATTTTTTAGACGACAAGTTATTTATTATTATTATTATTAGTTGTTGTAGTAGTAGTAGTAGTAGTAGTAGTAGTAGTAGTAGTAGTAGTATGGACAGGTAGGAGGAGACCCTAGAACTCAACAATGGAAAATAAGAAGTAACACAGAAATGTACACATTGTTTAACTCTCTTCTTCTTAAGCAGTTATGAAAAAAAAACAGATAGGTGACTTGGGCGTTCAGAGAGAATGGAGGAGGATAAACAGGGATGGTCTATGCAGAAGGGACGAAAGGGGATAGAGCAGAGAGATAGATCTAGACAGCGAGAACGAGGTAACCTAGAAGAAGATATACGCGCTCATGGAGTTGACAGTTGGCAAGAAAAAATTAAGAACAGAAAGGAGTGGAAACGTCTTGTCTGCAGCAGTGAGACTCAGTGGTTCGGAAAACTGCTGCTGCTGCTGCAGTAGTAGTAGTAGTAGTAGTAGTAGTAGTAGTAGTAGTAGTAGTAGTAGTGAAACAAAACCCATAAGAATGGCTTATGGGGAAACCTGGTATCACAAAAGAATGTTCAAAATTTCATGAACAGAATGTAGTAAAACGACAGAATATAACTTGAAACACCAGCACAGATAGGCTGTTGAATAAGCTACGATATCAGGTTTCATCTTCCACTTATACGCGTCATAAAATTCTTTTCCACTGCACTCAGTAGCAATTGAATGTATAACCCTCCTAAAAACTTCACATCATTTCGCTAAGCAAGTGTTGCTGTCCCGGCGCTGTTACCTAACCTGTTGCGCCTCGCTTGGTTTAACACAACGGCCCGTTAGTGTTCTACGTGTCCTAACTGTACATTGTTCCCGAGTGTGGGGTAGAGTTGAAGTTCATCAGCTGAAAGAATCGAGGCAGCGCTGGGGGCTGGTAACCTAGTTAACGTGACTCCGTGATTTCATTTCTATATCCGGTTCACGGAATCATTTATCAGAGAAAAGCAGTCTTGGATGTCAGCTTAAATACTGCTGCTGTTTTATTATTCAAGTTTTGTTTTTTTTTCAAATGTGAAACATCGAAGCACTCGCGCTGCAAAGTGACATAGCTTCGTGTTGTATGGTTAGCGTTGGAGAAATGGCGCGCCTGATACGATCGCGTGAAACTACTTTGTGCATTGTTTATTTGTTGTTATATTGTTGTCCAGATAACAGTAGACATATGTAGGAGACCATGCATGTATGTTTGTGTCTCAGATTTGTCTAAATATAAAACAGGAAGGCTGTCGTGCGGTAAAGTAACAGGACATAGTGTTGTATGATTAGACTTGGAGAAAAATCTTAGATCTAATCATGCAGCAGCACCGTGTTCTGCTACTTTGTTGTCTCAGAGTTTGTACTTAGGGGTAAATGATATTAAGCGACGGAATTTGTGTCGTGACCTTGTTTCCTCTTCGGGCGTCATGAATTCATCCGCATTTAAAGATTCGGCTATTCAGACACTTTTTTTTAGGTGTGAGATGGCTGAGTAGATAATGCGCTGTTTCTTCTGGCTAGTTGGCTGCTCGCCCCACTGGAGACCGTGGTTCGAGTCCTAGGTAATATTGGGGTTTTTCCTCCTATCTCTCGCTTCTTTTATTTATTTATTTATTTTTGGTAGGGTGGGGAGATGTAGCATAGCCTTGTAAGTAATGATTATAGTTATTATAATTATTATTATTATTATTATTATTATTATTAGTGACATGATCAGGAATAAAGAATGTATTGGGGGGCAGAGAAGTTATAGTTAGAGGAGCGAGGAACGGATACTCGGTACTTCAAAGACCTGATCAAAGGTAAAACCGTATCGATAGATCTGATAGATCGTGAGAGTGGTCCAGTTCTAGAGGTGTGACTTCGCGCGCACATGCAGTAGCCCAGGGGGAACAATTGACCAGTAGATCAAAGACTGAACAGAGAACGGACTAGGTCCCGAAGCAGGTAACATGAAAGAGATGGTGGACTTGTTAATGGGAGGTAACAATTAGACGACGGAGATGAAAGAGACTTAAAGCGAAGACGCCAGTTGCGACCGGTTTTGGCGTGGTCAGAACTTACGAATATAAAGAAGGGAGGAGGATTCAGGAGGGCCGGCGGAGAGCAGATGAGGATTCAGGAGGCAGGGGGAGGTGCAGGCAGCTGCAGGTAGACAGATTAGGACTCAGCTGCAGGTAGAGAGAGGGTTCAGCAAGAGAGATGTAGAGATAGAGACACAGTGTTAGACTGAACCAGTGTAGCAAGAGATCGTACAGTAATTGTTACCAAGAGCTTTTGTATTACTGAATATTGTGAACGCTGCTTAAATACTGCTTGTAGAATTATGAGAATTTTGATATTGTGATTTTGTGAGATTTCGTGCTACTATGATGAAAATAATGAAATGTGTATAATCTTGCCTATGCCTATTATTACAAGTGAGTTATCAGCTATACGTATTGATCATATTGATATTATTTGTCAAATTAAAATGAATCAGTGAAATGTTCATGAGAAATCTTCTATTGCCATGTATGTGAAACTTCGACGTGTGATGTACCAAGGTGAGATGTGATGATAATAGAACATTCAATAAGAACAATAAATATGAACAATATAAAATAGAACTAAAACTCATAATTGATAAACTGGTGCCCGTGCCTATTCCTGACATTTGGGAGGAGACGACCTGGCGTAGAAGCGGCCACAGTGCGAAGTACTAGCTATTAAAGATCACGTGCTGATGGTTTAACCAAAGCTTTGTAATTTAAACAGACAGAGAACATTTTATCTTTATAACAGTGAACTGTATTCAGAACAGAGTGGTGTTAATTAGAGAACATTAATGAGACATTCACGAGGAACAACAACATCAGCGACAGAGGAACAGGAGATAGTTAGGTATTAGTTTGATTGTTGTTGAAATTGCAGTGTACGTTGGTTTGATTTATATTGCTGTGTTAGAATATTTTTTTTACTAGAAATTATTGTATTTTCACCAAATATTTCATATAGTGTGAAGAATACAGAGATTTTTGTTCAGAGATAGTATTAGAGAAAATGACAGAAACACCAGAACTAGACATACTGAAATGGGAGGTCAGATATTTGAGGAGAGAAGTATCTAGATTAGGTAGAGAGTTGAGACAGGAAAGAAATATGAGAATACATTACAATTTTTATCCCAGAATAGATGTTGGACAGACACACAACTCTTGTTATAGAAATGAGAGAGTTGAAAGTAGAAACAAATATCTAAACATGAGTTATAAAACCAGACAACCAGCCTACAACGACACAAGGTTTAGAGACACCAGACAACCAGCCTACAACGACACAAGGTTTAGAGACAGCTACCAGCACAACTCTTTTAAAAGAAACGATTGGCATAAATATGAGACGAAGAGGAATAAAACTAGGGTAGAAATAGTCCAGGCTGGTAGCCAGACAGTTAATGACAGAAAAGACAGGTCAACAAACACAGACCTAGGCGGATTAGCTCGCACAATGGTTGATGTAGGTGTGGGAGTGAGCGAAGATTGTTTGGTAAGAAAGAGTGATGTAGCCACAAACACTTTACCCACAGAAACATGTGATATTACCATAGAAACAGACAGGATCGTGTTAAAGGACGTAGCTACGCAGTCTTGTCTGACCAAGGATGAAGAAACAAATACGGTAGATGTAGTATTAAGAGATAGTTATACATGTATGTCAGAGACGAGTATTGATTTGAAAGAGGATCATGTAAGAGACTGCAACAATAGTCAGAGAATACTAGATAGTACAGAGGGCTCACAAGGTTATACAATAGGTGCTGTCACTGATATTAATATGACTGATGATAGGCTGACATCAGATGATGATGATGATATCCCAGATGAAGATGAACTTAAAACATTTATGAAAGATATCCTAAATTATGCCAGTAGGTCCCAATCACACACGACGAAGAATGAAATAATTAATGATGTACGCGTGGGCTATCCCGCATTAGATAACAAATATGGACAGATATACATAGAAGATGCATTGAAGGATCTCATTGACCATGATCCGGCATTAACCAGATGGTCACACATATGGAAACATCAACCTAATACTAGTTCACAGATACAGGCAGTGAGGAACCTAAATACAGCTGAGCGAGACAATAATAAACACATAAAGACAAAACCCAATAAACGACCAGTAAGAAGGGTGGAAGCAGTAAAACAGCAATTAATGAAGAGAAGTATAGGTCATGATATTAGAACACATAAGATACCAGAAAAATCCAGTCAGTTCAATGGAAAGGTTGTGCACCGAGAACAGGTAAATAATTCTGATCATAGAAAAAATCACAGGGTACAAAATTGTAATTTAGTGCAGAAAAGAGATACGTATATCCCAGATGACGTAGACATCATTAGAGTAGTGAGAAGATTTATATATAAGAGTACGCCAGAAATGACCACTCAACAGATTTTGTTAAAAATTTATAAAGAATCAGCAATAGCAAACATACAAATGAGGGAAAAGTTTATCATAGCTACAATAGATCGTATGCTAAATGATTTTGCTTATTCAGAGCTATGGCCACTTTAAGAAAAACGAGAAATGTACTGAGCAGATGAAATTTCAAAATAAGAAATATAACAAAGAAGAAGCGACAGAGTAAAATGATCATTACTATTCTTTTTACTGAGGTGAGGAATCAAGAGGATGTGTGATTTCTTTTTATTTACCATAAGGGTTTATTAACTTTACATCTTATAAATGCTGGTAGGTTGACGGTAGTATAATACTCTATGTATCTTTTGTATGGTGAATAATAATGTAATATTGCATATTTTTGTATGATGAATGAAGTGCATACACAATATTTTTTTGAGATATGGAAACAAACTTTTCATTTGTATTAAGAAGAGTAGGGTGAGATGTTTGGGTGTTGCCAGATTGTTTAGTGGAACCGAGAAGGTTGTGTTGTGATTATCAATACGAGGATACCCTCACCACTAAAAATGGTTGGCATAGAGGATGGAGACCCAAGAGTTATCATGATAGAGGAGTACTTGGGGGGTAAAATAATTGAAGTTAGTGGAACAAATTTCGTGAGAATACGATGGGAGTATTCTGGTCTTTCAGGAACCAGTACATCACATTTTCACACTGAGTATGTATCAGGGAATGTGTATGAGATATCCTATGGTTGCCGCTGATGATGAGAAACGGCAGGTTTGTCGACTGAAAATTAAAATAATTGAAGTCAGTGGAACAAATTTCGTGAGAATACGATGGGAGTATTCTGGTCTTTCAGGAACCAGTACATCACATTTCACACTGAGTATGTATCAGGGAATGTGTATGAGATATCCGATGATTGCCGCTGATGATGAGAAACGGGAGGTTTGTCGAATGAAAATTCATCATAAGGTCAATAAAGTGATTTGTTTTGAGGTTGGGCCTCAAATGTAATGACAAATTATTTTTGGTCATTTGAAAGAATGTATGTTTTTATTTTTCTTGAGTATGTATGGGAATACACTTTGATGCAGAATATGTATAATCTAAAGAAGAAGAATGAATTTATGTTTTATGGGCATGTGTAACAAGATGTAACTATTATTTTACATATTTTTCTATGATGGTTCAGAGTTATTGAGAGAATGTAACTACCATGTAATTGCTTAAAGCAGTCGATATAGCTGACAGTTAACATTCTGACTTAAACAAGGGGAGGTGACCGCAAAGTGATTTTTGTTGGTACTGTGGTCCACATGGAAATATATTTTGGTAGCTCATTACTTACAAGGCACTTTGCTAGTTTTTTTTGTGTAGTCATAATGTTAACAATATGACTTAAACGAGGGGAGGTATGTAGCATAGCCTTGTAAGTAATGATTATAGTTATTATAATTATTATTATTATTATTATTATTATTATTAGTGACATGATCAGGAATAAAGAATGTATTGGGGGGCAGAGAAGTTATAGTTAGAGGAGCGAGGAACGGATACTCGGTACTTCAAAGACCTGATCAAAGGTAAAACCGTATCGATAGATCTGATAGATCGTGAGAGTGGTCCAGTTCTAGAGGTGTGACTTCGCGCGCACATGCAGTAGCCCAGGGGGAACAATTGACCAGTAGATCAAAGACTGAACAGAGAACGGACTAGGTCCCGAAGCAGGTAACATGAAAGAGATGGTGGACTTGTTAATGGGAGGTAACAATTAGACGACGGAGATGAAAGAGACTTAAAGCGAAGACGCCAGTTGCGACCGGTTTTGGCGTGGTCAGAACTTACGAATATAAAGAAGGGAGGAGGATTCAGGAGGGCCGGCGGAGAGCAGATGAGGATTCAGGAGGCAGGGGGAGGTGCAGGCAGCTGCAGGTAGACAGATTAGGACTCAGCTGCAGGTAGAGAGAGGGTTCAGCAAGAGAGATGTAGAGATAGAGACACAGTGTTAGACTGAACCAGTGTAGCAAGAGATCGTACAGTAATTGTTACCAAGAGCTTTTGTATTACTGAATATTGTGAACGCTGCTTAAATACTGCTTGTAGAATTATGAGAATTTTGATATTGTGATTTTGTGAGATTTCGTGCTACTATGATGAAAATAATGAAATGTGTATAATCTTGCCTATGCCTATTATTACAAGTGAGTTATCAGCTATACGTATTGATCATATTGATATTATTTGTCAAATTAAAATGAATCAGTGAAATGTTCATGAGAAATCTTCTATTGCCATGTATGTGAAACTTCGACGTGTGATGTACCAAGGTGAGATGTGATGATAATAGAACATTCAATAAGAACAATAAATATGAACAATATAAAATAGAACTAAAACATTGATAAACCTCTCGCGCCTGATACGATCGCGTGAAACTACTTTGTGCATTGTTTATTTGTTGTTATATTGTTGTCCAGATAACAGTAGACATATGTAGGAGACCATGCATGTATGTTTGTGTCTCAGATTTGTCTAAATATAAAACAGGAAGGCTGTCGTGCGGTAAAGTAACAGGACATAGTGTTGTATGATTAGACTTGGAGAAAAATCTTAGATCTAATCATGCAGCAGCACCGTGTTCTGCTACTTTGTTGTCTCAGAGTTTGTACTTAGGGGTAAATGATATTAAGCGACGGAATTTGTGTCGTGACCTTGTTTCCTCTTCGGGCGTCATGAATTCATCCGCATTTAAAGATTCGGCTATTCAGACACTTTTTTTTAGGTGTGAGATGGCTGAGTAGATAATGCGCTGTTTCTTCTGGCTAGTTGGCTGCTCGCCCCACTGGAGACCGTGGTTCGAGTCCTAGGTAATATTGGGGTTTTTCCTCCTATCTCTCGCTTCTTTTATTTATTTATTTATTTTTGGTAGGGTGGGGTGGGGAGAGAGAAAGAGAGAGAGAGAGAGAGAGAAAGACCAGCACTGTACTAAACTTCTCTATTATAACAATTTTAACAAACATTGCAGTAAATCTGCTTCTTTGTTTTCACGCTTTTCAACCTCTAACAGATAACAGGAAGAGAAATTATATACTTCTTTTTCAAAATCTCTCACTCTTTCTCTCCCTCTAACCAGTCCTGACCCCCCCCCCTTTTTTTTTTCAAAGAAAAGCGTTTTCAGGTTTATCTAACACCCCCACACACACACACGCAAATGATATTACTACCGACAATCCCGCGACATTTATTTGACCCCGACTCACAGCATCTCTTGGTACGCTTAAGTGAAACAATGAAGTGAAACTGTGGGCTTGCATACCGGCGTCCCCTCGGCTTTCTTAGTCTGTGATATAAAAGAAGGGGGGGGAGTGGTATATAGTTCAATAAAAAAAAGATTTGAAAAAAGTATGGTATTCATTCAGTTTTCATTGAAAACCATTGGGGGGGGGGGGGGGCAGGCATTGGCGCTTCCCTCGTCACAGAAGGCGAACAATGAAGGCCTTGACCCCTACTAATCTGTAAGGGAAGGCTTGCCTAAGTAAGCAGGAAGGGATTTAACGGATGGCAGCCATGGGCAGCGAGAAGAAATTGTTAGTGGCAATATTTTAGGACTAATAAGGCAGTTGCGAAGTAAACAATTCTCATATGTTTTTGTTTGTTCGTCATGGTTTTGCTGAATCGACCATTGTGGGTGGTGGCCTGGTTAACTGCGTGGTTACGCGCTCGGTTTACTGATCTGGTGGTGCCGGGTTCAAGTTTCAGAATTTTTTTTTTTTTTTCTGGTGCTACCACGCATCTGTCTTGTTATATGGAAGTGAATCATGGACAGTAGGCAGGTCTGCAGAAAAATCATTGGAAGCAGCAGAAATGTGGTTTATTAGAAAAATGTTGCGAATCCCCTGGACAGCAAAAATAACTAATTGAAGAATGTATGAGAAGAGATGGAGAGACCAAAAAAAAAAAAAACTTGTCAAAAAAGATAAGAGAGAGACAATGTACTTTCATAGGACATGCAGTGAGAAGAGGGGGGATTGAAAATATTATAACAGCAGGAAAAATAGAAGGAAGAAGATCAAGAGGAAGACCAAGAGAAATGATACTGGACAGTCTGACGAGATGGTGTGAGAGGAGATCACCAACTGAGCTGATGGCCTGCATGAAGGATCGTGTACTCTGGAGAAGCATAATAGCCAACGCCAGTCGGTACGGCACATGATGATGATGCCACCACACCAAAAGACCCCAGGGTCCACCCAGCATCTAAAAAATGGGTGTCAGAGAAATCTGGGATGGGAAGTGCGGCCAGGCACAGCACATTTTTATATGCCGATGGAGGCCTGGCACCATATCTCCAGTATGCCTTAGTGGCATGGAAACGGGGATTTTTTTTTTTTTTTACCATTGTGGGATTTCCGTAACTGGCCATAGTAACAAGCAGTGTTTATGTTGCAGAGTCCAGTTTGTCTTATTTTATCAAGTTTAGTGCTGTACACAGAGTTTCTGTCCACGTGACTGGGTCTTTCACGAGCTCTTCTCGGACCTACTCGTACTGACTGGTAGAAAAATCTTGCATTTGTGTCTTGGAAGTAACGTATCTAGATTCCGGTCTACCGAATGGCTATCTTCCCTTCACTAGTTCGCCAGTTAAATCTGCTTGGAAATACGGCTGCCGTCCATTCTGGCTACATCTTGATCTTCTGCTGCGTGATGTTGTCATCATGGACGGAAGCTTTTCACATCCCAGAAACTCAGAGTTTGTTACTTTTATATTGCCACTTAATGTTCCTTATTCTGCGAAGGCAGCGACAGTTGGAGATTGTAAAGTTCCGAACAGAGTGGCAGTATCGCAGTAAAACAGCTCTCTTGACAGTTACGCCAGTAGAGCTCGCCTGAAAACGCCAGAGTCTCCGATGCCTTGCAGGTAAAATGGCAGCCGGAGAGACCGTAAATAAAGCAACGAAAAAAAAAAAGTAGAAACCACAGCCTTACCTCAGTGTAATAATAATCATGCAGATGCACAGAAATCGATGCAGGTGAACGACGTTAGTGGATGTCCTAACAGAAGAAGATCGTCTGCTAGAGTGTTTCATGAGCCTTAGGTGGCGCCAGATCGTCATCAAGCTACTGTCGGCAAAAACAAATTAAGATTCAAACACGAAACATGCAGTCATTATTACTGAACAGTGAAACAGAAAAGGAAAGAATGTAATTCAGCAGTTTGTGGGGCCGGATGGCGAGATTCTGCGGCTGCCTTTTGGTGAAACTCCTCCCAACCAGTGAAGAAAGATGCTATTAGGGTTATCGGGCGGTGCCGCCGCAAGAAAGGTGATGGAAAAGTTTAAGGGCGGTTTAATCGGTATGGCCAATAGTCTCGAGCTGAAGGCTACTCACATCACGGTACCTCTGCTCTAGAGGTCGGCCGCGTCCTGTCTACATCCGAGCTGGAAAATATGCCTAAACCGGCTTAACCCAGGGGTGAAACTTGACACGTGGCGGGGGTTCGTCCTCCTCGACCAAAGCTACGTTCTGGTCACCACCAGGAAGGGTAGCTGCTACGACCTAAACGCTGGACCAGTGTAGCCTAATTTTAGCAACCTCCTCTCACCTGGCGGATTTCATATCCAAACCACATCGAGGTTCTGTTGTGGAGGAAGTCCAACTCGAAGGTCATTGGTGCAACGAAAACCAGTGTCACGCAGTTACGTTTCTGTGACCCACTCACCACAGAATATAGACTCGAGCCCCCTGATGTGACCCACGCACCACAGAATATAGACTCGAGCCCCCTGATGCTCTTGAGCCTCCAGCCTAAATGAGATCTATCTCAAGGACCACAGGAGTAAATTCATTAGTAGCAAAGGGCGATCTGGGTGGTGGAAGCGAACGATGAAGGAAGGAAGGAGTTTGTGGGAATGACTGGAATTTGATGAACGAGTTCTTGAAGAGTTGCACCCGGTCAGTACATAATCATAATCTTTAGGGGAGATTAACATGAAAATGGAGTAGAGACAGTCTTTGAGAAGGAAGCAGAAAAGACAAAAGTATTTTCAAATACAGATAGTCCCCCACTTTCCGACGTCCCGCTTTACGACGATTCGTTTTTTTTTTTTCTGATCATCGGTCAGTTGGTTTATTATTGTAAATTTGCAATTTTTTTAAAAGAATACACAGTACTTATTTAGTGTAGAACTACTTATTTTTAAATCTGTGTACAAATTATAAAGTAACTAGTTTATTTTTATATGTTATAAAACATACCTGTCTGTTGACAGTGAAGTACCGTACAGTATATTAAGCCCTTATGAAATTCGCTTTACGTCCATTTCGCTTTCCGATTGGGGGGGGGGGGGGGGTCGTCGGAATGGAACCCTGTTGGATGTCTGGGACTGCTTGTATATCAGATCGAGTGCCATTAAGACCTACAGATACAATCATTAAGCGTGTATATACATCAGACTTTCTAAAGAGGATATACACATATTTTATTGTCATATACTAACATATCAGACTGTAAGTAGTGCCAGATATCACACATCACCCTCGGTGATTTTCATGCTGTTGTTGGAAAAAGGTGAAATGAAAGATGGAGTTGGTCGTTATGATTTTGGAATTGAGAATAAAAGCAGGAAGACAGATTAATAGAGTTAATTTGACTTTAATGACGTCGGTGAATTCTACAGTGTAGTGTGATTACGTCGGTGAATTCTGCAGTGTAGTGTAATGACGTCGGTGAATTCTGCAGTGCAGTGTATCTCGGTGAACATGACTCTGTTGTAACAGAGTCATGTTCACTGAGAAATAATCAGGGAGACAAATTAATAAAGTGAATTCGACTTAAGAACATCGGATAATTTTGTGATACAACTGATTTAAAAAACGCAGAGAAATAAGCTGGAAATATATTAATAGAGTGAATTTAATCCAATTACGTCGAAGAAATCTACAATACAACAGAGTCTGATTCACAGAGAAATGAGCAGGGTCAGTGAATCTTGGTTTTGGAGAAAAATGCAACAGATACCCTGGACAGACAGAAACACAATGAGATCCTGAAAGAAGTTCCAGGAAAACCAGTTAAAATGATAAGAAAAGAAAAAAGGGGCAATCAAAATTTCTTGGACATGTCACGAGAAGAGAGAAGTTCGAGAACCTGGTAATCATTGGAAAATTCAACGGGAAAAAAGAAGAGAGGAAGACCAAGGGGGAAAATATTTCAGTGGACTGACCAAGTAGCATGGACAAACAAAAGCATCCGAATTAAAAGGGAAGCACCAAGGACCGCACACGATGGGGGAGCATGATCACCAGCGTTATCCGGCATGGCACATAATAAGATTGAATCCTAGTTATCCACCATCATGAGTATCTCTCTCTCTCTCTCGCTCTCTCTCTCTCTCTCTCTCTCTCTCTCTCTCGCTCTGAACCTTAAGTGCCCAGGGCACATGGGGCTTCCGCGAGGGTTTTCCACAAATGGCTGTCCTTAGCCTTTTTTTTTCTGCTATTGCCCGCTGTACCCTACCACGCATGATCGTATTTGGCGACTAAGGAGGGTTCGGCATAGGGCCAGCAACCCTATCTGGTAAAAAAAAAACAAACTATCAGACTGCTACAGAAACAGCATGAATATGCCACCTAAAAATTCAAGGAACTAAACAAAGGAGGAGACTCATTAAGAGTCAGTTATGTCTTTAAAAAAAAGAAATGGTGTGACAGTGCGTCAGACCTCATCACATGCTTTAAATCGGTCAAACTACCACAACATGTGACTGCACACAACGTAGATAAGGCAACAGAAAAAGATTAATTACAGTGGACTTAGTATAGTGACGTCCGGTATGTGTATGGCACAGCAGGTGGGTCAAATTGACAGAGAAATAGACAGAGAGAACAATAATTAACAAGAGTGAACTTAACCTATTCAAGTCAGATGGTTCTGTATCGCAACAATCTCTTGCTGTTTGACGAGTTGCTGGTTGCAACCTGTACCCCAGCTTGTTACAGTCTAGGGCTGTTACATCCTAGATAACTGAGACGTGCTGTGCTCTTGTTTCTAGACGGAGGGTTAGTAATTGGATATATTTATCCACTACGTTCAGTTAATGGGCGTGATGTAAGTGGTTGTAGGAGTGATGTAGTTAATGTCATCGTTCTGAAAACGCTGCCCTGTTTCTGTGATATGGTTAAAAGTTGTAGCGAGCTGTATTCTTCAACGCCCCTAATCTCAATATTTGGTATACTTGCTCCATGCTTGTATTGTTGTCAGTTTTTGAAGGCATCTTTATTCTTGACTGCTCTCGGGCTACGCAGTCTTTGGGAATCCCTGATATAGACAGAAATTGTGTGAATAATGTTCGTTGTTTTTCTTCAGATACGCATGTTTAGTGTTGAGAAATTGAGTCTTCATACTCATTTTATGACGGATAGTTGGTAAGTGTAAGTCAGAGCAAAAGGCGCAGCTCTCAGAACATCTGTCATTCGAACGGCACGATAAAGTAGAATTTTTCTGTGCCTTATACTGTGAAGGCACAAAGTAACTAACTATAAAGCAACACACAAGTAACAGATACTTGACAGCAAAACGTCACTTTGTTACGCACTTAGTAACAGCATTTAACCCAGCCAAGGAAAACAACAAAAGGTGAAGCAGTCCCAGACATCCAACAGGGTTCCATTCCGACGACCCCCCCCCCCCCCCCCACCCACCGGAAATCGAAATGGACGTACAGCGAACAGTATATTAATTCTGAACAGTCGCAGGGGTTCAGCGGTCTGATAGATCAAACAACAATACTAACGGTGAAACGTTGATGTACACAACAGCCAAAGTCAGCAGTTACCAAATTCCTTCAACAATATTTAATAATGAGAAACAGTGAGGATGGAATCCTGATGAATGAAGGAAGACGAATATCAATGCACGACATGGGAAATAGTAAAGAAAAGCATTCCGACGAACATGAGTTCGCCACAGGAATATACACCTAACCCCCACCCCCCCCCCCCCCCCCCCCACCCCAAAAAAAATGACATACTAACCTCACATCACGAGTTCATCCAAACTGAAAAAAAACTACATATCAACTTGATAACAATCTCTCATATGTGTCTTAAAAAGAACAAGCAGACAGCTATTCCTACATAATAACTAGACTCACAAAAACTACAACTGTATTCTAAAAAGGACGAGCAGCAGGCAGCAACTATTCTTACATTCTAACAACGCTACCAAACTAGACGAACCGACTACCTCGTCTACTCTTGACCAGATCTCACGAACTTCTCCTCGAGATCCGTACAAGGAACTCTCAGCTGGACAGAGACTACCCAATCGTATCCCTCTCTCTCTCTCTCTCTCTCTCTCTCTTATCTATCTATCTATCTATCTATCTATCTATCTATCTATCTATCTATCTCTCTCTCTCTCTCTCTCTCTCTGTCTCTTTGAAACTTAAGTGCCAAAGGCACATGGGGCTTCCGCAAGTGTTTTCCACAAACGCCTGTCCTTTACCTTTTTTTTTTCTGTTTTTGCTCAACATCCTCTCTGTTGTTCATCTCCATGTATCCTTTGGTCTACCCTTACTTCTGTTCCATTGTGGTGTCCATCTTAGTGCTATTTTTGGTAGTGAGTTGTCAGTCATTCGGAGCACATGTCCCAACCATCGCCAGCGTCCTTCCTCAGTAATTTCTGTCAGTGGCTTCATCTGCATTTCTGCCAACAAGATGTTATTTCTTACCATGTTTGACCAGAATATTCTTCTAATTCTTTGTAAACTTTAGTCTGGAAAGAATTCAGCTTGTTTCCTATAGTTCTGGTGATTTTCCAGCATTCACTTTCGTAGAGTAGTACACTTAGAACATTACTCTTAGATATCCTGATTTTCGTCTTCATGCTTAGTTTTTTTTTTTTTTAAGATTTCCATATAGTCTGCAGCATTGCAAAAACCTGGTTTGCTCTAGTAAGTCTGTTGTTGATGTCGTTTGTGCTGTCTCCATTTTCTGCTACTCTACTAGCAAGATATACAAATTCGTTGACCTCCTCCACTAACCTGCTATCTACTCTCAGTACATTTCTGTTGTTGCTTCATTGACTTTGTCTTTCTTTAATCCTATACCCAGTCATCATGCGGATTAAATTAACTGCGGAGCTATCCAGACAAGGGCATTCACTCTGTCATAAGATTGACATCGTTCTAAACCTTTTTATATCCCATTTTGTGGAACAACGATATCCAAATGTGCCTCATCTTGCCGATATTCGTAGTTTATGAGGGGACTGTCTCTAACGCAAGTGTCGAGGGCCAATCTTACTGCTCACTTGACCCAACACAAAGGAGTCAGTCTACAATCTGCTGCCTTTGCTGTGTGATTACAATTGGCTTTCATCCGTCTGCGCCTAGTCTTCTTTCTTTGCTGTTCCTTTCTTTTCTGCCTGTGATTTAACGCAGAGGTTCCCAAACTTTTCGAACTGAAGAAGCCATTGCACCAGGGGGGATACATGCACGCTGTACTCCTCATAAAACTTGTTACACTAATTTTATGAACATTCAATAAAGACAGTGTTGCTGTATCTGCTGCTATACAAAAACGCCATCTGTGAAGTATGAAACAAAAGGAAAATCGTACGTGGTTTTGCCGTTCAGATTTGAAAAAAAAAAACTGGCAATCCAAATTACTGATGCTCTCTAATGGAGTGAGAAACAAAAACAAACAAACAAAATTGCCTCACGTAGTGTGAGAGAACTATGGCGGAACACAAGGGCCCCGCGGAACACAGAAAAACTCAGACGCGCAGTGATGTTATCTTGATAAACTGTCAACAGTCTGTAGCTTCTGTTATACAGAACCCAGGCTGTCGTTCCAGATTTTTTTATAGATTAGGATTAGTCGAACTTAAATGAACTTCTGATAAGCTTTACGAAATACCATTCGTTCCGAGACCGACAGATGTGAGGCCGTACGACTTGATCATGCGACCGCATGACTCCAAAAACCAGTAGTTATATATTTATACATTTATTTATTTGTCTTTGACGTTTTTTGTATATTTAAAAAAGAAGCTCTACAAATGAGGTATTTGCACATTATTGTACGCGGAGCTGTACTGCCCGTACTCGTAAAAGTGCCTCAGTACTGTATGATTTTCGACTTAACGACGATCTCGTCGGAATGTAGCTCGGTCTTAGGTCGAGGACCAACAGCCGTAGTTATAAAATAATTTACTGCACCTGGTAGCAAGTGTTGGTGTAGTTTTATCATAAACAAAACACTGCACATAAATTTCTGTCTTTTCTACGTAGGTGTATGTTACAGGAGAGTTGGCTGTAAATTCAGCAATGAGCTATAAGAAGCCTAATGGATTATATGCCGGCGGGGGGGAGCTTGTATATAAGTGGCATTTTGTGACACAGGTCCACCCCCCTCCCCTTGCATTTCATGATAAGAATGCGTTGTTGTTCAAGAGAGACCCTATCTTGTACTTTTTAGAAGTGGGGGCGGGGGTTTAGAATTGGAAAACAGTTTTAACTTGAGGTTTGGGATAGATATCTCTAGAGTGAATGAATCATGGGCCGTTCTCCATGCCTCTGGTGTCATTAGCTCTTATCTTGTTGCTTTTGTCTGCTTCTTGGTTGTATCTTGTCAATAAATCTTGAAAACATGCACCCCCCCCCCCCCGCCTATTTTTAACAGGTGTTGTGCAGATATTAGAGAGATTAGTTATTCCTTGTCTGTTACCCCGGGTCTGCAGATTCACACAGTGGTTTTCCTAATCTGTTAGAGTTTTTGTTGTGTCTCTTATTGTAGATGTTCATTCTTTTTGTTATGTATCTTTGACTGATCTCAGTCAGTATCTCTTAGATCTGTCATAGTTTTTTGTCCCGTATCTTCTTCCATGTATTCGTTCCTTTCATTATGTGCTTTAGCATGTTCCCTCCAGCTCTGATCTCAGTCAGCATTTCTCTAATCTGTCATTATTTTATTGTCCTGTCTCTTCTTGCACTTATTCGTCTTTTCATTGTGTATCTTTGCATGTGGTCTTCAGATAAAATCCTTATTCCGTGCCATTAAGGCATATTGGAGATATGATATTAGGCCTGTATTTCCAGGACCTTCAGCACATAAAAGTCTGATGTGGTCATTATCACGCCTGGCCACATATACCTTTCCAGATTTCTCTGGTATCTATTTTTAGAGGCTTGAGAACTACTACATTCAGGAATATAGGATGCTGGAACTACATGGTTTGAACTGACAGTTCAACCATACCTAACATTCCTATCTCCCACAGTCATATTTCCCCTGCACTAAGTTCCGCTCCTTTCTCACTTGTAACACATAGTTCAGAACCTCCTCACAGCATCAGATTACAACCCCTCTGCTCCAGCAGTAGTCAGTTATTCCACCTTCTTCTTGTCTGAAGAATTCATTTTACCATTGTAACACTCTCCCTTCTTTCTGCAGTTAGCAAACAACCAACCCCCCCGCACACACACACACACACACATCACAAACACACACACGTTTCCATTTAAACATTCTCTACATTCCACCATATGCAGTTCTGGACATGACCTCTTACAAGTAACAGCTAAGTGCTCCATTTATTCTATTTTTTTCCATTCCTTTCTTGTTTTTTTTACATAGCATTCATGTCAGTTTATATTTTATCTTCTTTCTCTATTTCTTCATCCTGTGTGTTTCTGTATGATTAAGGTGCAAATCAAAGTATTACAACTGTGTGGTCATTAATTAATAAAGCTGTTCCTACATTTTCCTAGTTTATACATTTTTAGAGCCTGTGGACCCATGGGCTTTTCAGAGGCTGTGGACCCATGGGCATTTTAGAGGCTGTGGACGCCTGGGCTTTTTAGAGGCTGTGGACCCCTGGGCTTTTTGGAGGCTGTGGACCCCTGGGCTTTTTAGAGGCTGTTGACCCCTGGGCCTTTTAGAGGCTGTGGACCCCTGGGCCTTTTTAGAGGCTGTGGACCCCTGGGCTTTTTAGAGGCTGTGGACCCCTGGGCTTTTTAGAGGCTGTGGACCCCTGGGCCTTTTTAGAGGCTGTGGACCCCTGGGCTTTTTAGAGGCTGTGGACCCCTGGGCTTTTTAGAGGCTGTGGACCCCTGGGCTTTTTAGAGGCTATTGACGCCTGGGCTTTTTAGATGCTGTGTAGCACATCTGGCCTGTTTGGATTTGAAAATGTATTTTGAATGCTATATAGTTCTGTTTGCCCGTTTGGCTGTTCATCAAGCTAAAACTGCGGAAACCCAAAGGCACTTGAAAATAAACACAGTCAGAAATCTTGCCGTGAACAAGGATGTTAATTTACGTTTTTGTTTATTTAAACAGTTGTGTGGCACATCCAGTCCTTGAGGAGTTGTATTATTTGTATTTTGGTGATAAAATCTTGTTTCTTATTTGAAGACACGCAGAACACTTGAGAACATGCTGAAATGTAATGACATCTTTTATTTTGTTTGTAAATGGGCACTGGCATTTAAATAAAACCTAAACAGATAAATATTCAGAACTTCTGTTCCACGCCTTTACAATAATTGTGTCCTAGCGTAACCATTTAGTGGAGCAAACTCCAGTGCTAATGCTACAGTCACAGTAGAACTGATCAGGTTGATAGCACAGCTGTGTAGTCACAGAGGAACTAGTGTGTTCATGGAATGCTGACATGTGAATGTGATTTTTATTTTAAGAGAACTGTGTCTTCGTAAAAAATAATGAACCTCATGAGCATCATTCTTGTGGCATGTGATGAGAAGAGTAAAATTGTGGGCAGAATTGAAAGTGGGAGGTGCAGAAGATGGCAAGGGAACAGATATTTGAAGGTCTGGCATTGAGGCATGGAAAGTTACTCAGAAATGTCAAGGACCGAGATTTGTGAAGGAGCATGACTGCCCATGCTGTTTTTTGATGATGATGATGATGATGATGATGAATTATGTCTGCTAGGACATACTGGTGTTGTTATCTTTCTAGAACTACAAGCATGATGTTCTTAGCAGCCAGTGCTTTGAAGATGTTGGAAGATAGGCCTTGTGTAAGATTTGGAGTAAATTTTTAGTGACTGGCTTGAAGACCTGGAGTGGCACCTGAACAAGCAAGCTTCTCCACAGCAGATTCCATGTTGGAAACCCCCACATTAAAGCCTACCCCCACTGGTAGCCAGGCTGCATCGGCTGGGAGGAGCACCGTGGAGAGGTGGGATAGAGTCTTGGCCAGCTTGGGATTGCCAGGCCTGAGAAATGTGCTATCACTTAGCGTCATCTTCCTCCATCTCCCTGGGAATGTGAGTGTGGCGTTCTTTGCAACCAGTGTGGTGAAGATGTTAGAGCACAGCATTGGGTTGGCTTTAACTCCACTACCTGAGTTTTACAGCCTGAAGAGGTACTAGCACAGAGGTGGGACAGGGTCTTGGTCAGGTGTAGTTTTGCCAGTGCTGATAGCATGTCAGCTGTGGGTTGCTGACTGCCAGATAGGAGAGTGTCTTCACCTCCAGCCATACTTATAACTTGTTTTTGTTTGATTGAAGTCCATGCTTATAATGCATTGGTGGTTCTCCTTGTTCTTGGCTTTATCAGATACCTGACTGAGAAGAGTATATTTAATGTAAATACAGTAATACAAAGTATTGCATAATCATGACATTATTACATCAGTGGATTGGACCCAAACAACATTCAGAACTAGACAGATGTGACTGGTGATAATTAATCACTCATTCATTGTTTCATTCAAGTTAATCACTCATTCATTGTTTCACTCAAGTTAATCACTCATTCATTGTTTTACTCAAGTATTTATAGTTTAGTATTGACTTGTAATGTAGTAATGTAAAATACCCATGAAGGAAGTGGTTTTTAGAATGCATTGTGTTTGTGGTTTGAAATGCATGTAACAAGAACATCATTGGAGACAGAAGAAAGAAAACTGATGACTTGAAAAAGCCAGTGAACTGCTTAGTCAAAAAAGCTGAGGAATAAAAAGTGGCCTGTGTTTTAGGATTTGCATAAAGACTTCTCACTGGCTAATAATGTCCCATGTGTCTAACACAGAATGTTTTTTTAACTTATATTCCACAGACTTCTTGGTTGACCACGGATAGATTTTAAGGATCTGTAAACTTAAATCAGAAAAAAAAAAATTACATATTTCTGTTCAATAACCTCAGCTTCAAAAAAGTTCTTCTCATGTCTCATCCTTCCTTCATTCCTCACCTTCTTTACCCCTATCTTGGGCATAGGCCTTCATCAAGAGCTCTCCATTTATTTCTGTCCTGGGCTCTTTCTTCTGACCTTTGCCAGGTGTTTCTAGGTCTTCTTTGTTTTCTCTTACCCTGGGGATTCCAGGTGAGAGCCTGTCTGGTTATGTTAGTGGAAGGCTTTCAAAGTGTGTGTCCTATCCATCTCCAGCATCTTTTCATTATCATTTCTTTCACTGTGGTTGGTTTGTTTTCTGCCATAGCTATTTATTTCTGATGTTATCAGGTCATCTAATCTGAAGGATCTTCTTTAAGCAAGTTTTAACAAAGGTCTGCAGTCTCTTGGCGCTTTTAGCTGATGCTGTCCATGTTTCTGATCCATACAGCATGACTGATTAGATATTTGTGTTGAACAATCTAAGTTTTGTTGTTAAGGACATTGTCTTGTCTTTCCAGATATTTCTCATCTGTAGAAATGCTGTTCTAGCCTTCCCAATTCTTGCTGTTATATCTACTTCTGTGCCAGCCTCTCTCATGTCTCATCACTTTCAGGTTCTTGGTTTCCTAAAGATTCTTTATTTTTTTTTGTGTGTGTGTTTTGTTGAACAGAGAGCTTCAGGGCAGATTGAAATTTGTCATGAGCTGTGTTTTCTCACAGTGATAAGATGTAGTGACCATGATAAACTTATCCCATAAAGATAATGAGCATGAAGATGTATTTATGTAATTTTATGATAGATAAGCAGAAATGAAGGAGGAGGAAATAAATGGGAACTATTTCAAAGGTGACAAACAAAGTAACCAAGAGGAGTCAAAAATCTGCTGTCAGAGATATGACTCCTAAGTAGAATGATGAGAACACCATGGAGAGCCAAGAAAACAAATAAGGTCTAAGTGAGGCTGGGCAAAAGAGAGAAATGGTGGCAACATTCAAAACATGTTTTGAGAAGAGGCAGACTGGAACACCTAGTGACAGTGGGAAGACTGGAGGGACAGAGGAAGACAAAGAAACAAGAATTTTGACAGACTAAAAGAGTGGCAGAAAGCACGGCCCAGCTCACAACTTAAAGAAGTAACGATGGTTAGATGGTTATGGAAATGAATGATGACCAACTTTGATTGGCATGGACCAGTGAGAGAGAGACAAACACAATCAAAATTTTAGCAGAACATATTCTTCAGATACAAGAGAAAGAATAAAAGAAAAGGTAAATGTGAGGAGAAAAGAATTCATACATATCTTCAGAGGTATGACTCTTCAATTTGCTGAAAACGTATAGTGTCCTTGATTTGTGTAGATTACTTTTGAAACATTTTCACTATCCAATTCCCTGGCAATCCAACTTATTCTTAATTTTGGGCCATTATCTTCTTAGATCATGGACAAGTGCAGGATGATAGAACTGAAGAACATCACGAAGAATCAGGTCCAGTTCAGGAAGTACAAGAGGCTGTGTCCTCCAGTGTTTCAGCCCCTGTGCAGAATGGCACTGGCACCAGTGAGGATCATTCCTATAGACCTCGTTTATGTCACCTCAAAATATGGCCACATTTTCAGGTAAGATGTGCATCCCTGTGTTGTCTGTGACCTGTGTCACTGTCAACCTTTTTTTTTTTGTAAATTTGTTCATGAAACTCCAAACCTTAGCTGGCCAGAACTATATCTTAGCTTCCAAAAACAGTTTCAGTAAACTAATGTCTCATCAGCATGGCAAAATGGGGTCCGAGATCAGTTAGAAGGGCAGTCTTCTTCAAGAGTTAAGGAGCCTCACCACATAGCGCACAGTCCATCCAGTCCAGTGGCCTGTGTGTGAGTTATCTTAACCTCATCAGTTTTTTTTTTTCTCTCCTACCTTCTGACAGGGCTGTGAAGTTAAGAGTCTGAAGAAGCTTTTTATGGAGTCTAGAGTCAGTAGAAATATATAGTTAAGTTGGACTTTTCTACAGTAGAAATGTGTAGTTTATGAAGGAGTTGGACTTTTCTTCAGTAGAAATGTGTAGTTTATGAAGAAGTTGGACTTTTCTTCAGTAGAAATGTGTAGTATATGAAGAAGTTGGACTTTTCTTCAGTAGAAATGTATAGTTTATGAAGAAGTTGGACTTTTCTTCAGTAGAAATGTGTAGTTTATGAAGAAGTTGGACTTTTCTGCAGTAGAAATGTGTAATTTATGGAGGAGTTGAACTTTTCCGCAGTAGAAAAATGAAATGCCTAGAGTAAAAATTTTGGTGCACCTAATGCCAGTGGTCATATTAACAGGCAATTACCAGTACATTACCAATAAAAAAAAAAAAAAGACAAGAAAAACCGAAACTTTTGAATGTCGTCAGTTACCATAACTGGTTTATATTATAAAAAAAACTTGTAAAGAGCAACCAGCGAAATCGGCTCGAGTTAACATCAGGCCAGTAGGATGATGATGCTCAGTTTGCATGGAGAAGAATTAGCCACTTTTGACCTTGGTACAGCATGTAAACATTTTGTAAATAGTAAATCTCTTATCAAATAAGGTAAGAAACATTTCCTTTGATGTTTGTAAAGTGTGTTTAATTTTACATTAAAAAAAAGGTGTAAGGGACCGAATGTTGTATTAACAAAACCAGCGTTTCAGAAAGTAGTTCATGCAAGGTGAAAGACAGGTACAAGTGTACCGGTTTCTAAAAATCCTGCTTCACAGCTCTGCAATCTGCAGTTGCCAAGCCTCTTGTTTTCAGAAGCATTTGTTTAGATATTTGTTGATCACTCTGCTACATTTAGAAACTTTATTTTGGCTTTGCAGCTGGAAAGCTTAAGGGGAAAAGATAGAGAGGGAGGCAGAGAGAAAAAGTGTTTAAAGAGGCAGAACACATAACACCAAGAAAGAGAACTCAATCAGACAAGCAGAGTCAAGGACCACACATACTTTGAAAGCGCTCTTACTAGTACCAGTTGAAGTATGTGCATGAAGTGTAGATTAATACCAGCTCTGTAAATCACTATATCACAGCAGCAAAAGCAAGAGCTGGGCTGCAAAAAAAAAAAAAACCAAATAGAAAAGCATGGATATCAGAAAACACTTGGACATGCATACATGAAAGATGAACAGCCAAATTTAGCCATGTTGAATGTAAAGACAGATCTTGGAAAAGATTTGGCAAAAGCACCATACAAAGAACTAGACAATAAAGTAAAAAAAGTTCAGCTAGAAGAGATAAAAGAGAATACATGGACAATATGGCAAAAGAGGCAGAGAAAGTAGCAAAAAAAGGAGACAGCAAAACTCTAAATAACATACAAAAGAGGCTAACAGGTACTATTACATCCAAAGAAAGACTTGGAACCCGACTTACCAATCCCACAATTACATGTCAACCTGGATGAAATTACATTGAACAAAATTGAAGCGGCAGTGAATTTAATGGCCAACAACAAAGTTGCAGTTGAAGATGAAATAACACCCGGAATGTTAAAAGCTATTAACAGTGACAGCATGACCCAACTACAGAGAGTATTTAATAAAATTTGGAAAGAAGAAAAGATCCCTTCTAAATGGAAAAAAGGAACCATTGTTTAAATAAAAAAAAAAAAAAGAAAAGCAGCCTTAGCAACTGCAGTAATTGGAGAGGAGTAACCTTAATATCAATTGTGTCAAAAGTATTTTGCAAAGCCATTCTGAGTAGAATTGAAGATATAGTGGATACTGCAGTGAGAGAATAACAGGCAGGATTTCAAACAGGGCAAAGCTGTCTGGACCAGATCTTTACTGTAAGCATAATACTTGAAGAACATATTGAAAAGCAAAAACCATTAATCTTGAACTTCATAGATTTTAAAAAAAAACATTTGATTACATACACAGAGATTCATTGTGGAGAATTTTAAGACTATATGAAATACCATCTTAAATTGTCAACATCATTAACGATCTCTACAACGGATATGTTTGTGCAATCAGCACAGAAGAAGGAATGAACGAATTGTTCCAAATTAAAACAAGCATGAAACAAGGATGTATATTATCTCCCTTGCTTTTTGGAATTTTCATAGACTTTATAATGAAAAAATATTGCACAGGTAAAACGGACATAATGAAAAAATGTTGCACAGGTAAAACGGACATTGATTGGGTACATGGGACCTAACTGGAAGATCATGATTTTGCAGATGACATAACTCTTATTAGTGACAATGTGAATTCGATGCAAGAAAAAACAAACACCTTGTCTTCACTGGCTTTTAAAATAGGACTTGAAATTAACAAGGAGAAAATAAAAATAATGAAACTTCCCATTAATCAAGAAGGAAAAATGTACATAGAAGGAACAGCTGTTGAAGAAGTAAACCAATTTGAATACCTCGGCAGCTACATAGACCAGGATGGTGACATTAGAAAGGAAGTTAGAATTACAAAAGCAGCATTGACTTTAAAGAATCTTGAGAACACATGGCACTCTAAAGTTATAAGCACAAAAACCAAGCTAAGATTATTCAATTCAAATGTAATATCCACCCTCATTTATGCATATGAAAGCTGGAAAACAACTAAAGAAAAAAACAAAAAGTTAGACTCTTGTGAAAACAAACGCCTAAGGAAAATAGTCGGTATAAAGTGGAACAAATTCAAGAACAACGCAGAGATAAGGTAGATGAGCAAACAACAACCTGTCTCATGGGTGATCAGAAAAAGGAAATGGACATATGTCAGTCACGCCATGAGAAGAAACAGTCAGAGAATCCCAAAACAAGCTATCAAGTGGAACACAACAGGCTGAAGAAAAAGAGGTCGACCATGTGAAACTTTAAAGATGACTTTGTTAAGAGGGGACAAATTAGTAGGCATAAAATCCCTTGATGAAATTGAAGAGCTTGCTGAAAACAGGAAAATTTGGCGAACTACCATACGAACCCTGTGTGACATATAACAGCACAGAAAGGATGAAAGATATAACACAGTATGCTTTTGCTTGCTAGTAAGGACATTTTGTTATTTGTTAGTGTCTTCTTCAGGTTGTAAAACACTTTTGTTTTTTGTTTTACACATTTTTTTATTTGATTTGATTTTGATTGAAGTATCGCATCAGTCTGTTTCATGGAGAATTCTAGAAAGTAGAATAAGAGTTGGCCAAACTGTGGCTCATTGCCCCAGATAATTGTGCCATCATTCAGTCCTATTGTATCCAGCTTTGGCTCATTGGCCCAGAAAGCTGTGTCATCACTACATTTCATTTAATTAAAGAAGTAATATTATGGTGTCTGTCTCCACAGATGTTCTTTAGCATCATAAATCTCACTAGTAAACAATGTTATGTCCTAAAAGAATCAGAGCCCATTTGGTTGATTTTCCTTTCACTATATACTGCAGTACAGTTAAAGAGTCTGAAGGTGTGATAAGAATATCAGGAGTTAAAGATATAACTATGAGAGCTTCTGGTAGAACAGTCATCTCCAGTTTCAGAAGTGTTCAGATAAATACCATTATTATAATCTTTGGTATCCAGGGTTACGGTTTCAACCTTCATGCTGAGAGAGATAAGCCAGGACAGTACATCGGGTTGGTAGATGATGACTCCCCAGCCAGCAGCGCTGGTCTGCGAGTTCAGGATAGGATCATCGAAGTCAACTGCATCAATGTGGAGCAAGAGAAGCACCCAGAAGTCATCGCCAGAATCAAGGCAATCCCAGGGGAGGCCAAGCTGCTGGTCGTTGACAGGGAAACAGATATTTACTACAAGGAGAAGGGAATAGCCATATCTTCCAGCATGTCTCAGATAGAATACATCGTCACCAAGGAGGCAACAAGTAGGTGCTTTGTTATGTTTCTTATTTGTATAAACTTTATTATTTTTGTTTTTTGTTTGCATACGTTTTTTTTTTTGCATTCACCAAGCCTGTGTTTATACAGTTAAGTCACAGATATTTTAACAAAGATTCTAGTCCTGTTTTCACCATTTCTTTTGCTGAGTTAATTAATATCCATTTCATAAAAAATATTTATTTGTGATCTTCCTCTGACCTTCCCTTGAACTTGTTACTTCCTTAAGCACGCAGTGAAAAATTATCTTTTCTGCAACACTAAGTTCTTTTTTTTTAATAAGATAAATAATAATTGTATGTTTTTAATGTGTCTGATGAGTGTTTATAAGTTGGTGTATAGTTGTTAGATGTGTATATCTGTAAGTTAGTGTACAGTTGTTAGATGTGTATATCTGTAAGTTAGTGAACAGTTGTTAGATGTGTATATCTGTACGTTAGTATACAGTTGTTAGATGTGTATTTCTGTAAGTTAGTGTACAGTTGTTAGATGTGTATATCTGTACGTTAGTATACAGTTGTTAGATGTGTATTTCTGTAAGTTAGTGTACAGTTGTTAGATGTGTATTTCTGTAAGTTAGTGTACGGTTGTTAGATGTGTATTTCTGTAAGTTAGTGTACAGTTGTTAGATGTGTATTTCTGTAAGTTAGTGTACGGTTGTTAGATGTGTATTTCTGTAAGTTAGTGTACAGTTGTTAGATGTGTATTTGTGTGAGTTTGTGTTTGTTTGTTAGATGTAGCAACAATTTCAGTAACAGTGGTGATGATAGATAGGAACTCCCTAACTACCTAGTGACCACATTTTGAGTACCAATTTTTTGCATGGATTATTTCTTTGTGTGACCCGCATATGCCTCTTAAATCCCTGTGCATTTTGTAGCCCATAGAAATGTGTGCAGCCATTGAATTGAAATAGCGGGCATGTACATTATCATTTAAATGAGTAAACATCATTGGCCTGTCTTAATCACTCTTTTACCGTGTGTCTTAGCGTCTTTCTTTGTGGACTGAATAAAAGAAGTTGAAATGGCGTGTTAGCATTGATACATTTCTCTGTGGGTCTGACAAGGCTTGTTACCTCTTGACATCTTTTGTCATTGTTGTTAATAAGAAGTATCTGTGTGTGGTTTCTCTACATGATGATGTTGGTCATGAGTTTATGTGTGTGTGTGTGCGTGCGTGCGTGCGTGTGTAAAAAAATTCATGGGGGCTTCATGTTTTTCACATCTTTCTGATCATGATGAGTCACGTGTTACTTTTTAAATGTCTTTTTTTGTTGTTGTTGTTCACGGTTAATCTTGGTGTTACCTATTTTAATCTTTCTGTTCACGATTAATCTTGATGTTACCTATTTTAATCTTTCTGTTCACGGTTAATCTTGGTGTTACCTATTTTAATCTTTCTATTCACGATTAATCTTGGTGTTACCTATTTTAATCTTTCTATTCACGATTAATCGTAGTGTTACCTATTCTAATCTTTCTGTTCACGATTAATCTTTATGTCATTTATTTTAATCTTTCTATTCACGATTAATCGTGAAACTTGTTTTTACTTATTTTAATACCTGTCTGTTCGTGATGTGTTGTTGCTTCTTTTAACGTCTTTCTGTTGACGATTAATGTTGGTTTTACTTATTTTAACAACTATCTAAAATAAGTTCACTTTAAATTCTGTCTAGCATAGATAGGAGCAGGTTTATGAAAGAATTTGAGATACCATATAAATTAATCAGTTTGACCAGAATATGTATGGAGGATGCACTAAAAATACTAATATATATAGGAAGAAAGTTTCTTCTATATAAAAACTGGTTTAAAACAAAGTGCTACATTATCTCCATTACTATTCAACCTAGTACTAGAAAAGGTAGTCAGAAAAGTGAAAGAAGAAAGCAGTACAAAGGAACTAGCTAAAATACTAGGATACCTTGATGACATCGACTTAGGGGGAGGGGGGGGACGGGACTATGCAAGAAGTCACCAATACCTGCATACACCTGAGAGATGTGGCACTAAAAGTGGGCTTAACCATTAACCAAGATAGGACAGAGTATATGAAGATATCAAGAGACCAGAGGCAGAATGATCCAGATTATATAAATGTTGGAGATAAATCATTAGGAAAGCAGAAACATACAAATATATAGGCACATCCTTCAACAGAAACAACATAGTAAGTCAGAAAATTAAAAGCAAATTACAGATCAGGCAGTCATTTGCATGTCCCTTGCCTCCTTAACTCTTCTGTAGGCCTCTCGGTTGTAAGCAAGATAGCCTGCTGCTGATGCATCCATTCGCAGATCATCATTCAACGATGTCTTGCAACCATATTTGCCTTGGTCTTCCTCTATCCCTTTTCCCCATTATGTACCCTTCTAAGACAGTCTTCTCTACATTCTCATGACGTTTAATGTGTCCAAAATAGTTCAGGTTTCTCTGTTTAATCTTCTTTACTAGCCAACTTTCTTCAGTATTAAATTCTTGTAGTATGGATATATTTGTTTGGTTTTTTTTGTCCTTTATATTTGAAGGACTCTTCTGTAGCATTACATTCAAAGGCATTTGTGTTTCTCGCTATTTTGTTAAGTGTCCAGGTCTCACGGGCATATGTTGCGATGGGAAATATTCATGCCCTTAAAAATCTTATTTTTATAGTTCTGTCTGTTCCTCTCCATAGCGTCTTTAGTTGTTTTATTTTCTGAAGAGCGATAGATGTCCTCCTTTTAATCTCCTCATTGTATCTCCATTATTAGTTAGTAATGATCCAAGATATTCAAAACTCTCTAGAGTACAAATAGGGAATAAAATATACTTCGCCTCGCAGCACGTATTAAAATCCAAAATCCCGTCCCAAAGCACCAAAATAAGAATCTACAAAACTATAATAATAAGACCAGCCGTCATGTGTGGATCAGAAACGTAGAGTACAACAAAGAAAGATAGCAACAATTGGAGGTCTTTGAGAACAAGATCCCAAGAAGAATCTCTGGCCCCATAAAGGATACCAACAGTGGAGAATGGAGAGCTAGAAAGAACACTGGACTGAACAGCTTATTTAAATCCTATTGAATTATAAATGTCTTGAAATTGAACAGATTACACTGGTTTGGCCATGTACAAAGAATGGAAGAGAATAGACAAATGAAAATCATATGTGTACAAGAGATAAAGGAAACAAGACCAAGAGGTAGACCAAGACAGAGACGGAAAAACAACATAGAAGAGGATATAAAAGAAACTGGTGTCACCAACTGGAGAGAGAAGATTAGGAACAGAGAGGAATGGAGGCGAACTTTATCTGCAGCAGTGAGCCTTAATGGCTGAGAAAGCTGAAGAAGGAGAACATCTATCTGCTCACGATGAGTCATAGTGTTGCGTGTTTTTTTTTCACGTTTCTGTTGAGGCTGGATATGAGTGTTTCGTGTTGTTTTATGTTTACTTGCGAGGGATCTGGATGTTAGGTGGTTGTATTGTTTGTTTCATATGCTGCTGTAGTGTGTGCGTGACGTGAAAACACAGCGAGTCCATCTCTCTCTCTCTGTAGCCACATTTGTCCAATTAAACTAAAGTGGTGCTACCATGTCTGTGTTGCTTTTCTCGCGTTAATTATCGCTAATTGCTTCCGAGATACATTCGTAGGTTTTTTTTTGTTTTGTCTAAATGGAACCACCCCTGTGTGCTTAACAGTTTTTGCAACTTTCCCTCACTAGTGGTTTTTTTTTTCATATATATATATTTTTTAATGAATGTGCACGTTTATTTACGAGCTTATTCCCAGGTAGATGTGTTCATGATTTTGTTGCATTTTTTTGTGCATATTTTCCCCCCAGAGATCAGAGCATCATGCATTATTTCATGTTTTTATTTGATTTTTCTTTTCAATTTGTGAACTTACTTGTCCTTTGAATTTTCAAGACAAAACCATGTTCGTGCAGAAACCTCCTCAGAGAAGATTTGCCCCGCTCAGAACAGAGAAATGGAAGTGTTGGATATAAAGTTGTAGACTTCTGATGCAACTTTCAAGTTTGAGCATGTTCATGTTTGTGTCTGTAGGTCTTCCAGAAGATAAGGAGAGAGTGGAAGATGTGGCGAAGGTGGAGGCTGACGATGACGGCGTCCACGTCTCGAACCGCAGTGATGTTGAGAAGGTAGAGGCAGGTGGTGATGCTGTCCACGCTGTGGAGTTCAACGATCTTGAGAAGGTGGAGGCTGGCGGTGACCGCAGTGATCTTGAGAAGGTAGAAGCCGTCGGTTTCGTTGACCAGTTGGTGGACCCCAGCGATCTTGAGAAGGTGGAGGCTAGCGCTGACGTTGACCACGTGGCGGACCGAAATGATCTAGAAACAGAGAAGGAAAAAGATGATGTTCAGGAATCGGAGAGAGAAGATAATAGAGAAGTGGTTGAGCAGAAGGTTAACAGTGAGAACAACCTGGAGAACCCGGAGCCGCAGTCTTCTGTCGTGTCTCCGGCAGCTGAAGGAAAGCCAGCAAAGTCTGAAGGTATTTATGAGTTCTTGCACGGTACTAGAATCCGCTGAAGGGCTCGCTGGCATTGATTCTCATGTATATCAGTATTTTTACCTAATATATCGTATACATCCATTCCATTCATCCCTGCCTTTTAGCCTAACATCACAGTGTTATACTAAAGTAGTATATTTACTTTGAAAAGAAACTCATTTGAAGTTTTAAAAAATAACGTAACTTTTCAGTTATTTTCTCATAAAAACCCAGATTGTTTTACCAATTACAGCAAGAAACGACAACATACTTTTGAGATGTTTAATTCATATCTTTTCGTGAAAACACAAATTTACAGGAACGCCCTGTGGTCTACTATTTTTTTTTTTTTTAGAAAGTTCCTAAAATTGATGGATTTGTTTTCACACATCTCGTCATAACACATCAGCGAAATCACTCTCTGCATGCCAAAATAATGTCAATATCCTCTCGCAGCTTTGCTTGTCCAAGTGCACGCTTGTTATCTTCATTTCGCACTCTCTAGATTTGAGCATGTAAGGTCAACACTGTGGGCTGTAGTGTTTAAAGGTTACTGTAGTTGTCAGCAGAGAAATAGTTTTTTTAGGAGGACTTCTGTTTTGCTTTTTTCTCCCTTCTTGCCGCAAGTCAGGGGTCGGCAAGCTTTGTATCGAAAGATATATATATAGTTAGTCGCCATTTTTCTGAAAAGGCTTAGTGCCACCTATTTGAATAACTGGTGGGCCACATTCATGTATGTAGTGGAGGACATGAAAATGGGTGAAAGTGTTACAACCATATTGTCGAGTTGATATTTGGTTAATTCTGCTTGTTGAGGTTGAAATAGTATAACTGCAATCACTTTCGCACACCATAAAGAGTAACACCAAGGTCCATTAAACACTCATACGTATACTGTTGCAATTCAGTTAAACCATCAAACGATATTCCAGTTATAGACTGAAATTTTAATAGCACACCATAGATGAAGATGGACGGATACGACATGATGAAGAAAACATATACTGTCGCATAGCAAAATAGGCGCCCAACACTAACGAACATAGCTCTAGTCACCGCCACGAGAACTTGCATTGAAATTCTCACACAAACTACATTTATAGCTAGAATTACAAAACACAACTCTACACGACCTTCAACCGCAGACTAACCCATGAGCCCCAAAATCTTGCTCAGATCGTCGACACAAAATTTTAAGGACCCCGTGTGAAAGATGCAACACATTTATGTCTTAAGGGCGCTGCTATAAACAAACAAACTTAACCATAAAAATATTAGGGGCGTTAAATCTGCAAGAAAAAAATACAGATTATGTCCGTCATTACTAGCAAATCCCGCAGTTGCTAATACCTGAACGTAATATTAATAAAATGTTTTAAAAGGGTAAAAAAAATAGTTATTTTACTTACGTAATAGTATATTACTAAGACACTGTACTTAATGTTATGCTGTCCTCAGTTTGCCGACCCCTGTCAGATTGTAGATAGTCCATTTAGTTACTATCCCTTAATGTATTAAGGGCCTGGTTAGCTGAGTGAGTAGGCATTCGGTTTACTAATCCAGTGTTTCAATCCAAGCAATGGGATTTTTTTTTCAGGTATACACACACATACACACAAAATGCCCCCAGTGGTTGACCCCGCCTCACAAAGTGGTGTACCAGAGAAATCTGGGAAGGTAAAGCGGCCAGGCGTGATACTGACCACATCACACTTCATGTGCCGAAGGTCATGGAAAATACTGGCCCAACACCGTATTCCCCAATATGCCTTAATGGCATGGAAACGGGAATTGTACCTTTACTTTTAATGTATTAAGGGCGACTTAGTGGTGAAGTGGTTTGTTAGCTAGTCTTTCACAGTGGGGATCAGTGGTTCAAGTCCGGGCCAGGAGGCACCCTGGTCGCTAAACTGCAGACATGGCAGCTTTGCTGCTCTTGGAGCTGGGGAAGATAAGGTACCAACGTTTGATTCTGATCGCATCATCCTCCTGTGTGCCGAAAGGTCGAAGAAGATGCCGTCACTAACACCATTATTTCCTGGGTCTATTTATTTCCTAGTTCTGTTTATTTCCTGGGTCTCTTTATTTCCTAGTTCTATTTATTTCCTAGGTATCTTTATTTCCTAGTTCTATTTATTTCCTAGGTCTCTTTATTTCCTGGTTCTATTTATTTCCTGGGTCTCTTTATTTCCTAGTTCTGTTTATTTCCTAGGTCTCTTTATTTCCTAGTTCTATTTATTTCCTGGGTCTCTTTATTTCCTAGTTCTATTTATTTCCTAGGTCTCTTTATTTCCTAGTTCTATTTATTTCCTGGGTCTCTTTATTTCCTAGTTCTATTTATTTCCTGGGTCTCTTTATTTCCTAGTTCTATTTATTTCCTAGGTCTCTTTATTTCTTAGTTCTATTTATTTCCTAGGTCTCTTTGTGGCATGACATAACTACCTTTACCTTTGCTGTACGAAATACAGTTGAATGAAATAGAGTTGATTACAAATATCTTTTTTTTTCTCTCTGTTAAATCAGGCTTGAAACACCGTATAGATAAGTGTAATCTTAACATATTTTTAAACCGATTCACTAAACAGCCCAGTTTTAGTTTTGCTGTCCGGGGTAAAGTCCTCTTCGTTTTTTAAAGAGCCTTTTCTCACTGCAGGAACATGGTGAAATATGCTGTTGTGCTAGGCTGACAGTAGTAGATACTGTACAGGGTGTAGAATAAATTAGATCTGTGTTTTAGAGGGTTTGGGTTGTATATAAAGGGGTTTGTATGTGCTATGGCTGTTAGTGTTTGAGATGCAAAACATTTTCCAGGATTTCTGCTGCAGTCGAGGGCTGGGCTTGTGCGTGATATGACTGTCAAGGGTTAAAAGAGAAGTTATGATCGTTACAAGATGTAGCCTATCAAAAATGACGGGAGAAGACATGAAAAACTGTTATTTAAGCTGAATTAGTTACTTTCCTCAGTCACATTTTACTTTATCCCGAGAATAACGGCAAGATGATGAGTAAAAGACCGATACACTTTTTTTCCCCTCCTACTCCTGTCATATGTTGGTCACTTGATGAGAAGAACTGATCAGAGAATCCCAAAACAAGCCATCAAGTGGAACACAACAGGCCAAAGAAAAAAGAGGCAGACCGCGTGAAACTCTGAAGAGAACATTGTTAAGAGAGGCCAAATTAACAGGCATAAAATCCGTTGATGAGGTTGAAAGACTCACCGAAGACAGAAAAACTTGGCGAACTAACTTGTGAGTCCTATGTGACGTTTAACGGCACGGGAAGGATATAAGATAAGACTTCTGTTTACGACACATCTCTTTAAGCTGAAATGTGAACAGTGAAGCGGAAAACTTTTACGTACGTGTGTTAATACGTACACAAACATACACAAAATCCGGCCTCCTACCTGTCTTGACTACTGCACTTGAGGCTAGTCAAAAAAACAAGGCAGGTAACGAAGAATTTTATAGACGAATTATTATTATTATTGCATCTAATACTATTACAGATACTTGTACTACAGGTACTAAAATCATACGTAAATATTTAAATTACACTAATGATTTCATCATTTAAAATATTGTTTAAACTGCGCACAACAGTTAGAATGCTGGGTTGGCAAAACGAAAGTCTGAACCAGTGGTTGTCAAGCATTTTACATCCAAGAACAACTACTTTTCCAGCCACATATGACATACAGGCCACCATATCATACGTAAAATCGTACTGCCGTAAACCCGTAATTGTTTCTGTTCAAAAAGACGGCATTTAATACCAAATCTGTAACGGGCCGAGGACAAGTTGTGTTTGGCGGGCCAGAGGTTGAGAAGCCCTGGTCTACACGATATGACGTCAGCGTTTGAGATAAAATGTATCTTCCAGCAAAGCAACACTCTTGTTGGTTTTTTTTTTTTTTCTTTCTTTCCCTTTTAACTGGCTTAAACCCCAGCGGAAAATCTGCACCTTCAATCGTGAGCGACGCCAGACTAGAAATATAATGGGTTTTTTTTCGTTTGTTTTCTTGTATTTTTTTTTTTTAATTTGACGAAATAATTGATTTCTCCTAGAAAATACATGTAATTAATTTCCCATTTCTTCTCAGTACAGTTATTTGTGCACAAAGCCCTAAGCCATGTTAAACATAAGGTTTTCTTTAATTCGGGTTCTTTTGTCTGGTTTCCATGTTTGTTTTGTTTTTTAAGGCATGAAATACCCCCCCCCCTTTTTTTTTTTTATAATACTAATAGTTGTACTAGTTGTTGGTTTGGAGCAGTTTCTTCTAGGGATTATTTCTCTTTACAGCATGAAATGTTATTTGCTGCGGGCGTTCATCTTATTTTTAATTGCTTTTTTTTTTCTTTCCCATCTCCCCGCGTCTATTTATTTAGGGCCTGATTTTTTAAAAGATTTTGTTCTGTGGCTTTGTTAATCCGAATCCTAGTTTTTAACATCGGACAATTGCCAGTTTATTGCAAAATGTCATAGCGGACGTAAATTTCGTTTAGTTTTTTTTTTTTTTTTAGTTTTTTTTTCTCTAAATTATCGCTGTAGGGACATTACAAAATGTGATGTTGTCAGGCTCACGGTGGTAGATACTGTACAGGATGTAGATTAAATTAGGTCTGTTTTGAATTGATGAGAAGGCTTAGATTGTGTATACCGGGGGGGGGGGGGGGGCGGTGTATGATATATGTTGGAGACCGAGAACATTTTCAGTGCTGCAGTCAAGAATAGGGGTGTGAATTCTGTACGCCAGATCGACTGTGACCCCAAATTTTACACACACCTTTATAAATAGTACATCCCAGCCCACTCTTGGGGCCACTGTTTTTATACTGTTTAGCCCCTTTATAAATGAAAATATTTCTACGGAGTTTTGTGATGATTTTTGTTATATTTTTTGGCTCTAAAAGTTCCGTAGAGTCTCCCGTGGCGGTGTTCCGTAGCTCAAGTTCGGCCATGTCCCCCTGACCCAGGTTGTAGAAACGAGTGCCCGGCTTCTTCCTGGAGCTGGGGAAGTAGAGACGGCCAAGCCGTGATGATGAGCATGTCCCCCTCCAGTCGCCGACTGGTCAAGGAAAATGTGAGCACACGATATCCTCCAGGTGCTTCTATTGCGTGATAGGCAATCTTTCCAGGACTTGGACTTCGCGACCGTGGTTAAGAGCGATGATGAGGGGGGTTGGGAGAAGGAACACTCCCCTCTTCCCCCCCCCCCCCAAAAAAAAACATATACATTGCTTGCAGTTTCTGGCCAGTCATTTCGTTTTGTTGTCCTGATCTCACAAACATAAAACTGTCTCTCTCTAACATCACACATACATTGCTTCCAGTTTCTGGCCAGTCATTTCGTTTTGTTGTCCTGATCTCACAAACATAAAACTGGATAGAACTGACCATGTCGTTGTTCTTTTTTTTTTCCCGATGAATTTTATTATTTTTCACCTCAAACAGGATACAGGCTGTGAGAACTGCGGTCTTCGAGAAGCCTGTTTAGTGTGGTCACGTACTGAAGGGGATTTTTAATACGGTTATTTTAGTTTCATGACATCGTGAATAATAAACTATAATTAGAAGTTTATTATAGTTACATGACGTCGTGAAAGATACAATTAGAAGTTTATTATAGTTACATGACGTCGTGAAGGATACAGTTAGGAATTTATTATAGTTACATGACGTCGTGGAAGATACAATTAGAAGTTTATTATAGTTACATGACGTCGTGAAAGATACAATTAGAAGTTTATTATAGTTACATGACGTCGTGAAAGTTACAATTAGAAGTTTATTATAGTTACATGACGTCGTGAAAGATACAATTAGAAGTTTATTATAGTTACATGACGTCGTGAAAGATACAATTAGAAGTTTATTATAGTTACATGACGTTGTGAAAGATACAATTAGAAGTTTATTATAGTTACATGACGTCGTGAAAGATACAATTAGAAGTTTATTAGGATACTGTTAAGAGTTTATTATGGTTACATGACATCATGAAAGATACAATTAGAAGTTTATTATAGTTGCATGACGTCGTAAAAGATACAATTAGAAGTTTATTAGGATACTGTTAGGAGTTTATTATAGTTACATGACGTCGTGAAAGATACAATTAGAAGTTTATTATAGTTACATGACGTCGTGAAAGATACAATTAGAAGTTTATTATAGTTGCATGACTCGTGAAAGACACATTTAGGAGTTTATTATAGTTGCATGACGTCGTGAAAGACACATTTAGAAGCTTATTATAGTTACATGACGTCATGAAGGACACGATTAGAAGTTGTTATATTTCGTTGACGTCATGAACGACACTATTAAAAGATTATCATAGTTCGATGACGTCAGGAAGGACATTATTTGAAAGTTATTACACTTTGATGACGTCGTTAAATACATTATTTGGAGGTTATTATGGCTTTACTTCCCAGTGCTGGCAAAAACAGTAGGTCGTTTCTCACATGTTGGTCAGCGCTAAACAGCCCCCCACATCTGAGCCGCTATTGGTATGTTTGCCACGTCAGAAACCACTGTCCTGAAATGCTGTCCCGTTAGCTCATGACAAACTGCAGCTTCACTTCTAATCTCTCGAACTGTCAATATCCGGCATATCTTGGACGAAGGACGCTTTCTGGTGAAGATTCATGCTCCGTAGTCCACAGTTTTGTGTGTGTGTGTGTGTGTGCTGTCATTGCATAGCTTTGAGTCTTCAGCTTTCTGACGTCCAACACTTGAAGAACTGTCAGAAACGCGGCGTAATCTGCTCGTACTGTGATAGACTCATCTTGTCTGTTATCGATGACGTGAGAATTTCTGACACATGGCCAGGACAAATACTTGCGCACATGATTCAGAGAAGTCAAGTGTCAGAGTCAATAATAATCGAAGCTCGTATGAGAAATAACACAATTTAGTACTGGAGGTATTTGTAGAGAATACAGAGCATTTTATAATCCAAGGGATTTCGTTATGTTATTTAAAACTAATAATCGCGACCGGATCTCTTTCATTAGGTTATTTTACAGTTATCTTATAGTTCTCACAGAGCTAGTGATGAATAAATTCTCCTTCAAACTTCCTTTACTACGTTCATTTCTCTCCGAAGCGGGGAAAGAATGCAGGAAACATCGATCCAGTATAAATCATCATAGTTTACTGCAGATTTTCACGCAGTTACATACAAGAATGTTAGCCAGTCATCACAGATTTTACCTGAGATGGCCCAGTTTTTGTCTGCCTTCCGGCGTAAGACATAAGACACTGAAGGGGAATAGCGTTGGCTTCATTTTGATTTTGTCTGTTGTCAGTGTGTCTGATGAAACCGCGAATGGTTATTGGGTTCGTCTCACGGTTTGAACTGATGTACTAGTGCAGGGCAGTGTGACACGGCGTGTTATTAAAAGCTGTGTAAAAAATAGACATTTAAAATGATGATATACAGTTACATTGATAATAAAGTAGGCATGCAACATTGGGTTGTGTGTCATTATGTTAAATCTGTCGTATGGGCTTTGAATCAACAACCTTTGTGACTACTTCTTGTCCATAATAGTTAGGGCTTTTTTTTAAACCGTGAGTAATGAGAATAACGGGCAAGAGACCGTATCATTTAAGGGGCCAAGATTGAAGAGAGATGACGCAGAAACAAGAGGAATAGAGATGAAATGAAGGCCAAGATTGAAGAGAGATGACGCAGAAACAGGGAGAATGGAGACAAAATGGTGGCCAAGATTGAAGAGAGATGACGCAGAAACAAGGGGAATAGAGACGAAATGAAGGCCAAGATTGAAGAGAGATGACGCAGAAACAGGGAGAATGGAGACATAGTAGTGGCCAAGATTGAAGAGAGATGACGCAGAAACAGGGAGAATGGAGACATAGTAGTGGCCAAGATTGAAGAGAGATGACGCAGAAACAAGGAGAATGGAGACATAGTAGTGGCCAAGATTGAAGAGAGATGACGCAGAAACAGGGAGAATGGAGACATAGTAGTGGCCAAGATTGAAGAGAGATGACGCAGAAACAGGGAGAATGGAGACATAGTAGTGGCCAAGATTGAAGAGAGATGACGCAGAAACAGGGAGAATGGAGACATAGTAGTGGCCAAGATTGAAGAGAGATGACGCAGAAACAGGGAGAATGGAGACATAGTAGTGGCCAAGATTGAGAGAGATGACGCAGAAACAAGGAGAATGGAGACATAGTAGTGGCCAAGATTGAAGAGAGATGACGCAGAAACAGGGAGAATGGAGACATAGTAGTGGCCAAGATTGAAGAGAGATGACGCAGAAACAGGGAGAATGGAGACATAGTGGCCAAGATTGAAGAGAGATGACGCAGAAACAGGGAGAATGGAGACATAGTAGTGGCCAAGATTGAAGAGAGATGACGCAGAAACAGGGAGAATGGAGACATAGTAGTGGCCAAGATTGAAGAGAGATGACGCAGAAACAAGGAGAATGGAGACAAAGTGGTAGCCAAGATTGAAGAGAGATGATGCAGAAACAAGGAGAATGGAGACAAAGTGGTGGCCAAGATTGAAGAGAGATGACATAGAAACAAGGAGAATGGAGACAAAGTGGTGGCCAAGATTGAAGAGAGATGACATAGAAACAAGGAGAATGGAGACAGAGTTGTGGCCAAGATTGAAGAGAGATGACGGGGGGGGGGGGGAATGTTTCAATATTGTGAAGTTTTTCTAAGTGTCGTACACACGAGTAGTACACTCAGTGTTGAACTGCATTCGCTTGAGAAAATTCTTAGATCGAGACCTACTAGCATACACTAGTCGACCCAGATGCTGAAAAGACTTGGATGGAGACCTACAGGTGTGCTATAGCTGACCCAGATGCTGAAAAGACTTGGATGGAGACCTACAGGTGTGCTATAGCTGACCCACATGCTGAAAAGACTTGGATGGAGACCTACAGGTGTGCTATAGCTGACCCAGATGCTGAAAAGACTTGGATGGAGACCTACAGGTGTGCTATAGCTGACCCAGATGCTGAAAAGACTTGGATGGAGACCTACAGGTGTGCTATAGCTGACCCAGATGCTGAAAAGACTTGGATGGAGACCTACAGGTGTGCTATAGCTGACCCACATGCTGAAAAGACTGGCATGATCTAGTAACTCGGGTGCCGAGAAGACTGTTAGATGGAGACTTGCTGGCATACTCTGATCTCCCAGATGCTGAGAAGACTGTTAGATGGAGACTTGCTGGCATACTCTGATCTCCCAGATGCTGAGAAGACCGTTAGATGGAGACCTACTGGCGTCTGTAGTCGACCCAGGTGCTTTAGTGCTAATCGACCTAGGTGAAAAACTGAGTACCTGACACACTAGTATTAAGGAAAGCGCCTCAGAAAATGGGCCGGGGGGGGGGGGGAAGAGGAGGATGTAATCTGCCAGCAGTGACAAAAGAATTTATACGCTGGACACGGATGTCAGTGCGTGAAGATAAAACAGGATTATTACGTTAAAATAAGTTCGTCACTGTACTTAATGAGTGAACGGGAAAAGAAATTCAAACGTTTTTTTTTCCATTCTCTTCCTGCCATTTGACATGCGAATGTACGTAACACGTCCTTTTGTTGATCAGGAAAGAGAAGTGAAAATTGGCGGAGACGGATATTTTTGGCGTAAGGTCAAAGGTGGTTGCAGCGTCATCGGTTTCCGGTGTTGACTGAAGTGGCAGTTTTAGTGCCGGGGCCAGATGAGTGTCAGGGGGATGTAGGGCAGGGCCCGTGAATCGTGTCACAGCCCCACGGCATGTCCAGTGTTAAGTGGTGGGTCATGGTGCACTTGGAGTGTTTTGGGCTGGTTTATATTGGAAGTCTGGAAGGAGTTTACGAGTGTAAATGACGAGACAAACAAGGAAAAATATACGGTCATTATTTCTTGATGGATTTTTTTGTTCCTTCAGTAAATGAGCTGCGCCCTCTTCAAGGCGGGATGTTTGAGAGTAATAATGTGCTGAGAGAGAAAGAAGGGGAGGGATGGAGAGAGAGAAAGAAGAGTACAGGGCAATACAGAGTCATTATGCAGCTCAAAAAATACTCATGTCTTATGTTTTACAGAGATAGGGACCATGCAAAATGACTCTGGATGCTAATCTATTCAGTTTTTTGTTTTTTTTTTTTGCTGCTAATAGAACTGACTAGTGTATTCTGATTTTCTCTGTATTTTTTCTGTTGTAAAGAGAATCATTTTACATGTTGGTTTCAAAATACTGAACTAAACGCTCATCTCCACAAGATAAAGGCAGCGCCAACAGCCCAGTGCTTGTGCCAAAACGCCCCCCCCCCCATCCTGAACACCTACTACAGACCTGCACTACGTACTGAGACCACAGGACCCAGGTTTAGCTCCGAGAGAGGAGCAGGGAGGAGAAACTCTGGGCTTTCTACGAAGACTTCCTGCTGACAGCTGGATTCATGCAGGAGAGCCCAGCTCCCTGTTCAGAAAGCTGAGCATACGGAACAGAACGCAGAAGAAAATTCTGGATTGGATATGATGAACAGAATCTGTGGCCGTCATGCTCCTGAATGTTTCCTTTAGATTTTTTTTAAACCGCGAGAACATATGAAAACTGTTGTTTATTGAATAAAATATTCGTTACTTGAGTGTTCTCTGAGAATAACATCATTTGAAATGAAATGTTACAGAAGGGCACTTAGAATATCATGTGTAGAACGAAAATCAAATAAAGAGATCAGGTGTCGCAGAAAACTGGTTCGTTAACACCATGAAAATTAGAAAGCCGAGATACTTTGGCCACATTGTTCACATCAAGAGACACAGTAGCTTGGAGAGGTTGGTAGTAGAAGGCATAGTGTCCGACAAAAGAAAAAGAGAAAATGTGTGATATCGCCGCAGGTGGACTCAAGACATCACGGAAAGTCTGAATATTTCATCGCGAGACTCCAGTCAGCTTGCTCAAGACCGATATTGCTTTCAGGGAGGCTGTGAGAGGGACATGTTCTGAAAAGGACGTGTCACTGTGAGTATGTGATCTCTGTGTTATGATAGTTAATGTCAATAAGTGATCTTTGCGCTAGGATAGTTAATACCAATAAGTGATCTCTGCGCAAGGATAATGTCATTGATGGCATCACACGAAATCAAGCTTGTAGTGTTTCTTTATAACTTAATCATACTTATATAACTACCAACATAGCCGAGATGTTCGTACTGTCTTATATTAAATACAGACGGACTCCGATTTACGTAGCTCTGACATACGTATGTCTGATCTTACTTACAAAAGCATGCACAACAATTCTAGAAAGTTTATGGAACAAATTGTAAACGTAAAATGCCATGTGACGTATACAGTATTATATGGCTTCGATTTACATATAGAATTGCGGAACGACTCGCATACTTTCTGTAATTTGAAACTTAAATTATTTTAAATCATTTTACGAAAACTATTTTCTGCGAACAAATTTTGCTCCCCAATAGAATAGAAATTATTCATATCGTAAACTGCATAAGGACTTTATTATAATAATCCCGTGTTTTGAAGAAGAGAAATGCTGACATTGAAAAAAGGGAGGGGTGGGAGAGAGAAAGAAAAGGATATTAAAAGCCTCATCCGACTCTACATTCCTGGGATGTTTTTGTGCCTGCGTAGTAGTGTAGCATAGCCTTGTAAGTAATGATTATAGTTATTATAATTATTATTATTATTATTATTATTAGTGACATGATCAGGAATAAAGAATGTATTGGGGGACAAAGAAGGTATAGTTAGAGGAGCGAGGAACGGATACTCGGTACTTCAAAGACCTGATCAAAGGTAAAACCGTATCGATAGATCTGATAGATCGTGAGAGTGGTCCAGTTCTAGAGGTACGACTTCGCGCGCACATGCAGTAGCCCAGGGGGAACAATTGACCAGTAGATCAAAGACTGAACAGAGAACGGACTAGGGCCCGAAGCAGGGAACATGAAAGAGATGGTGGACTTGTTAATGGGAGGTAACAATTAGACGACAGAGAAGAAAGCGAAGACGCCAGTTGCGACCGGTTTTGGCGTGGTCAGAACTTACGAATATAAAGAAGGGAGGAGGATTCAGGAGGGCCGGCGGAGAGCAGATAGGGGTTCTGATAGAGGAGGAGGCAGAGAGAGAGACGCAGAGAGGAGGGGAAGAGGCATTCAGCAAGAGAAATGTAGAGATAGAGACATAGTGTTAGATTGAACTAGTGTAGCAAGAGATCGTACAGTAATTGTTACCAAGAGCTTTTGTATTACTGAATATTGTGAACGCTGCTTAAATACTGCTTGTAGAATTATGAGAATTATGATATTGTGATTTTGTGAGATTTCGTGCTACTATGATGAAAATAATGAAATGTGTATAATCTTGCCTATGCCTATTATTACAAGTGAGTTATCAGCTATACGTATTGATCATATTGATATTATTTGTCAAATTAAAATGAATCAATGAAATGTTCATGAGAAATCAACTATTGCCATGTATGTGAAACTTCAATGTGTGATGTACCAAGGTGAGATGTGATGATAATAGAACATTCAATAATAACAATAATAATGAACAATATAAATGAACTAAAACAGTGTTAAAGTAGCCTCGAATAAAAGTGCACATGGAATCTTGTGCTTCAGAACCAGGGTCATAATAGGTTTACCTCTTGTCCTTACAGCCAGTTTCCTCCATTTTATGTCATTAAAGAGAGCTGATTCGGACTCCCCACAGCTTGTGCTGTCGAAGTGCGCATTTATTTGTCGGTGAACCTTTGACCCTGTTTCCACGGCGTGCTACACCTCGTTATTCTCTTCATGTGACAATGTCGTCAGGAGAATAAAGGAGATAACGAGTGTGGTAACACTGGTTCTAAGGGTAGATAGAGGTATGGTTTAGGTTTACAAAACGACAGAAAATGAGAAAAAAACACAAATGGCAGAAAGTATGAAAGTAAGATGAGAATGTATAAGTGAAAAACATACAGCATCCAGTATTTCGGCTTCAGTTTTTTTCAAGGATTACATACAAGAACAAAACAACACAAAAATAAAAAAGAAGAAAAATGAAAAACTTAACTCTGTGGATCCTCCTAGTACAGAATACACAAATCCGCCCTAAAGACGGGGAAATTGGAGAATGATGAATGGCTGGGAGATGACAAAGAAAAACGACTTCGACCAATCGGAAGTCAACGGCGTGTATGTGGTGAACGAGAGAGAACAATGTGAGGGGGAGGGGAACTATAAATACCTTATGACTGCTAGATAACACAATAATTGGTGTATAAGTATACAACTATACACTAAACACTGCAGTAAAGCTGTGATACTAGAATGTATAAAATCGGAAAAAAGTAGGAGCAGCTTTATTGCTTAACGATTACAAAGTTGTGACGTTTCGGCGTTAGCCTTAATCATACAAAAACATACAGGACGAAGAAATAGGGAGAGGAGATAAAGTATAGATTTACATGAATACTGTTTATTAAAAAAAAAATTTTTTTAAGGAGTACTTACTGTAAATTGCAAGGTGTGGCTTGTCGGTGTGTGTATCAGGAATGGATCTGGTAGGACGTGGAAATTGTTTAAATAGAGACCTGTGACATGTGGTAGGTGGTTGTAACTGGGGGTGGTGGATGGGGAACCGGGGAGGGGAGAGAGAGTGACGCACTACTGGCCTAGCTAGGAGAATTTGAAACAGGTGATTGGGGAAGAGGTGTTGCAGAGAAGAGGGGTTGCAGAGAAAATAGCGGGGTTGCAGAGTGATGCTGTGAGGAAGTTTGAAAAGTAAGAAGGGGTGGATTTAGTGGAGAGGTACTATAATGATTGAAGGATGATGTTACGTGTAACTAAACAGCGAGTTTAACCCATGTGGTTCCAGCGTCCCATAATTTTGAATGCAGCGGTTCTCAAGTGCCAGGCGGCTTGTGTCATCTGCGTGACATTGTTTAATGGCTGTTACCAGAAAATCAGATTTGCCTCTGTGGTTGGGGCCATTGAAATGATTTGGGACTGGTTTCGAAGCATGCTGGGTGATGTCGTACAGATGTTTTTGCATGGTCCCCTAATCTGAGGCCAGTCTCACCGATATATGTTATCCTGCATCTTTTGCACACGATGACATATATCACATTTCGGGACTCGCATGTGAATCCCTCATGAAGAGTGAGGATAGTTTTGGGAAAGGTGATTGTTTTCTTTTCCCAAACTACAGGGCAGGTAACGCAGCGGGGGCGGTTACATTTTCTGGTGCCAACATACGTAAGGCTCTGCTTCAAGTGGCTGTGGACGAGGATGTCCTTAAGGTTTGGCTCACGTTTGTATGCCAATAGGGGTGCTTCAGAGAAAATGTTACGAGTGTCGGAGTCGAGTTGGATTATCGGCAGATGACGATAAAGGATTTTCTTAACCATCTGACCGTGTGGGTGGAAAGGCAGTACTAACTTAACTCTGTCAGATGGAGTAACAGGCTTTTTCCTGAATACTTCTTTGCGGCTCACTAGTTGGATACGGTTGAAGGCTTTACGAAGGACCTTTTCTGGGTAGTGGCGATGACGGAAAAATTCTAATAACTTGTTGGACTGATCTATAAAGTCCAAATTATCCTGACATATGCGGCGAAGACGGAGGAGTTGGGAATATGGGATGGAGTTCTTACAGGCCTCAGGATGGGAGGAGGTGTAAAGCAAATAGGTGTGGCTATCGGTGGGCTTGTAAAATACAGAGGTGACAAGCCTGTTTGTGCCAATAGAAATTTTAATGTCTAAAAAATTAACAGACTTGTCAGAGATTTCATAAGTGAATTTTATGTTCTTATTGAGTGTATTGGCGAATTCAATAAATTTTTTAAGGTCTTCATGTGGCATACTTGTAATTCCAATGCCATCATCGATGTACCTTTTATAGAATTCTGGAAATCTGCCAGTGTAGGTTTCCCATAATTTGACTTCCAGAAAGCCCATAAATAGACATGCATAACTGGGACCCATTTTCGTTCCCATAGCAACACCACTGATTTGCTCGAAGTATTCGCCGTTGAATTCGAAAGAATTTTGGTTTAGTACTAGCTCTGTAAGTCTGATTATGGTGTCAGTGTTAGTTGTGGGGTGAGGGTCTTTGTCGAGAAAATGGCGGAGTGCTGAGAGTCCATCCTTATGGGGGATAGAAGTGTAAAGAGAGCAGACATCAAGGAGAAAGATGTGATAGGTGTGGTGTTGAGAGAGTGTGATTGTATCAAAAATTGTTAATGCGTGGTTGGTGTCTTTCAAAAAGGAGGGTAGTTTGTGTACAAGAGGCTGGAAAATGCTATCTAAAAAATCAGAAATGTGCTCAGTGGGGCATGAACATGCTGATACAATGGGGCGTCCAGGGTTACCTGGTTTGTGGATTTTAGGAAGAAGATAGAAAGTGGGTGTGCCGAAACAGCTGTCCTTAATGTGAAGAGAAATAGCTTGGGGTGGGAGGCCACCTTCTGTGATTAGATCTTTAATGGTTGCTTCCACTATGTCATTATTAGAACGGGTAGTATCGTTTTTCGCTGGGGCATAGAATTTTGTATTGCTGAGTTGGGACATTCCTTCCGCGATATATAAATCTTTTTTCCAAACTACGAGATTGCTGGTCTTAAACTACCCTCCTTTTTGAAAGGCACCAACCACGCATTAACAATTTTTGATACAATCACACTCTCTCAACACCACACCTATCACATCTTTCTCCTTGATGTCTGCTCTCTTTAAACTTCTATCCCCCATAAGGATGGACTCTCAGCACTCCGCCATTTTCTCGACAAAGACCCTCACCCCACAACTAACACTGACACCATAATCAGACTTACAGAGTTAGTACTAAACCAAAATTCTTTCGAATTCAACGGCGAATACTTCGAGCAAATCAGTGGTGTTGCTATGGGAACGAAAATGGGTCCCAGTTATGCATGTCTATTTATGGGCTTTCTGGAAGTCAAATTATGGGAAACCTACACTGGCAGATTTCCAGAATTCTATAAAAGGTACATCGATGATGGCATTGGAATTACAAGTATGCCACATGAAGACCTTAAAAAATTTATTGAATTCGCCAATACACTCAATAAGAACATAAAATTCACTTATGAAATCTCTGACAAGTCTGTTAATTTTTTAGACATTAAAATTTCTATTGGCACAAACAGGCTTGTCACCTCTGTATTTTACAAGCCCACCGATAGCCACACCTATTTGCTTTACACCTCCTCCCATCCTGAGGCCTGTAAGAACTCCATCCCATATTCCCAACTCCTCCGTCTTCGCCGCATATGTCAGGATAATTTGGACTTTATAGATCAGTCCAACAAGTTATTAGAATTTTTCCGTCATCGCCACTACCCAGAAAAGGTCCTTCGTAAAGCCTTCAACCGTATCCAACTAGTGAGCCGCAAAGAAGTATTCAGGAAAAAGCCTGTTACTCCATCTGACAGAGTTAAGTTAGTACTGCCTTTCCACCACACGGTCAGATGGTTAAGAAAATCCTTTATCGTCATCTGCCGATAATCCAACTCGACTCCGACACTCGTAACATTTTCTCTGAAGCACCCCTATTGGCATACAAACGTGAGCCAAACCTTAAGGACATCCTCGTCCACAGCCACTTGAAGCAGAGCCTTACGTATGTTGGCACCAGAAAATGTAACCGCCCCCGCTGCGTTACCTGCCCTGTAGTTTGGGAAACGAAAACAATCACCTTTCCCAAAACTATCCTCACTCTTCATGAGGGATTCACATGCGAGTCCCGAAATGTGATATATGTCATCGTGTGCAAAAGATGCAGGATAACATATATCGGTGAGACTGGCCTCAGATTAGGGGACCGCATGCAAAAACATCTGTACGACATCACCCAGCATGCTTCGAAACCAGTCCCAAATCATTTCAATGGCCCCAACCACAGAGGCAAATCTGATTTTCTGGTAACAGCCGTTAAACAATGTCTCGCAGATGACACAAGCCGCCTGGCACTTGAGAACCGCTGCATTCAAAATTATGGGACGCTGGAACCACATGGGTTAAACTCGCTGTTTAGTTACACGTAACATTATCTTCTTCAATCATTATAGTACCTCTCCACTAAATCCACCCCTTCTTACTTTTCAAACTTCCTCACAGCATCACTCTGCAACCCCGCTATTTTCTCTGCAACCCCTCTTCTCTGCAACACCTCTTCCCCAATCACCTGTTTCAAATTCTCCTAGCTAGGCCAGTAGTGCGTCACTCTCTCTCCCCTCCCCGGTTCCCCATACACCACCCCCAGTTACAACCCACCGACCACACGTCACAGGTCTCTATTTAAACAATTTCCACGTCCTACCAGATCCATACACTGCCAGACAAGCCACACCTTGCAATTTACAGGTAAGTACTCCTTTAAAAAAAATTTTTTTTAATAAACAGTATTCATGTAAATCTATACTTTATCTCCTCTCCCTATTTCTTCGTCCTGTATGTTTTTGTATGATTAAGGCTCACGCCGAAACGTCACAACTTTGTAATCGTTAAGTAATAAAGCTGCTCCTACTTTTTTCCGGTTTTATACATTCTATATGACCGCTAGAGAAAGGGGCTGGGTGGCTGGGAGATAACGCTAAACCTTGTGAATGAAAAACCGAAATGAATGGGGCTAAGAGAAGAAAGTGGAGCATGGATATCCTTCTAATCCTTCTACAACTAAAAATCACTTTAACAGTAACATCTGAGTTGCGGGCCACCATCTTATATGTTATTATCGTGATATTACGGACCACTGTTGCCTGTAAACTGTACACCTGCGCGGCCGCGCACAGAAAAAAAAGTCAAACCGTGCACAAAAGAAAACTGAAACTGGTACTTTTATTTTCCAGTTTTCAGATGTTACTCCGTGCTATAATTGCCATCAAGAAAAATACAGTGATGTTACATGTTTTTCCCTTTACTGTTTCTTTCTTGTTGAGAAATTAACTTTCGTATCTGATGTTTCAACGGTCTTTTATCGTGTTGTTTGGATGGTACTGTAGCAGAGTAACTGAATAAGCAAAGAAAGAAATCTTCATTGCAGTTAACTGAATACCAGTAACTGAAAAGTACAGCAGGTTTGTTAAATGCACAGGGCTTTACAGTGTATGGGTATACGTTAATACGCACATTTGCACACACAAAAAAATTTTTTTTTGCATACGAGCTGAACATTTTGCATACAGACCACAAATCCTTAGAGAGAACATTGTTACATACCCATAATTGTTGTTTTTCAGTAGATAGCACTTAATACCAAATCGATAACAGGACCGTGGACCACAGGATGATGTTTCGAGGGGCACAGGTTGGGAACATCTAGCTTAAAGGATGAATGTTTCAAAAGAACGAGAGAGAGGAGAAAGAGAGAAGATATGAAAAGAACGAGAGAGAGAGGAGAGAGAGAGAAGAAAGGGAAGAAGACTATAGAAACCAGAATGAAGGGTTGGGAAGGGAGGTGGAAATCAGGCCAGATGGGAGACATTTCGTTTGTTTCTCGTGAAGGTCTCTAGTAAAAATATTTGTTACATCTTATTTTTAAACTTTTATATCTGACCTTATAGTCTTTCCATACGCAGCTTCGTCTGTCTTTACAGCAGAATAGAGTAGCCACAGTTTCACTGTTAGAAGATTGTTTTCTGCTCTAGGTCTGTCTGTGCTTGATGTACTGATTGTACAGTGTGTCTGTATGTTTTACCTATCGTGATTGTACTGGATATCTGTATGATGGAAGTATCTTGATTGTCCTCGATCTCTCTCTCTCTCTCTCTCTCTGTCTCTCTCACTCTTTCACCTTGTCTTTCTCTGTGTCTGTCTCTGTATCTTTCTCTCTCTTTCTCACTTACTCTGCATGTCTGCCTTTTTCTCTTTGCCTCTCTCTCTCTCTCTCTCTCACTGGCGTGCTTTACTTCTAGAACTGTTAACGAATCTTGTATGCTCATAAGTTTTCTAATGAGATCATTTAACGCGTGCTAAATTTGCAATGCTAATGTCCAGAATGAAATCATTATACACTGAAAAAATACAAACATTCACAGACTGAAGAATGCATACACGCATTGCAGTCTAAAGTGCTTTGTATATTTCAAGCAACCTTACAAGAAGACTTCTTTGTTACTCAACAGTGAATCAGACTGCAGCTAAAAAATATCCAGCCTTCTTTAATAATGTCTTTTGTATTAAAAAATAATAGAGACTATTGTTAGTGCATTGTCATAAAATGCAGGAAAATCAGAAAAGAAAAATGGAGGGCAAAACTTATGTTGTATAAAACCGTACCTTCCAAGCTAGTTTACCTGTACTCCATAAAGCTACCGTTATGTTACCATCACTAAAGACATGTGGCTCAGTTAATTTCGTCAGAACATTGTTACTTTTTTATTTTCCTTCAATATTTCATTCACTTCCAGCCAGCATCATTCATAATTCAAGCGTTCCTTTCGTTCCTCCTGTCTTTGTTTTCGCTCTTTTGTCTTCCACGGACTTCCAACAAACACGAAACGCTCTTCCTTCTCTTCACCTGCTTTCTCTTTACCTTTTGTTTTCCTTTAAAAAAAGAAGGAAAAATCGCCTTCGGAGAGCGCTTAGAGCTCGGGGCGGATCGATAAAGCAACGAATGAGGTTGCTCATAACCTGACCCGACTAGTTGTGTTCATCAGTGTACTCAGATCACTCAGTTATTTCAGCTGGTCCGGCTCCAAGGACTAGGTGACATCAGACTGAATCGTCTCAGCACCAGGCTTGTTCATTCCGCCTCTACAGTCTTCGGGAGAAATTGGCTTTGTGAAGATTTCGTCTTGCAGGAACCCAGCGGGTTTGGCGAAGAAAAGAACAGCTCCGAGGGTACTACTTCTTCTCCGTTCGCTCAGACATCAACGCCAGTCTCTTTCTCAAATGTGAGTTCGTCTCTGGTTCTCAGCATTGCCTTATAAGCCTGTCTTGTAAGGGTTGAGGTCTAGCGACGTCCTCTTCCTGAATGGGTTGTGTAGCAGGCTGTTTGTGTCTCTCCAGCGTAGCCGTACGTCTGTTGAGTCAGTTTTCGACTTCTGGTATACCGAGGGTCATATGGAAAGTCGAGAGCAATTTTTTTTTAAATCAGGATTTATAGATTGAGAAAATATAAATGTATCACCTTAACCTGCATCCTTTGCACTTCGTGTAGAGATTACATGAAGTCATCATCACATGTCACATGACCACGCGGAGCAGAAACAAAATGGCGGGTGCTGAAGTTTCGTTTCGTCAACGTGCTGTTGTTGAGTTCCTCGTTAAAGAGAAAATCCCCGCTGCTGAAATTAACCAAAAACTTCAACTTGCTTATGGAGATGGGTGCTAGATGGGTATGAGTGCTGGCATTGTTAGGACGTGGGTGAAACATTTCAAAGGTGGAAACACGAGCATCCAAGATATGCCTCGCAGCGGTCGCCCTCGACCTGCCTCCACTGAACGCAACATGGAAAGGTTTACGACATTCGTTAAAGAAGACAGACGTGTCACAGTATCTAAAATCGCTGTAAATCTTGGAATAGGACACATTGCAGTACAGGAAATGATTGAAACCCTAAGCTGTTGAAAAGTTTGTGCCCACAGGGTCCCACATTTGTTGACTGAAGATCACAAAGCTGTGAGAAAAACTCTGCTCGCCGGACAACTGAGGAAATTCAGAAAATAGATTGGGAAATTCTTCCACACCCTACCTATAGCCCCGACCTGGCACCCAGTGATTACCATCTTTTCGGTTTTGTGAAAGAACAAATGCGAGGCCATCACTACGACACAGGAGAGAACGTCCAGAAAGCTGAGTCTGTGCCTTCGATCAGCTGGAACGGAGTTCTACCAGGAGGAGGGTATTTTCAAACTTGCAGAGCGATGGGAAAAATGTGTGCAGAGAAACGGAGATTATGTTGAAAAGTGAAGAAAAGAATGCAGTTAAGGTGATATATTTATATTTTCTCTCTGTAAATTCTGATTTAAAAAAAAAAGATATTTGCTCACGACTTTCGCTATGACACTCGTAGATGGTGTCTCAGCCTGCAATGTCCTATTCTGAGTTGGAAGATTTCAGTTCGGTCGTTTCTTGAATTTATAGTATTCGCCATTAGTTTTTGCTGTTGTGCGTTGCTTTAGCCATTTTATTTACGTACAAAGAGACACGAAATGCTAGTATTATCTACGCGTGTGAGATTTTGGACAAATAAATTGGAAAGTAACAGACATTTTTCCCATGGAGGAAATGCAGCAATATCCTAGACAACCAGAAGGGGAAAAAAGAAGTAAATTTAAGATGGTGTGCAGAACATCGAGCAGTAAATAAGAACGAAAAGGAAAAGGCAGTCAGTATGGTCTGAAGTGGCATAGACAGTCAGCAGTTAAAAGAATATGACGGTCACTGGAAAACTGTAGAAGGAAACGAGAGAATAAACACCTGAACTGAGTGGCCAAGTGTCACAGTAAGAGAACGGGAAGCGATCTGATTAGAGATACCAGGGTGTGCACAAGATGAAGGGGTATGACACTATCAGCGCAACACTTGATGATGATGGTTCTTATTTAGATCCTGTTTGTGTGCCCAATGAACTTAATGTCAGATATGAACGCGATGTGCCAAAAATAAGTCCATTTTTAAAAAAAATGAAGTAATAACCTAGGAGGATTATGTTGAGCATAGAAAGAGTATGACATATATTATTGGTGACATTTGTGGCAGAAAGGTTTGATCTTAAATAAATGCGGATTGTCGGAAGCTGTACCAGTCGCAGAAGCGGATACATGGCTGTTGTGATGGTGCTTGGGCCATGATGTCGCCAGGTTGTCAGTCCTGGAGAGTCTTGTGTGCAGCGCTTGGCCCGGATGTTGATTAATTTATAACACGTCCTCGCATGATCTTGCAGGTTTAGCAGTGGTGGTATGTCGCGTTTGACCGCTTCACGCTCTCACAGCCATTGTTATGGTATCTGATTTGAGGCTGTATTTCCCCGCTGCTGGTGTCCTGTTTGTGGCTCTTCGCGGTTTGATTGAGGGGTGCGATCAGAAATGGGCAGCAGTGTCGTCAGTGCTTTCAAGATGGAGGTAGGGTGTTAAAGCAGGATGCACGTGGATTCTGTCTTCTGCTTATCTGCTTATGTATAGATGTAACTTGTTGCTTATTCATCTCTCTGTAAATTTCCACTATTGTCCACTGTAAATATGACTTAAGATTTTATCTCATTTAATCAACGACTGCTCTGCGTGGTTTTGGGTCTGTTTTGTTATTCACTTCGCAGACTTACTTGCTCCCACGTCCATTCTCTCTCAGTGGAAATAGTGATACAGAAGCAACAACTTTATAGTTGAAATAACTTTAATGATGCGCGGGGTGACGACGAGTCAGTGATCGATATGACGAGAACGACAAATGCATCAACGAATCCGTGGACACAAGACTGGACGTAATTTCCATCTCCACGACACAATATATGTTCCCGGCAGACTACTGTCGCAATCAGAACATCCCAATACACTCTATTCTACAACTAATTTCACTAAACAACTACATTTCTAACATACTAACCTACGACTATCTCAGACGGCACACAGAACACAACTCCTTCTTCTATTTTAAAACATTTCCCCTTCTGCCTCTCCTTGTCGTCTCCTCCTAATATCGTCTGCTATTCTAAGTACCGCATGGTGCTTTTTTTTTTATCTAAGCGGCAACAGAGGATCGGGTTTTCCCGATCACGTGTGTGCCTAGCTACTGAGCTTAATTCTGTGCCACCACTGTGAGCTGTGAACTTCGCATAGACAGTTTTGATGGTTCTTAATTATGTTTGTCCGGCCAATAGTGATCTGTGGTGACCTTTGTGTGTCCTAGTTCGGCTTGATGCCTTAGCTACGGAGTGCGTGGCGAGAGCGACGCTGAGTAGTTTAGCACTTGGACTATTGTTGTTCCTAAAATGGCGTTCTCACCGGGTGGACTCATCTTGAAGGACTGATCCGAAGGACCGTCAGTGAACATTCTGTGCGATATTCACTGGCTGAGGCAGTGGAGCGGTTATGGGAGTGTTCTCGTTTGTGATGATACTGAGAACGTAACGCAGAGCAGAACAGAACATCGCATCAGCTTTAACTCTTTCACTCTAAAACAGCCATGGTAGTGCTGGTAGATCTTTGCACACCTATGCAGATAGTATTCAGAGCTGTATTTATGCAAAGTCTAAATAAAATTGCAAGAAGCACATTCAAACGTCTTGGAATCTATAGAAGTTGTAACGCCTGACGGTCTCGTCTTGTTGTGGAAGAGGTTTGAGTTAATGAAATATGCCAGATTTATGTAAATCCGTGGCGCTTAACGCTGTAACTAACCGTGCTATCTGTAACAATTGTTATCAGTACAAAATGTTGACTGTCGTACATCATTCACGAAACTGCGCAGGATGAGAAGGTAAATCGTGCCATGAAACACGTGACAGACATCGATATGCGGACTGTGTAAGCAAGCACGTTCAGAACCCGAAGATGCTACATGTTAGCAGCATGATAGGATGCTTGTTCGGCACCGTTGACCTGTCTGAGTGTAGGTTTCCGGGCCCTGAGTTCCTGCCTGATTGTTGGTGAAGTGTTTTCCGCTGTGGCTGTGATGTTCACGTACTGTGTGCCTAGTGTGAAGTATTTTGTGAAGTTCGTGTGAAGGCTGACTCTTTTGTGGCCAGGCTTGGTAAGAATTTTGAGTTTTAATAGCACCGGGGTTGGGGGTCCTACTGCCTTCAGCCTTCACCCAGTGTGTGTGTGTTTGTTTGTGTGTGTGTGTGTGGGTGGGTGGGTGGGTGTGTGTGTGTGTGTGGGCGTGCGTGCTTGCGCGCGTGCGCATATGCAGTTTTCTGTTAAAATGTGAATTGGTGCCACTGGTTTCAGTCAGAGAGGAGGTATTGAATTATGTCTTCATTATATATATATATCTTCCTCTCTCTCCTCCCCCCCCCCTTTCCATTTTTTCAGGTCATCAAAATTAATATAACAATTTGTTTTAACAAAGCACATTAATTTATTGCATCTACCAGCTGTTTCGTAAATAATGGCAACTCTTGTATTTCATAACCCACGATAAACAATATGGCTTCCTCATGGCCACGAAAGCAGTTACTTGGTAGTGTAGTTGCGGCCGCTGAATAGTGCAGCTGTCCTGAAAACATGATGAGTTAGAGAGAGAGAGAGAGAGAGAGAGAGAGAGAGGGGGGGAGAGATCACTGTATTGTGCAGCATTAATTTGTATTTTCACTATACGTTCCCGGTTAAAGCACTTCTCAGACAGTAAGATTAAAATGTTGAAGGGTTACCGTCGCTGCAGACACGTCCACAAGTGCTTCTATCTTCGCGCGTAACAAGGGATCTCAACACAGTGCACGGGCTCCGTGTCACGGAAACTTAGTGATGGTCAGATTCGATCCTACGCCTTAGGTTAGAGATTGCCAAGAGGCAGTGACCCTGTCCTCTTCTTCTTCGCCGTCCAGGTTCTTGGTCATGGCAAATCACAGGCCCGGTCGCCAAGACGAAGTCCAGAGTCTCCCTCCAACTCCTCCTTGCATCCCCACAGCTTCCGCCATTAATTTCGAGCCCTGCGGCCATGTCTGGTTGCGTAGGTCTGTAAAAGTTGGGCACTCTTGGGGTACATGCTCTGGAGTCTGTACTCTGCCCCTGCACCGGCATTCACCAGCGTGTGAGATCTTTGGTCTGTAGAGTGTCTTTCTTGATTCACTTTACCGTTACCCCCAAAGTAAGACTTACCTTCTCGAGAGAAAGAAAACCAGAAGCATAGAAGTAACGTGTGAGAAGCTCAGCATAAGAAATACTTCATATGCTTTCACTAACTGGTTCTTCATTTCATTTGTGAACAATAAGTCTTATTTCAACAAGGAAAGGCTTTGACGAGAATTTGCAGCAGAAGGTAATAAAAATCTATTATAATCTTTATGAAGGACCAAGTGTATATTGATTGGTGGCTCTCTGTGATTTAGAAGCTGGGGAGTGGGGAGGGGGGACAAAATGATGGATATTATTTGCCAGAACAGTTGTTTCTGAATTATATTCATTCTGTCAGAATACGAGGTTATGTATGACAGGCGCGTGAAGATGCGTAATAATAAATGAATTTGATAAATGTGGCCAGACATCGATTGGGCACGCTGTTGAGCATCTAGAAGTGGACAAATTGTTATATAGTACAACTGGTGCGTAGACAGACTGTTGGATAGTTTCAAGGAATAGACAGACTGTTGGGTGGTGCCGAGAGATGGGCAGATTATTTGATAGTACTAAAAGATGGACAGGTTGTTGGAGAGTGTCAAGAGATGGACATGTTGTTGGAGAGTATCAAGAGATGGACGGATTGTTGGGTGGTACCAAGAGATGGACAGATTGTTGGGTGGTATCAAGAGATGGACAGCTTGTTGGGTGGTACCAAGAGATGGGCAGGAGACAGATGTGACCATCTTGACAAGAAGCTGAACCTGCAGGATATCCAGTACAGCCAGTCTGCCCTAGTTAGGTAGTACATAATATCTTACTTCTCCGGCGACTGGTTGCCTGACTGCTGTAGGGAGCATTTGTATGCAGACATTTCAGGCTTTCCTTTGTTCCTTTCTACACAGTGTAGCGATTATCTTCGGTAATTAAAAATTGTGACTTCAGGTTGTAATCAGTCACTTTACTAAATGAAACACAACAGATTCAGGTAGCGCTATTAGTTACGTGACCTGGCTACCGTTTGCGATCGTTCTTATAGCAGAGAGTGGCTGGGGACGGATTGGTCATGTATTCAGCCCCCTTCACTGTTACTAGGTGTTGCTGTGAGAGATGAGACATGCAGTAGTTGCCTGGAGAGAAGAGGAAGAGAGGCATGGAAAAGAACTGTTACAGCCGAGATGTGCAGAGTGTAACACGGCTATGACAGTTGTGAACTGTGGGAGATGTGCAGAGTGTAACACGGCTATGACAGTTGTGAACTGTGGGAGATGTGCAGAGTGTAACACGGCTATGACAGTTGTGGACTGTGGGAGATGTGCAGAGTGTAACACGGCTATGACAGTTGTGAACTGTGGGAGATGTGCAGAGTGTAACACGGCTATGACAGTTGTGAACTGTGGGAGATGTGCAGAGTGTAACACGGCTATGACAGTTGTGAACTGTGGGAGATGTGCAGAGTGTAACACGGCTAGGGCAGTTGTGGACTGTTGGAGATGTGTAACACGGCTATGACAGTTGTGGACTGTGGGAGATATGCAGAGTGTAACACGGCTATGACAGTTGTGGACTGTTGGAGATGTGCAGAGTGTAACACGACTATGACAGTTGTGGACTGTTGGAGATGTGCAGAGTGTAACACGGCTATGACAGTTGTGGACTGTTGGAGATGTGCAGAGTGTAACACGACTAGGCAGTTGTGGACTGTTGGAGATGTGTAACACGGCTATGACAGTTGTGGACTATGGGAGATATGCAGAGTGTAACACGGCTATGACAGTTGTGGACTGTTGGAGATGTGCAGAGTGTAACACGGCTATGACAGTTGTGAACTGTTGGAGATGTGTAACACGGCTATGACAGTTGTGGACTATGGGAGATATGTAGAGTGTAACACGGCTATGACAGTTGTGGACTGTTGGAGATGTGCAGAGTGTAACACGGCTATGACAGTTGTGAACTGTTGGAGATGTGTAACACGGCTATGACAGTTGTGGACTATGGGAGATGTGCAGAGTGTAACACTTCTATGACACCATGTAAATACTTGTTGTGGACTGTGTGAGATGTGCAGAGTGTAACACTGCTAGGGCACCATGTAAAGATTTGCTGTGGACTATGGGAGATGTGCAGAGTGTAACACTGCTAGGGCACCATGTAAATACTTGTTATGGACTGTGTGAGATGTGCAGAGTGTAACACTGCTAGGGCACCATGTAAATACTTGTTATGGACTGTGTGAGATGTGCAGAGTGTAACACTGCTAGGGCACCATGTAAATACTTGTTATGGACTATGAGAGATGTGCAGAGTGTAACACTGCTAGGGCACCATGTAAAGATTTGCTGTGGACTGTGGGAGATGTGCAGAGTGTAACACTGCTAGGGCACCATGTAAATATTTGCTGTGGACTGTGGGAGATGTGCAGAGTGTAACACTGCTAGGGCACCATGTAAATATTTGCTGTGGACTGTGGGAGATGTGCAGAGTGTAACACTGCTAGGGCACCATGTAAATATTTGCTGTGGACTGTGGGAGATGTGCAGAGTGTAACACTGCTAGGGCACCATGTAAATATTTGCTGTGGACTGTGGGAGATGTGCAGAGTGTAACACTGCTAGGGCACCATGTAAAGATTTGCTGTGGACTGTGGGAGATGTGCAGAGTGTAACACTGCTAGGGCACCATGTAAATATTTGCTGTGGACTGTGGGAGATGTGCAGAGTGTAACACGACTAGGGCACCATATAAAGATTTGCTGTGGACTGTGAGAGATGTGCAGAATTCGTTGTCGCCCTCCTGTAACAACACAAGACGTATTGTGTGCTGAATTCTGACTGATCATTTGATTAGTATCCAAGGACATAGATCTTGGATAAATGGATGACAGCTTCCATACGAAAACTCTCGTGTTCCTCAGTATGCTGTATCGCCGTAAGTTCGGTCACATATAACTATATGATATAGCTTCACATACGTGTACATTATAGTTTACTGTGTATATTTGAAACTTGAAACCCCCCCCCCCCAAAAAAAAAAAAAAAGTTCATGCCCGCAGTACGAGTATAAACTATAATGTATATTTCATATACTGCAGTGACAAAACAAGCTGTCCTTTTTTTAAGGCCCCCCCCCCCCCAATCTCCCGAGTTCCACAAAATAGAATAGACCTTTGTTATCTACTAGCTGCCAATTTGCTGGAGAAGCATAATTTGTTAGAACCAACTGCATGAAAAGCGGTGCCACTGTATTTGTACATGCCTGGGAGTTGACAACTGAAATTAGTAAAGGGGAAGGCGTGTATCAACGTGAGAGTCGCAGTCTGTGTATCTGCGGAGAATGAAACAGTTCTGCGTGCCCGGAATACTGTTGTTGGGGTTAATTGTCTGCGTATCAGCTGAAGTGTTAGCACGGAACAAACAGCGGGGACTGTCATAACATACAGACTCAAGGTCCAGGTAGACATTTCAACCTTTCAGTCGTTCCTTCTGTCTGGGGCTGACACTGTCTGCCGGTAACTTTAATTTAATTAACATCAGAAAGAGAAACGCTCCACTCCTAAACTGGCGACGGTTACGACCAATTACCGCGACACTTCAGGATGAATAATCAGATGAACAAATTCCCTGGGTCAAATACTATTTGTGGAAATGTCGACAGATTTTTGGGGTCAAATAGTATTTGGGGAAATATCGGCAGATTTTTGGGGTAAAATAATATTTGGGGAAATATCGGCAGATTTTTGGGGTCAAATAGTATTTGGGAAATGTTGATATATTTAGTGGGTCAAAGAATATTATGAGAATTTCAACAGATCCGGTGGACTGAATAGTATTTAGGAAATGTCTAAAAAATTCATGTGGTCAAGCATTTGAAAAAAACTCGACAAATTCACTGGGTCAGATAACACAGAGAAAAGACGAATGAACATTTATTGAAAAGAGAGAGAGAGAGAGAGAGAGAGAGAGGAATAAGAAGTCGCTGAGATTCAGAAGCCATAGTGAATTGTTTCTCTTGCGAAGTTTGTGTATGCTGGCGCCTGCGAGCTACGTAGATGTGCATCCGACCCTCTGGTGTTAATGAAAGTATCCTGCAGGGTCAGGTGCACTGGATTTTATTGTGCACTCTACTGTTGGTGAATGGAGAGAAAA